>OV281308.1:7500000-8750000 GCA_923062465.1 Acleris sparsana | reverse complement strand
TAGAACGAAAATCGGGATGGTTTAGCTAGGTTTCAGAAGAATCAGTTGGTTTAAGATACATCAGCTCGTAAAGTAGTCTTTGTAACAGAGGTTTGTGTCTTGAATAGTTATTAACCAATCACTACTCCTAAATGTAGAACGTGCCAGCATGTTGCCTTCCGCACATTTTTGCTAGCGTATTACAGATGAACAAAGTTCAAACTGGCAGTAAAACTTACGTTGGGTGGTAACACGTGGGAATAACCAAAACAATCACCGCGTCAAACCTTTTTTCCAAAGCATACGAGGTTATGAGTTAATGACATGGTGGTTGTGATGCTCTAATAAACGACAACAACACACAATGCGCATGAAAATAGTACGATACTGTCGAGTAGGCACAGTCGTAGGGTATCAACTTGTCATCAAAGTTCTAAAGTCAATTTGACATTCTACAGCAATAAGGTTGAGTTTCCTATCAATTACAAATGACTTCTTCTTTCTTCTTGTCTAATAATAAGCGTATTATAGGGTCGAGGATTATCTAACAGACGAAAATGCATGGCCTCAACCCGGAACTTAGTCAATAATAATAATTTCCACAAATGCAAAAACACTTTATCTTGTCTAGGGGACACAATCAAAACTTTTATTTAGTCGTCTTGCATCGTCTTATATACACGTAGGAGTTTTTTTTCTCTCTCTATCTCTCTCAAGATGTTATTTGATATTATATTTAATTTAATATTTATAGCTTTATATAATGCTTAGACTAAGTAGTGCCATTGTAATATGAAATATGTTTAAAAAATGACTGACTGCTGAGTTTCTTGCGGCGTTTCACCTCAGCAGGGGTCTCCTCTTGGGGAGCGCTGGTAAATGCTTGACGTGTAAAATTACCCGTGCGGCCTACTTACTAAATAAATGACTTTTATCTTTTTTATCTTTTATCTTTTATCTAATGACAATGGCATCTTCAAGTAGATTTTCTTTGAAATGGGTACAAAATTAACGTCCGTGACCGTACTAGCAGTAATTTAATAGCGACCGGCGTTTTTTTTTTCTATTAACGACGAGTGAAAATGCCTTCAGGGCCCGTATTATGGTCGCCGTTGTCGCGGTGGATAAAGCATACGCATCGATAAACAAGCTTCATCGATAAACACGTCCATAATAGGGACACCGCCAGTGCAAGTGATATAGGAATAGCTAGCCCAACATTATTAAGAAGCAAGTTAAGAAGAGTCAAGTTAACATTCGAACTGCTGATAACGCAACAGGAATAATTGCAAAAAAGATCCTATAGGATCCTATCCAAAACACCTCTTCTATAAAAAGGTACGACGAGATTTAGTGGTGCTAGGACCTTGTCCAGTGTCCGTCTGGAGCGCTACCACCATCAACCAACAATCTACCATTAAACAGGAAGTGTTCGCATTGTTGTTCAAGTGTAAATAAGACAATTGAAAAAAAAACTAGCATAGAAGTTATTCTTGTCCTCAGGTTTGGCAACGCATCTGTCTTCCTAGGATTGCAATACTGGACAATGCGAACGTCTGGGTCTCAGATCTCACTTAGCATCAGGTAGCTCTTTCACTTCTCCTCACCGTTAAAGTTAAGCTTTTATATTTACCTTAGCAGCTTGTATCATCTTGGCCACTTCTACTTTAGTTTTCCCTTTCACCGTTTGCCCGTTCACGCCCACCAGTTCATCTCCGCTCTGTAGAGTACCATCTTTGGATGCTGGAGTGTTGTCGAAGATCTGAAATTAATTATTGTATTGAATTCTTATGTAGGCACCCCTGCACCTGAGCTCTGTGCTATGTTCATCAGTTCAGCCGAAAAACCTCCAGGACTAAGGCCTCCCTATAATCAGTTCAGCCGAAAAACCTCCAGGACTAAGGCCTCCCTATATGATCTGTAGCATCGTATCCATCGCAACCAAACACAACGCAAATCGAATAAGATTTAAACAAACCATGTTCGACTTTTAACACAATACTAGGTAAGTATGCAAAGAATCATCTATAGAGCATGAACGAAAGTGCAGATGCTTCAAACATGTCTGTAGATAGTCATACTCTGTGAAACTTTGCTGGTCGAGCATGCAATGTCTCTATGTGGATAGCCACCATCGTATTAGCTTCTATAGTTATGTATTAGGGGCTTAGATGGGCCTTGTGTGCCGCATCGACCTTTGCCGATCTTGTGTGGCAGCCGTTTGTTTAGAGCTCACCGCAACGGTCCGTTGCGTTCAGGAATTTCCAGATGTTTTGGGGCAGTAGGAGTTCTTCTTGTGGGTGTGCCCTGTCTTACCTGCACTATATACAGGCAAGGGCACAGCGGAGCGCCCCCACCAATGCTGATTCCTATTAGATTTTTCTCATCTTTGGCAAGCACTACACTGCCCGAGGTCACGGTCATGCCCCTGAAATATGCAATGACAATTACATAAATACATATCAATTAGTCCTTGAAATGTAATTACTGGAAGGTATATCTTTCTAGCCGGCATTATTTATGGATTATGCTAGGTACTATTTTGGACAATAAATCGTATTACTTACGTTTTAAGTAGCAAAATAAATCAGAGGCCACACTTTGAAAATCGAAGTTCGAGGTTACGTTAGCTCCATTCCGTTCTTTCAATATAGTCTCGAATGACGATTGGCAGGAATGGAGCTAGCGTACCTTCGAACTTCGATTTGCAACGTTGGGCCCTTGGGCCTCAGGCTGTCATATCATAATAGGTATGTAACATCTCGCTATGCGTTATGTTCTTATTGTAACAAATAACATATAGCCTACTTCAATTCAATATACTATTTTAGTAGCTTATAAAGCTGTAAACTTCTACATAAAAATGTATGCTCAACTCTTCGTATGCAGCAGGGTAAGACATATTTAATACTGGAAAAGTTTGACCAGTTTGTACCCATGGTTGTACTAATCGAAGTTTAGAACTGATCACTGTTTAAAACGAGGTTTAGACTAGAAATTAAAAAATTAGAAGTTGATCGCTATCATACTTTAAACTTCAGCTCTAGAGCAAGAAGCACAATTTTGCTCTTTTTCTCACTTTAAAGTTAGAGTAAGACAGCAGTCACCTTCTGCATTTTTTTTATTGCTAAATAGTCCAAACCTCGCATAAGCATACGAAGGGATAATTCGTCACACAATTAAGTATGAATTCTACTAATTGACCAATTTTGTGCGGTAGCTAATCTAAAATACTAAATGGGACGGGTGATAAAGGTGAAAAAAAAACAATTTGAATTTAAGAATCGTGTATTTTAACAAAATTCAGTTTAGCGAAAATCCTCTAGCCACTACAGCACACCTGAAAAAAAAAACCACATCAAGCGTTTTGATATAAATCAGTAGTATAAAACTGATTTGAACAAATAATGTTTTTCTATAGTTTTATTTTTTATTCTATGGCGACACCTACGTCTTTTTCTACTATATAGCAAAACAAACACACACAATGTAACTCACAACAGATCCTGATGTTCTATCATGTATCGTTCTCTTCTCAAATCGTTGAAAATGCATTCCGTGTTCTGGTATAGCTCTTGAAACTGAAGAAGACTGGAATCAGGCAAGTAAAATGGAAATAAGTCATATAAAAGTCATGCGAGGCAACTAACTGTAGATAGTTTGTACGTCACATACAACCAAGAAAACATAATTTTCATGTGCTTGGGATTAGTATCTATGAATATATGTTCCTGAGTATGGATGTTTTCTCTAAGTATTTGAGTATATATTTCTCTATATAAGTATTTATATCGTTGTCTAGTACCCATAATACAAGCCTAGAGCTTTAGTTTGGGACTAGGTCAATTGGTGTGACATTGTCCCCTGATATTATATATATTATATATATCTAGTACTGGAGGTCTAATATTTTCCGTCTCTTTATTTCATTGTATAAGTCCATTTCTCGGACGTGCCAACCATTTCTCGTCTTCTATCGCCTGCTTGCCTTAGTGCGATACGACTAAATCATCTTGGAGACTTGATATCAAATGCCAAACGCGTGGAATTAACACTATTTGCTTCTGTTGAGTCCACAAGAGAAAATGCTCCTTAACTGAACAATTGTCCTTGCGTGTAATATTCATGGACTTATTTTTTTTAATCAGTCCATGGCGATGGCGATTGTCTATAAATAACTCGAATTTGGCAAAATACACCTTAACAGAAGTGAAGCCAATTACGTAATTCTCCTTTATTAGCTCAAAGTCATTTCTCCTTGGTTTTTTTTTGCCTCTCCTTCCTCTTATGACGTTTTTAAGGAAAGGGTCGTTTCGTAGCCGACTAGATGTCCCGTAAATATGCAGTAGGTACTTAAATTAAAATAGAATTTAGTTCGGTACTCACTCTTCATCCGTTTGCGACACGTTTTCTTGCACCGTCGACTCTTTATTGACTGTTGCACTAAATTAAAAAATGTAATAATATTTTAATTTGTATTCACCATTTAGTGTCACGCAATTACTTTTTGTATTATTTCTTACCTTTCGTCGATAGAAACTAAAAATTGCGAGCGAGATTGCTTAGCTCGTCCCGGTTGTGTGGAGATTCTAGATTAATAAAAATAAATAAAATATAAATAAAAGTAGGCACAAGCCTAAAGCTTAGTTTGGGACTAGGTTACGTGGTGCGAGGTTGTCCCGTGATATTTAGATTCCTACAAGTTTTATCAGAAATTGGTATTAAAACGCCTAGCAAAAAATATACCAACCATTTAAAACTATCTTATAAGAACTCAAAAAAAAATACTTCTATTTCTTCATGGTAGTTTTTTGTTTTAATGAAATTAATATAATTATTATTTTATGACCAATGATATTTTATAATTGTTAAAAAAAAACTTAAGGTATGGTAAGTGGTAACGATGACATAAAACAATCACAGGAATAACATCCACAAAAAAAAAACGCATCTTCACTCTGTATCTAGGTACATTCTACTCACAAATCAACGACCACTTCACCATCACAAATACGGAACTAAAATCAGTAAATATTTACGTAAAAAATATTTACATTTTGTCTTCAAACATGCTTTGTGTCATGTAGGAGTGCAACACGGGATTGATCCTCGGGTTGAAAGGGAATATTGAGTTATACTGCCACGTCATACTCAAAACACAAACCAACTCAAATAAATGACTAAACTCTGCAACACAAAAGGAAGTCGACAGATAACTATAACAGATAACAAAACCGGTTTGAATTACTATCGCTGTACGTACATTTTGTCCTCCTCAAAGAAATAATCATCGTCGTAATCCTGCATTTTGGTAAAACACTGTTTTCACTAAAACTCTAATACGTAAACGTCAATTGTCAAGTTTGGCAGAGTTATTGATTTTCTCTGTTTGTATTTGCGCGGTGGCCATGTCGGAAACGGAATGGTTTCAGCCAATCAGGAGGGAGGCATAAAAGGCGGGAAAGTGTAGTGCATTTTGGGTGCGTTCAATTTTGTTTTGGTGAAATGTAAATTTATTTAAGAGTTGTTATCAATTTTTATTTTGATAGGATAGTATGCAGACCTTTTACACTTTTCAAGTACCTTTGCTTGACTTCGGATGCCTTACCTTTTTCACTTGTCACGGACGTAAAGAATAAATGAAATGAAGTCAACGTAAGTAAAATGTATTTTAAAAGACATAGTTAATAAAACAGGCAGGCGTTCTAACGTAGCTTTTAAATTATATTTTTTTCGATCAAACCTTCTCTGCAGAAAATATTAACCACATTTAAAACGTCTCAGTGTCCTTCTTAGGTAACATAATTTAAAAATAGTAAAGATTGTAACTAGAAGAACTAAAGAAACTAAAATACCTTCATTAAAACTTGCTTAATTACCTTACAAGACAAGTAAGTACAAGTAAATAGCTTTACATGAATAGTTCTGTTATTTCTAGTGCATTGGTTCGACGACCGCCTATTTTGTAGCAGAATAATCAGCGTTGAAACGGAAATCGGATCGGAATGGAGCACCTTGGCCTCGTTTTGAGGAAATTCTTAGAAACTAACATCGTAGGTCAAAAGAGCAAGCAACAAAGCGCCCTCCAATACATTATTCATAATTTCGAAACATAGATTAACAAAATACCTAATTAGTAACTCATTTTCGCCAATGCCGTTTACGTAAACGTTGGTTGGAAATTTACTGTTTTGGGGACACATTTTAACTGTGGCGTTTTGTTGCTAGCCGTTGTATGAATAGGACGTATTCTCGGTCCCGGGCTCCACGCTCTGAACGTAATACGGGCATAAAGGATTAAGTAACCTGGTTACTTGATACGTAAGCCTGATATAAACGTGCCTTGTATGTATCAGTCTGTTGCTGTGACGCGTGCGATCCGGTTCAATATGAAGCGGTTTATTGTGAGTGCGGTTTTATTTTAAAAAGTTACGTGATTTAAAAACTGGCAAGTGTTGTGAACGCATCTTTAGGAGATAATTTTAGGCAAGGATTCATACAGTACAGCCAAGGATGGAGAAAGCCTAGTCATCCGGTTATTGGACTAGTATTACCAAACAAAATCCATAGTAACTACTAAACTACATAATTGTAGTTAAATATTTACCGAAAGTCCTTTCAAAGAGACAACACTAACTAAAATAAGTTGTACATTGTGTTATCATTTCCCATTACAATTAGAAGAGGGGGGACCTACTTTTGATTTTAACTGTATTGCATCTTTTGATGCAATAAAAAAGAAACAGGTTCGCAATTATCTTAGCGTTGCACTCACTTGCACTTTCCCTTCGGTATTTCTACTGTTACGTTACAAGTTTTTGCCTGGATTGCGATGATGATATAATTTATCATTAATTCTCAAACTAAGACCACATCTTTGAATGTTAATGAAAAAATATTTACAAAACAGTTGCTCAAAAATTGGTACTTTTTGTAGCTGTATATCGTGCGGAAAATTGAATATTTCGCATAAGTGTTTAATTAATTTGCCTTTTTTTTACCCTTAATTTTTCAAATTGCCCTGTGATTTTTATTAGACTACAGTGTTTTTCAGCTACGATGAGTTCTGTGACAGCTAATACAAATACTTGTTTCCTTAACTTTACATAAAAACTACACTGGTACACACATGGCGACGCCGTTCAGAAACTTAAATAATTAATCGCCTATTTTAAATACTTCGCATGCAAGTATAGTGATTGAAATTACGAAATACGGCTGTCACAGAACACATCGTAGCTAAAAAACACTGTAAGTATTAAGTAAAATCGTCTCTTTTAAAGACTTTTTTATTTTTGTTGCTTTTCTTTGCTCGGGACTCATTCAAAAGGATATACTTACCGTTGTATCAAAATATACTATTTATGTTTGTACTTGATAATTTTAAAAAGGTATGGGCTTTAGAAAAACACAATGTAAGTGGTGCCATAGTCATGGCATTATTCATGGAGTGAAATATGTCACATGACTGTGTCCCATATTTTCGTTGAGTTTCAACTGGGGAGGTATTTTTTACAAAAAATAAGTTAAAAATACTCATAGCATTTGTTCAATTATTTTTTATAAATTCGCCTTTTAATCCTTTTTTACATTTATCCTTAAGGGGTACAAGTATCTTAATTCTAGTCTAAGATCAATCTGGGAGAGTACGTAAACATGTTAAAATAAGATACAGTCATAATTATCATACCTGAGAACGCAGCCATTATTTTCCCGCCTTAAATCACCCCATAAAAAATTGACAGGTCTCTTTTTTCACAGATTTACTGCATGCTGTGTTACCAGTTTACATCTGCTCAGGATCCCATTGGTCCCATTCGAGCGTTCGTGCAAACGAATTTGATCGGTTTGCCAGTTATTCGGACACCTCAGACCTGGGAATTCGACCCTGACGTTGCCTTAAGACGAAGACGACAATTTATCGAGTTACATGGTGATAAAGGCGAGAAACTAATCGAAAGGCTAGGCTTGGGTATCGACGGTTTTGAAGAAGAAAGACTGCAGAAGCAGAGGTTAAGAGACGAGGGGCATTTGGGTGGTTTAAATTATTTTTTACCGTGAGTTTAAAGTAAGTGTTATAAAGTGTTACAGTAGCTGTTGTGTTTTGTAATTAAGACTGAAAATTGAAATAAAACTATGTGATTCTGAGTTTAGTTGGTTGTTGGTCCCAAAATATAGGAGGAATAAATATGGTTAAAGTAAGTTGGGGCATGTCTACGGGGCAAGTGCGTCAAACCAACAATATCTCCTAAAAATATATGGTTTGTCGCACTTACCCAGTTGAATCACTTGCTCCACCTGACCTATCGCTTGGATAAACTTACCAGAATTATTTTTTCCAAATAACCACAGCTCAACTTAGTGTTTATTTAAGTGTCTAAAGAGATCAGCGTTCTATGTAACAAATATGTATAAACTAAATTGCGCATGGCAGTATTCGCTTGTTTTCCAACAAGGTAAGAATTTATTTTATGATTTTTGATTACATAAAAGTCTACCTTTTCCTCATTGATACAAACCACAGAACATTACGTGTTAAAGCTAGAGGATATTAGCAAAATATAGAACACGCATTTCAGCTAAAGCGCCATCTGGTTAGTAACGTTAGAACTTATTCAAAATGACGTGCTTAGAGCGCCATCTATTGGTGGGTTGCAAATAATTCATGTCAATTTTAGTCTCTAGATAGCGCCTCTGAAATATAAGCGATTTTTGTTGAATGGACTGCTAAGCTAATGCAATGCCAGCTCATACATTGATTACGCTGTAACTATATGAATTAAACTTCATTTTATTGGCTCTTTTGTAACTGCCTTTGTTAAGGTTTTATAGATGTATTATTAACTAATCAAGAAATAATTACACAATTATTAAAAGTACGATTAAAACACCATTTTCGATATCATTTCGTTTATTTCGTAAGAATTACAATATCCTGAGACTGACGACATTCATTAAAAAAATACAAACTAATGACAATAATAATTAAAATATGCTAAAAGATATGACAAATAGGACTAAGCTTAACCTAGAATGCGAATTGACATTTGGGATACAAAATTCGTTAGGAAACAATGTGTTTAGTGATAAGTAAGTCGAAGATCCAAATGTTTAAGCTTTTAAAGACAAATTTGAACCTCCAAGAAAATTATCAGATAAAATTGTATATTTATATCTAAACGGTATAGTCAACTTCGAAAGTAGGTGCATACTTTTGTATCTCTTTTGTACCTACATATTTGACAATCTTTTTTGATATTGCTTACTTGGCTGTAAAGCGACAAGGTACCAACTTGTATCTACTTTTGATGTTGACCACAAGGAAAATATTTTAAAGAACACATTTAATTAATGTTTAACAGTTTATCCGTTTTTCATATCATGAGGTGTATTATCAACGAACAGAGCCTCAGTTGATTATAAAGCGGATTATTTTGGGGATTCATCTGTTAACCACAGATAAATTATAGAGACAATTACATCGTTCCTTTTTTTACTGGTGTATAAAATATCGCCACTAAGGAACGACAAAATCGCTATACTCTGTTTCCTCTACAAACAAGTGTAATTCTCGTTTGTATGAGCTGTCACAGGAATCATCCTAGATGAAACAGATTATAAATCCGAGTTAGCCGTGAGTCTGTGTAAGCACGTGCGAATAAAATAGATAATGCCCCAGATATTCCGTCTTCAAGTTTGAAGTTTTTCCAATTCTTTTCTCTTGATATTGTCATGAATGATATTGTGATGAGTGAATAGGATGAATACGAAGTGGTGGCGAGAGCGCAGAATTTGGTTTCGAATGGTTCTTGTGTAGGGTGAATTGTTACCCAAAGATGTGTATGCATTTTAGTTAAGATAAAATTTAAATGATGGTAATTTCTACATCGTAATTGTATATACTGGTCTATAAAGAATTTAGTTAAAAAAGTACTGTGAATTGGTGTCAGTAAAGTTTTGAACAACGGGCAATTTGTTTCATTGAAAACAAGTACAAGCATGTGCTTAAAAAATCTTTCGTTGAAAAAAAACCGAACCGTCAATCACATTCCTATTGCGGTGTAACATATCGGTTTAATTTAACTTATTCCTTGTTATGAATAGAATGATAATTAAGTGGTCTTTAAACAAGTAGTCTCCTGCAATGTTAAACTCCCATTGTTACATTATATCTTGTTGTAACATTTCAACATTAGACCTACTTTGTCTAAACCAACATCATAGAAATGATAAATGCATACAAATGTTTACTTAACTTACTTACTAAGATAATTGTGACTGTTTCTCTTAAAATAAGTAATTCATTAGTTAGTTACAGTCCACTTAGAGAACCTGTAAGGATTTTTTGCGTTCTTATCACAAAATCGATTGAAATAGTGTTGTTGAAGTATACATGAGCTTATCGTATCGCATTTCTAAAGTGGACTTTGACAATTTGTGGCCATCTAAATATTTTTTTAAAAACAATTACAGGTATAACGTATAGCCAACCGCATAAAAGTCACTTTTGTATCAAACGGCCACTTTTATTAAATCTATTGAAACTTATCTACATACATCGAAAATCGAAAAAAGCGAAACGACTATTTTATAGTAAGGCACCTCATGTTTTTGGTTCTGAGTTTATTAACTTTTAAACTAAACCTTACATTTTGAGTTGTGTTTTATTTCTGTAGGTCGATTGATAATTTAGTATTAATTCGAGTTAAAAGTAGTTATTATTCTTTACAAGAGCGAATATTAGCACAACTTAAATCAAGTCAACCTAGTAGATATGAGTCGCTATGCATTGCTTGCAAGTGCAGAGTGTAAATTAGACTCGTATGTCATCCGTTTTTGATTTTTACTATATAATTAAAATAGTCTAAACCTGAGGTCTTTTATTATTACTGTCACTATTATTATTTAAAAATGTCGTTTGTTAATCTAGTACCGAGATATGTGTTTCACGGGTTGATTGGTACAGGTGTTATAAAAAGAACAGTATTGCCATTCTTAGTCTAACGTCTAACTTACTTCTAGAGAAAAAATATACCGTAATATGGCATTTAAATCATAAATAACAATATTAATTATCCATAAAGAGATCAAACACACGTTAATATGAAGTTCGTATTCGATACCAATATTGATACTAGTTATTGGTATCAACATTAATCTTAGATGTTTTATCTAATAAAAAACATAGTTGGACATAATGGTGCAAGCTACCTCGAAAGAACATGTAAATTTGTGGTCGTGCAAAGTGCCAAGGCATGGACCGTTTTAGACCGTCAATGCCTTACGAGGTTAACAATAGAATTTCACTTGACCAAAAATTGTTTTTTTTGTTAGATATGCCCTAACAATTAATCGTAATTAATTCACATTTCAAAGTAAAATAAAGCTTTATTAGAAAAAATAACATATGCTGCAAAATAAAAATAAAACAAAGTTGAGTGTGCTTTGAAATAGCTGAACGTAACACGAGATGGCGCTAGTGGTAGCTTTAGCGATCAACGTTATTCAACATGTTTAAAATGAATTCGGAACATACGTACATAAACCTTCATTCCCAGTGTTGGGTACAGAGCTACAGAAATATAGGAAATACACAATTTCTCGTTAGCGCTAAGGTACATGGAAAGTGCAATAGGTACAATTAAAACATGCCTGCATTTATGCATGCATGTTATTTTCTATTTTAGTCCTTTTCGTTGCACAACAGCATAACTCGTTCCACAATAGAAAATTGTTGCAATTTAATAACACTTTGTTAGGATATAGTCATTATATTTAACAAAGCATTGAAATTTAGGACTATCGTACGACAAACATTAGTTTTGGTAACGGTTTCGTTATGGGCGTTTAAGCTGACGCGCAATTTATTGCTTTTGTGTAATTTTTGTATAATCGCGCCAATGGGATGACGTATCGCCCATGTATACTACAGTAAAATACATAAGAAGTCAATCATGACACCTGTCATTCCGGCAAAAATTATAACCTCTAACTATAATAATTACCTTACAGATGCGCGTCTAGGTAACCCCATGTGCTTCTGTTGCCCTAGTCACTGATATATGACGTGATAAGAAGAGTCAAGTGATCTACCAGTGACAACAATTGTCCTCGCGATATCCATGGAATTTTTTAAAGTTCATAGTGATTGCCTAAAACTCGACATTGGCGAAATACAACTTGTTAAAACAACTGAAATCAAGCGATTAGTTACGGAAAAAACCCAAAATAATAATTATAATTTATACAAAAATGACAGCTGTCAGGATTGAATTCTCATATTTTTTTTACTATAGTTAATATTTGATCACATGTAACAACCTAAGTTTGTCAAGATATGGTTATTTGATTCTTCAGCGGGTTTCTGCTAGCGTGCGGATTTCGAAGATCTTCACAGGAAAATCTGAAAATAGAGAAAGGATATTTTAGTAACTATATAAATCGTAGAACGTAACTATAGTTTACGTAATCTTAATATTTATTTCCATTAAAATAAAAGTGGGTAAATACTTTCACGAGCAAGTTTTGTCGATAATACCAGTCACACCGGATGCGTGCGCGTTCCACTGCGTTGTATAGTATGAATCCTGATAGAATATGTCACACCGCTTGCGTGACGTACGCGTTTACGTGTCGCGCACGCATCCAGCGTTTAGCCTTTATTGATTGATCGCCGTTTTTTTTATAATAAAATGTAATAGGGGTAGGTACTTCAAGTGTACACATTATTTAAAGTGTTAACTCATTAGTTTTTAGGTAACATTTCTTTACGTCATAGGTACCTACTTACTGCCGTACTCAGAGACATTTTAAACGTGTGTACGAAATCGTCACTAAATACCGACTTAATTGTCATTAACTGACTGAAGGCGGCCGTTAATCATTCGGACCAACAAAACATGACACTAGGAATCCAAGTAATGAACGCCGTATTCTTAAAAAAACATCATAAAAACCACAACGTCATTGATTTGTGTATACTGTAGCCGAATATCTATGGAGCATAAATCACAAAGCCGGTACCATAGAGCAGACGCGTCCATCAAAACCGCTACGCGTTACGTTACGTAAGAATCGATGCATTTCTCTGATAACGCCAATGCCGGGTTGCTTTTGGAACCTTTGGCTGACCCACGAGCTCATAAAAAATGTATAAACTACATTAGAAGAAGCAAAATAGTTTATACGTTTTGTTTTGTTTGTACCGTCAATTGACTGATAGTGATCAATTGTGGCAGTTTTTTTTGACTTTGTACACAAATAACTGATTTATTTATTTTTCGTAAGGAGCTGTCTTTTTTCCGCAACAAGCACATTAAGAGATTTTTTGCCTAGGATATAAAACTGTGTGCGGAATTTCATTTTAATTCGTTTAGCTTGTCATTCTCACAAACTATTACATTTAATAATAAGCAGGGATTATGTACAGTACCCCAACGAAAATGCTAACCACTTTAATGCGCTGTCATAATAAACTTCAAACTGGACATCATCATTCACAATGGCAAGGTTCTAAGCATGCTCTACATTTTCATTGGGTGACTACGTAGCACTAGCTCTTGTCCCTATGTTCTTTCTCAAGGTTTAAGCTATCTCCGTGCCAAATTTCATAGAAATCGGTTCAGTGGTTTAGCCGTGAAAGTGTAACAACCAGACAGAACAACAGACAGAGTTACTTTCACGGTTTAAAAAAAGTTTAAAATTGCACTGCTTGAACAACAATATTTATAAGTGGTCAGGTTGCCAATACATCCTCGTGCAGCGATAAGGTAAAAAGTTGATTATTTTTCCGCACTCCTTTTTCCCATCCTTAACTTGCAACGTATAAAAACTTACAAACAAATCTTTGCTTAACCGAAACTGTTTACAATAAAAGGAGAAATAAAGTGCCATTTTTATCTTGGACAATTAAAATTAAAATATTTCTCACCGCGGCAAGGAACCGATACTCCATTTAGATATGAAACGGATAAGACAAGTTCGTATTTAATAACTCTAATGCAAAAATGTGTCGTTAGCAAAGTTATTTTATCTGTAATTGACTGAGTCATTTTCAGTTGCTAATTGGAATCCTAATTAATTGATAAGTTTTTATTCTTTTGCCTGTTTTCTGACAGTCGACGAGACACACACGCTGTCATAGCTCAGTTCCTTTGTTTTTCGCTAAATTGTGACAAAAAATGTCAAAAGTCAGGGTTTTAAAGGTTGGCTTTGGTAGATTTGTTAAGACTAGGAATTATGAATTTCAGCCACCACTTTATAATCTACTAGCTTCTGCCCACGATTTAGCCTGCGAAGATTTCTATTATCATTAATCCCTTGAGAACGTTTATATTTTCCGGGATAACAACTACCCTATGTCCTATTCCAGGGTCTAACCTATATGTGTGCCAAGACTACTAAGTTTCATCCCGATCCGTTCTGTGGTTGAAGCGCGTTTTTCTCATTCTAGCAGCTGAAAAACGATAAGGACCTCAATCTGCCTGACCATTACACCAGCAGAAAGGGTTTTTAATAAAAGCACCATCTACACCTTGTCTAGAAAAGCCAACTCCACCATCCACCACCACCTAATGATTAGTGAGAATTGAGTCCCATAAACATTCACAATCTCAAGACTGCAATCCTGACCGTAAATGCATTACCATCCGTGAGGACTAAGATGAAATGTCTCGTAATCTTGACAGGTTGTCAACACTGTGAACACTACCTATAGGTACTACTTGATGGCTTGGTGACAGGAAAAAGGTGCGACTGCATCGATGCTTAACGGCGTCAAAAACGGCGCCATGTTGTTACTATGACCCCGTCTTTTGTTTACGCAACGACACCGTATTTTTTGCGGTAGGGTCGCACCTTAAAGGATAAAATGGAGGTAGCATTCGGACGGTCTTGGCATGGTTATTGCTTAAGAAATTAGATACAAAAAACGTTTTTTTAACATACATATTTCCACATTCATACATCGAGTCATGCATGCTTGTCGGTTTGGGGTACTTAAGATTCGGCCTTTTCCCAGTATTTCTCTAATTTGATTAGAAAAAGCACGCCTAGGGCGACACCTTCCGCCCCTTCCACTCACTTTTACTGAGTCACTACATCTTTTAGTCCACATTAAATTTCTGTCTGATCTTTTTATTCCTTACTCTATCTTTTTTTTATCAATTAATATTAATACACAATTTTATTAATTAACTATCAAAGTATGAAAGGTAGAAAAGTATTTCATAAGTAATTTTACTTTGCTGTACAAGTTAAAGCTCTTATTTTGTTAAAAATAATGTGAATTTTATCTCGAGCTCGGATCACCGACTCTTGCGCAAGTCCGCTTTGGGGTGAACGACCCATTTCGAGCGCCTTATTTTAAATCGACTGATAATATCTTGATTTATGTCCGAGGAAACACGAATTGACCAATAAATTGCATAGTTTTACATTGTTAAGTTAAAAAGTACAATGTTTAAGTGAATAAGTACTTACTTACGCATTTACAAAAAAATATCAATGATTTTTACAATTAATTTGATTTGTTAGCGTGAACCTATCAATCAGTTTTGAAATTTAATTAACTGATAGTCGGCTAAGATTTTTTATGTAGGTTTTTAAATATTATGATTTAAGTAGAAAATTGTGACAAACAGTTTAATTATTAGGTTGACGTAAGCAAGCGAAAAAATTGTGGGGTAAAAATAAGCTACAAAGAGTTTTAAAACAACGAAACTGTAGCCTTAGGCGAATATTCGGGCATTTCAACCGCCGTTATTTGTTGTCTTCAACATTGTTGGCAACGCCACATAAAAGATCTCGTCTATAAAGTTATCTGTGGAACGTATCTTTTTTTGAATTTTATGGCCCGGGTGCAGAGATCTTTAAGCCACTGTGTAACCTATATTGAACGCGTGATGTGGTTGGCAAATTTTATAATTGTTAAAAAATAACTTGCTAATTCAATTTGAAATAATATGTGAAGGAGAAAATGACGAAAGTTAAGCACCAAAGAATCGGCCTTTAATAAAAACAATGATATTAACTAATTTGAATTTGCATCACATTGACCTGTGACTCAAATGTTTGTTTGAGAAGAATTATCATTGTATTTCGTAACGACCTGGGAACTGACAATATTACAGTTCTTCAAGTTAATTTAATTAACTACGTGGTATCATTTGGTTCCATTAAAGTTGTTCTCATTAATGAATTGTGATTTTAAATTAGTTTTAGTAAAATATGATAAGTCACCAGGTGTTTTAAATATCTCTTATCGGAGCAGTTTCGTAAGGTACTCCGAAAGCGTCCAAAATCCAAAAAAATCCATATCATGACAAATAGATAGGGAAACTTTGAATTCAATCCTATGGCATGTAAGTAGTTCTATTCCAAGAGAAGACAGTGAAGAAGGTTGAAGGTAGTCTAATTTTTGCTTAGGGTTTTGTTTTGGAACCAAAACCATTGTCATTGGGAAGTAGGTACTGTGGTACCGTTTAACGATGTTCTTTACAAAGATCGTACGGTGGCCATGTGAGTGGCATGATCTCATACAGGATCGACTTGGATTGCTGGAATTGCTGCCACCATCTCACCAAGCTCACCATGCCTCTGAGCAGATGTATTTGCAATATTGTGGCCAAGTACAGTGGGTAAAATGATATATAATTTGTGTTTTAATTAAATTCGAGACGCGTTCATTCCAAGTTATTGTTTTCCCTTTGTGTTGTTACCGGGAAATGTTATTTGCACGGTGTTTAACGACATCGTGCCAGATTATGTAAATTATGAAGCTCGGCAATTTGAATAATGTGGCGAAGTCAGTGATTCATTAAGAGAAAACGATGTTACTGCAATGCAGGTTGATTTTAATTGATGTGGGGTACGATAAACATATTACCATTTTCTACGTTGACGATTGTGTAGTTATACTAAGTACATTATTATTGAAAAGTGCATTATTATTACGGCCTATGAACATTTGTAACTACTTTTTAAAGCCAGTCAGCCAGTGGCCTATGTCACTTTTGAAGTTTTGACAACGCCAGCCATATTTTAATAACAGCGCCATCTGTGGGTTGTTGACATCAACGCTGGTTCACTGTTCGCCAATCGCGTGGACCGGAACGAACATACCAATGTACAGTTAAATACGGTTTCAGAGTCATTTACCAAATAAATGTAAATGACTTAAGCTCTGCAACGAGTGAGGATTGTCTGTTATCGCATTTCGTAGTTTAGGGTTGAATCGTTTAAAATTGAAGAACCTAAAGTAGGTACATTGTAGCAGCGACAAGAAGGTTTTAAATTGACGAAAGGAAGGGGGGGGGGGGGGCGTTTTTCCCAATATTACAGCTCTTGAGGAAATGCTACCGGTTTAAAAGCAATTTTAGAACTTTATTCGTACGCAAATGTTACATTAAAAACAGTTGGTGTGACACATGGGGGTGTCAGGCTGTAATTTTATTTTCATCTCTCCTGTTCGGAAAGTTTAATTTGAATGGGTGGATAGCCGGGTGGAAAATTGCGTTTTCATCTCTAGGGTGGAAAGTAATTTTTTTTTAATAGTTACGATTGGCCACGGAGTCTAAGATAATTGAGCTACGCCATATTATTAAAATAAAAGATTTTCATATATCTAAACTCGGCTATACGTTAAACGATGTATTATTACGGCCTATAGGTTCATATGAAAATCATTTTAAGACTGGTCTATTTTTTTCGCAATTACAGAAAATCAACATTTAAAATTATTCCTCTATTCTGCTGCCCGCCATAATGCCGTGATAGCATAGCATGACACTTTTTCTTTCACGTTTCGGCATGGCCATCTAGAAAATACACTACTGCCAACATTAGAAAAGTTTAATCGAGTTGGTCACGACCAAGGAGCTTATTATACAACAAGGCGGTTGAACACCGAACATCCGTTCGAAACAAGAAATTTGACCATATAGTTCATAGCATTTATTCATAAACAATACAAATATTGTGTTTGAACCTTTATTACGTCACGAATATATTCCATCTCTTTCTTTAGTTAGGGTAAGAATGAGATGAAAGTCATGCTCCTTGGCCGTGACCAACTCGATTTAACTTTTCTATTGTTGGCAGCATGTGTATTTTAACTTTTTTTATGAATCTAGAAAAAAAAAGTTTTCAATAGATAAAGCGGGAAACGAGATTAAATATATTTTCCTCACAGTCGAAATGAAAAGTAGAGTGTCTAACTCGGGTGAAATTACCCATTTCCCCTCGAACTATTGGCGCTCTCACTTCGTTCGAGCGCCAGAAATATCTCGGGTGAAATGGGTCACTTTCAACCCTTGGTTTTCAATCTACTATTTCATTCGGCAACTTAGAGTAGGCAAACGATCGCACATGCCACCAAGGGTTTCATTCCAATCGGTAAAACCATATAACCTTTGACGTGTTGACGTATTGTTATTAACACGGCCGCTGCCATTTACTGTCAAATAAATAACGCGTTGACCTTGCCTACGAAGCTTTTGGTCATGGGTTCAAATCCCGGTAAGGGCAGATATTTGTGTGATGAGCGCGAACATTTTTCGTAAGTCATGGATGTTTTTTATATATTAAATATTTCTCTATATAAGTATCTAAATAGTCGAGCCGAGTTATAAATATGTATACAGTTAAGTACCTTGTCTATTTAATCTCATGTTCAAACTGCCATATACGAATTATCACAGTGATTAGAGTGAAAAGGTACTCAAGTATACATATTTATGAACTCGAATGTACAAGCCTAAAGCTTAGGGAGTAGGTCTTATTTAAATAAGAGCTGTCATATCATTGACAATACCATAACAAGTCGGAAGCAATATGGTTGTACCGAGTAGAATATAGCCTCTGATGATAAGTGGGATCTGAAATCCATTAGAAATTTCCAATCTCAAGACCTCAACCATAACGTAGGTAAAGGTTAGGATGGACGGATCCTACACAAGACTTGAGGCTTATTATCGCGTGATAGTAGATAAAAGAAGAAACGACTCGGTAATGCAGCTAATTCCAGTTGTTCATAGCCTGTCTAGACTTGGTCGCGTGTACCTAGACCGGCTGACATTAGTTTTCCTCATTATTAAAAAGTCTTAATGACTGAAAAATAACAACGACATACTTATTGGACTTTTTTAATTATAATAAGTTGAATAGGTAGACGTTCAAGGCGGTACAGATGTAGTGCATAATTGTTTTCCTTCGTATTTTCACGGAAACGTACGAACGTGTCTTGCTATTTCAGTCGGTCACAGTACAAAAAGTACTGAGGTTGACTGAAGTAGCATGACAAATACGAACATTTCCGACAAAATACGAAGGAAAACAATTATGCACTACATCTGTAACCATGTATGTACCATGATCTGTAATGTTCTGTATTGTTTTTAAACTTGGCCGCCATTACTGTCAGTTGAATAAGAGCTGTCAAAACGGTGACAATACGATAGTCAAAGACTATATGGTTTTTAACGCCTAGAATAGAGGCGGAAGTCTGTTTACGAATAGGTAATAGATTTGCTGTTAGGTAGGTAGGTGGACTAAATTACTAACGTAGTCTGTACAAGCCTTTAGGGTCATTTCATCACGCTGAATGTTCAAAATCAAAAATACGCCAGCGTAATTGACCCCCGGTTTCAAGCTGTTACTTTGAGTCTAGGGCTCAACATACATTGGATATTAATCAAATATTGATCTTAGAAACGTGGGTAAAAACAAGACATATAAAAAGCTCCGTGGCTAAGCTATACATTATTCAAACATTATTTATAGGTAATAGGACGTTGGTCTAGGACACCACAGCGTAATCCAGCTACCTCAGTCTGTATAAAACGTAATAGAACACTAAAGTAATAACATGATATTTTGCCAATAACAAAAAAAAATAATTAATGAATGTATTCAACAATATTTCTTAATTTATAATTTAATTAATGCTTACGCTACTTAGTCTAAATTTTGTTCTTTGGTATCGATATAAAATATAAGTGACTTGACTTTTGGATACTGTCTATAGAATTCACGTGGCAACCGGCGAGTTCTTAAGGCGAACTTTTGCTTTCGAATGAAGAATGGTATGTAAAAAAAAAACGCGAAAATTCCATTCCCTTAAAGGCTTTTATTAATACACACAACCCACTACTTATTGGACCTCTCAAAATAATCGTTGCTTACACTACAAGAGCGGGAGCAATATGGTTTTAACAGATATAATAGAGCTTCTGTTCCTAAAATACTAGAAATGTCAAAAACTTTATAGTCAGTTAACGGAGTTGTGACTAAACATCTATTCCTATGGATGCTATATAATATCATGGTAGAACTGTATTTTCAAATTGTACATTCAATCTGTGGTTAAACTATCTTTACAGCGTAATTATACTTCTTAGTGGAATTGAAGTGATATATCTGTTCCCCTCTGTGTCTAAGTCTAAACAAGATTCATAAGAGTAATAAACATTTAATGTACAGAGTGGCACCTTTATTTCACGTTTGCTTTTATGGCTAATACCCTACAGTGCGATTTTATTCTCGAGAAATTTATAACACGTTCCAAGACGAATTGACTGCGGGGGTGATTATCTATGAAACAAATTACCTTTCAATTCATGTTTTTTTTATCGGCGTGCTAAAGTTAGACAGTAAGTATAGTTACGGGGTCTATATTGGAATACCTAGTAACTTGTCCCAATCCATCATTTGCTCGAATTTTCGTTTATCCCAGTTTTAAAACTTTTTAATAATGTTATAAATAATACATCCCTTTTTAGGGTTCCGTAGTCAAACTAGGAACTCTTATAGTTTTGCCATGTCCGTCCGTCCGTCCGCAGCCTAGCTCAGACTCTTAGTAGTAGAAAACTGTAATTTTGGCATGAATATACATATTAGTCACGCACTTTTATCACTACGTGAGTGCAATGAACATTCTGAATTTAAAAGAAAGTGGTAAAATAAAAAATAAAAATTAGTCAGGTACACACGTAACGTAGTGTCGTATTTTTTTTTTCTCGTCTACCCCACAGTTTGGGGTGTCGTTGGATAGGTCCGGTTATGAAGTATTAAACTTTAAAACGCATTTTTTTGTTTAATCAAGTGCCCATACACATACTAAAAATATGCACGAATTGGCACTCAAATACAGGATATATATGTATAGAAAATTGATCCCCGAATCGACTTAAGGCCTCGCGCGAAACATAATCATTATCATCATTTAGTTAACAATATGTTACGCAATCTCTTACAATTAAATAAAGCAGGCAAAATAAAAGGGAATTTTATTAACTAGCTGTCCCGACTCGGCACCGCCATGGCGTATTTTTTTTTTCATAAAATTCACGTAGGTACACAAAAAAAACATTCAAATCGGTCGAGCCGTTCTCTAGTTATGGCGTGAGTTCTAAGGGAAATAGGGATTTAAAATTATAACTACTTAAAGGATATCAGAGATGTGACCAGTCTCTACTCTCTTTGCTCTTTTGTAGCAAAAACGACTTCTGCTAAGCTACTCGTACTAGTTTTTGCTCCCGGTTCGCTATCATTGTATCCCTTAAGGGTAAAGTAGGTATAAATAGAGGGAAGGGCGGCAAAGTCACTTACCTTCACGATCACTCGATTTACCGGGTTTTACTATTGGGCATATGCATACCAATATTATTAGCGTGCATGACTCGATGTATGAATGTGGAAGAAGCGAAAGACATTTGTCAGAATCGTAGCAGGTGGAAAGAAGTCGTCTCTGCCTACCCCTCTGGGAAACAGGCGTGATTTTATGTATGTATGTATGTATGTATGTATTATATGTAGACGAGTGGAGGCACTGCCAAGATGTAAGGTACGCTAACTAGCGTTTCTATTCGTTTCGTAGATGATGTGATTCGAAAAGTCACGTGATCTACCAGTGACGCGATTGGTTTAAAAACAACGTTCACGTTTGTTGTATGGGAGCCCTCAAATATTTTATTTATTTAAAGTGAACATACAACTAAACATTCTGTGAATATTTCAAGCGTCTACATGTTGCCGTTATTAATATGGAGCAAATAACGGCAAAAAAATCACGTAAGTTTTTTTTTTTTTATGACAGAGAAGGCAAACGAGCACACAGTTTTAGTACTTGTTATGTGTGATCTGCTAGTAACGCGATTGGTTTAAAAGCAAAACGTAAAGAAACGCTAATTAGCGTACTGCATCTTGGTTGGGCTTCTGTTTGTTTGTTATCGCATCTTCAAAAACGTCTCTAATGACATTGACGCAAAGGAGGGTGGGCAAATTGGCCTATATGACCAATAACAACAAGCGATATGTCACCGGATAGGTTATTCTAAGTTGTAAAACTATTTCTATGGCAGGTAGTTCGAAATCTTTGTGTGATAAAAGTTATCGCCGTGCAAAGACAGCGGTGTTTCAAAGTAATTATGCAAACGTCGTCAACGTAGGCGTCCCGATGTTCCCGATTTTTAAAATGTTTCTCACAGTTCTTTGAGGTTTACCACTACACTAAATCGTTGTAGAATTAAGAAGCATATCCGATGATATAGTGCTTATTGTTATTGGTTTCTAGGCCAGTGTTCATACATTTCTGCCCATCCTCCTTTCGGGATACCTGTAACGCGGTCATTTAATTACGAAAATTATATATAACTACGTATGTTTTACCAATCACGAGACTAAAGAGACTTCCTTCGGGCCTTTCAAGGCGTATATGGAGCTGAGGCCAACTGGCAGCAGGTCCTTTAGACAACTTAAATTTAGACATAAGATAGACCGGCAATTGTTCCTGAGTTCATTTCATCAGTTCAATTTCAAACTCACACACACGCACGCACAAACATATAAATTAGGTAAAATAGTTTTCAGAATGGTACTATATAACCTGTAGATATGGAAAAGCGGTGCCTGCTGGCACAGTTTATTTTGAAATAACCTACAAGGAGACGCCGGCCATCATAAGATTTGTACTGGTTTGCTAAGGAAATAAAGAATTATGAACTTAAAGAAGGATTGAATTATACTCCCCAGACAACCACAGGTTAGTGTAAAAACTATTTTAGAAGGATGGGAACATTTGTTATAGGGATGAAACTATTTAGATTGGTAAGCTGGGCTATGGATAAAACTAAGGCCTTGCTGATACTTAAACTTGGTTAAAATGGTTGAAATGGACTCTTCAACTCTAAAGTTAAGGCCCCCGGAATAATCGTACGAGTACATACATAGCACCAAATTGGAAACAGTACCAATGGCGTTAGGAGGAGGCGCTTTTGGACTTTAAAATGACCATAAGTATGTTCATTATTATCTAGTACCTGTCCATAGTATGTACAGTCACGTCCATTAATATGGGGACACAGTAAAACTTTCAATAATATGAAAACACTATAAGGGAATAAGGGTGTCCATCACCATCATCACCAGCCGCAAGACGTGCACTACTGGACAAAGGCCTTCCCCAACTTGTAAGTATTCTATTAAAATAACTTTAATTTCAAATGAAGTCACCTCAAAACGCAAGGGGTGCGCAACATTTTCTCGTTTACGGCTTTATTCCGCGTTATGAGCTAATCGTGGCGAAATGTCCCTAATGGCGGGCGCGGCTCCCACAGCGTCACGCCACGCCACGCCCGCTAAAACCACCTTTTTACACCAGTTATCAGATTGCAAACGATATTAAACTAATTGAAAAATTCCAACGGTTTGTGACGAATGCAATTTTGTAATTATATAATTATTCATACATTCTCTAAGTCTTTGTTTATTATTAGTATTTACACGTGTTCCATAAATTAATTTTATGTTGTATAATTGCATAATTGTACGTATAATAACGTAGTGAGGCGTTTTTTCATGAATATAACATATTAAATTTAAAAATATATATATATTCAGTAAGTAGGCCGCTCTGGCACTTTTACACGTCAAGATACTACCAGCGCCAGATACTATTCTATTAACTATAATAAATATTAGCGGACAGTGTGATACAAATTGAGCTAGTCCCAAACTAAGCTCTAGGCTTGTACTAAGGGTACTAGAAAATTATAACCTTACTTATATAGATAAATACTTTAAAACCATCCAAGAGTTAGAAACAAAATAGTCGTGCTCTTCACACAAATCTCTGCCCATAGCGGGATGGAACCCAATACCAATTTAAAAACATTCGTTCGTCGAAAACTTACAATTATTTTTATAATAGGGTGATTATTCGGCGTTTTAACCGCCGTCATTATTGTCTTCGCATATTATTCAAGATAAACTTTTTAATTGTCTTATGATTTTAAATGGAATTAATACTACCCCCGGGTCCGTTGACTTTGACATCAAAAGTTGCTGGTAATTATCATTGTTTTCGTCAATATATTGAAGACAACAATGACGGCGGTTGAAACGCCCAAATATTCACCCAATAACTAGATGAAAAGCAACCTTTAAAATCCGATATTTTTTAAACTGTCGTCGATATACCTATGTTCTTTTTTCTCCTATGCTCTTTGTGGCAGCGGTGTAAAAACCAAAAATGCCGTGGGAAAGGACTATGGAGTCACGAAGTATGTTTTATATAGGACGCTGTTACGAAATAATGTGTCAATCCACAACTATTTAGCAATAAAGTGTCAACCCTCAATACTATCGTCGTAAGTTGACATTTTATAACAAGAAGCGGGATTAACAATGTGAAAGTCACAGGCAATTCCCTAAAATTTTGGAAATCTTAACAAAGCACTGAGAATATCCCCGTAAACATTCGAGAGCATTAAGAATGCTCTCTTGGCATCATCATCATCATGTCAGCCGAAAGACGTCCACTGCTGGACATAGGCCTCCCCCAAGGCTTTCCACTCAGACCGGTCTTGTGCTTTTCGCATCCACCGCGATCCCGCGATCCTGACGAGGTCGTCACTCCATCTTGTTGGAGGCCTACCTACAGCTCGTCTTCCGGTCCGCGGACGCCACTCCAGAACCTTCTGACCCCATCGGCCATCAGTCCTGCGAGCAATGTGCCCCGCCCACTGCCACTTCAGTTTCGCTATTCTTCGGGCTATGTCGGTAAACTTAGTTCTACTGCGGATATCATCATTTCTGATTCTATCACGCAGAGAAACCCCGAGCATAGCCCTCTCCATAGCCCTCTGAGTGACTTTGAGCTTCCTTATGAGGCCCATACAAAAAAATAATTCTGTTAAATCCTAAGAAAATTATAATTATCATTATAGTTGCACTATATTTTTGTTGGTGACTGTACAAGACCGCATCGACGTACCCTAAACCCGTATGCACTTGACAGGCAAGCCGTGACATTTACAGTCGCCTTGATCTCAGTATTGTGTGTCGGATGCAATGTCGAATGTCTTTATTTCACTCGCGAATTGACAGAGCGTATGTACCCACTTGACAATGCAAAGGAGTGCAATATACGATGCCGGGTTAACTTCCCGGTATTTGCCAATGGAATATGAACGTATTATGATTGAAATAAAGTCAATTTTCAAATTTACTGTCTGTTATAAAACAAGGGAAATTCTACTTTATCTCCTTTGCAGTGGATCTTATTATGTTTATATTTTTTGCACGCTAGCATTTACTTAATAATATGAGGAAGGATTACTATTACCTAGTCAAGAGAGAGAGAGTAAACAACTGAGTAAGAGACAACGAGCGTCGGTAATCTAAGGGGCTATTGCCTAACACAATCGCAATCGCAATCGGCTTCAAATTGGAACAATTGTTTTCATTTCATATGAAGACAAGCCTTCGATTTTCAAAATGAAAACGATAGCGATTGCAAGTGCGTTAGCGTTAGGCAATAGCCTCTCTGTGATACGGAGTTCGGTCCCAGTAGCCGGATTTTTCCTTATTAATTACACTATCTGAGAAGTTTCTGCGGGATTTTACATCACTTACAATCGACTTCAAAAAAAGGAGCAGGTTCTCAATTCGACTGAGTTATCAATTTGGAAGGTCGAAGTTAAAGACATTTTCATTTTATACAAAGTGTCAACATACATACATACATACATGAGAGAGCTACAGAATTACGCTCGTACAACTCTAAAAACTTGTTGATAATTCTGTAACCACATTTTGCACAATCAGGCTAAGATGTTTACCAGTGTATATAAGTGACAGGTTGCAAGCCCATCGCCTAACAATACTACAAGCCTTTATTCCCTTAGTCGCCTCTTACGACATCCACGGGAAGACATGGAGTGGCACTATTCTGACCCGGCAACCACAAGACATCTGCAACCACACAGCTAGTGTCAAAATTTAATTACCATTTATTTAGCAGACTGTACATATTTTTTTGCATACGTTTCACAAATATGCCTCTTGACTGGGCAAAGGTCTTCCACTCGTATCTTCCAGGTTTAAATAAATAGCTAGTGAATATCCGACGTCGCAACAGTCAGGCAAATGTCGGTGATAGCAGTACCGCATAACTAACAAATTCAATAAGATGCAAAATACACTTTAGCTAGCAAGTCAATAAGGTACATTTTGCAACTTATATAATTTGTTACTTACGCATTAATGCAGTATCACTGACGAAATGTCGCGTAAAGGCAATACCGCGTAAATAACAAATTAAATAAGATGCAAAATACACCTTAGCAAGAAAGCAATAAGGTTTATTTTGCAACTCATAGAATTTGTTACTTATGTGGTATTGCAATGTTACTGACGAAATGTCGCGTAAATGCCAGCGTCTGCGCCCGCACCGATTGAGAGATCACAAGATTGTTGTGTTTATGTTCGATGAGTTTGGATGTAGCGTTTTATATATAAAAGTCAATGGTTTTTTGTTTGTTTGTTTGTTTATTTGCTTAAAAAAAGAAAACGCTGGCTTACTAATATAACTTTGGGAAAGTACAGGGAACGTTTTGAGCTATATTTTTATATATAGTACAATAACAAAGTCGCTTTCTGCGTATGTCTGTCCGTCTGTCTGTCTGTCTGCATATCCGCTAACGCCTCCTACACCACACAATGAATTTTATTGCGGTTTTCGTCATCATTTAAATATTTTTTCAGGGAAGGTTTTTATATATAACTAGGGGACGCCCGCAACCTCGTACGCGTAAAATTAATATCCCGCTACTCCCCCTATTCTAATCCCTAAGGGGGTGCATTTTGAAAAACCCTTTCTTAATGCTCCTTACATCATGAAAGGAACCCCTGTACCAAATTTCAAGTTTCTAGGTGCAGTAGTTTCGGCTGTAAGTTGATATCTAAGTCAGTCAGGTTTGCCTTTTATTATATTATCAGGGGGGGGGGGGTACAATCAGGGTACAATGACACACCAATTGCCCTAGTCCCAAAGTAAGCTCTACGCTTGTAGAAAACATCCATGACTCAGAAACAAATATTTGTGCTCATCACACACATATCTGCCCTTACCGGGATTTGAACCCAGGACCACTTGCTTCGTAGGCAGGGTCACTACCAACTAGGCCAGCGCGTCGTCAAATAAATAAAATTAAAAATATATATATTACATCTCATCCGCTTTATATGCGGGTGTTTCAGAAGACCCACATAACTACACTAATGCAAAGAAAGTACTGGTCGGTAGTAAAAAAAAAGGTTTTTAACAACCTTAAGTAGTATTTTCTCCACAAAACCAATAAAACCTCGCTTTTCAGAGTTCCCTTAATAGGAGAGCTTAATATACTTTCAAATCCAAAACTGTAATAATGAAACAAAATAATTCTTCCCGTAAGCTTGTCAGCACGGACAAAGTCGCGAGCTTAAACTAGTAATACTAGTAACATCATAGTCATAATAACACCCAATTGGATCATCCCAAGTGCGCATAAAAAAGAACCTTCGCAATACAGCACGCACGGCAATGCGCATAATGCACGCATGCGCAGTGCGTGCTAAAACACTATTAATTTGAGATCAGGATTACTATAAATGCCACTGGGTACTGACCGATTCAGAGTGTTTTTCTGGCTGTAGTCGGGCTGACGCTGGCGGGAGCGGAAGCGTTTTTATCACCGGCAAATAAGTACAATTTACGCCGTCAAACCGGATTACTATTAGTTATTTTGTGTTCAAAATAGATCAATAGGCAGTTAACTCTTATGAAAAAATAAAGCTGTCATTTTTACACTAAGGGCAGTAACAATAGCCATGTGAATAATAACATCAGCCGTTTTTTTACGTGTTGTGCACAGAGCAAGAGTTGTCAATGGCCCGTATTAATAAACTGATCTCAACTCTAATGCTCGTCTCGAGATGCATCAAAAATGATAGTATTCTATGGTTTGGCGTTTACTTTGCCGTATCTTGTGACGGGCCTCACAGTCAAGATGAGTTTATTAATACGGGCCTGAGAGCCGTATTAATAAACTCACCTTGTCTGAGACTCTTGTCAAGGTAACCGTCAAGCCATGGAAAACTGACATTTGTGACGCATCTTGAGACGCGCATTAGAGTTGATATCACTTTATTAATAAGGCCTATTCTTTCGGGTTAAGGTAATAATAAGCGTAATATTAATTAAGTATCTGGATTGAGACAGAAATCAGTAAAAACAGAAGTTACGTTAAAGCACAACACATCAATCAATCAAGCCAAGTACCCAAAAGCATCCTATTCAGCTCCATGTGGTCAGTTAAATTACCGCTCCACGCTTAGCGTCTCGTTTGGCCCGCCCTTACATTTTGTAATCAACGCAGAGTTACACAACGCTGGTAATTATCGGAATCCATATCGTTTTTTCAAAGCGAAAGTGCTTTCCATAATGTAAGATCTAGGAAGCTGTAAAATTTGCGGTTAAGTAAGTACTAATGCGTTTACATAAGAATCAAATAGACATTATTGGCTGAAACATGTCCAAAGTATCTATTCCACTCGGTAAAACCATATTGCTTTTGACATGTTATCGTATCGTCAACGTTACCATCATAGACATTAATATACTAGCGTAATAGAGATAGTGACTGTGCAGTCCAGTTTGCGGGTGGTAGGACCTTGTGCAGGGTCCGTCCGGATCGCTACCACCATCTTATCCATTAACCTACCGCCAAACAGCAGTGTTCGCATTGTTGTGTTCCGGTTTGGGGATACGACAGCCGGTGTGATGATTAGCATAGAGGCATTCCATCTTAGTCCTCACGGTTGGCAACGCATTTGCAGTCTAAAGCTTGCAGTCTTGTGAATGTGAATGTCTATGAGTCACAGTTTCCACTTACCATCATTTGCCTGCTCTGTGCCGATACAAAAAAAAAAATTACAGGGGCATATAGAGTCGGACATAATATATACAGGTCAAACACATAACCTGCCTTTTGGGCTTTACCGCAGTACGGTAATAATGTGTCTTTCGGCGTATGCAAGCCCGACTCACACTTGGCCCGTTGTTATTTCCAAGGATAGGAAAAACGCCCGTCATTTTGAAAACATAACCCTGTTCCGTACAGCAGAGACTTCCTTGATGTAAAATAAAAAGATTACTAGGTATTTTATTTATTTATTATACAATAATGTATATGTATTCAGCGATAATGTAATGGGAAAACGCAAACAAACAGACAAACAGTAACCCAACTTCAACGATTAAATATGCCCCAATGATGTCCGTAGACTGTGAACGAACTTTTTTGACTCATAAATAGGTCCTAAATTCACGGCGTTATGGACAAACAAGTAAAAACTTTTTTTTAAGTGAAGCTATTTTTGATTGGCGAGATTTCTTTTTCCCAAAACCATTCCAGTGTTATTAATTAATAATTTTGTCGCTGAACACATATGAATTATGGTATAATAAATGTAAAATACCTTCAAATATTTTTAATTAACATCATAAGGAAGTCTCTGCTGTACGGAACAGGGTTATGTTTTCAAAATGTCGGGCGTTTTCCCGATCCTTGGTTATTTCTATTAAGTCTTAGCAGAAATCATAAAACTAATAACAGCATAGTTTAAAATGTTCAAATAGTTAAATGTTGGCAATAGCCATCTCGCGGAATGCTTCCTTTAATGTATGTGCAATCACAAACTGCCGTTTGGGATGCGCGCGCATGTCGTGGCATATCACGACGCGATTCCTGACTATTTATTTTAATGGTTTGTATTCATACATAAATATGTTTATTTTAGGTATTTGAATAAGAGAGGAGAAATCACATACGGAACGTTAATTTGATAGTTATTTAAAAAAAAATGCTTAAAGTCACCAATGTCATTAGAGATGCCAAGTCGTTTGGAGCGTATAGGAAACTCAACCTTATCATTGTTGGATGTCCGATTGACTTTGGATTGGACCTAAGGTGGGTACTTAACTGTCTTTGACTTACAAGATATTAAAAGATTCTGTTTTGGTATCATGTAAGTTTGCAGTTCCATCAAAGGTAAGAATGTTTTTTAGGCTCTGCAAGTGGGATCTGCGACCCATAGACGTTTGCATTCGCAAAGATTCTTAGACTGAGAATGCGTTGCCAACCCTGAGGATTAAGATGGAATGCTAGTAGTTTTACCGGCTGTCTTGTTCCCACACCAGAACACAACAATATTAACACTGTTGCTTGGTGGTAGGTTGAAGGTTAAAATGGTGGTAGCGATCCGGATGGACCCTGCACAAGGTCCTACCACCCCAACTGACTGCCCTTCTTTTTTGGTCGAAGATTACAACTTACATAACAACAACTTACATAAGTCAAAATCTATCGTTACGGTCCAACTGATAAGTATTGGGACCTTGTCCAGCTATTGATGTACTAAATTTAAACCAACCTGACTTTTACACGTTACTGCGACAAGGAACTAAAATGTACAGCTAGTTCTGAGTTCGACTACGTAGTATTCTTGTTAAGAATATTCATTGTACATGTTCTAAAAGGTTCTTTTATTTATAATAGAGAATAAAACTTACCGGGAAATTAGAGATACAGCGTAGGCACCCTCTTCTGTGCCCCCAGTGACAGCTTCGCCCCCATTTTCTTGTACCCCTCATTTTTACTCCTCGCCTTCGGCTTATCCACCGTTTCTACCGGGCATCCCTTCATCTCCCACACCAGATTCGTCAAGGACTTCGGCCTGCTCAGCTTCCTCGACCTCTTCTCTGGGAGCTTGGGTCCATTACCCGAATCGCCCGACGTCCTACCACCAGAATGGCTCGAATCCAGAGTACCGTCCAGTTCCATAGCTTGGTGAATATTGGAAAGACTCTTATATCTAATATTGAAAATCGGTGAATCACCTTTTGTTAACGGTCGGATAGGAGTAGTTATTGGACTAGGAGCCTCCTTCGTGGGCGAGCTACTCTTCTGCCTGAATACCATTCTACTTTTATTGTTACTCACGCTGTTCTTAACGTATAGTTTAGGAAGGTTTGGAGCAGGGGCGATGGAACATTTTTCTTTGTACACTGTGATTGGTATTTCTTTTGTGGTTATGGCAGTTCTTCGTGTGCGCTTTTCAGCCTTTTGATTCAAAGGTTTTTTGGATGGTATGGTTTCTATAGGTGGTGGTTCAGGTTTCGTCTCTGATATTAGAGGCATGTGTATTGGAGTTGCAGCGGGAGACCCTGGGGCAGATTCGTGTCTTGGGGCTGGCTCGTTAGTATACGACACCTTGATGTTTTTTGGAAGCGGAGCAAAGCCTCTGACGTAGTCGTAAATTTGGTCGATTTCTTGGTTCTCATCAGGTATGTTACTTTCATCTCTATGGCTGCTGTAAATATGGCTGTGTCTAGTTAGATGTTTGTGCTGGTTTGCTGTGTCTGAAGAGGCGCTTCTTCTTAGAAAATACCCAGTTTTAACTAAAGCCGGCGCGTGTAGAGGAGCACTTAGAAGTCTTTTGGGGTCGCCTAATTTACCATCTAGTACGTGTATCCTATCAACAACGTCTAACAGCAAACGATTGGATTTCTCTACAAGCCTAGAAAATTCCATGTAGTTTTTGATTTGATCCTCGTTTTTGCACCTTTGCATTTTGATAGGCGCCGCTAGAGGAAGGGCTACTAAAGCGTTTCCTTCTTTCTGCAACGGTAAAGCGAAGACATGTTCTTCTTCAAACATGGACAGAAGACGAAGTTCTGGCACGAAGTGACTAGAACTCTTCAAGCCTCGTGGAGGTGTCCCGTGTACCAGTCTCACCGTGATCGGTAGGCGTTTTGTTAGCAAAGTCTTCGCCGTATGGACCCCGCTGATGTTCTCTTCCTTCGCTACAGCAGAAAATTTACCTCTTTGATCCAAACTTAATAGCACAGTATCACCTTTTGTATCGGTACACTTCAAATATTTATTCTTTCCTAAATAAACATCTCCACGTGGCATGATAACTTCACCAGCTGGTAAATTCCTCGCTCCATCAGCTGTAACCGCACCTTCTAAATCAGTTTTACCACAAATAACTCTTATTGGTTCTCTAACGAGGCATCCATCATCAAGTCTTCTCCTAGCTAGCTCAGCTACAGACTCAATGCATCTCACAGCTCTTCCTTCCTCGCTTAGCAACTCAAAATACCCTTTATATGTATCTGGGATAGAAATCCTTGGTCCGATGCTGACCATGCGTCTCCCTTCCTTCAGTTTGATGGCTTGGGCTATTATTTTCTTGCATTTTCCGGCGGAGACTAGGAGTGCAGTGCTTTGTAGGCCCGGGCTTGGCAAGGTTGGCACGCCAAGGCCCCCGTACTGGCCCTTGATGATCTTGGCAACATTGGGGAGGCGATACTTGGCGACGTATTCCCGGAGGTAGTTTCCTTCGTCGCACCAGCGGGAAGCTGCGACCAAGACTTGGCCGTCCGTGGCTGCCATTGTGGGCTTTAGTCACATCTGGAAAGAAAGAAAAACAAATGAGTGTGGTTTTAGTTATTGTTTGAGTAAAAGTGAAAGTTTTTTCAAAATGTTGTTGTGGACATGGTGACAATAACAGACGGATGTTTAATTTATTTAAATCCAAGGATAAATAATGAGGGAGAAAGCCATTAAGCAGCAACCAGACAGTACTTTGACAATATTTGGTTTATTGAAACAGTCACATCTCCGACAGCGAAATATTACTTAAGTTTTGAACACTACAAGTAACTTAAGAAGAAGGCCCTATTCTAAGGTTCCACATCAGCGTGGGTCTAGTATGGCTGCGTCTATATCGCGTGTCACTGTCGTACTTATTTACGTGTCAGAAGGTGACGGATGCTTTATCCAAACTTCGTCACGCGACAAACGCTGCCATGTTAGGGCCTAAAATTAAAAAGCCTAATGTATCATCATAATCCCTAAGATTCACAATACCTAATGCTTTTTCTGAACCCGTAAACTTTCAGGATTTGGTACAGAACTATCATGATATAAAACACATATTGTTTTTGATATGCAATCGTTTTGTTAACGTTATGATAGCTCTTATTTACTTGAAAGTTACTTGACAGTAATGATCGCCGAGCTAAAAATAGATCCCATGAAATATAGCAGTTATCTTTTTAAATCTGGCGAGATGTGTGATATAACGAACTTCCGTTCCTTTTCCATACTACCAGTTTTAAGTAAAGTCTTTGAGAAACTAATGCTGAATGATATTTTGGGTCGTTTTAATAGAAATCAACTACTTAGCATTAACCAGTTCAATGCAGCATCTGGACTCATTAAGTATATATATATACATATAATATAACAGTTGGAAGAAATCTTGTGACGCAGTAGGAATATTTTGTGATTGCATCGATCATACGACGCTTATTTTTACAATTAGAACCTTTTAATTGTCCAATAAAGCTTTTACACCGTATTCAGAAACTATACTTTAGGGATCCTTCACTGAGTAAGCCCACTGCGTTCAATACAGCTCTGTGATTGGTCCTGTTTGACCGACATTTTGTTTACGAGACGATTTGAACCTCCCTGTGCGTTCGTGAGCACTGTGAGACCTAATAGTGACATTTGTGAATACGGACGTAAGTCTTATATCTTCTTATCTAAGTGATAGAACTCAAACAGAACACAAAACGCGATGGGTAAAGGCAATGTAGAACAGGGCCCCAGTAGTTAAAATGCCTACTGTTTATTAATCGAACGGTAAGTACGTCATATTCATATGCCAGTAAACTATATAAACATTTACAGAATAAATGGACGCATCTAGCACGGAAACCTTCCATAAAAATCACCCTTATCGGTAACAAGTGAAAGCAGAGTTTGCTTTAGCATGTCGGTTGCAGATGCGGCAGTTGTGCAGAGGTCAAACGCATCGTATGTTTGTTCGCTGGAGCACCGTTACATCATAAACGTTTGGTGCTAAATGTTTGGGATACGTCTGGGGCATACAGCGCTTAAGCTATAATATAAATTATTATATCCCGCTATGGTAATGTATTATACTCCTTTCTCGAATTTAAAAGGGTTATTTTTAACAAAAGGTACGTTGTTACAGTTATCGTACGCAGAGATTGAACATTTTATTAAAGTTCAATGATAAATTATTCGTATGGTTATTACACAGAAAAGATTTTTGTTTGTCATGTCATATCATTGCAGATATCCAGGTTTCTTAGACATTTGGCGGCGTTGGTGGTAAGTAGAATGAAGTTCCTAGTGCCTGGTGTGGGGGTCGGTCAGATTATATGTTTAATTTATACAAATATTATATATTTTTTGTGTTTGGTTTGGACACTAAGCTGCCACGCACCAATACAATAGACACCTGACTCTTAGTTTTGTTTAATATACGTATAAATAACAAACAAGTGCATATCGGACTTGTGCGGCAGATATTTGAGGGATGAGCGCGAATATTTGTTGTGTTGTGAGTAGGGCTTGCAATTCGAATATTCGAATATTCGAATAATTCGAATATTCGGTTCATTCTAATATTCGAATAATGCGGTGCATAGTATTCGAATAATTCGAATATTTATGGTTATTTGGAAAGACGGATGTAATATCGCATCGGTACTAATCGGAAATTATCGGGAATGGTCGGCTATTTCTGTCTCACTCACCCATCCCATTCACCCACCTCCCACCTACTCTGACCGCGTCGTGCGAATAGTCAGTTGGACTCATGTTCACGTCGGGTGATTTGATTTATGATCTCATGATTATTTTTGTTATTTTAATAACTTGATTAATTATTTTTGTTTATTTGATTAGATTACCATTTTAATTACTTAATTTTAATTTTGTTGTTGATCAGTCTTTTTTATTTAATTGTTCTTATCGTTGCTATTTTTATCTTTAGTATTTTGAAGATAATTATTTAAATTCAAGTTATTTAGTTTTGATGATTTATGATTTGACGTTTTTTTTACTTATTTTAATCACTCCTTTGATTACTTTTGTTACTTTGTAAAATTTTGCAGTTTAGTTTAAATGTAAGGTAGCAGAGAGAATTTTCAATCAGTAAACTTAAGTGTTGATTACATTAATATTTTAACACATACATATATTTTATCATTTTATTTTCATATTGTTGTTGATTCTGTCACAGAATCTTTGTGCGATTGATAATAAATCGTTGTTGTTCGTATCTTCAGTTGTTTTTAACACAATAATATTTCAATTAAAGTTATTTTTTTTATTCATTCTATAAAGCCAAGGACGTATTATTATTTTAAAATGTTTATGTTGATTTTTTGAGCTTCGAGACTGATAATAAATGAAAGTGAGCATCCAAGCCTGTTTTTTCTTTATTTTTTTGGATTATTCGAATAGTATTCGAATAATTCGAATATGTTCAAATTAAAAGTCGAATATTCGAATATCTGAATCTATCGAATATTTGCAAGCCCTAGTTGTGAGTCATGGCATGGATGTTTACTATTTATATACGAGCAAGTATATATTTATCTATATAAGTATTTATATCGTTGTCTAGTACTCATAGTACAAGCTTAGAGCTTAGTTTGGATCTAGGTAATATTTAAATATTTATAAACGTGGAATAACCGTGGGGTAGCTAAACCATGCTTTGTCTTTATCTGTCAAATTCAAATGTAACAATGACAGATAACGACAAAGCATGGTTTAGCTACCCCACGGTTATTCCACGTTTATAAGTAAGGGCTTTATTGTCTCGATTCTCCATAGTCTAGATCCCAGTGTGTCTCGCACGCGCCTGCGCTGTACCGTATCTCTTTTGGGCGCCATTGTTTGTGTACGTTGACCTTAAAACTTAAATCTTATGCAACAAAGGGCAGGGTCGAATGCTTCTAGTACTGAGGCGCTAGACAAGATGCGAGGCGAGATCGTTATCGCGATCGAGATGTATGGATTGACGTAAGCTGCTGGACACTGGCCATTTTCGGAAACTAGCGACATCTAACGGCAACTTGTATCAACCAACCAACGTTAGCGCCGCCAGCGTCAGACAGCGGAACTAAAGCCGCGCGTTTCGGAGCCCGCCTCAGAAAAGCAGCCGAAGACGCGCGGCTACGCTGACGTCGTTGGCAAGACCGTGGGACTCCAACAACGGTCTAAAAAGGAAGGTGCTCTACCAACATTGAGCGAGCGCCCTAGTATTTGCGTGGATAAGGAGGGATTCACGCTGGTACAGAAAAAGAGTAAGGCTCGTAGGAAGCCTTGTAAGAGTCAGTGCGGCACCGCTAGTTTGGACCCAAAGTCAGGACTGCAAGCTGCCACACCGAACACGGCGCTCTACGTGTCGCGCCTGCAACACTCCACGTCGGTGGGCGACGTGGTGGGCTACGTCAGTCAGAAGACAGGTTACACTCTGAGGGTGTTCCAGCTTCAATCGCGGCGCTATGTGCACTTCACTTCTTTCGTGGTGCGAGTGCCGCGGCCGCTGCTGGGGACGGTCGAGTCGCCTGCCTTCTGGCCGAAAGATGTCGTGTTCCGGCGGTTCCGGGGCGGCCTGCCAGCGAGCGTGACTTCGAACGCTGCGACACAACAGAGCCATGCTGTTTTGTCGCCAAGATAGTTTAGAATATTGTTAAGTTTATAAATATATGTATTTTAGTCAGTAAGGTATTTATCTATGGGCCCTCTAGTAGCCTGAAAATAAAGTTATTTATTATTATTATTATTAAAGTGTGACATATATACCACTTCCAACATCATCCCAATGAACTTCGGTCCTCAAGCATAACACCCGCCTGGAGAGAGATCTGTCTATTGTTCTCCCTTCCCACAATTGACGTCAGCTGCTAGGTGGTCGTGTTAAGCACTTTATGTCTATTCCATACAATTTGACAGCTTTCGAAAATCGTTAAGCATCTCAGGGCCTCTAGTCTTACGTATCGTGTGGTAACCCTGGGAATTTAATTAGAGTTGACGGATCATTGAAAAAATGATTATTAAATTTAATGTCGCCTTAAGTCGCGTGCAGTCACTTTCTGCATTAAAAGATAAAGTGACAAAGTGGACGTTCGTAGAACGGAGTGGATTGCAGGGCTATGCAGCGCGGGTATAATTTATTATTCTGACAAAATACTGCTTTTTTTGTATAGGTATTATGCATTTTAAGAAGTTAAGTCTTGTTAGAAATGTAAAAAATGCTTTATTTAATCCAGAGAAGACTCCTTTACAATAACTTAGAATTTATTAAAACTACCAACTTAAATCGTTCCCCAACTATCCGATCTGACTGTACTCATGACATAATTCAAGACCAAGCTACGGCCATTTGGTCTCTATTGACTTAGTACGTCAATTGCAGTTAGTTAAACTCTCAAATTACACTCGTTTCGGCCACCACAACGAATTAACCAACTTAAGTAATAATAAAGCTATTATAATATCAATTTGTTCCCCGCAAGCGTGTTAAAATGGCTATTTTATAAACTGCCGGTATTTAACGTAGTTGCGCCGGCATAACCGGCATTTTAGGTCGGCAGAGGTATTTTCCTGTTTCTATTTTCTTCTAGGTTACGAGTTTGAGGTGTTGGTATGTACGTAAACGTGACCTTTATGCTGCGTCCGCGTGCTTTTTAGATTGGTAGAAAATGTGTCCTTTTTATGCTTTTTTGTGACGTGTAGAAGGCATACAAGCACACACGTTAGTAGAGCCTATTCCACATTGTATTAAGCACCCGGAGACGATTACGTGATTGGAGGCAAATATTGATAATTGATTGGTCATTGACGGGTGTCATTGAAGCAGGCTTTTTTTCGAATACTTTCGAATACTGCGAACATAAACACGTCATCTCTTTGGTGACCGAGGATGAAACTACTTACACCAATTCCACTTCAATTGGCATTATCAATAACGTAAGACATTGACAATTGCCATTGATCGTCTCCGGGGTGCTTTAGAAGAATATAATATAGGGTGAGCAAGGAAAAATTGCGTTTTTACTAGCATTTACTCTTGCTTTAAACTTTTCTTTTTTTTATGGCATAGGGAAAGCTGACGAGCACACAGGCCACCTGATGGTAAGTGGAAACTGTGACCCATAGACATTCGCATTCACAAGACTGCAAGCCTAAGACTGCAAATGCGCTGCCAACCCTGAGGACTAAGATGGAATGCCTCTATGCTAGTCATTACACCGGCTGTCTTATCCCCAAACCGGAACATAACAATGCGAACACTGCTGTTTGGGGATAAGATGGTGGTAGCGATCCGGACGGACCCCGCACAAGGTCCTACCACCCGCAAATTACGTTACATTTATTTAACATGGCGTTAGAAAGAGCTCAGCATTGTGCAGCAAGCCGCGGCACTCATCCCATCCATCCGATCCACGGGGGTCCTTTAGTGACAAAGGGTATAAGTCCTTCGAGGATCAAGGTGAAAAAGGGTATAAGTCCAGTATACTCTGTTCATGTACACACCTTTTTTATTACGAGTTAAGTCAACTTGTACCGTTTCTCACTAGGACCCCAGCATTAGGCCATTATGCTTTGATATTGTAATCATATCGCTAACCTTATGACAGCTCATTTACTTAATAGTAAATGTAGACCCGAGGCTCTATCCCTGTTCTGCTCCAATGTCCTTTAAGAAGGACATTTTTGTATGGATAATTTAAATTACCCGGCAGAACGCACTACATCTAATTTTGTTCTTAATAAAGAACATTGGGCATTGACATGTTACGATGATGTTGATGGTAAGTATCTGAAACCCATAGACATTTCAATTCTCAGGACTACTATCTCTAGACTGCAATCCAAAGACTCCAAATGCGTTGCCAACCCTGAGAACTAGTTGTGTTATACACACACCAGATCACAACAGTGTTAACACGGCAGCTTAGTGGTAGGTTAATCTCTCGTATGTGTTTTCACAGTATGAGCATAAAATGTTGGTATATTTTTGGATTTTATTTAACTTATTTTTGGACTAGGTATAATCATAATCCGAAGAGCCGAGTGTTTTTTTTTCACCCCTGACATGTCAAAGGATAAGGATAGGTCATATGAATCAGTATTTCATTTCATCATGAAATAACAATTGTATGATGGCAACACTTTCAAATATACAGATGTATTTCAACGGGTAATATTTTTTCCTTATTTCCGATACAAGTCTAAACATTTTATATTACTGCAAATCTGAAACCGAGCACATTTTTTTACAGCTATCCAATAGCTTATCGATTTTATCGGATTTATCCTCGGTCGCATCACGACGGGATATTAAAAAAGTATATTTTTCAATGAGCACGGCCGAGTGTACGTCACGACTCGGTCGCACGATTAGAGCTATTGTGCTCGCTAGATAATATTGCGGATAACTGTACTCGATCGGTCGCGGACAAATAAGGAGCTTCGGGGCAGGCCATACAACTAGCGGTTGATGAGTGTATGCTTATGATCCAGCGGTTTTAGTAGTAGCATAGAAAGCATTGATACATTCATTCATCATAATCATCATCGTCATCATCACTACCACCACCACCACCACTACCATCATTATCATCATCACCACCACCACCACCACCGCCACCACCATCATCATCACCACCATCATCATCATCATCATCATCATCATCATCATCATCATTATTATATCAGCCGATCTTTAGAAATTTACCGCCCATTGATTAATTAACCCGCGACCAAATAACAACGGTGATATAAGTTTAACGTCTGTATCAGTATATGTGTATCAGTGTGTCTGTCTGTGGCATTGTTGCTCCTAAACAGATGGACGGATTCGTATTTTTTTTAAAAGAAAGCTAACTTAATCATGAAAATCGGTTTGGTATTTAAGGAGATATTAGCTCTGAAAGGAGTAGCCATTACACGGTATGGCGGTACCTTAATTTACATATTATAAGCGAATTAGTATATTTTTTGGGGTATATTTTTTTTTTTTGGGTTATGCAGACGATCTAGCCTTGCTCGGGGATACCAAAGTAGAAGTTGCCGAATCAGCAGCAGTCCTGGAAGCGGAAGCTGAAAAGGTGGGCCTAAGTATCAACTACGACAAGTCCGAGTACTTCCACATGAAGCGCTATAATATAACACGCGCTAAACGAGAAGACCTTCATGTTGGAGATACCGTATACAAAGGCGTGCAAAAATTCAAATACTTAGGCTGCACAGTCACCGATACCAATACACGGAAGGAAGAGATAGACATCCGTATACAGAACGCCTTACGCTGCACAGCGGCCCTTCACAATGTACTAGTGTCCAAGCTCCTAAGTAGAAGAACCAAAATCCGAATTTATAAGACGGTCACAAGGCCGATTTTCACTTATGGGTGTGAGACTTGGACGCTAACACAAGAAGAAGAACACAAGCTTTTGGTAGCCGAGAGAAAGGTGTTCCGTAAAATATTGGGACCGGAGAAGAGAGAAGACGGAAGCTTCAGAGTCGGGAAGAACGCCGAAATAGAAGACCTGGTAGCCGAGCCCAACATCATTGGCGAAACTAAAGCTCACCGCCTGCGTTGGCTCGGCCATGTCCAGAGAATGGCTGAAGATCGCGGAGCCAAAAGAGCGTACCTGGGCCGACCAGTGGGGCGACGCCCGGTCGGCCGGCCTAGGTACCGCTGGAACGATGTCGTGGAGTCAGATCTGCGTGATCTTCAAGCCGTCAACTGGCGAGAGACGGCGCAGGACCGGGACAAGTGGCGCAATCTCGTGTCGGAGGCCAAGACTCACTTTGGGTCCCTGAGCCGCAGCAGTAAGTAAGTAAGTAAGTATATTTTTTAAATTTTAATTTCGTCGGTACTGTGTCTGTCAGAGATACATTTTAGCTCTATCCTTTCTTTAATATGGCAAAGAAAAAATCTCCTAACAAGAACAATTTAGTATTATTATAATGTTGAATCTCTTTGCTTTATTTGATAACCTTTACCTAAATAACTGTTTTTGTACATGTTACCTAAATGTATTAAGTTATTCAATTAACATACAAAGTAAATTATGTTAAACTCTTAAACAGTTATATTTCTTAAAGTACATTTTAACCATTACGTATACTTTTTTTATCAACTGTCGTTCTTCCTCATTCCCCACTCCCCGCTCCGCCTATAGCCCCGCTACTCTCATGGCCCGCCTGTCTGACGAGCCGCTAGCCAGGGTTCCCATGCCATCTGATTTATAGAGCCCCGATTTGTCCTGGACTAACCCAATTTGGCAACCCTATTTATGATGCAGTTGAAAAATCAATGCCGGGATCGATAGCGGTTCGCTCTTAGTTTTTGCTGGAATCTTAAGGAAGTGGTGTTATATGTCGCACGTTGGTTTTTTTATGAGAGGTAAGTGCGTTAACGTGTTTTAAAATAGCAAACAGAATACTGATTGAATGATTTAAATCAATATCAGGGGACATGTCACGCAAATTGACCTAGTCTACCCTAAGCTCTAGGCTCTGTACTATGGGTACTTATATAAAGAAATTCTTAGTTAAATAAGTAGAAGCTAGTTAGCTTCGGAGGCAGGGACACTACCCCCTAGGCTAACATGTCGTTTTGAATATGTCAGTACACTCAGGAGCAGAAATCCCGGGTCAGAGGGCGTTTTTCATACAACCGAGTCTATTTCGAAGCCTTGGTTCCTCGCCAGGAGTTGTTTTGAGTGAGGTTTAATGATGGATACTCCGAGGTTCAATAGAGGAGGTCAGAAGTTCTTAAGATACCTAACTGATCGCACAATCAGTTAACACCACAGCGGGAGAGTTTGGTTCAGCACTTGGATTTCCTTACACTTTATTGCCTTTTTAGATGTTTTTCTGAATATGCACAATTCCGGCGTTAACCTCAGATTCATTCAGTTGGGTATCCTAGGCACTCTGGAAGTCAACCAAGGCTGAGAAATAGCCTCTTTAGTATGAAAACGCACTTTGACCCGTTTTTTTTTGCTCTTTAAGTTATATATTTTTTACATTTTAATATCTCAGAGCTCTCGCGATGCTAAGACGAATCCAACGATATCTCGTTAGTAGGAATCGGGCCACGCTGTAAGATTAGTACCTATACCGTCGCACACCAAGTGACATAACTGCGTTTACGGTGTGTCAACTGCGTATTTTGTTTTGGCCCTAACGGACCCATTGTTTGAACAGTCGATATCTAAACCAAGGATTACAATTCGAAAATCGAATCAAGAACATGAAGCTTCTAGTTGAGATTTTACGATTAACGCGTGGAGTGCTTTCCCTCTCTCGTCGGCACATCAGGTGAGACTAAGGTCAAACACAAATCCATGGTTAAAAAAAAGTTTTGTAACCGGTACTTCGTTAACTATTGAAACAACTGGACCAACACAACAACAAGACAAGTAAGTACAACACTGGACAAGTAAGTAGTACAAGTCTCGAGCTTAGTTCTGATCTATGTCAATTTGTGTAGGATTATCTAGTGATATTTATTTATTTATGGCTTTGCCCACACTTAGAAGTCGTATATCGCTGTATCCTCGAGAACTGTACAATTTCCCGGTTAAAAAGTCCGTCACCGAGATATAAAATACACCATCTCACTACCAAATTCAACTCCAACTTTTGAGAGTGTTGAGACACCACACCGTGAAAACTCATTTTCACATGTATATTAATTAGTAAAGGAGGATTAGAATATTCGATCATTAATTTTAAACTCCTATCCTTATTTAACCAAGCATTGATAATATTCCACCAGTTTCGACAAAGTAACATCAGCGGATCGCATGTAACTGCCACTAACGGTTTGGACCGGTCGGCTCTTCCTGTCGGGGAAAAAACGCCGCGTTTCCCTTCCCAAGCCGGTCCGAATTGTATCTTATGCGCATCATGCATAAGCATTAGCGCTGGACAATTATAAGACTGATTAATATTGTTTACTTTTTTTTTGATGGGATATTAAAAAAACGGCGTTGGCTAAGGGCTGATAAAATTCTGCTCAAAAATTGGCTCCACTTTTATAAACAGTGTTGCAACTGTAATACATAAGCCGATATGGTAATGTTAATAATTTTATCAAATAGCAACACTTTTAGCCTTTCTTTCAGCTATGTTGACATTTTCAATTTCTTTCAACTTTTTTTTGGATCATTGTATTGTATAATGATGATAAAAACTTTACGCGTAAACGTAACTTTCAGTGCCAGAATATTGTAACTTTTCACAGTCAATGCAACCAGTGTTGCCTAATAAAAACCGTTAAAACGCACATAATTAACTGGGATTTTTGAGAGGCTCTCCTTTTTTCAGTCAAAGCAAAGTTACCAATCTTGGAGCAAAGTAGGACGATTTTAAAGTAATTTTGTACCTAGTTCATTTTAGCACACTCCTTTTTTTCCTTTACGTAACAACAACAAAATATATAAACAAACGTAAACATTTTTTTTAATTGTATGTAAAGTCGCAATTTATCGATAACCGCTTGGCCCTTTATTTTACTCGATAAAACAATATTGCTTTTGTTATGGTATTGTAGAGATGTCAGAGCGCGTCAGATGTTTTTGAGCCCAATACTAATTTTGGGTTAAACCTGGTGACTACACATATTTATCCAACTATCCAACTAACAAACTATCCCGCCCTTGCTTCGCTCCGGTTTAAATGAATAGCGTCTGTCCATCAAGAATAATGTACTTTTCAAATAGTGAAAAAATCAATTAGGTTCAGTGGTTCCGGAGATGATCTGTCGGATTACAAGATCACAAAATTCATACTATCTTTTTGTAATATTAGTAGATAAGTTAGGTACGAGTATACAAATTATCTACAACTTAAACCACAGTGTCATCAATTCTTGACAATCTTGACAATCCAGTAGCATGTTTAAGAAATAGCGACAAGTGGTCGAGACGCGCAAGAACTCGAATGGTGTTTTTAAAGATCGACTGGTTCCGTAGTTAATACCGAATTAACAGCGTTTTTAAGTTCACAATTCAAAGTGCGAGTCGGACTCACACAATAAGGGTTCCACGCCACTGTGGCAGAGGTGCTCCGACGGTCAAATATGCGACCAAAGTCGGAACGTACCTATAAGTCTTTCAGTTGGTTACAAGCACGCAGACCCCTTAAACTGGCCGGTTTATAATTTATCGACGAGCTCTCAGCCTATTTTCGAAATGCAGGCATAACCCGGGACCGCTAGCTTCGTAGTCAGGGTCACTACCAACTACCGGCTAACGAGTCGTCCACATTATATGACTTTTATCCTTTACACTTTATGTTTACGACATTATAGAAGGCAAACGAGCACACCTCATGGTACAGTCGAGTTAATAAATATATGTACACTTTAGTACCACCGTTTTAGTAAGTGGACTGAAGCCCATAGACATTTGTAATCTTACGATGACAATCTCAAGACTACAAATGCGTTGCCAACCTTCAGGACAAAGATGTAATACCTCTATGCTGTTATTCTTTTAAAAACGGCGTTCATTAAATTCGGTTCAACGAGGGAACGAGTAAACGCGGCGCAGCTTATATAAACCGGCGAGTTTAAGTAGTCCCGTCAGAGCGTACAAAACACATTTTAGCGGGTGCATTCTCAATTAGGCAGCCCTATACGTTCGATCGTTCGACAGAAGCCCTGCTGCCTAAAACGTATTTTTAAGAGTATAACACCCATGGCAATTACACTGGTTGCATTATCCCCAAACTGGAATACAATGCAAACACAGCTGTTTTGCAGAAGGTTAAAAGATAAACTGGTGATAGCCTTTCAGCACTGGCTGGGGTAGTATCCGCGGGAGTCTAAATTCAAGTTGGTAATAGGGGCATTGGTGTTTTAGCCGGTGCGAGCCCGGCTGCACCTGGGTCCTCCATTCCCAGTTCTCCGGAAGGGATTTTCACCCCTGCCCCTTTTTTAAAAGTAATTCAAGTAAAAAGCAAACAAACGCAAGGACTTTTGTCTTTGGCCATTCAGACATTTACCAAAAAAAAAAAATTGTGATAGCGATCTCTGCACAAGGTCCTACCATTAAATACAACACTGATTGGAACTTCGCGGGATTTAATAGCTTACAACACAGTTCTTAAACTGGCCACGGAACCCTGGGCAGGTGGAGCAGGCTGGGCCATTCCGAACTGTCTGAACCAGAAGTGCTCTCTTAGGAGTTAATTTCTTCCTGGGGCAAGTCGACTAGCGAAACACGTATGGTGCAAGGCAAAAGAGAAAATATTCAGTTTATTAATACGGACCTTAATGTCTTGAGGTTAATTCATAATATCAGTCAACGTTCAGGTCAATCTGAGAATAGTTGAGGTCGGTGCAAAAGTATCAGCAAGAGCTTTCAATAGGCTAGTTGCCTCTGTTTTAAAGTAGGTCTCAAGTTATTAATTATTGTCCGATTAGATGAAAAAAAATATTCCCATATTTTTTTAGGACCTACAAAACCGCAAAACTTTATTTTAAAAGTTTAGTTTTCGTTAACAGGCGAAAACGCTTACAGCCATATTTAGTCTATAGATTATCTGCGCTGTGACGTCATACGGGTCGAAAACAAACATTTGACATTTGACGAGAACATTTGACATATAGATAAACATTTATCACTTTCGAAACCTACTTTTATTAATAAAACCATGACTTCCACCAGTTTACATGGAAAATATAGTAATTATCGTTATTGTATAGTCCGAGAATGCAAGAAAACATCAATTAAGACCCCAGGGAAATTGTGGATTAGAATGCCCAGTGAAATAAATATGCGAAATACATGGCTAAAACTTGCTAAAAAGGATCCTGACTCTTTATCGACTGAAACAAAAATTTATTTTTGCGAAGATCACTTTGATGTAAGTACTTACTTAATAAGTTATTCAGTTTCTACAGAAACTTTTATCTTCATTAATAATAAAAATACAAGTTTTAAGGTTATGTGCCAAGTCAGCCAAATACTAAAATTCTTGTGTTACCTTTCAGTTAGAAAATGACATGGAAAATTACATGCAGTATAAAATAATGGGCTCAGTTAAAAGGATCCGAATGAAGCCCAACTGCATACCATCTAGATTTGACTGCCAGACAGACAGAAAACTTAAACTTACACCAACACCCAATGAACTACAGCATGATTCCAAGAAAACAGCAGTAATGCCTTTATCAGAAGATAATAAACAAATCTATTCCATGGAAATGTCAACATCATGTTTTCATCAAGGTTAAGAATACTACTTATGTCATAATAAAACAATAAATAGGCTCGGCCCTTAAAATCAAATTATAAAAATTATTTAATCAACTGTAAATTCATTGCTTTCAGAGTTACTTAGTAAGGAGGGTGCTATACCTTCATGTGCATCTGCCGAAAACGAGTTTCATGACAAAGCAGCCCAAGTAATACAGTACAAGTTTTGTGATCAAGCAGTACAAGTTCAGCCACTACATGAACACGTGTCTTGTCAAGTAGTACAACATTGTGCTCACAAAGTGATTCAAGCATGTGTTGCAAAACACTATAGAAGTAAACGGGTGCAGTTCAGTAAGACTGTGAAAGATGCTGTATCATCACCAATACGACTAATTAATCAACAATCAAGTTCAACATCTCCTATTAAACCATCTGTGTCTGGACAATCATCATCAAGAAGAAAACCAATGTTTAGTGAGGAAAATTATGACAGCGATGTATCATATACATTATCTCAAGGAGGATCATCTTATGACTCATCTCCTTCAAAACCATCAAGTCAAAATACTGATGACAGTTTACAGGAAAAAAATATAATAGACCAAAAATTAAATTTACAAAGTACCTTAACTAAGATAAAGAAAAATCCTAGATTGTATATTGGAATACCAGCAACACTTTATTTTATAGTTGATATTATTTTAAAACATACTAAACTGTCAGAGAATCATGTTTTACTATGTTTAATGAAAATTAGATTAAATAAAACTTTTTCTCAGTTATCTGATGATTTTGATATTTCAATGTTTCAAGCAAGTAAAATATTTAGAAAATTACCTACCATTGTTAAAGTACTTTTGCCTTTTGTGAAAACATTCACTAAAGGTACAATTAAAAAGAATCTGCCCATAGCATTTCGCCATAAATATAATAATATAAATTGCATCATAGATTGTTTAGAAATAGAAATTCAAAAACCAAAAAAGGCTATCCATCAGGCACTGACTTGGTCTGAATATAAAAAAGCAAATACATTTAAATACCTCATATCATGTACACCTGATGGTTTAGTCAGCTTTGTGTCGAAGGGATATGGAGGCAGAGTCAGTGATGTTAAATTGCTTGAGCATTGTAAGTTTCTTGATAGTTTGGAACCAGGATCTTCCATTTTAGCAGATAGAGGTTTTAAACACATTGAAATGAATTTAAAACAAAGAGGTTTTACTTTATTTAGGCCTCCAAGTGTTATTGTTGGGTCAAAATTGACTAAAAGTGAAACAAAACAAACAAAACAAATTGCTAGTCTCCGAATTCTTGTGGAAAGAGTGATCAGAAGAATTCGTGAGTTTTCGATCCTAAAACCACATTCAGTAGTAGATTTAAAATTGTTGCATTTATTAGACTTCTGTGTAATCACAGCCTGTGCTCTCATAAATTTACAAGACTCACTTCTCAAATAAATTAATAATGTAGGCACCGTAGCCTAGGAGTATATCAATGAGTTTTAAAGTAAGGAAATGCATTACTTACATCACTGGCCACGAGGCAGACATATAGTCACACCGGGATTGTTGAGCCACTTGCCACTGTTTGTATTTTGGTTGTGTAATGCAAATCGGGTTAGTCTGTATACTCATATATCCATTATGTATTACTCGGCTAAATTATGAAGAGTAGCAAATGGCTCAACCATCCCGGTTTGTGACTGTTTCAGTAAAACCACCTGAACCTGTTAATAAGTGTGACAGTCAAATAAAATATGATATCAATACATAATGCGTTTTATTTAGTACTTTCATACAACTTAGGAAAAATATTTATTTCCCAGAATAAAACTACCTTTCCCAATAAATTTCTGACATATTTATCATTATAAGTAACAGATAATATTGTTACTTTCTTACTTTTTTCAAAATCACTGCTTGCGACACAAAAATAACCTCGGTTTACTTTTGCACAAAACATTTGAATTTGTACTTGAGCAAAAAATTTTTTTGTTATTTTGTTATTATTGATATAATATTTGAAATTTTTCTCTGTAGAGGGGCATTTAATTTCGATGAGACCTTTTTCTCTATTTATACCATCTGGTGATGCAGCAATCATGGGATACTCGTCAGAAATGAAAAGGCCACATTTTGTAAATTTTACAGCTAATTTTTTTTCTACAACCTCTCTGACTGGATCTTCTAAGTTCTGGCCACGTATTATTGCTGGTGTCTGCACAGTTCTTGCCCCAAAAATCACTGCAACCAGAGATCCATCAACTGTTTTGCACTGGCCTACTTCATAACACTTTGATGCTGTTACTCTTCCATAACGAAGCTCAAACCAAAGACCACTTTTGTACTGATGTCTAGTTAGCATTTCTGCATTCTTCAAGTTTTCATCATTGAAAAGTTTCTTAATTTTGGTTAAAAAACTTTTACAATTTGATTCTTTATATGTATTTAAGAGGTTATGCAATGATAACACTAATCTGGTTTCTGTGTAATCATCAAAATGCTTAAAAAACTGACAGGTTTCAATTTTTCTCTTCTTACATTCATCTATAAACTCTGTTAATACACTTGTATCTGGTACAGGATCCTGATGTTTGTGTTTGCACATTTCTTTTGCAGTTATTATTTTTAATGTTGATCCAACTTTCGAGAGATTCGATTTTTTCCAATAGCACTCAACTGATGTGCAAGCAGGCTCTTCGCTGCGACGGTGCAGCCACATTAAAAATGCAATAGCATGCTTGCAGCCTCCAGCAGCCGCGGGACAATCTTCACAGAGAGCACTTGTAACCTTTTCTTCTTCGTCATCTACCAGTACCGACACTGTATACTGCTTGGAGCGTACCTTGTGCTCCGGACATATTTTACATTTCACAGTGCAGGTTTTAGTATCTCGTTTCACCTGAACGTAACCTATGGCATCATCGCCATACGATTCCCTTGCAGATCTAGTAAGAAAAATAAAGTATTAGTTACAAGCAGCAGTGAGATATTTTTAAACGACTACCTATGTTACACTTAATCCACCTTTTCATGTCTATCATATTGATGATATTTATACCAACTGCACTGTACTTACATAGAAGTCTTGACATTCCTCAGCTCGGCAGAGCAGAAATCTGGATTCAAGGCAAAAAAATTACCGACCATCAATGTGTCGATTCTTGGTAAGTTTGTGCTATCTGCCTTCACGAATCCAACATCCATGATTGCTCTTATCAATAAAACTAGAAAGCAGTAACAATAACACACAGATTAGGTTTTTACTAATATTAAAACAACTACGATCATAACAACCTCTAAAGTCCATGAGTCATAAATGTCAATGTCATGTCACAGCACAGAAATACAGAATACTTGCAGAATATACCATTGCGAATTTCACTCGTATAAGAACCGACATGAAGTTTGCTTAGAGTCCTATGACGTCACAACATGTCCGACAGCGTTTTCAGAGATCAAAATAAAAAATATAAATGAGCAATTTTTAAATAAAAAATATGTAGCCATCTTACACTTTTAATATCTGAAATCGATAAATATTGTTTTCTTAAGTCTAATACTACAGAAAATATTAATTTATTAAGCCAAATTTAATATGAGGCAAGTAGCCTATTGTTTATTAAAGTACATCCATCCGGCGCTCGGCTTATATCGTATTCCCTCGGGTTCTGTTGTATTTTCCAGAATGAAAGTACCATGTCCTGTCCGTCACCGGGCTAAATTAACCATCTATGTTCAGTCAGCGGCCTTCCCGGTCGACCTCTAGGGTGATAATCGTTTGCGCGTTCGACGCGAAACGACCAGAGGCCCCAGCTAATATGCATTAAGCTAACTAGCGTTTCAATTCGGTTCGATTTTAAACCAATCGCGTCACTGGTAGATCACGTGACTCTTCATATAAAATAAAAACGAAACGAATAGGAACGCTAGTTAGCGTAATGCATCTTGGCTACGGCCTCTGAACGCTGTACTGCCCTCCTAAGCCAATAAGCAGTATCCCAAAATCAACAGCCAAAGCAGTTTTAATTCTATTCGGTTAGTAATAAGGTTGACATTGCTACGGGAGTTTAATCTAACATACTGCCTATTGGCTTTGGACGGCAGTGTAGGATTAGCTAGCTGTAACGAACAAGCAAAAATGTTCTTAAGTGGATGACCGCGAATGTCCCTGACCGTACCTTTAACATTAATCAGGGGCTCTATTTTACTCAGTAAAACCGTATTGCTCTTACAGTTGAGACGTTAAACCGTAAATACATTAAACATGTCAAGGGCTATATTAATCCGTCCGTCACATCACAAGCCACGTCGAACTAAACATCCAGTCATAATAAAACTGTAATTTCTGATGCATCTTCAGACGAGCATATCAGTCAAAACAGGAACATGTTTTGTACGCTCTGGCGGGACTACTTAAACTCTCTGGTTAATATATCTGCGTTGAGTTGAAACGTTATACGCTTAAGAGTATCGTATCTTAGTTTATTAATATACGGGCCTAGGTGTCCCGCTCGACGCTCGTAACTTGAGTGTGTCTTACCACTCAAGATTGATTGAGATGAGAGGCTAATTTCTTGTTAATTGGCCACGTCGGGCCGCGAGGAGCTCCGGCGTTTAATGTGACCCGGTCGTTAATACTCTAAAGGTTTATAGCTAACTAGACTTTGCCCGCATCTCCGTCTGCGTAGTGTAGCTTATTTCCCTTTGAAACTATTCGAATTTCATGAAGACAAAGTTCAACAAATTGTTTGATCACATTTTCAAAATTCGACGGAGGATGGGTACAGTCAAGGAATTAAATTTGTCACCTACCTTAGTTCCAAAGTCAATCTGAGATTCTACAGCAATAAAGATGAGTTTCCTATCAATTACAAATGACTTGGTATCTCTAATGACAATGACATCTTTAAGCCAATTTCTTCGAAACGGCTAGCAAATTAACTTCCGTGACCGTACTTCTTTAATATCTCCGCTAATTTGTCAACCGATTATTACGAATGAAGTCATTGTTGTTGTATTATGTTAATTGTTTTCAAAAACAATTACCATCCAGTTTTAGAAAATGTAGAAAGCGGAAATAGAAATGTATGGAGTTGACATAAGCGGTTGACGCAATCTGTCATCAGCTTACGTCAATCCCATATAATTTGCCGATTTTCGATAATCGCTGATTTAGCGTAATGAATACAATAGAATAATTTCGGAACAATAACATGTAACATTTACAGAAACATAACGTAATATTTATACATTGAAAAAATCGCGTCTGTTTCCCAGGGGGTAGTCAGAGACCACTTGTTTCCACCTGCCACGATCCTGACAAATCTCTTTCGCTTCTTCGGCCATCGAGTCATGCATACACGTCGATTTCAGGGACTTTAGATTCGGCCCTTTTCCAGTATTAGATATTTTTTATCTAAAAAAAAGGCTTACGCGCCTTCTTCCGACACTCCCACTCACTCTAACTCTGTATATAAGTATCTTTCGTCAATCTTCTACTAACTATTATTTAGTATTATTAATTTATATAACATTCTACATTAATAGAATGACGACAAGAGAGGTTATTTTTTTTAAAGCACTGAGAAGGCCAACGAGCACACAGGCCACCTGATGGTAAGTGAAAACTGTGACCCATAGACATTCGCATTCACAAGACTGCAATCCTAAGACTGCAAATGCGTTGCCAACCCTGAGGACTCAGATGGAATGCCTCTATGCTAGTCATTACACCGGCTGTCTTATCCCCAAACCAGAACAAAACAATGCGAACACTGCTGTTTGGCGGTAGGTTAATGGATAAGATGGTGGTAGCGATCCGGACGGACCCTGCACGAGGTCCTACCACCCGCAAATTCAAGCAATCAAATCATTGTTTTATGCTTATAACTGGGGTTTGAACTTGGTTATTTCTCATAAGCAAACCTTTATAAAATGTCTATTCTTACGATATGATCCATAGCCAGTGACTAAAATCTACCATTACGTTATCAATAAGGTAACGATACGGTTCAAAAAAAGTAATTATTCAAAAAAAAAAAATTTCATTAAGGTTATGAAAAAAAAAACTAAGTTTAGGTAACATGTGCATAAACAAGTCATACATTTAGGTACATACGTCAAATAGGCGATTTCTCAAATTCAATAAACAAAGCAGATTCTGCTCCCACCTGTAAGTAACAAGGTCGCACTTGCAACAGTACTTTTGTCTGAGATACCACCGTTTGTTTTACAGAAGTAGTTAATTTTCGTGACGCAATAGTTAAAGTTACCGTTATACAGAATGTAATCGTTCCAGGCGATTATTCCGTAAATTTCGAATATCTTTATTCCCTTGGGAACGTTTAAAAAATCCGGATTGAAATGTAGCCTATTTGTTAATCCTGGGTCCAATTCCGTCCAGCCGTTGTAGCGTGAAAGAGTAACAAACATCCACCCATACATACAAACATTCGTGTTTTCACATTCAAACTTTAAACTGATATCCAAAGTACGTTATCCAATGAGTAACATCACATTTATTTATATATTTTATAAAAGCTGCCATCATACCTATATAGTGCGGACGTTCCTTGAGGCTGTAACTTCCCTACCGTAGCAGGTAAAACTGTTTAAGATTCATTATTGACACGAATAAAGTGTAATATATAAAACAACTCATAAATCAAATGATAATGGTGAAATGACTAAGACTCTCAAGTCTCTCAACGAACGGCGAACTAAATGTATGGGAGGGTTTCAAGTTACTATTGTTTGATATTTCTGAGTAATTTTACGCATTGGGTAACCTACTGTCGACATCAGTTTAAAGTTTTCTGATATCTGTTATGTTTATGGAATCATCGCCTGGACACACTTAAGGATTAAACCCTGTATATTTTTAGTCTTTAACTATGTGCAATTTTATTGCATACCGCCTAAAAACGACATTCATTTTCTTTACACCGGAATTAATGCGCCGCTAAGCCAGCCAGCATCTCAAATAACACTCCTGAAGCAATCACATACTTATCACTAGGAGAAGAGGATTTAATTTACTATGGCATTTGAATCTGAGATACTGTTTTATTGGGCATAATAGTAAATTAAACTCGCCTTGACGCGATTCTCGCTTTAATGTCATATCTGTCATTCTACAACGAAGCGATGATGAGATGACGCAGCCTTGACCGAGACAATTATCGGGCGAATCATTTCAAATACTCAAGGCAAATCATTTCGTATTGCAAAATCGAGAATATGAAGTATACTGACAGTTCACGAGGCGCTAATTGGGATTGTTCATATTTTTAGAATTACTCTAATTCGTTCTGCATTATTAAGTATTGAAAATATTTCTTTATTTCGGATATTTCGACACAACTTTATTTAACCTTTGTTTGACTTTCCTTTTCGGCTTGAAGCCCTCCTGGGTGTCTTACGGGTTAGGCGAAAACCGATTGAAATAGTATGTTTTAAAACCCTATTACAATCGCTTTTTATGATTAGATATCATTTTATTGTTGGAACTTATTAGAAAATGCCAACACAAATTGAAAATAAACATGTCGTCCATAAAATGTCTGCTATATAAAAAAAGATATTAAAACAAAAATAAAATAAAATAAAATTCTTTCGAATTAGAATGTAAAAATCGTGAGTTATTTTTAAATCGCATCCTTTGCTTTCAAGATAGGTAGTGAAAATGTCCACTATGGATTTAAAAGCTAAACGCCCTCCCTAAACGCTGATATTTCTATGGATGAAGAGTGATGCTGTGTCAGTAATCTAATCTAGAAACAAAAATAAAGAACTATGCATTCTTGTATTATTTTGTAAATATTTTTTGACATTTACCTTATAAAAAGACGTGGATAAGGCGTCCTCTGGAGCTATGTTGGAAATCTGTGAACAAAAAATAGATTACTTAGACAACATCACATTAGAACACAGTTTTTTTTGATACCTATGCCTCATACCTCCCAGAAATCCCACCAATTTAAGTGACGTTTCGCGTTGGATTTAAAAGGCTAACTACAAGCCCTTAAGTACATTCACGTGCGTGCGCGCATCAGTAAGCGCACGCGCATACCTAACTACAAGGTCACAACACCATTATAACCTTTATGATTGTACCGTAAGAACTACAATGAATGTTAACGTGGCTCTAATTAGCGGTTTACAACTCAAATGGATAATCGAAGTTCATGAGATTTTCTCGTTAGGTCAAGTTAATTTGTAATAAGTGTTAATGATAACACTAATGGCATGATTTTGGGTAATTACTGAGGTTAAACTAAACAAATAGCTGGAGAGGAACACATGAAGTTGTTTCAAGCAACGAAGAGCAATCACAAATGAAATAGTACATTGTTGCCTAGGCGCGGAAAGTAAGGGTTTTCCTGACGAGGTGGTTAGCAGGCCGAGCAATAGCGAGGCCTGCTAAAATACGAGTCAGGAAACCCTCGTTACCGCCGAGGCATACATAATGCTTTTCTCAAACATGTGAGGAAATAATACAAATTCATTTTTAAAAAGCAAGTAATTTAATTATGCAGAATGAACGAATGTTACCGACTGTCAATTGTTTTTAAATACTAACCATAGAAATTGGAATGCAAATTCAAAAAGAAACACACGCACTGTGCTAAAAAAGCGAGCAGTTACCTTGGCTGTTTGGAATTTTTGTCTTGGTCCTTTTGATTTTGTATACAAATTGACAGCATTTTTAAGAAAAATATAGACATGGACGGAAAGTGTTTTCATATGTTTTTTTTACTCCTAGGAGTAAAATGAGGCTCTTTCCGTCCTTGTCTTTCAATCGGAAAACCGTTTTTTCCGAGCATGTTTGAGAAAAGCAACAAACATGGAGCATTCATTATTTTTTAAAACGAGCTGTTAATAAATATGAATTCATAGTGGTCACTATTGTTTTTTAACTACACACACGCTATTTATATAACTTTTGAGCCGCCCCTCGTATGCTTTGTCTTATGCAGAAACCATAACACCGGGTTTCTTATTATGCAGATCTAAAATCTAACAACAAACAACATCGATTGATAATCATAGTTCATAGTTATATCAAAATGTAAATTTTTATGTCGAGTAAAGAGTTTTCTACCTTATTGGCACTATGAAAACGATTTGCGTTTCAACCCGTATTTTTGTTTTTTTATTTTATTACCGTAAGAAACAAAGGATCTTTAGCAAAATTCCTATACTGTGTCAAATCTTGTTACAGAATCCTATTTTTCTCCCACATGCTCGGAAATGTTAACCTTACTGTTGTAAAATCAGCCCGCGAAGTTCCGAGTTCCAGGCCCAAACAAAATTTAAAAAAAAAAAGTAATTATTTACCAGCGGCAGCGGCTGCGAAAATGTATACAAATTTCATAACGTACCCGGTGTTTTACTTGGTAAAACCATATTTGGACTATGATAACTAACTCCAAACAGCCAAACACTCGTACAATTCAAAATTCTTCCATGTTTATTTAGTTTTTAAATGTCATAGATTAAAAAGGTAAACGCCGTTTATCGCGTTTACAGCGTATTTTATTTACCAAAGTGTCAAATAGTTTTACTTTTTTTAAAACATTCTGCGTTTAGAATTAAAAAAATTAAGGCGGGAATCGGGAATACTTTTTTCTTATGGAAGTTTAAGTACAGTATGTATGTATTATTTTTGTTTCGCGAAAATACAAAAGTAAAATGAGTTCCAGTGATGAAGATGTGTTTATCGGCACACCACCAGAGTGTAAAGAAGAAGCAAATTCGGTTAAGACCAAATTACTACCACCGAAGTCCGCAGAAAAATATTTTAATTTCCTCGCATTGTTAGAGAAAAGCACTACACAAGCCTCGACCAGGAAGGGCGGTTGCTGGACTCGTATACGCTAACTCTACTCGTCCCGCAAGGGCCTACTTCCTGGTCTGTGCAGTAATGTACTATTACTAAACACTGTTCTTCGTATCAAGTTACTTGTCCTGTTATGGAAACTATTTTTTTGCTAATAAAGTAGTACCAATTATAAAACTTCTAGGTCTACCTCTTTGATCATCTGATAACACTACTGATTATGAAATGGTCATAACTGTTATGTCAAGTTCAGTTCATTGCTGAGATAAGACTTATATGGAGAACGTTAATTTAAGCGCAATGGGACCCTGACCCACAGAACTGTGTCACATTGGCGTTATGATTCAAGTCGTAAAAAGTGTCGAACTAATTATTTATTATTTATTATTTATAATTAGCCTTTTTAAGGAATTGTCAAAGAGACTCATTGACGTCACTGGAGACCGAAGAGCTGGCAGTTTCCTCGCTCAACGAATAAGTTTAGCCATTCAACGAGGAAATGCTGCCATCATCTTTGGTACAATGCCGCAGGTGCCATTCTTAGATTTAATGTTTTAGTGTATATATATATATATATATATATATATATATATATATTATGACATAGAGGAGGCAAACGAGCACACAGGCCACCTGATGTTAAGTGGAAACTGTGACCCATAGACATTCGCATTCACAAGACTACAAGACTAAGACTGCAAATGCGTTGCCAACCCTGAGGACTAAGATGGAATGCCTCTATGCTAGTCATTACACCGGCTGTCTTATCCCCAAACCGGAACACAACAGTGCGAACACTGCTGTTTGGCGGTAGGTTAATGGATAAGATGGTGGTAGCGATCCGGACGGACTCTGCACAGAGTCCTACCACCCGCAAAAATATAGATTTAGTCTTATTTAATATTAGTTATTTTCAGTTATTTTTGCAATTTAATTATTTTAGAATGTTACTGTGACACCGTTCCATGGCGGGTCGTGGTTCTACTGGCCTGATAGTACAGTCAACCTTATAAGTAGGTGCACACTTTTGTACCTTGTCGCTGAAACGCCTTTGACAGATTAGTCCATCATTTCGAACATGACGTTAAAGTGACAGAGTACTAAAGTTTGCAGCTTCTTATAAGGCCGACCGTACCTATAGGATTGACAGTGGTGGTAGGGCTTTGTGCAGGGTCCGGATCGCTACCACCTTCTTAGCTTTAACCTACCGCCAAGCAGCAGTGTTCGTATTTTTGTGTTCCAGAGTGCGGATGACACCCGGTGAATTAACTTAGATGCATGCCGTCTTAGTCGTCAGGGGGCACCGCATTTGCGATCTTAGGATTGCAGTATTAAGATTATAGTCTTGAGAATGTAAGTGACCATCAGTGGCTCGTGTGCTCGTTCGCCTTTTCCATGTGATAAAAAAAAACGAATAAATATGTACATTTTTTTATTTATATAGATAGATAGATAGATAGATTCATTTATTCGGCTAATAAATAAAACAAAAAAAACACATGCATTTGACAAAACAAAAACAAAAGTAACTTATTTAAAACATAGCAAACAAACAACAAATGAAATATAACAATCACATTAAAAAACATTCTGAACACACAGTTAAAATAATAATACAATCTAGATAAATACTTATAAATCACAAAATAACAACTAAGTGAGATCTAGCGCTCTAAACATATGGTAACTCTACTTCGGTTTTCTGTAAACCACAACTTACTATAAAAACCTTCCGTGAAAAATCATCTAAGTCATGGTGAAAACCGCATGAAATTTCGTGCATTCGTTTTGGAGATCATATATTAAAATTGTGAACAGACAAACTAGCCTTTTAAATAGTCAACATGATAAGAAGACCACCCAATGTCACAAACTTATAAAAATATATAAACATTTAACGATCTAGGCGTTTCATAAAAAGACTAGATATTCCCAGGGATTTATGCTGCAGTAAACCTCGAGGGGGATATTTAATTTATGCCCAGATACGTAGCAAGAACATCGTCGAGGAATAAGATACTGGAATTTCTTGTTAGTCGCCCGTTAAAAAGTGGTTAATGTCAAAGTTATCAGTTATCAAGACCGGTTGGACTGCGCGGTTGAAGCCAAAGGCCACAGGTTCGATTTTAGCTGGAAGCAATTAGATGTTGACATTTTGCTTTTCATTGCTCTTTTTTTATGGTTCCATATCCGGCGGGTGTCAAACGGGACCTACGCTCAGGAGCAAAAATACCAGGTCAGAGTGCGTTATTCATACACACGAGACTATTTCGAAGCCGTGGTTCCTCGCCAGGGGTTGCTTTGAGTGAGTTTTAATGGTAGATACTGCGAGGTTCAATAGAGGAGGTCAAAAGTTCTTAAGATACCTAACTGATCGCACAATCAGTTAACACCACAGCGGGAGAGTTTGGGTCAGCACTTGGATTTCCTTACATTTTATTGCCATTTTAGATGTTTTTCTGAACATGCACGATTCCGGCGTTAACCGTAGATTCATTCAGTTGGGTATCCTAGGCATTCTGGAAGTCCTGTATCGATGCTCGAGGTATCCATCATCAGATTTCACTAAAAGCATTCCCTGGCGAGGAACCAAGGCTTCGAAATAGCCTCTTTAGTATGAAAAATGCACTCTGACCCGTTAGTTTTGCTCCTGAGTGTATATAAAACTAAATCCGTCGCTCCTTCATGATATATATTTAAAAAAACAGAATATGTGGTACAACAGCGGATTTTCTAACAAAAAAGAGGCAGTTAAAATAGAAAGTCCTCATACGTACCAAACGAAGGCTTTTATTGGTTAATATGATAATACCTACTTGCCGTGTTCCCGTACCGCCGCGCCGTACGGGACCCACGGTGTGCGAGTCCGACTCGTAAATATTTGTTGTATAGGTATGTTTATCATTGTCTAGAATCTATGTCACAATTGGCCTTAAACGAGTAAGTATTTGCACACTTTTGTACCTTATCGCTGTAACACCTTTAAGCGATTAGTGCATCAGTTTCAACTTGACGTTAAACTGACAAAGTACTAAAGTGTGCAGACTACGTAAGGGCACTATTCTACTCTATAAAACCATATTGCTTTTTTATGGTATTTTTAACTCGGACGCCATTACTGTCAAGTAAATAAGAGCTATCAATACGATATGTTTATGCCAAGTAGAATGGAGCCCTGGCTTACTTTATCTCAACTAGCAATCTCCTATTCGAACCTGCTGGTACTACAAAAACTTGGACCGCTGTCCGTCTGTACTAGTCACATAATATGTTAGTATGTAGGTGTGTACGGCCGAGTCAAGTGCCGACCTCTGACCGCATATCGGTTAGTATCTCATTAACGGAACGGTCAATTGCATAGGTGGTGGTGTAAGCCTACCGTCGGCAGCGGTTGTAGGCAAAAAAATATATATTAGTAGTTTGTGATTGGTGCATAATGCCTAATTATGTGTAGGGTAAAGTCACCAGTGGTCAGCCAGAGACCAGTAGTCGACCTTATATGAGTGCAAAGAGTGGGAAATATATATTTCGTACTCTCCACTCATACAAAGTATACGCAGAGGCCGACTACCAGGTCTCTGGCTGACTACTAGCCAAAAATGATGCGTTTTGAGGTTATAAAAGTGTTTACTAAATGAGACAAGTCAATTGGTATCCATACAGTCCCATACATGACTTTATCAACATTCATATCATAAGTTTTAGCTACAATATGTGAGAAACGTGGTTACCGATACTTTAATATGTACATTAAGATGCAACCACATCGATAATCGATACCGAGTCCATATTTTGCAACCTCAGGATTGCTTCTCAACATAACGTAAATTATTTTCCACATGGCATGGAGGAGCTGGATTAATATACTCCTGACGCAGCAAAAGGCTGAAACACCTGGACATTGACGTTCGATCCCAGGACGAGTGCCATACGCCATGATCATGATGATGACGATGATTCTCCACATTGCTATCTCAGGACTGTAGATGTGTTGTCAACCGAGGACTAACATGAAATGTCTAAGGCCCGTATTAATAAACTGATTTCAACTCTAAAACTCGTCTCGAGATGCGTCAAAAATGACAGTGTTCTATGGTTTGGCGTTTACTTTAACGTATCTTGTGACGGGCCTCACAGTCAAGATCAGTTTATTAACACCGCCCCAGTGCTGGTAATTCCACTGGTTATCTCACACTTATTATATATCGGAAAGTAACTGAGTAAATGTCTTTTTTTTTACAATGCGAACACGAAAAGAGAAAGATTGTGGATAACAAGTAAGATTGTGGTAGCGATGTGGATAGCGAAGTGTTCAATAATATATTTGGCTTAAAAACCTTAAAGGTAAACATTAAAATACAAATATATTGTGCGTTTCATACATCGCATTTAAAAAAAGTTAACAGTTGAAAGTGGGTCAGTAAAATCTCCGTCCGCGTAAGGCCACATACTAGAAATAGGTATTTTTTTCTGAGCGGGAAAATTAATTAATTTTAGACTCATACAAATATAGTTTCACTGCATTGTCTTGATTATGTATAATGTATTTTTGCAATACCACACGCTGTAAAAATATAGTGAATCTAACTTAGCTTTCCGCTTGTACTTTGCACCACACGCTAGACGTTAGGTCAAAAGCCTTGTCAATAATGTCTGTTTGTCCGTCTGTACGTCCAGTTATGTTGTGACGAGAACTTTATGGCATGTTAAACCCTGATTATGTTTGCTAAGCGGCCATAAACAGTGATTAGAGGCTATTAGATAATTCATGTACTATGTCGGATCTAATAAGTGAGTGATGTGTCTTGATATTTTAAGTTCTACTTACATCTATACTATTCTTTACATGACATTTTGATTACCACCATCCTTTACATCCTAGCTCATCAACTATACCTACCTATCTAATGCACTAAATATTGTCTTGTCGATTTGCGAAGTTAATACTTTGCCGTATAACTATGACATTAAGGCCCGGTTTTATAATGGCCCGTTATTACTTATTAAAGGCATTCCATCTTAGCCCTCAGGGTTGGCAACGCATTTGCAGTCGTAGGCTTGCAGTCTTGTGAATGCGAATGTCTATGGGTCACAGTCTCCACTTACCTGGTGGCTTGTGTGCTCGTAAGAAAATATTTTTTCAAGTGTAGCGCAATTAATATTGTGTCCACTTTACCACAGACAAAAACGGTAACACTCAAGTGAGCGTTAGACTAATTGGTGCTGACTGACCTTGCCTCCAAAGCTAGCAGTCCCAATTTCGATTCCCGGTAAATATTTTTGTGATGAGCTTGACTGTGAGGCCCGTCACGAGATACGTCAAAGTAAACGCCAAACCATAGAACACTGTCATTTTGGACGCATCTCGAGACGAGCATTAGAGTTGAGATCAGTTTATTAATACGGGCCTTAGTTGTTCTCTATGCATTTAAGCATTGATTTCTTTATATAAGTATGTTTATCGTCGTCCAGTACATAGTAAAAGCTTAGCCCTTTACTAATAAACGTTGAGGAACGGTGGTATAGCTATACAATCTTTTGTCCTTATCTATCATTGTGACATTTGAATTTGACAGATAAGGACAAAACATTGTACAGCTATACCACCGTTACTCAACGTTTATTAGTAAGGGGGATAGAGTTTAGTTTGAAGCTCGGTTAATCTGTGCAAGATGGTCCCCTGATATTTATTGATTTACCTATAATGCGGTCTCCAGAACTGTCAAACCTGTCGCCTTGTCGGTGACGAAATCGATTGGCGACGAGAGTGACAATCGATGTGGCAACTGCGGTTACCTTGTCACTAGACAACATTGAAGCCAGCATTGCGAGTTAGCTTCGAATTGCTTTGACAAAAGCGGCATTACAGGGCTGTATTCTTCATTGTCTTTCCTCTAATTATAAGAGTGTTGTTAACATTCCGAAAGTTATTATTATCTTGTCAGTAAAGGCGGCTGGCTCGTAAACAATACGATTTTAATACGGTATAGACGCATTGGAATGCAAGCCTAGTTGTCTCCATTTTATTATTTGTTCTTCAAAACTACCTGATGGTTCTGCGGCTTTATTTATACTAATTTTATTTCTACGAAAAAAAAAGCCTTACAACCCATGCGTTGTAAATGTTTTTTTAATTGTGCCAGCCGAATAATTTATGATAACCTTTTATTTTTATTCAAATGTAATTATACAGCTGGTCTATCATATAAGTAAGTAAAAAGAAATGAATAATGAAATAAACAAACTACAACCTAAAAAGGTATCCTGTTTTGGGCCAATAGTACCATTTTCTTTTGAATGAACGACATAGGCTGCTCCCACAGATAGTAGTGGTTTTATTAATACAATATCCCCTCGAAATATCGACAAACGTTTCATCGAATGTGTCAATTCACCGAATTTCATTTCATCGAAAACTAATTTCTGCTGAAACCTTATAGTTTTCAGGTTATCTTAAGCAGTCGATGCATAGGTTAGGTTAGGTTAGGTAAGACGTGTGACCACCAAAAAAAAAAGCTCCTGCACGTGGAAAAGCCTGTCGATGAAATGAAAATTCGGCGAAGTGAAACGTTCTATGAAATGAGTTTCGATATTGCAAGGGTAAACCAATATAAACTTTTAGGTCCGAAACTCGTTTACAGACAAGTCAGTTTCATGTCGTAACTTGTAACACTCACATTATAACAATATTTACTTTATAACTTCAAGTCGCACCGTTAAGGTCGCCATTGCTAAACGGGTCAAAGCATTGTGTTCGTCACATTTGACAGTAGTGACGAAATCATAAACGATCGGAAATTACGTCATACGTGAAAAGTAAAGGCTTTGTTTGACAGCTCTTAAACGTTTCCGTTGTATGCTGTCATTTGTTAAGTAAAAGCGAGTTTGAATCGAACTGGTGTAACTTGACCCTTGGTTTGCTTATGTGGTGCAATTAATTATACATCATCATCATCATCATCAGCCCGGGGGCGTCCACTGCTGGACAAAGGCCTCCCCCAAAGAGCGCCACAAGTCACGGTCTTGAGCCGCTTGCATCCAGCGGCTCCCCGCGATCCTAACCAGGTCGTCAGACCACCGGGTGGGAGGCCGTCCAACACTCCGTCCAATTAATTATACAGTTGATAAAATAAAAAAAATGTGAAACAACACTGGATCATTATGTTCTAATGGTATATATATGATGTCTATAATGTTCCAAGGCATATCTTCTTAGGTCATTCAATTGTTTCATCTCACTAGCTCGGAAAGCGCTTTTTGTTTGTTTGATATCTATTGAGAATATCGCTTTTTATCCACATGTGAAGAAAGAGTTTTGTCAGTTTTGACATTTGAAGGTAGCTTAAGTGATATTTGACAGCTAACAAAACGCAAAACGTTAAAAGTGCTGAATTTTTAACAAAACACAAAATACAGTCTTACAACTTTATTTCATAAATATCAGCATTCAACATTAACCTTCATTCTTGTCGTAAAAACGGATAAAATGTTCTGACAGTACAAGTAAGTCTATGTGCGAACAAAACGCATCCGAAATTTTTGCTCGCTGTAGTGAGGTGAACTTTGTAACTTATAATTATTGCAAGTAATAAATATTTAATATTAGTTATATAGTATAACATTATGACATAAAAGTTAGAAATATATTTTTTACTAGCTTCTGCCCGCGACTTCATCCGCGTAGATTTTGATTATTGCTCGGGAACTTCCAGGGTATGAGCTATGACCATCCAAATTTCATGCGAATCCGTCCAGCCGTTGCATCGTGAAGGAACAACACAAACTTTCGCATTTATAATATTAGGATAACTTTTGATATATATGATCGCAAATCGGAACTACAAATTATAATCTTCTAATATAATTACTTAATAAAATAATTACTTATGAAAGACTAACACTAATAATGACGAAACACTTCCAAAATAATTCTAGGCATATACACATGTTGATCGTTTTCAAATCAGGAAGCATATAAGAAACCAATTAAAAACATAGTTCAGGGCATATATGGGTTAAGCAAATTTATGGCAGATAAGACAGACACTATAAAATAATATTCCAGTCCTCTACCAAAACCAATATTTTCTATAACCTTATATCTAGAACAAGGAAGTCTCACCCACATAAATCTATCCCAAAACCCACGCCTAGAAAACCCAGATTCTGTAACCACATTCAAAATTCTTCCGTCCCTTTCACGCAGCTACAACTTGAATTAAGAGTGAGAAAGACAGCACTTAACATTGAATATTTTGGTGCGCGTGTGTACTGTTAGCAGTAAAAGTTGCTAAGTGTTAAATAACAAGTGAAAATCTTACATTTTAACTTAATTTGTGCTATAGGTGATAATTAACGATAAACATACCTAGGTTAAAGATAGTTAATTAATTGGTTTTATAATTGATACCATTCTACATAAATTATTTTTATATTCGAGTTACAGTATGGGTACATATATCTCCAAAAATATTTCTACTTTTATCTTAAATTGCTAGTATTGCTACTATAATATAAAGATATCAGTAATAAGTTTTTTATCTTCTCTCGTTTCTTCCCGTCAGAGGTAAATTTACAAAGATAAATCTTAGAAACAAATATTCGCGCTCCTCACACAAATAACTGCCTTTGTCGGTATTTGAACCCAGGACCGCTAGCTTCATAGGCAGGGTCACTACCAACTAGGCCAGCGCGTCGTCTATCATTGTCTTAAATGCATAGAAAACATCCAAGGCTCGGAACACAACTGTCACATAAATATTTGCCTGTACCGGAAATCGAACGAGCTAGCTATCTTAGGCAGGGGCACTACCGAATACTCTGCGTAAAGGAACAGTTTCATATGTATGTTAATCTGTCAATGATTCATAACGTCGGCAGCTCTGAAGCTACGTGTCGGCACCATCGTGCTTGGGTTAGTGACCATATAATTTATTTGTCGAGTCTTTTTACCACAAAACCGCTACACGGAAAATGTTCAAGTACTTAAAAATTGGCAAACATGAAGAAAAAATAACAAAGGAAAGCTGGAAGAGATCTTGCCACCAATCTTCCTAGAGAAGATTGGATTGTGTTTTTTGACTATATTGATTTATACTTATATATACTTGACACTGGCGAAATCACTTCATAGTGGAAACGCCATATTCCCGCGGTAGTAGCTGTTCAAATCGCCGCGGGGCAAAGAAAAAAAAAACGGACGATATTGTATTCTAAAAAGCTATCGATAAAGTGTTAAGAGAATAAAGAGTTATAAGTTAAATTGGAGTTTTACTTCTGGAACTTTTGACGTAGTTTTATTAGTTAGTTTGACGGGGTATTATTTCGATTGGTATGTAATTTGTCTAATAAACAATCGATTGCATTTTTTTTAAACAATTTTTTTTATTTTTTTATTCATTATATGTTGGACTGAAATTTCTCAGCCTACCTATTCGCCATAATATATTACTTAGCATATTAAATTTGATATATAATACTTTTTATCGAATCTACAGCCCGGTGCAAAGCGTCTCCTATTCGGATCTCCTAGTAACATATATATTGTCAACGTTAAGATAGCTTAATTACTTGACGGTAATGGCGGCCGAGAAAACGATACGATAACATGTCAAAATCCACATGGTTTTGCCCAGTGGAAATACAGGTCCTTGTATATTTTAATATCACAATAGAACATAACTACGCTATAAAAGTAAGGATCTCCAACAAAATTATACAATAAGTGTAAACTTGTACCTTAAAATGTATTAGAATGACATTTAATTATTTACAACAACATATATCCCACAGTTTATTACTTAACAGTGAACATACAAAATAACAATATGTTATGTAATGTACTTTATGGCGCCGTCCGGCTTTGAACCTAGGTCCAGCAGTAAAGAACACGTCGAATGGGTGTATCGATTTACAACGACTTGTCAAATAAGTTACACTACAAGTTAGTTTTATATGTTAAAGGAGATAAAATACGCTCGGGTTTAGTATGCGACTGTTTTAGTTCATATAAAGTCGGTTTATAGTGGCAAAATTACGTATGTTACTAAAATATGGGAAATGTTCTAGTCATTTTAGAAATTCGTTTCGTTAACTTTTCTATAATCTAGTTATGGATTTTTTATAGGAATGAATAAGGGAGCCCTTTGTTTCCCATAATATTACTGGTCATAATGATATTGTTGACATAATTATTGATATAATTATGAGATATAACTTTTTGTTGACATAATTATGAGACACAACTTTTTATATCGCTAAAACTATAAACTTTTCAGAATTTCTGAGGTATCTATAGTTTGGGATTGATTTATAAAAAACCTGAAAATGTAAGTTGCTTAAAACACATTATGACTAAAAATAATTATGGCTGAAAATTGACCCATTTATAAACGCTGTAGTCTTTTAGTACATACATTTTATTACAAACCGTTACCTAACTATCCGACTTAAATATACACGCAAATGCAAAACAACCTTTAGTTCATTGTTTAAAAGGGTTTAGCTCGTCATGTCAAATACAGACATATTATACATCGGGGCGTCGTGGCATTCAGGTAGCATTTGACGTTTCTGACAGACCAGTGATTTAACCGTACTTTTACGAGTAGGTACGAGTGAAATAAGTCGAAAATTAAACACCAATTAGAAAATAAAACATTTAATACAATATAACATTCGTGATACACAATTAATATTTATTCTAATTTGTAAATATCCTCGGTGAAAATCCACTTGTACGAAAATTATCTTTCAACTTCGACGGAACTGATCTGTTAGATTATTTGAAGCCGAATCTAACATACTATCGCGACACGACTTTTGATAACTATTGAATTAATAACAAAGACTTACATAAAAAAAAAAATTGATATTTTTAAAATAGCGATCAAACCTGCTTCTTCACAGATATGTTACAACTATGTAGGTTGAAACCGTTTTAACTTAGTTCATTAACTAGGTAATGCCGACCTTTGCCCGTGGCAATTTTTAGACAGCCTAGTCATACAGGCCTTCATTGCTTCTCACTCTTTCCATCCTACCAACTTTATACGCCTCAACAGACCCTGTCTTTTTGTAAATCTCAGGACTCCACAACATCACTCAACGATACTAATTAACGATATTCATTAGTTATTTTATCTTATCTGAGACGGCAATTGGGATAGACCAATAAAAATAACTCACGGTTTTTACATTCTAATTCGAAAGAATAGGTCATTTTAAGGGACCTATTTCATAAATTTTGTATTAGACTCAATAGTTTTTTTTTTTTTTTTATTTAGCAGGCATTTTATCGACGATATGATTATTTTGAATTTCTGTTGGCATTTTCTAATAAGCTACAATAATTAAATGATATGTAATCATAAAAAGCGATTGTAATATGGTTTTAAAACATACTATTTCAAGCGGTTTTCGCCTAACCCGTAAGATACACCTAGGAGGGCTTCAAGCCGAAAACGAAAGTCAAACAAAGGTTAAATATAGTTGTGTCGACATATCAGAAATAAATAAATATTTCGAAAACTTAAAAATGCAAAACGGCTTTAAAACCCTATTCCTCGAAATGGATTTAGAATTAGAGTAATTGTAAAAATCCCAATTAAAAAACAAGTCCCATCGCTAGTGCTACCTTAAAGCCACGAGCCCTCGATGTGGCCCTCGGTGTGTGAGTGATCATGTTCAGCACAAATAACTTCCGTCAAAATACCAACTTTACGCTTCTTAACATTTTACCATAACTGTCGACCCTCATGGGCAGTTACACACCGTTTTATCCGTTAGTCGCCTGCAGGCTAATAATTTAGCACTGACCCCACCGGGTTCGATTCCGGCCCTTGACGACTGCTGTCTGCAGGCTACTACAGGTCTAGGGGTCACGCAAATCTAGAAACGTACCGTTAACTCACACATTTAGCTAAGTGATGCGGCTGTTGTGGAGTCCTGAGATTTACGAAAAGACAGGGTCTGTTGAGGCGTATAAAGTTGGAAGGATGGAAAGGATGAGATACAATGAAGGCCTGTAGGACTAGGCTATCTAAAAATTGCCATGGGCAAAGGTCGGCGTTACCTAGTTAATTAACCAAGTTAAACAAAAAGTTTAACGTACTATAACGTTACTGATGTAAACTTTTTAATTAACGATTAATTCCTGTGATAGCTCATGTAAACGCGTATTACACTTGTTTCTTTAACTTTACGTAAATACTACACTGGAATACACCTAGCGACGCCGTTTAAGTACCTCATATGTGAGTGTAAGTGATCGATATTACGAAATATAGCTGTCACAGGAATCATCCTGGATGGAACAGATTATAATGACCATAGGGTAGCTAGTAGGTATTGAACGCACGCAACACCACACATTTTTTTTGATGTGTAATATGTATTAGAAGTGTGTTATCTTTATCTTCGTTATTATAATATTATATAACATGGTATCATAGGTTCTGGATTGGCGTCCGCGGACCGGAGGACGAGCTGTAGGTAGGCCTCCAACAAGATGGAGTGACGACCTCGTAAGGATAGCGGGAGCGCGGTGGATGCGAAAAGCACAAGACCGGTCTGAGTGGAAATCCTTGGGGGAGGCCTATGTCCAGCAGTGGACGTCTTTCGGCTGACATGATGATGAAATATTTTGCAACGTGTTGATGTCTAACGTTCTAAAGATCTTAAACGGATGTCTTAAGATATTAAATATTTATGGAAGGTCCCATATACTTGTACAACTCAAAGGACGAAGCTTGGTTTGGGACGTTAAAGAAATTACGTAGAGACTATTCTTACAGTTACTTTGACCGTCAGAGTAATGTTTAAACATTATTAAAATTGACTCATTCGCCGTTACTCCCCGTTCGATGCTCGGTCAAAGACCAACGACTATCAATAAAAATACATCACGTCCGCGCCCCATATTCGGTCGGAGTCTAACGAGCTTGTTCCGGGAATCGAATCTGCACCGTTATTGATGTGGTATTGTCTTTTTAGGAAGTGGACACGTTCTGTCCGAGTCCGAGAATTTAACATGAGTGCCCTTCATTTACATAACTGAATCAATAGATACTCACAAGGATAGAATTATGGTAATATTGTGTTGGGATAATCCTAACTTTTTTTATAAGAGTGTTTTACATTATGATTTTTATTTCTCATTTAATAAATATTTTGCAACATGTTGATGTCTATGTTCTAAAGATCTTAAACTGATGTCGTAAGATATTAAATAAATGTTTACATCTTACAAAATAGATAGGACTCGCCAATGTGGCGGCGCTGGATTGGGCTACATGTTTCAGGTGCGTAGCCTATATTCAGTGCTGCTGCCTTGGATATTTATAAGGTCGTTTGTACGTTTTATCTCTAATGTATTGGTAGGCACTAACTTTATCAATAAGTTATTACTGTTCCTAACACATATATGCATGCCTAATCCGAAATAAAGATTTATTGTTATTATTATTATTATTTAAATAGTAAAACACAAAGTCGATTCCCGCCGTCTGTCCCTCTGTAAGCTTAGATCTGCCAAATTACGCGACGGATTTTAATGCATCATCAATAGATAGGTAGTCGTTCGAAATCTCACGTAAACCGAAATGAAGCAAGGGCGGGTCGCTACATAGTATAAAACAAAGTCGCTTTCTTTGTCCCTATGTTTTTTTTTTTTTTTTTTTATGGCATAGGGAAGGCTGACGAGCACACAGGCCACCTGATGGTAAGTGGAAACTGTGACCCATAGACATTCGCATTCACAAGACTGCAAGCCTAAGACTGCAAATGCGCTGCCAACCCTGAGGACTAAGATGGAATGCCTCTATGCTAGTCATTACACCGGCTGTCTTATCTCCAAACCGGAACACAACAGTGCGAACACTGCTGTTTGCTATGTCCCTTTGTATGCTTAAATCTTTAAAACTACGCAACTGATTTTGATGCGGTTTTTTTTAATAGATAGAGTGATTCAAAAGGAAGGTTTTTATGTATGATAAGTTCTGGATATTGTACGGGTGTTACAGAAAACTCACATAAACCGAAGCGAAGCGGGCGGGTCGCTAATACAGTATAAAACGAATAACCAGACTTGTTTAAGGGTTCAATATTCGTGCCATAAAATCCCCAAAAAAAAATGTTGTTACTAAATACTTTTTTTCGCACTGACTACCAGTCTCTCCATTTTTATAACGAATACTAACGGATTAAAACATGACTGGCGATGGATTCCAAACATTAACCTAATTAACACTTAATAAATACAAAATTAATTGGCTGGCGTCGCGATTTTAGCTAAAGCCTATCCGGTTAATTAAATTGTACCTATTATTAATTAATTTATGCTAAAGCATGCTGGCATGGTTTTCAAAATCATTTAGTAGAAAATAATAATTAATTAGTAACGTGGAATGTATTTCTATCATTTTATGATTTTAAACAGCTTGTATTTAAGGAACGTAGAGGAACTCGTTGACGTTTCGGTCACACGTTTTAATTTAAATAAATGCTAATCGAATTTAACAGCCAGTTAATGAAATTTAATAAAAATGATAAAGATCTGTTCTTTTTACATTTTAATTAACTATAAAAGTTTTAAAAATATTCTCAGGAATATTCCACAGCTTGACGTAATTCGTAGAGCTTACCGGAACTTCTCGAATGGAAGCATAACTACTTTGGAAAATGCAATATTTAAAAAAAAAACTTTACTTAGGTACATCAAACAGTTTTTGCAGCATACTTTAGAACTGTTGAAAAAATAAAATATTAGAAATATTAAACACATCTTAACTTTCTAATATTATATCTATTTTCTTCCTTAGTGATAATAGTCGAAATAAATTAAATTTGTTTCAAAGTGCTTTCTCAAAAAAAAAACCTTATTGATTTAAATAAACAGAGTAAAATATCCAGGCAGACCACAAACCAGATTCGTTTTCTGTTATTTAACGTTTTTCCTTGTCATTGGGCATTCTTTCATTTCCGGCCCTTAGGTTTTTGTTTTTATGTTGGTGAATACTGCCGCTGTCCTTATAAGCAATACGACTTCAGTTCGGTAACATCCTTCAGAGCATCATTGACAAGTTAATGAGTGTCTTTTTAATTTAGTGGCTTCTTTCATAGACGGGCTACTATTAACCGGCGAGTTAAGGTTGTCCCTTCATAGCGTACAACCAATATTTAAGCGCGTGCATTCTTAATTAGGTAGCTTATCAAAATATATAAAAGTAGAAACTGACTGACATCAACGCGCAGACCAAACCACTGTTTAGAGATTACAAATATGGCACATACCTAGGTTCCTTATGAGGTCTAGGAGTGCAGTAAGAAAGGATTTTCCAAAAATCGACCCCCAACGGGGAGAAATAGGGGGAGTAGCGGGAAACTAATTCCACGCGTTCGAATTACGATATAAACCTCAGTTCGGCTACAGTAGGTGCAACAACAACACATGGCCCATCTGATCTGGGCCAGTGTAAGGGTTGGAGTAATGCGTTAAAACGAGATACAAGAATATGTTGCTCGCTCTAATAGCTAATTTAAAAGCATGACATGATAATTTAAAAGTAGAAGTACATTGCGTCGTTACAATAGCCCTCACCTCAAACGGGAAAACCAACTCGTCAATGTACTACAAGCGTACTTTTGCTGGATCAATGTAAATCAGATATAAGGTCCCTTACGTGTCAACGAGCAAGCGATCGGCGTCACGTTTGGCTTTAGCTGGCTGCCGCTGACGCCGATTGGCGTCGCAATTTAAAGGAAACTTCTCGGGTGCCGCGGACGACGATCGGCGTCACATAAAAGCTTGTATATACCTTGTTATTATCCCTAAAGCATCATTATATGTGTATGTATGTTAGTTCACGCTTGGCTAGTTAACCACTTGTTTTTTTATCGGCTCATCTACAATATGTCGTGGTAATACGAAACGGTCATTCGTGCGGACATAATGTATGTACTGTGTTAAAAGGGTTCTGCAGGAGCTAGGAATCCGTATAGGTTCGCTTTCAATGTTATTAGAGGGAAGTTCTTTGGAACTTTTAGGGAGTTGGAAGGAACTGTACTTTAATGGAAAGGGGACGTAATTCGATTTTACAATATTCTCTTTTGAACTTGCGATGTATGTTAAATTTGACCCGCTTCCCGGTTTCCGAAAATTAGCATACACTTTTAATTCTGATGACAATACAAAGATATAGTACCATCGAGCTGGTCTGATGATGAATACTCATAACTCAGGGTGGTCAAAGGAACTCCTAAACTATACATTATAAAACCGTCGAGTTAGAGCTCGTTATAGTACAGTCTTGACCAGTAGATGATGACTGTGCAAAAAGAGTACAGTCGGTAACCGATGTTTGTCCCAAAAAATATATTTTTGACGGAAACTCAAGGTCTATCATATTTTTAAGAAATCCTGTCCAATCTGTTTGTTACGCTTTCACGGCCTAACCACTGAACCGATTTCGATAAAATTTGGCATAAAGATAGTTTGGACTTCGACGAAAGATACAGGGTAGGTACTTTTTATCCCGAATAATTGGACGATTCTTGAGGGAGGAGCGATAAACGACTTCTAAGCGGACGGAGTCACAGGCAACAACCAGTTAATTACCTATGTTATTTTTGTTAGTCTTAATTAAGTACATTATATTTAAAAAACCTAAAGCTAATAAAGACATTTAAGTAACAGACTTAATTTAAGTTTTTAGAACGTTATCAGTAATGAAAGAAAATAAAATTACTAATTTTATTATTTCATGAACTTACAGCTCAAATAATAATAAAGACCATTAATGCCGCATTCACAATTTCTGCATTATTTGTCACTAAAACCGGTTCTAGCATTTCCAATCTTTTAACCATTTTCTCAAACATAAATAATACATTCATTCAACTCGAGACGCGGGAAACTCTAGTATGTTAATATCTTCTATAGATATCGTAAAATCGTAATCGAATCGTTAAATCTGAACGTTTACGACTCGTTTCGTTCCAAACGTCGTTATTTAGAACTCTGTATGTATTATACTTTATTGTGTCGTCAAAGAAAATCGATCTTTCTAATTTAAGTACCTAAGTATGCGATGTGCAAATGAAAAGGGCCCTTATTACAATAAGTTTGCTAGCTCTTTAATATAAGAGAGTTCAGAACTTCGTCCTTTATTGAAATCGGTTGAGATATATTTAAAATTTAATTCACTAAGCTTGGTGGTAGGACCTTGTGCAGGGTCCGCCCGGATCGCTACCACCATCTTATCCATTAACCAACCGCCAGCAGTGTTCGCATTGTTGTGTTCCGGTTTGGGAATAAGACAGCCGGTGTAATGGCTAGAATAGAGGCATTCCATCTTAGCCCTCAGGGTTGGCAACGCGTTTGCAGTCTTAGGCTTGCAGTCTTGTGAATGCGAATGTCTACGGGTCACAGTTTCCACTAACCATCAGGTGGCCTGTGTGCTCGTACATAATAAAACAACCAAGAACATACAAAATCCAAATTAATCCAAAGTCAAGGTGAGACAACGCATTAGAGAAATCTCCATTTGGTCACTATACGTTGATGATTCATTGCATCTTCGGTATCAGAGGTGATCAAATGTGGGGTTTAGTTATGAAATAGTGGATCTTATTAAATGACGTAAGTAATTTTGACGACACGTAAGCCTTGTTGGTAGTGACCCTGCCTACGAAGCTAGCGGTTCCGGGTTCAAATTTTGGTAAGAGCAGATATTTGTGGAATGAGCCTAGCGCTCATGTTTGTTCAGTGTTTCTCTATATATGTATAAGTATGTTTATCGTTATCTAGTACCCATAGTACAAGCCTAGAGCTTAGTTTGGGACTAGCGGCGGTTTGGGGCGTGTGAATTTGTCCACATTTATTTATTTAAAAAAAAGTGTATCTGTGTCCCAAATAGACCTAGGTATTCAGTTTTTTTAAAAGTTGTGATTTTTTTTGCATTTTTTTAAATTTATACAAATAATTTTCTTGATTTTGTGGTTTTTAACAACATTGCACTTACCTGTAATCTTCTTCTTGTAACAATCTGTTTCTGATAATGATTACTTGATATGTAAAATATCCACTACTTACTACATATTTGCACACGAGGGGTTTCGTACCGTGTTTGTATTTTGCAGCAACAGAAATAATTAACTCTGTATAAAATTAAACCGTCTTCGGTTCATGAGATACAGCCCGCTGATAGACAGACGGACGTACGGACTATGATGCCACCCTAAGGGTAGCCTTAAAACTATGTCTCAATAAAGTTGAGCTGAACCAAATATATTATTATGTTATTAACTAAATTAATTAATACTACCAGTTAGTTTAAAAGATAAACTATATTTATTCAGTAAGTAGGCCGTACGCGCACTTTTAAAAATCACCAGCGCTTCGCAAGAGACCAACTGCTTAGAAGAAACGCCGCAAGAAACTCAACAGTCAGCCGTTTTTAAAATACTGATTATGATATACGATTATAAAATTTAACCTAGCATTATTTATATAATAAAACAATGAATCTAACATTAAAACAAAAACAAATATATTCATTCGTAGTTGAGCAGGAAAATGTATCTGTCTGTGTTTAAAAACTTACCTAGGACACATTTCTTTCACCAAAAACGTTTCTAAAATCACGTAGGCAAACGTCAAAAGGAAAAAACCCAAATATTAAGAACTCGTGGTGAAATTTGCCGATAAAACTTTACCACATCTTGACGTGTCACGTTTGCTCTTCTCGCTACGAAACTGGGTAAATCGATCGTTATTTTAGTAGAAAGTTTTGGAAGAAACTTTATCGAGAAACCACTATTATAATTTCTCTTAACTGAATAGGTAAAGGGCTACTGGAAGAGACAAATTATTTTAGTTACGTAATAACTTAACGTACGTGTTTGAAGTCAAAAGTCTCTGACCAGTGTATGCTGCCAGTGATGACTTACGGATCTGAGACGTGGGCGCTAACAATGGGCCTCATAAGGAAGCTCAAAGTCACTCAGAGGGCTATGGAGAGGGCTATGCTCGGGGTTTCTTTGCGTGATAGAATCAGAAATGATGATATCCGCAGTAGAACTAAGGTTACCGACATAGCCCTAAGAATAGCTAAACTGAAGTGGCAGTGGGCGGGGCACATTGCTCGCAGGACTGATGGCCGATGGGGTCAGAAGGTTCTGGAGTGGCGTCCGCGGACCGGAAGACGAGCTGTAGGTAGGCCTCCACCAAGATGGAGTGACGACCTCGTCAGGATCGCGGGACCGCGGTGGATGCGAAAAGCACAAGACCGGTCTGAGTGGAAAGCCTTGGGGGAGGCCTATGTCCAGCAGTGGACGTCTTTCGGCTGACATGATGATGATGGTGATGATGACGTAATAACTTTATAATTACGTAATTATTTCGAAACGCGTGGTTATCGATTTATTCATTCTTAGTTTTGCATCAAAACTAATGTAATTCAATATTCACTGTACTTCACATGTACTGAACACATAGGTCCCGTTACAAAATGCAACATACCTTAAAATCGAATCTAACAGCTACCCACTCAAAACCGGTTTACAACCAACACGCTTAGAAACTTCTTAATAAATCCCGCACCGCAAAACTTTCTTTAAAACAAACAAACAATAAAATGTGGTCGTACTTTATGCTTCAATAATATATGTCAGCATAAATAGCACAGCATAAGACATAAAACCTGGACACATATGCTAACTATAATAAATTAATGTGCATTAGCATGGCTATTACGACCCAGCATTGCCCTTATATAAAAATAACGATTTACGCATTTGCTTGGGTTTAGGGATGTGTCAAGACGATACAAAAACTATCGATAGATATCATCCAGTATATCGATAGACAGTTTGTTCTATGATGTCTGTGACAAAGTCTATACTGGTTAAGAAAGTAACAAAAGTCATTTAAATAAAAAATAACCTTTATATCAAAATTACTATTAATGTCTATTAACTCAAACTTACAGAAGTGTTATTCTATTAAAAACAGCTTCTCGTCGATCTGTTAAGCTACCTTTTTTTTTATAGCTATGAGAAGGCACCCGAGCACTCAGGCCACTTGATGGTAAGCGGGATCTGAGACCCATAAACATTTGAAATCTTAAAACTGCCATCCTAACACCTCAAATGCGTTGCCAAACCTGAGGACCAAGATGGAATGCCTCTACGCTAATAATTTCACCGGTTGTCGTATCCCAACACCGGAACACAGCAATGCGAACACTGCTGCTAACCTAATTCAGAATGCATGCCCTAAAATGGTTTCTTGTACGCGCTGCTACTTAAACTAGCAGAACAACAAATCGTTCGTCGAGTGGAAAAATTAGTTCTGTAAGAGATTACATGGTAAGTTGTATAATTCGTATATTTAAACGACAATATAGAAAAAAATTGGCTCAGTAGATGTTTTCTTCACACATTTTAGAATGTTATTAGAAGTTTTAAGTTAATATCGTCTGAAAAGGTTAAATTTATGTCTCATGAAACGGAAGGGGAATAAAATAGGTCACCACTTGATAGATGTCGATATCGATAACGAAGTCATCAATACCGATGGTGTCCCATCACTACCCTGTGTCACTAACGACGTGATCGCACCTACGCAGATTCCTATCGCACGAGCCATATAACCTTCAACGGTGACCTGAATACCTAGACTTTGGTTTGGAGTATAATTAGCCCTAGGCTTAGCTATATCGTTTCTATATAGTTATGTGGCATATTACTTCCTTGTCTTACATTTCCTATTTTCCAAACCCTTCTGAATTCGTCAACTTTTTACTAACCAGCAAGCTTACACTATAACCCCCGACGTAAAAAAGAGGGGTATAAGCTTAACAAGTGTCTCTGTCTATTCCATCGTAGCTCCTAAACGGATTAATATGTTACTAAAAGATTCTTAGCTAGGTTTTATGAAAAAAAAAGCCAAAAAAAAATCCAATTTTTGAATAATATTCAAGTTTTTCCATGATTCATATATCTACAACATATTATGTTGTAGATATATGAATCATGGAACAACTATGTCTGTACGTTTTCCTTTCCCAGAAAATATTTCTTAGAATGAAACAATTAAAAAATCAAAAGACAAAAACGTACAGATCTAGTTCTTTATAATAACTACAACATATTAAAAAATCGTGGAAATCTGACTAGATTTAGGGGGTGAGGAACGTTATCGCCCGGAGCTAAATTTTTTTTTTATTGGCTTGTAGATGGCAAACGAGCACACAGGCTACCTGATGGTAAGTGGAAACTGTGACCCATAGACATTCGCATTCACAATACTGCAAGCCTAAGACTGCAAATGCGTAGCCAACCCTGAGGACTAAGATGGAATGCCTCTATGCTAGTCATTACACCGGCTGTCTTATCCCCAAACCGGAACACAACAATGCGAACACTGCTGTTTGGCGGTAGGTTAATGGATAAGATGGTGGTAGCGATCCGGACGGACCCTGCAAAAGGTCCATCAATCAAGCTATCATATTAGCTCTGAAACGACATTACATCAAGGGTTTTATCTTTCCATATGAAATTGAACAAATTCTTAGAAGACACCGAGAATTATGTACAATGCTTTTTCGGAGACAGTTAAGTTAGTGTCGAAAATCGATTGAAGGGCCTCTACTCTACACGGAAAAACCATATTACCTTGAGAATATTATCGAATCGTCATAGCTTCACGTCGGTCAAAGAGGTTGGTTAACCTAACCTAACCTTGTCTTACGTGTCGAGCGCGAAGAGCACCCTGGCTAACAATCCGTCAGCAAATTGAGTCGAGTTTTTCAAGGCTCTTGGAAATGAATTCTAACGTGCTAAGCCGTTTTCATCATCAAATTATCACCCGAAGGACGTCTTTTGCAGGACTATGCCTTCCTCAACGGGTTCCCCAAGTATAGATCTTAATTGCTTAAGTAGGCATATTTATATATAATTTTTGTCTACATGCACATCTCGAATTTGTTTGAATTTTATATAGCTTTATATTTAACTATAGAGCATGCATAATTTTTTATTGTGATATTTTAGAATTAGTTAAATTTATTGCATTTTATTGTTGATTGTTATCATCTAAACTTTAATTATAATAATTATAATCTCATTTTGTATTATTATAGGTATTTTTTTATTTATTTCTGTGATGAGTACCCCTCTCCAGGGTAAATAACTCCTCCAGTTGTTTCCATTTATTTATATTTTCAGGTAAGTCCTGCTACTGCGCACCTTTTGTTTTTGTTTTGTCAAATGCATGTGTTTTTTTTTGTTTTTTTTAATAGCCGAATAAATGAATCTATCTATCTATCTATCTATCTATCTATCTACGGCAATCCTCCCCATTCCTCCCCATTTAGTGTCTTTCTTCCTCCATCGATCGTCTTCTAGTCGGGCTATGTGCCTTGCCCACCGCCATTTTAGTTTTTTACAATGTTGTAAATCTATCAATTTCGTTTTAACGCTTATTAAGCTTATTTTTACTTTGTTTATTTTCTTAATTTTAATATAGACCTCTGCATTGCTGACTGGCCTGTTTTAATTTTTCTCTCTATTTGTTTCGAAAGACCCGCTGTCTAATAGTATACTATAATATAAAGGGTAGTATAATAAGTGTCCAATAATAGTTTATTTATATCATCACCGTTTCAATAAATTACCTCTTTAACCCCAAGTGACGCTAGGACTCGACTTAATTTTATGTGATATGAATTCCGCTAAAACTGGTTTAATAAAAAGGTGCATTAGTGCCCTATTGGGCTTATCTTCGCCTATTGGCCTCATGGACGAGGGAGGAATTATTCACTTATTAAACTTAAATAGGTTGGTCAAGACGGTTCGCTTCGAAGTTGGTGGGTTCTCTGTATTTAACTTTTGCTTGTTAGTCCTACCTCCCATTTTACCATCCTGACAATGATAGGAGAAAGGTAACAATTCAGCATTTTTTATTAGGAATTAATATAGAAAGTAATTTTATTATAATTATAAACATCAACAATTCTCATAAAGACACAATGTTACAAAATGTTCAATGAGGACTGAGAGCTACACGACAAGCTTTTAACCATAATCAGACAATCAATCAATCAGCAATGAAAACGGGTCACTTTCTATGGTAATGCAATACAAAGTGACTAATTATAATATGTCAGAGTACATATTTGTGATTAAAAACCAATTTGAGACGCAAACACGTTGCAAATGCTAGCGCGTTTTCATATCACTGGGATTCATATAAGCTATGTATACTGTCAATAGTAGGCATTTACTACATTTTACTGTGTTTTTTTAGTAAATTACCTTGTTTTTTTTATTTGTGCTTCAATTTGATAATTTCTGTATGGTATTTTAATATACTATTCATTCGAATATCTATTATCTTATTGATGCAACATTATAAAACCTTGTCGCATAAAACGAACGTTTAATTCCTATGTCATTTCTATCTCGTCACTTGACGCTGTCATTATGACAAGGTTCTATGGTGAATCAACATTTGTCTTTGTCTTGGATGGTGCGTTTTCTTTCTCATGCCTTAAATATAGATTTACAAAACAATAAATTAAAAAAACAATTAAATAAATATTTATGTACTTATCATGTTCATCTGACTTATGACATATCATAATGATTATGTTGCTGCGTAGAAATGTTGAGGATAATTTAGAATATTTATACAACTATGCATGTTTACGTAATGGAAGTCACCTTAATGAGATCACAAATCAAGAAATTATAAAACAACTAAGGAATAAGACTAGATTCTTATTTAAAAGCATCGAAAATAAACAGCAAGCTAGTCGAACAAGTAGTCATTATACATATCGTCGATTTTCAAAAATCCGTCGGAGATTTTTTTTTAAAACACCTACTAGTCGATTGATAATTGTGCTAAGGAACCCTAAAACCAGTAAAGCGAACATTCTCGGCTATCCAGCATGTTACAATTAAACTTTTTTTTCATCAATAACCATAATCTTTTATAAGGTCGGTTCACACAATAACAAAGTTGTTCCTTTGCGGTGGGCGTGTCACCGATCCTCCATACGCCGTTTTGTGAAACCGCCTTTATGAATAAAAAATAAATTTAAAAAGTTAGATCTCGTAAGAGCGATTAATGATCATAAAATTTAACATTTTGCATAAATGTCGTTATTAATGTAAATTACCGTTCTTTTATACAGTTTTTTTGTGCATTAATGTATACTTTTATGTCTAGGTTTTATTTTATGGAATTATATATGGCTTCTGTTTAAAAGTAGGCCGTAAAATTTGCTACTTTAACAGATATTCGTACAAAAAATACGTATTATAACTAAGGATACTAAAACCACTGAAACATAATTTGATATTATTCTAGGTACTAGGATACAAGAAGAATCGTAGAGAGGTCACGGCAAAATTGCATAATTACGTCTCGCCAATGCACAAGGTAAAAAATGTTAAAGAAAATTTAGATACGCTATTATGAAACTATGGCTAAACCTCATAATTTACTATTTATCATATATTACGGAGGGCAATTAAAACGACCATTACGTTTATTCTGCAATAGGCAATTAACATTAGAATTCAACGTTCATTAAAAACCACCGAAGGCAATAATTTTATTTGTTTTTATCATTTAACGTAACTACGTAATTGGCGGTTTGTGAAAAATGCGACTTACACTAATTTCGCAAAGGTAAATGTAATGACAGCCGCTGTCAGATTTGAAGAGGGAAAATTGGAGTTGTGTCAAAAACGGTTGAGTTGGATTTATGTTCAAAAATACTTACTTTCTCAGCCGACAGCGCGAACAGTTTGTTTCTGAAAAGAAAAAAAATACTTACATCATTATGTGTTTAAAAAAATTCACCTTCAGGTTTGAGATCAAGCGCATCAAAAAATCACTTCTCCGACATTTATTTTTAGGGTTGTAACAAAAACTGTAATGATAAAATAACTCATAACACACCTAATTATTTCACTGTCTTGAAAAGATTTTATGGGGAAAAGCAACAAGTAGCTAGCTATACGACGGAATATTGTTTATTTATTAAAATTGTTGTTGTGTTATAAAGCAGGTGACTCGCACTTGGCTGTCTAGTTTATTGACCCTATTACTTCAATCATATGTTTTATTTTAAACAAGTCATAAAAGTGACGATTCGCTCTGTTGACCACCCTACGTGAAGTTACATTGTTTTTAAACTGACTTTAACGTATATGCCAGAAAGTTGAAATCCTCTTGGCGTGCACATACATCGTTTTGGTTTGATCTTGAATTGTATTGTTCAGTGCGGCGGGCAGACTATCTAAGTTGATAATAAGAATGAATGTCAGTTTGTGCAGCTTTTTGCAATTTTATTGCTAGTTGGAAAAATACGTTAAGCGTTGAAGTTTTATTTCAGCGTAATAAGAGTTTTTACGTTTTTAATATAAGTGAAGTTAGTTGTTTTTGCGCTCATGAAACGAGGGAAGATATTTGTTGGTTGATATAAGTAGGCACCTGTCTAATTTATATACATAATATAAAGGTTGCAAAGTATTAGATATTATTTATACTGTTTTATTTACTTTAAAAAACTCGGTTTGTGATAAATAAAGTTTAAATAGAATCTTAATTACGATTGTTACAACTATAATACTAATATTTATCTCAATATTTGCTATTCTTCGTAGCTGTATATAACAAAATCACAATTCCATATCGTAAATAGTTAACCGTAAGCAAAACCGGGGTAAACGCCACCACTATAGCTATGCCAAGTCCAGTGGAACAGATTGGAACGTTAGTTATATGACATTTCGCTAGCAAATGTACGAGTATGAGAAAGAATAAAACGCTGTATGAAACTGCTAGTAAATTGCGATTTCCGTGGTTTGTTGTTACATCAATTACGAATGGTATTAAAATAGCGTAAATAGAATTAAATATAGAAAACTAAAATATAGTAACTTCTGTAATAATTGCGGTTATTAATTATCGTACAAAACATACGATACTGCGATATAAATTCCTTAAGAGCCTTGTTTTTAGGCAATAGTAATTTTTTATGAATCAGCACATGATTAACCGTAATAATTGGGAACCAACAGGTAGTTTCTGAAATAGTTGTATTTGTGTTCCAAACTTAGCTAAATCTAGTAAATCCATAAATAATAAGGTTTTTTTTTTGTACACCAATATACCTTACGAAAAGAAAAATAAAAAATAAATTATTCGCACTATAAAAACCTTTACGCTAAGCTGCATTTAACTTATATCAACTTAAGTCTAACTTTAAGTCGTTACAGATGATCTCACAGTATCCTTTTTAAATTCTAACGCAGATAAGAAGATCAAACACTTTTGCAAATAAATGTAAACCCTATTTCAAACGCTGTTGGTTGATTTTAAGTTAAACTAAATACATAATCATTGTAAGTAGCTTAAGGAAACGTCAATCAAACTGACTGCAAGTGTTTTTTTTTACATTAGCTGAGGATATTTAAGATAGGTTATTTGAAGTAATTTCTAAGCTTATTAAAATTATAAAAATATAGCTCTGAATTGTAACTTCGTTCAATTAAATTTACTATTTGCTTTTTTAAGATTAAAATAATCTGCATGTTTATATATTCAAATATACCTAAACAAACCCACTTTCGCATATATTTTTCATGGAAAACGATTTAACATACTAAAATAAAATCTTAAATTTAAACCACAGTTAAAATTAAAAACACCGTAAGTAAAAACTTTACTAAGAACATTCAATAAGCTCAAACCAAATTACTGTAAGTATCATACAGCACATGATTTAATGATGTAAGTGAAACATTATCATTAGTGGGCATTAGAGTAATGATGGTTCGTGTAAACGTGAAGGAGGAAAGCGAGACGAACATGCAAATGTACACACGGCATCTAAAACTGTAAACTGTTTAGATTTATTGATTTAAATTTAAGAGGTAACTATCTTGTGTTCATTAAAAAATAAACTTTTACTTGAAATTTCTTTTCTTGAGTAATAATTTATCGCATTTTACATGTCGGGTTCAATAGTAACGGTCTTTTATTTTATATATAATTAAGGTATAACTCATTCGTGAAATGCCTTAATTTTAATAAAAATGTCTACAACACTTTTTGGATTCTTATCTGATTATATTCGAAGAATTAAATTAATTGTGAATTTAAGATATTTTAATATTAAGAGATCAAAAAACTTAGTTTGTTAATAAAAAGACGCGTCGTTTTTCAATTATTTGATTGCCTCAAAGACCCAAAAACAAAACAGACTGTATTTAGTTACATTACATAAACAACGAAACCAAATTATCCTTCAAAGTAGTTTCGATTTTGGTCGTTCTGACATTAGTCATAACGTAATAATTGAATTATCGACAAAGTTCACGATGTCTACGTAACTAGGAGAGCACCACTGTGATTATCGGCCAATCTCGCCGTGTATAGAAAGCTGTAACTGCGTCTCAAATAACGTAAGTGACACTTATTACGTGGTGAAACTATTTAGTTGCGTGCAATGTATAATTGTATGTCGGTTTGCACTTACGTATGGTTTTTGTTTGAAGCATATGAATAAATAGGTCACCCATCATTATACCATGATGTTTTAGGATATCTTCAACAATAAATAGGTAGGTTAGGTTAGGTTAGGTTAGGTAAGGTTAGGTTAGACACAGAAATGCCATCCGATAAAATTATTTTTTTGCCTAATGATACGTTTGTTGATAGGTGATGCGATAAAATAATATGTACCCCAAGAAATAAAAGTTTAAAATAATCTGAGAAAGAAATGGTTATAAATATATAATCGCTAAAAAAACCATTTGTATACATATTTCACAATAACACTTAAATAATTTACTTGAATTATGATAAACGTTAATTTAAAAAATGCAGTAGTCTTAAATACAAATTTATGTAAATGATAAAATATAAACATCAATACTGTTAAGTATTTCAAGACTTCCTCAAGTTTTGGTGTCACGAGTAGACTAGCTTGAGTAATATCTTCCTAACATTTTATTAATCATAATATTATTTTCGATATAGACACTATAATATACTCAGACAGTTATTTTTAAATAAATTGAACTACCATTCGTTATTAATAACGTAACTTTCTATAGCCATTATTATGCGCGTGCGACGGTCGCGGACGTCCTGCGCGCGCCGCACATACTAATCGCCAGGGCGGTGTTAATATGCACGAACTTTAAAATACTTATACCTAATTATTTTACAGGTATAATTTTTCACTTATTGAGCTAGTCTCAAACTTAGCATAAGGTTTGTACAGTCGAGGAATTTGATTGTTTGATGTTTTACGTAATACATACATTTGCCGGGTTATACATTTCACGTGTCATTAGTGATGTCACGCAGCTAATTTACGTATTATGTTAAAACTGATAAGCAATCAATTTCCTTAAATGTAGTTACTATTATATGAATGAATGAATGAATGAATGATATTTATTTTTTTACAAAGTAAGTCACAATATACATTGCATGTTAGTATGTCAAAAGTACAAGAAATTTCATTGGAATCGTCAAAAAATATACACAAATCTAATATAATCAAAAATATAAATAAGAAGTCAAACTATAAACTACAATATACGCACAAGTGCTTAAAAAACAAATGTAGTGTAGGTACACTACATTTAAAGTACATGTTAAGCTAAACAATATAAGTATAGGGATTAATTTAATAGTAACAATAAGTTATATTGTTTCGTATTAAAACATCGTAAGTACCATACATTTCTGGGGAAAAAGGAATGTGTCCAAACAAGAACATTGCTAAATCAGAAGCCGTCTAGACAGGAGACTTTCGAAATAAGAAGCTATCCAATCAGGAATGCGGCGAAGTTGTTTTCTAGTTCTAGTAAACTGAACCAAAATCGAGTAACCAAAGCCAAATACTGCATCAACGCAGAAACAACTTACAAACAAATTGATGCAGTTTATGAGTTTGTCAGTATATTTCATGAACGGAATCATACATGCAAAGATGTCAGGATGATTAGGAAAATAATTGCTATGGACAGACAGCAGTAAGACCAGCAGTGGGACACAACAGTAATAGTGGTATGTAATGTAACTTAGAGGATGTTCGTCTTGAAGACGTAATATTTATCTAGTCTTAAAACCTTTAGATCAAGTCCAACCGTGGTCACTGAACTCTCCTTATAAAGGCACTCACACGGTCGACGATAAATATCCACGTCCGTCGGTGATCGGACGTGGGCCGATTGTTTATGGCTCCCTGTGTAAGCAGCGATGGATTGCGTCTTGTTATGTTCACCGATTTGGAGTAACGTAATTTGTGTAAGCTAATACACGGGAAGGGTAAAGGTGCGTTTTCACTCAAGCTGAGTTGAGCAAAGAAGTAGGGTCAAGTAGAATATTACCAATCAGCTTGAGAGCTCTAGTTCGTTTGAATAATCTGGTACTTTTGTCATTTCCTGCTAGTGCACTCAGCCCCTATTTCGGTAACCTAACAATAATACGTGATAGTTGACTTTTCAGTGTACAATGCGAAGCTTATATGAATCCCATTGATGTAAGAACTCGTTAATTTTGCAATGTATACCAAATTGTCTTCTGTCACGTGCCATTTGTCAGGATGGTGAATTATGGGGCTGATCTGGTTGTTTGAAAACGCATTCTAAGCTTCATGTCATAAAAAAAAATCCTCATTAAAGACGCCAAACAGGTTCAACGAACTCACATAAGAGATTCATTCAGAAATTCCTTGTTAACACGTAAAAGAATGTAAGTACTTTGTCGCCTCATAACATTGTAAGCGTTACCAAACGAAGGTGTGAAATGAGTTAAAAGGAAAGAGAGTATTGTTTGGGCATTACCGAGTATCTGCTAAGGGTATCGGTTTTGTTTACGTAAGGACAATAGTAGTAATTGACTTGACACCTGACTGAAGTATAATGTTGTATCTTTAGTTACGCCGTTTTACTTGGAAGTTGAAAGATTCTATCACTTTATATTTAGATCACAGAAAAAAACTGTTCACTTGCGTTGCGTTGTAATCATTCTTTGATTTTGTAAAGCCAACAACAACAAGTTTTTTTGAAAATAAGAATACTTCGTTGATCGTTTGTCTGCCTGCGTGACTGTCAAGAACCTTTTTTAGGAATGCTTCCTATTAACTTAAAATATAGCGTAGAGGTATCAGGTAACTTAGTCTCTTGGAAGTTAAAAAAATCAAGTGCACGCAATAAAAAAAGGCCATCCATTTAGTGTGCAAATTTTGACACTCGCAAATAAAACAAAACCTATAGGTACTTCCTTTTGACCTGAAATCACGAGATTTGGCAAAAAAACAATATCACATAAAAAATAACCTTCTTCCAGTGCGCAAGTCAAATTCGCACTTGTCTGTATTTTATCATATTTTTCGTATTTGCTTGGCTTTGACAAGTTTACACATTTTTTACAGTACTTCACAATGTTGTGGACAATAGTCTTGGTATTTGTATGAGAAAAGATTCGAATGTAAGGATGAATAGGCATTTAATAACATGTGAACAACTAACGAATAGAGACAATACACGCAAACAAAGGACTTTTTACCACCCGTTTGTCAAATGTTAAGTTCACATAAGATCTTGGATATAGGTACATGATTATATACATCACTGGACAAGTGAATGGTGAAGTATCTTGATTGTTTGGTTATCTTTATTAAATACAGGAGTTGGTATTGTTTTATTTTGAATAGTTAATGTACACAAGCGTTTAGAGCGCCTAGTGGCTTAGGGGGTCGACTCGTGATCGTAAGGTACCGATGAGTTTTTCTAACTTAAGTACATTACCCGATGCTCTTACGGTGACGGAAAATCATCGTGAGGAAACCTGCACATTCGAACAGCTGTGTGTATGAGGGTAATTGCACAAAAGATCCTAAAGTGTTGAAGTGTATCCGAAAGGGCCCATCTGTAAGATAAGATAAGATAAGACACATGAGCAAGCTTACTTATTACATACGAGAGGCACGAAAAGAGAAACAAACTCGTAAGCATTAGTATACAATTATAGATGATATCTTATATCATAATATCACTATCTAAAAGTGGTCGTAACTTCGAAAATGCTCGTAGATCTTGGAAAATATAAGGGCTCGCTGGGCAGTGTATTGAAGAAACAAAGAAAGAAAGAAAAATATATGTATTATCTTCAGTATATATATTGTTTTTCTACTCGTACTTATCAGCATTTCAAACCCTATTTTGCAATGCTATAACTATAAATCAAAACAGCATAAACGCCTTTTGATCTAGACGACGGCCACAAATGAGTAATTTACAAGCTTAGTTAACAATTCCCCCACGTCGGCGATAGATGGCGCTCTGTGCTTGCGCATAATAATGTGCAACTATTGTTTGTAACGTACGGCGCGCATTTTAAATAGGAGATAGCATTTCTTCGAAAGCAGAACTCTTTAAAGCAAGAAAGATACATTTACTACTTAATGGCCTAGGCAAATTTAACTCAGTGGAGTTGCTAATAAGGTCGAATATGTCATAATTATAGTTATGTCGTTTTATCGTTAAGATGGTAGAGTTATACCAACAAAAGCATGATACAAGCGACATTAACTTTGAAAGGAAAAATGATCTTTCAAGTTGATACAGGAGACGCTGATTTAGCACGCAGAGTGACATTGGGTTTTAAGCAGTGTTTATGATGTCATGACACAGGAAGAAATTTAAATTGAATAGAATTACTCATATCCCTTATTTATTTATTTTTAAATTAGTGGGACTGGAAGAGTGAATACATTAGCAGCATGGATTAGGTACTTTATAATTATATTAAAGTAAAAAATAATAGCAGTAGGAAACGAATAGCGCAACGATTAAAAAAAAAACTTTTTCGTTGTGTAAGTATTGTAATGAAGGTTTTACAAGTAAAGTTTTATTTTTTAAAATAAATAAATAAGATGTTTATCTGTAAAAAGGATCGATTGCATTGGGAAATGGAGGTATTGGCAACATTATATAATTTACTTCTTAAAATATATTTTTTCGCTGAGTAAGTTGTTTTGAATTTTTTATTGCTATTAAAACCGGTGTGTAAAAACAAATGGTCTAATTTTAATTTTACGAAACAAAAATTGCATAATTTCGACCTCTATAATAAACCAACAATATAATAGTCATGACGCATAAAACGAAATGCATATTATAAAGACTTTAATTTTCATAAATGGAAAAATAAATATTACTAACGGCTTTCATTTCTATTAGTGTGGTGTAGAAGAAATTGACTAAAGAAAATGATAGTTATACCAAATGAGTGTTATGTTATTCGATCGTATGCCTAATAAAATTATACAATTGTTTTTTATGCTAAACGTTAATTATGCTTTTCCTGGTTAGTTAAATGAAATACACTTTTTTTTAGACTGTATGAAGCGCATCCCATTAAAATACCTCAAAGGCTAAAAGCAAGACTAAACTAAACTCTTACAAAACGCGAGTTAAAGTAAATTTAGCTGCATAATACATTATGTTACATTTCGTTGTCTTAAATAAAACCCGTTTCAATTTCCAACAGAACAAACAAAGCAGCATCTAATTTGTAAATCGAGAATAATATTTTCTTGTCAAGACTGTGAGAGTTGTTTGACGCTTCATCATTTTTCTTAGACCTTTTGCCCGGCTCAGGGCCCGCATCCATTACGTGGTCTGCATTTAAATAGCAAATTGCAGTGACCAGCCGAGCAGTAATGTATTAGCGAACAGATAAACGAGTAGGCATAGGGTAGATATTGTACAGTCTTGCAAAGAAATGTGGCACTATATTCTATTATACGGTTTTATTTCAGATTACTGCTAGGCATACGCTTTATATCTTTGTTTGTATAGTAAAATACCTATAGAAACAAACAAATTACGGAAAAATCTCATTAAATAAAAATCTTACTTCTAGCGTCTTAATAAAGTATGAATATTATTTAGAACTTAAAAAATACTTGAAGGATTTTAAAAATGTGTTTGTGTCACACTTGTCGGTTGGAAAAATTAAAACATTGCGAGTCGAAAAACAACTTGTTACGCCCATATTTAGTTATCTCATAAAAAGTCTCTTAAAATTCAACGGCGAAAGTAGAATTATGTCCAATATTAGCCAAATATAGAGTTTCACTTTCAACGTTGAATAATTTAGAAAAAACATGTCTTTTATGTTGGCACCAATGACGGCATGAGTATCCGGTTTTTTCAAATACTTACAGACGGTTATTTGCCATTTGTAAGAACTTTATTTTTTATCGTAAACATGAAATATATTTATTAATAAGAGAGAAAACACGTTAGTTGTATGATTAAAACACGGTTTACCTGCCCTGAATTGTATTCATATAGTCTTTGGCTTGTTATGGTAATGTTTTCAAATCAGCCGCCATTACTGTCAAAAAAAAAGAGCTATCAAAACGTTGACAATACTATAACAGGCCAAAGACGTTATGGCCTAGATTCTTACAGCCTAGATTCTTTGCCCTGATTGCAATATTTACCTCATTTTTAAAGGAAAGAAATCCTCCCATTTGCATTTTATGAATATTTGTTTAATCGATAATATTTTGTAGACTTTGCACTTCTGCAGAATGTCTAACTAACGGGTGTGTAATGTTTAGTATAAAAACAAATGTTCTAATTTTCATTTTACATAACACCATAATTTTGATCTCTATAATAAACCAACGATATAATAGACATGACGCATAAAACGAAAAGCATAATTTCAAAAACTGTAATGTTCATAAATTAAAAATAAATATTTCTAACCACTTTCAATACTATTAATGTGTCACAGTTCTAACCTAACCTAACCTAGTTAGAAGAAATTGCCTAAAAATGCATAAAAACAAGAAAATTATATTTATACTAAATGAGTGTTATGTTATTCGATCGTATGCCAGATGAAATTATACAATTGGTTTTTATGCTAAACGTTAATTATGCTTTTCGTGGTTAGTTAAATAAAATTATACAAAATGTTTTTAGACTGATTGAAGGGCACATCTGATTCATAGAATATATTGCCGATGACTGTATAATATTCCTTCCCAGCCATAATCTGCATGTAAATTATGAACATTACGGCAACGGCGCATGCGTGGAGAGCGCATTACTTAGGGCGGGGCTCATCATCATAAAAAAAATAGCAAAGGATCAAGATTAATCTATAGATAGATTACAGTTGCACCATCGTATGTCATTATAGATCTTCATTATTGTTTGTATGTTAGTATCATAACACTCTATCAAACCTTACGACGTTTTAGAACAAATAGTATGTTCGATATTCGCGATAAAAAAATGTTTTTGAGAATTTTCGAAATACATTACTATGATGTCGTTTTATTTCTTTCATGGTAAAGCACAAAGTAAAGTCATAACTTAGCGATTTTGAAAGTTGTCGTTAACAATACAGAGTCTGTAGCAACTGTAGCAAGGGTACCGTTGAAGTTTATAAAGGATGGTCAATTCATTAGACGCACAAATAATATTTCCCTGTTTCGTCGGTTTTAAGAAATTAATTTATAGATCTACAAAATGAATCACACTAAAAGGTACCTAATTATATTGAAAAGAAAAAATATTTATTGTTTTATTGAATAGAAAAACATTTCATGCCGCGATTTTCAAAAATCGGTTTACGTTAACGTTGGCAAGCCCTTTTTTTTAAACTTACAATGACAGGTTACAGATGATACTTTATTTTCTATTACCTGCTAATACCTATCACTGCATGGTTAGAGAAAAAGGAGCCAGGCCTTTTTTAAGTGGGGGCGAAGAGCCAGTAGACATTTTAATGTACATCTTTGAATATCCAAAAACATAAATAAGTCTATCTTATCTGTGAGACTAATCCGCATCTAAACCAATAGCATTTTGTCTGTTATATGCGAAACAGTATAACTGAAAATTGTTAATCTGCGATTTTAAACCGTATTGAGTGTTCATACGATTAAAAGTAAAATATGTTTTTTCTTGACTTAGGTTGGTTTGATAGGAAATTACTTAGGCTACATTGTATGCAACTGGTTGTTTCTCGTTTGTTCATACATAAGTCAAGTTTATATGTCTAGGCTATTACGGTTGCAACAACGTGAGCAGCTGAGGACTGAGGATGCACCTTAGACTGCACAATATATTTTCTCTCTTTTCAATAAGATAAGAGATTTAAAAAAAAATAAGTCAAATTAACACAAAAATACTTCTTTAGTAAAAATAAGTGAGAGTATCATAAAAAACAGGTCAAGTGCGAGTCGGACCCGCGCACTGAGGTTTCCGTATTTAAGATATGCTTCGTAGCCGCAAAAGAAAATACTCATTACGTTATGAGCTTTGTTTACTTTGCAATGAGGTTTTGACAAAAAAGTTCAATTGTTATATCTCGAAACCTGTTAATAATTAATACTTTCATTTTTCCTTTAAAATATTAGTAATTAGCTATACGTCAGGATTTTCCCAGACTTCTTTATTCATAAATTGAGGAGGTAAGGGAAGGGAACGGTATTTTTTTCTACATTTAAGGCTATAAATCAAAAAGTACATCACAGAGAATAAAAAATAAAACTGTTTTGAAATGAACAAATTGAGCCCTTTCATATAATACCTCATTTGTTATAATCAAACCCCTTTCATTTTTTAACCCCCCGTTCTCGACCCCTTTTTAATTATTTATAAAATTAATTTTAAAAAAATCATTCTAAAAACAGATGCGGGCAAACAATTTGTACAACTATGCCAAATTTCAAGTTGATAGCATTTGTAGTTGCTGAGAAAACCTGCTGTGATATACAGACACACAGTACGGAATCCTAAAAATGGGTTGACTTTTAATTTTATCATGATTGAATGAATTTATTATCTCAGAACAAACAAAAATGTATGAAAAGTAACAAACGTGGAACGTACCCTTATTTATATTAAACCGGTAAGTAGGTATTATAATATTACCATTCAATTCGTACGTTATCATAATATATAATATAATGCACACACACACTCACAACGAGTTTATTATTGTTTTTTTATCGTGTCGATTCATTGCTATAATAATGGTCTAGTTTGTTACTCAGTAAGTCGTTTAGTTTGTGTATACTCTTTTCAAATTAAAAGTGACTAATCCCTTTCTTCTTTATTACATTTTACGGGTTGGAATGTGGCTCTTTTTATGGTTACTAAAGCCTTTACGAGACATATTAGTCACGTGTCGTTCTTTATCCTCGCCTCTTATGAAGATGGGCTGAAGGGCCTGGTAACATTTCGAATCGCTGTCGCTTATAGTAGTGTGTTTTTGTCGAAACAAAGCAGCACATTGTATTTGTTTTCTGAATTTTCCATATTTATATGACATTTTCTCAATGTTCAGTTTTGTTACCTCAGTATTTACGTGAATTTGTGAAAAGTAACGAAAATGAAACAAAGTTATCTTTTTACAGTCGTATAGTACCTATTTTTACGATTTCAGCGTTACTTTAAAAACTTCCAGATTGATAGGTATTAAAATTCGAAGTTGGTGGAAAGTAAGTGTTTGCGTTTCAATTGAAAATATAACAATTTGCAGGAGAAACTTTAGCTCGTAGTACCGCAGTAGACAAAATGTTTATAATAGAAAAATCTACATTTACCAAATATACCAAACGCATCTTAGACCAAATGTAAAAGTCGCCAACCTGAGAATAGGCGGGTTGAAATTATGTTAAGACCTTTAACTCTGTTAAAGTCCTTTTTAATAGCATCCCAGATGCTTTAGGCAAATGGATGGCGATTAGGCTAGCTAGTTATTAGCGTTATAGAGCCTTATATGACTGTTATGAAGCTAATGTGTGTTGAGGACAGTATTTATGAGCATTCTTTTTTTACCCTTTGTAGAGCTTTCCAACAAGTCTTAAACAACAAGTCTCGTCATTGCGTATTAACTATGTGCTGAAGAGTATCTTCAAAATTGCTAATTTAATATAAATTTGTACCTAGCACTCTTAAGGTCGTAGGTACCTAAACGCTGCATAAAGCTAAAAATGTTACCTTTATACTTCGCATTACAGAATTTATGCAAAAAAATAACCAAATTTCCCAATGCATCCCCAGAACTTTCCATGGAACTGTCCATATTACGAAGTTACTCATAAAATTTTGGTAAAAAACCGGATAATACCCATACTACGTTTTGGAAAACAGGAAAATTCGTTACATATTGCGTACTCTAAATACCTATCATGTTATTTTTAAATTGGATTTATAAAGTAAGGGTACAACTTTTTACTAAAATGTTCATTTTCATCTAAATAATTAGTTTTTAATTGACAATACCAAGTTAATTATAAAAGTTTATACTATAGTAACTAATTTCAGTTCATTTTTAATTAAAGGCAGTTTAACTTCAGTTAACAAGTCGTAGTTATGAATGTATTAGATTCTTTACGGTTCAGTTTTTACGATGTGTCATTAAGCAAGACTAAGTATTAACTTAAAGTTATTTAATAACCGGCAGCTAGTTATGGACATTAAAGTCGCTTAATGTATAGTTAATTTGTTGGCGTGTTCTTTGCGAGATTAAAAAAACTACATAAATAGCTGACATGGAGTCCTGGGTGATCTATGTAAAAAGAAACGCAGTTAATAAAACGAAATATAAACTACTAAAGCCACAGTGGTGTATTAGTATTTGGAGAGTTTGGAGTAATAATAAAATATTTTGAATCCTTTCATAATAATCTATATCCCCGCTTTTATTGGTTCTCTGAGAGGATCGATTCTTAGATCGATTTTTTTACGACCTCGGAGATTAATTTTGTTTAAACTCATTGTTATTGTTTTTTAATAATGCATATCATCATTTCACCTTAAGGGTGGTATAATGCTTCGAATACTACTTCGACTTTTGCATTAATTTATGAATAAACAAATAAGTAATTAATTACAATATTTTCTTTTGCGGTTACAACGAATTTATGAAAAAAACAATGATTTTAATTTTATTGACGCATTGAAAAAATATGACAGATAGATATAAAAAAAAGAAGATAAATAATGATGTTCATACGTGACCAAATAAAAACAAATTTAGAAGGTTTTTTTATAAACAAAATAATGCAACCAAATTTAATGTATACCGTTTGAACAATGAGATATAAACTTTGACACGTCAGAATAAAGGTCAAAACAACACGACAATTCACGCGACATTGTCCGGCAGTGACCCCGATAGTGCACCATCTTAACATTACCGCTACAGAAATACGTTTAAATCCTTAACGAGAAAGGTACAAGGATGAGTTTGGCTTAATAGTCCGTTTGCAACGTGTCACATTATGTAACACTTTTACCAAGTTATCTTTGCATTAACGGAAGCATTTCATTTTCCTTATTGTGTTAATGTTAAGGTTGAGTTTAGATTGATTATGATTTAAGAATATGCGTTTCTCTGATATTTGACTCACGCTCTATTCAAAATGGATTCCGCAGAATCGCGAAGAATGAAAGGGAAATTTTTGTGATGTTTGTCATTTGATATGTGAGTGACCGCTTTATGTCGGACAATGGTCGCGAAAGAAGCCTTTATAATGCCTTAGTTCTATTCAGAGCTGAATAGCAGCTTTATTAGGAACGAGTTTTATGTAACGGCTGAAGTAACTGTATTATAATGTTTTGTTACATTGTTTGTTCCTTAATAATACAAGTGTATGCAATAAGGTTCTTTTCCATTAAAAACCATTTTATATGTACTTCTTAATAAGCTTCAAATGTTTAATCAACTGTGCTTACATCCACCGTGATATACCTATCTTTATCTTGATTATTATTGTGATAATTCTCAAAGTAAGTTATTTATGATTCCTACGTGCACCTGGTATATTTAAATATGGCATCAGTAAACAGATGATCACGTCATCGACATAGTTGTCATTTTTAATTCTTGACCTAACAAGAGGAGTATTATTTGTTAAAAGACTTTGCCTGCCCGTGTGTCTATCCCTGTGTGTACGAGTATGTGTCAGCCTAGGGCCTAGATGGCTGAATAATTCAGGTGTTAGTTATTAGATAAGTTTGGCGAAAGTTAGTTGAGTTAATCAAGAGTTATAAGCAGCTTCCAAACGAGCTAGTGTGGTGTAGTTTTAAATTTTTGAAATTTGAATTCATACAGTTATTTGCTTTTCCCGCGATACCGTCCACGTAGTTCTTGTTTAAAGTTTGAGTTGGATAAAAGTGTATCTTTGTGATATAAAGGTTGTAAAATCACATAGATTGGTTGAGACGTTATACCGTAAATATTTGAACATAAACAAACACAATTGATGGTTTAAGAAGAATGTGACTGAAAATTTTCATACATCGCATATTGTATGAAAAAGATCAGACTCACAATAGTTGTACCTAGATTTATGGAAATATACAACATAATCAAAAATCATGAAATTCTAGGAAAAGGGTATAAGTCGTCCGAAGACAAGGTGAAAAAGCGTTTAAGTCTAGTATACTTCGTTCTTGTAAATAATCTTTTTTATTACGAGTTAAGTCAACTTGTACCCTTTTTTACCAGGACCCCAGAATTTGTCTGGAAAATGTTTGACAGCCACGCAATTTAAGCGTACTTTACAATCCTCCTATGATTTTCATAAGTACTTTGTTTTATTTTGATGTGCTTAAGTTCTTGTGGAGTTATTAACATAGGTGCATAAAAAAGCACCTATTAATCTCACTATAGGCTTAGTTCTCACTATACATTTAACTAGAAAAAAATCCCTGCATTATGAAGCGTATCATCCGATTAAAACTAATCAACTTTGAGCGGATATCAAACCCGCACTATGGACGTAACCGCACGCCGGCGCCGCCACCAAAAAGTCGTGGTTTTGTGTAATGAACACCCGTGTGACACTGTAACACCTACAACCTAGTTTTAACACATTTTATAGCGCTCCGGATAACGATAAAAACGATACCCTGATGATAATATAAAGATTTGTATGTAAAGTTTTCTTTTCGTTACTGACATTCACTTTTGGTCACATTGCGGTGTTATTTAGTGATTGAATTGTTTCATGTATCAACAACTGTCATTTTTAAAAGTCTGAAAATGTCATGACGAGCGACGACGAATGACACGAGTGTACAGTCAGTCAAATATGAGATATGTCACCCTACTGTTGAAGTTTGGTAAAAAAGATAAAAGATGTTTATTCAGTAAGTAGGCCGCACGGGCACTTTTCACGTCAATAATCTACCAGCGCTTCGCAAGAGACCACTGCTGAGAAAAAACGCCGCAAGAAACTCAACAGTCAGTCGTTTTTTTAAATACTACTTATGATATTATACAATTATAAAGCTTAACCTAACATTATATAAAACAATGAATTTAACATGAAATAAAAAAGTAAATATATTTAAGCGTAGCTTGAGCAGGAAAATGTGTCGAAACTAAGAATTTTCCTAGGGAGTAATAAGTAGTAGTAATAATGCTTTCCTAAATGAAAGTAATATATGCTTTCCTATGACAGTGCAAGACAACCACCACATACGAAGTTTCGGTACATTCTCCTACAGAAACCATGTCCCCTAGACAATATACAATATTTACATATTTATTTATGAACGTCATACAACAATAAGGTCGTTAGATATGACATGGTAGGCGATATGATGCGTCTGTCAACTCTAAGCTTATAGATATTATTTATTTATTCGTTTAAATAAATAAATAGGAAAATTGTGTAATTATTTAAATATTACGAATACCGGTTAACTGTATTCTAATTATTTATAATTATTCTATTATATTCTACAAATATTGTCCCTCACTGGGAACTGAACACGGCACCGCTAGCTCCGTTGGTTGCTAGGCTCACTATCGTCGAGGCGTCGTCGAACAGACCGTTTCATCTCGTCTTTTCAGCCTTGCGTCACTTCTTTACAACTTATTTAACAATACTAACAGATTCGTGTCCCAGTTGTTGGTAACGGTTTTGGAAGACACAAATAACGTTGTGTCAAATACATGTCAAATACTGAAGCGTTCAGTAGGTCAAGGATTGTGACCGTAAGGTTGACAGCCACTGTCAATGACGGTCAGTGTCAATGGTTAAAGTACGAATGTAATTTCCGTTAGAAAATGTATATTTTGTGGTGGCAGGAGCTTGTGCACCATCTTATCCTTTATCCTACCGTGAAGCAGTGTTCGGATTGTTGTGGTCCGGCGTGGGGATAAGACAACCTAGCATAGCATCACTCCATCTTAGTCCTCAAGGTTGGCAAGGTCTATGGGTCATAACTCCCACTTACCATCATTATAGATATCTACTAGTCAAAAGCAAGATGGTTACCTGGTGCGCTTCAATTAGTCTAAAATTATTTAGCAAAATTTCATTTGAACTATTTACCTACGAGAAGAATAATTAACGTTAAGCATAAAAACAAATTTGCAAATTTGATCGAGTTCAAATATCAACACTCATCAATCAAATATCACCTAGTGAAAAAGGGTAAGTGGACTTAGCTTGTTCTACATCGGACTTCAGGAGACTTACACCCTTTTTATTTTAATACTTTATTGGATAAAATTAAAATAGTGTACAGGCACCAGTGAACCTTAAGCCCTTTTTACTTGGACCCCGGAATTTCTCTTCCAATATCCATCCGCCGGTAACTTAGACTGTTATGGCGCAACAGTATGACTAAGACAAATTCCTAGGGCATTGGTGATTATTAGATACCGATCATTCAGTGACCCGGGCGTTGTAGCCAGATCTTAGATAAGTCTAGACCAAAAATTATAGTTCCGACTTGTGTTGCTGTCCTAGAACAATGTTACTTGTACATGTTTACTGACAATAACTAAGAAAATAGTAGATACCTATTTAGATAACGGTGATTTAATATTTTAATAAGCTAAAGTACTTGGTTACTTGGTTTTTGTAGTAGTTTTATGTACTTATGCAATTTGGTTTTTGCCTAAATCTAAATTAAGCTAAAGCTAAGAAAAATTCAGGCGACGTGTACTTGGGCACAGAGGGTTCCATATAATTTAAGATTTTATTATGTACAAATGTTTTTTTTATGTGTAAAAATACACACGGCCATGGAAGATGTACATATTATGCCAGATTTCGAGTTGATAGCTTAGCTTCTGTTACAAAATCCAAAAAGGGTTTGGTATCTGATTTAAAAGAAGTATTTTCTTAATTATGTCAAGGTTAATCTTTTAATCACTAATAAATGAAAACCACCCATAAGACTGGACCAATGGGGGATGAAATTTCATAAATAGAAAAAAATATATTAAAAAATATATTTTTATATCATATTCGATCCTCTTTTTAGTAATATTATGGTTGCACATAGTTCCATTATCGTAGTAAAGAGACTCAATGAACCCGCAGTCGCACTGTGTAAACAGTTTTGTGTTACAATGTGCCATTGTTACATTGGTAACCAATTGTTTGGATGATTTTTAATAAATCAATACTAGTAATATTACAGATGCTGGTATTTGCTATGCGATAAGCGGTTTTCAAGACAACTCCCCAGATAAACAGATAACTGATTTGGAGACAATTGGCATGACTCTTGAATCCATTGACACACATACATATGACCTCATTTACCATAGCTGACGTAAGCTTACTCCATACAAAGTTTATTTCCGACGCGATAGCGGAATTTGAGAGAATTTGAGAGACATACCGTCGCTATACTTTCTCAACCTCGTATCTGATCGAATAGTTATATAGTAAAAGCACTCTTGTTCTCTAACAATAAAGACTACTTTCATGTCTAACTATTCGGTCAGATACGAGGTTGAGAAAGTAAAGCGACGATATTACGCCGTGTTTTCATGTCATCGATTGGCATTTTTTGCTGCATTTTTTTTTTTTTGGTACACAGGTCTAACCTAACTTGAGCTACGTAATGAATGCGTATGGAATACGCAAAGGTAGTGTCAGTCCAAGTTCTAAAAAATATACTCAAGCTTTAATATTTTTTTATGGCATGGAGAAGGCAAACGAGCATACCGGCCACCTGATGGTAAGTGGACACTGTGACCCATAAACATTCGCATTCATAAGACTGCAAATGTGTTGCCAACCCTGAGGACTAAGATGGAATGCCTCTATGCTACAAATACTACTCAATACTGAATAGTAAATTACAAAGATATGTGTCTACTTTTACATCTTATTGCATTGTACAGTCAGCAGCAGAAGTAGCTACGCAACCATACAGGTCAAAATGATATGCACTCGACTCTATTGTCAAGAGAATACGTCGTGTCTAGATCATTTAGGGCATGTTATTCTGCTTACCAACTTTTGATGCTGACTGTACTTAATAAGATCCAAAAGTGGGTACACCTATGTGTACTCAACTGTCGACTGTACGTTTTCAAATAACTAGTAAGTCAGTAGGTAACTTAACAGTATAATTTAATAAAGAAATATCAAAAGAAGAACATCAAAAATTGACCTCAAAATAAACTCCTTCTAGCGTTCGATCTAACAACCGAAATTTGTCACCAAAACCTTGTATCGTGTATTTTTCCAATCAAAGTACCTAAGTACATCATACTCGTTGTTACACATTACATTATCGTAATTTTTGACCTTTATTATTATGTACCTAAAGACCAACTTCCAATATGACGACAGAAATCGACATCAGCATTTCTGATCACGTTTTTGCTTCGTCTATGCTCAGATATTAGGTCGATGGCACCGAAATCAAACAGCCAAACGATTCAGGGCATCGGGTTTGATCAAATCAGATACTTGCATCCTTGTCTAATGTAAGAGTTAAAGCGAGACGGTACAATGAATTCGGCAAGTTTAAAACTGAATCGGTACACTGGCGTGATCTTAATTGTTTAGTTTTTATTCGAAAATCAAACTGTGAAGAATGTAATGGCGGTTACACAATCGGCGGATTCGTTCGAGTGATGGTTCGAATTTTAAATTTAAATAAAAGTGTTTTTCGATATTTCGGATATTCGATTCGTTTTATTGGTTCAATCGATTGTGGGATAGCTTGTATTTTGTATTTACTGGTTATAGTGTATTGGAGAATTCAAGAATAAACGCTTTTATTGCGATAGTTATATTTTTTCGATACAAGAAACCGTTATTAGGACTAATGACAGTGGTATTAAATTAATATAGTTATTCTTATAGGACTTGGGGCACGGTAGTGCGCCGCCAAGTCCCCATATCAACCGCCCTTAAAGCCTCAACCTCAATATTTTAAAATTCCATTCTAATTAAAGAAGAAGAATCATAGTACACTCGTTGTCAATAAATTGCAATGAATTTAATTAATTTCGTAATTGTTTGATCAAACATTGAATCAATGTTAATAAAAATCGTGAGTAATTTGCACGTGTGAAAATGAAAACGTAATAAAATGTGCTATTTTATCGGATTAAAGCTATCGTGTTAATTAGATTGAGAAACACATAAAAGCTATATGTAAATAGAAGTAGCATTTACTTGAGTGTCAGTTTATAGGCCAAGTCTTTACTTTTTTTACAGACGCCAGATGCCTCACATGGTGCGTCGTAGATTCATATAAATTATGATAATGGGCACTGAATGATTAAAAGTAACTATTAGAGATAAACGAAACAAGTTTCTATTTATATAACGCATTGCTACATCAAAAAAGTATCAACTCAAAATCCTTGCTAGTTTTGTTTAAAGTTCTTAGAAGTTGTATTAAAGTTGATTTTAAAATACAGTTGTATTTTGAGTTACTACTGTTTTGCTCTAGCAGTGCATCAATTGAGACGCGATAATTACACGTCATAGAAAACAATGCTAACTAGAAAACATATTTCGTTTTAATTGTGGTTTTCTCTAAAGAATCACAAATGAGTTTTACTTAATTTCTTGTTCTAATTCGTTTCAGTAGGCTTAACGTAGTATTAAGCTAAAATTATATTCCATGTTATGAAAATATCACAAATCGTTTTCGAGGCTAATATTGAAACTTGGCTCGTTTTTGTAAGTGTTTCGGCGATACAAGTGGCTCTTTCCGAGCATGCTAGGGCTTGCGTGACCTGCCATAACTAGCATGGTACCGTGTCCGTGTACTATCCCATGCTGGATGATTTACTTATGTTCAGTTTTAGGGTTCAGCAAGATCATAACTTAAGTATTTTGATATTCTGGATTGTATTTGGGATTTTCACTACTGTATGTTTGAAGGCTATAAATTAAAAAAACTAGTTAGTCCGTGTCTTTTATTTCCTAAAACGATTATATTAATTTATAAAAATACTTAAGAAATTTACCAAGCCTATGATTGTATACTATAAGGGTGGTTTCTTTAACTATAAAAATGGGCACGGAAGTGCACCGCCAAGTTCCAAGCCAAACTCGCTCCTATTACTAAAATTCAACTATTACGGAACCATACTCAAAATAAAACTCCTTCGGTTTAAACGTTTTTGTTTTTTGCTACGTTTATGAGATTCTTATTACAGTAACCAGTTGCTGTTTAAGTTTTTTTCGAGTTAATTATGGTTATGAAGACGGTGGACCATTTGCACCGTCGCGTGGGAAAAAATAGGCAGTAAAAAAACTTAAAAAATAATACGTCTGATAGGCCTAGTTACGTTGTCGGGTTGATGTGGTAGAAAACATTGATTCAGCTAGTAGTTTTTTTGTGACTAATTATTTTTATTATTACCTTCTCAGCACCAACCTTAAATTGTTTCTGGTAGAGAATGTTTCATACAGAACTTTTAAAAACTATAATAGCTCATTTTCTCACTAAGATAATATTTAGTCTTTCCATTCGTGGATTTAAAATTGTATTGTTTAAACGTTAAGTGTTGTCTGTACTTGAATACTATTTAAACACACATTTTGGACGTGTTACTCTGTACTGCATTAGTAAATTGTGGCAACTTTACTGGTCAATGTATTATGTAAGTTTTCTGTAATATTTTTTCTTTACTGTACTGTTTGTGCCCAAATAAACATTAAAGATTAAAGATTAAACGTTTAACATTTCCGCCGCCGTCCGCCATTTTTACCTACTTTGTGTATTATGCAATAAAGGTTAAATTTATAATAAATCATAGGTATCATTGACTTATAAAATTGGATTGCACTAGTCGCCAGTTGGATTTTTAACTTTTTTGTATTCTTCATATTACTTACATTAACTCATAATAAGCTTCTCATATTAAGGCAGGATATATGATGCATTGGGAGCTTGCAAAGCTCTTGGCTGATTAAAGCGTAATAGTTTCCTTACGCAAGCTCGCTGTAATTACGTACCTGTACTGTAGCTTTTTGCCGACGCTACTAGAAGCTTTGCAGCTTTGCTTGCTGATAGGGTTGTCATGATCATTAAAGTTCCAAAGCTCAAGGTACAAGTTCAATATGGCTACATGAGAAAGACTATGCGTTTTTGATTTTTATTAGAGGCTTTACCAGATTGTCCCCACAATAACATCATACAGTTTTTTTTTGATAATTGTACCTACTGAATTTACTTTTTACTTTAATTTTTAATGTAATTCATGACGTGTGCTTTTTATGCAATAAACATTTGATTGATTGATAAAAGGCATGCATAATATGTAGTGTATTTAGGAATAGAGACTTTTTATAGAAAATGTATGTATCTGTCGGGCTGCCAAATTTAACTATTTTATATCAACGATGACCAAGATAAGTAAGAAAAAATTACAGTATTGGTCAGAGTTAATGGTTCTTTCCTACCTGGACCTATTATTATCTTTAGTGAAACAGTTAGGACGAGACAAGTAGTGACTGAGTGATCTTAAACGGTCCTCTTAAAACGTTAGTAGTAGTCTAGTCGATTTTATTCGCCGTCATTTCTTCTACTTACGTATCTATTTTATATCGAACTAAAAAGTACGAACTAAAATATTTAAAACGTAGCAACCCTAACAAACCTATCTTGTAAAGTACAAGTAAAAAAATAATGGTGGTGTGAGGAACATGGAAGTAATACGATGCACAATTATTAACTAAAAAATGTATTGGAAAATAATGCATGGCAACCATGAAGTTGGCTTTAGGCCATCCAAACCGGTAATATACCCTCGACTTTAATCATGAATTGAAAAGGCGTTTTTAATCATAAATGCAAATGTGGTCAACGTAGTCATTTATTTGCAAACATTTTTTTAAGATACTTTTTTTTTCTTAACTCAAAATGAAGTTAAGAAAAATGCTTTAATTATTTGATGCATTCGAAACATTTTCCTTTTTTATTAATATTTACCATGAGTACAATATGATTATTAAGCCAAATATAGAATATTAATGGTGTGTTTTTTTTCCGACTATTTATTTGTTTCAAAATGAGAAATCTGTGGATAAGAAATCGAACTTGCTGTCTGTATCGATTTGAACATTATAATCTTGACTTGGCCAGGTAGTAGTAGCCAGTTATTCCAGTCAATTACCCTCACATAAGTAATATGCAACTGGTATATCTAGATACGGATACAGTAAGTTGACACATGATAAATATCTACATAGACGGGTTTTTACAAGTAAACATAAACAAAGATTTAATTAAAATAAACAAGCATAAATTAGCGTTACTTAAAAAAAATATTAATTCAATAAAAGTTTAAAATAAATCGAAATGTTCCGAACTTGGCTTATACACTTTGTTACTCATTTTTTTTAGTTAAAAGTAGTGAATCAGGGGTTCTGAACAGTTTTTGATTTCAAATAAAACAAATAATTTTCTTCCATTTCGTGATCAATTTAAAAACGTTTGCAATCGAAACGCTTTTGTAGAGCTAGCCAAATGTTTATCTTTTCTATCAAAAGCAACGATTCCAGCTATACAGAACCTTTTCTGAAGTTGCTCGGTCGGAAACCCGCCATGTCTATGTAAATACTAGATCAGGTAATAAGGGGTCCGATATCTCTTATTACGGGCGGGCTTGCATACGTAATCATGGCGAGTGCAATCGAATTATGCGCTAGCGCTGTTAGCTCGTTCAGGGCCGAGAACTTCAACGTTTGGCTTATTTCCGTATGGGAATTAAGAGGGCTGGCGTATAGTGTTCTGAGGCTGGAGACATTATAGTGGCCAGTATTTAAACGTGGTCAGAATAAGTAAAAAATCCAATAAAGAAGGATCTTTAAACCAGACAACCTCTTGTAATTATTAAGTGGAAAAATATAACCAATGATATTCTAGGGATAAATATCAATCGAACGATTCCCGGCCCTTAAAATTCCATCAAGCAGTTTAGGACAGGACGTCATAAAGAGACATACATACATTTACATAAATAGATAGGTACACCCGTTTTATGTTTTCATCTTACTTTTCATGTTAATGGAGAGAAATAACTAACTAATAAGTCATATTTTTTGTGGCAATGAGAGGGTACCCGAACACTCAGGCCACCTGATGGTAAGAGGGATCTGGGTCCCATAGACATTTGAAATGATAAGACTACAATCTCAAAACTGCAATCCTAAGACTTCAAATGCGTATGGACATACTTACATATAAACATACATAAATTATAACCTTACTTCTTAGGCAGTTGGGTCAACTAATATTAATATTTAGCTTACAGTTGATTCAGACAATAGTAATGATCGCTGAAAAAGCCTGCATTTTATAAAACTTTATAATTATAATGTTTTAAAAGTATCCAATAAATTGTATAAATAAACGTAACTGGATCCAATAAATTAAAATGTATGAGTACACTATCAACATCAAGTTTAGTTTGTTTTGTAACAACAACGCATTCAAAAAACTCAGTTTAACAAGATCCAACCAAACAAAAATCAAACGACATTTAACCTCAACTTTGATAGATTACTTGCATCATTCATTTTAACCTGCATTCTAAAATTACCCATATTCTTCATATGTAAAGTTGATTTTCATCTTTTGAGGATTTAAGACGTTTTGACACGAGGAAGGTATAGTCGTGACTGGGCGAAGGAAGTTGCAATTTTCGTTTTTAATTTCTTATACTTAGGGTGAATGGGTTTAAGCTAAAAGGATAAAATGCACTCTGCTTTTGCATTAATGGCCTTCTCTGTTTATAAGCAATCAACTCGGTAACTATGAAATTACGGGTTTGATATAATGCTTTCTTATTACTTCTATTTTTAAAACAATTGTTAAGAAAAAGAAGGTTTTATGTTACACGGTTGAGAAATGTATACAGATATTTGTTTTGTTTTTTATTTGAAATTTAATGTAATTTATGGTATTTAAGACAAGTCAAATTATTAATAATATTTTAAAACACAATAACTACGATTTTATTATAAAATATTTAAAATCTGTGTTATGTAGGACAGGAAGACCAAATCATTATTTGATTACCTTATGGGGCTTACTACGTTACAAAAAAAATGTTACAGAAATAATTGTATTTCATTATGATTATGCAAATTAGTACGCAAAAAGCCATGGTAGTGAGTAATGCTATCACATTTCACACGACAAGACACATCAAGTGACAGTTCGAACAAAGTGACATTCTGATCGTATCAATATTTTTTGCTCGTTAAGACTAAATGTGATTAGTTAAAAAAACTGGCCAAGTGCGAGCCGATAGAGTATCTTGTATGTGGAACCCCTTTAATATGTAACCTTTTTTACTTTTATTATTTTTTATCGGCTATATCGGCCCCTTGAGCTCCCTTTTGGTACCGAACTCTAAAAAAGACAGCCAAGATCTAATACAACTAAGCTTATTATAAATTCCTGTCACAAAACGATTACTTCATCAGGTGAATGACATTATGTCATAGGATTTTAAATTGTTATTAAAAGGTTGTTTACTCCTGATAAATATTTTGAACTGCTGTTAATTGTGGACCTAACTCTAGTATAGTTAGGGTCGAAGATCGCATAAGCATCTGGATTTGAATAAAGTTTATTTTAGAAATGTTCAGTTGGTAATTATGCATATTGGTATCAAAATGGAAATATAGTTTTGCATAGATTGTGAATTAACTTTAGGCTCACTTTCATCAAATTGTAATATTTGTTGTATTTAACAGAAATAAGTAGTTTTTTGGGAAAAGTTTAATTTATTTTATTATTTTGGAACATATGGAGAGCTTATTTTCTTCGTGTGGTTATTATTGTTGTCTCCAGTGGCACGTGAAGTGTGTCGTGTAACAAATCGTTTATATTTTTCATTACATACATACATACAATCACGCTTATTTACCGTAGGGGTAGGCAGGGACCAACTCCTTCCACTTGCTGCGATTCAGAAAAACTTTTCTCGCTTGCACACTCATCAGTCTCTATACACACGTTGGTTCTTAATACGTCCCCGAACTGATTTTTTCTTTAATGTCATAATTATGAGTATAATTTTGAAATTGTGTTAATTATTAAAGGCGAATTTTCAGTATGTTTACGTTTCGTCGAATGATTATAATTTCAAAAATTATTTGATTGAAATTGTTTTGCATAATATTGTTTAGTACTTATAACATTTGTATGGAATAACGGTATTTTGTCGAATTTATTATTGGTATAACGTTGTTATTCCGAATATTATTGCCACTAATTTAAAATGAACTGACTCTGAGGGGAAGTTCTTACTAGTAGGCCATTCAGTATCATACCGAACATTTTCGACCAATAAAATTTACCACATAAAATTGAACACCATGCGAAGGGCCGCCATTACATAGCATGTCAAACGCAATAATATGTTTTTACCGAGTAATATAGAGTCCAAGTCAATAATTCATCGATAACACCGACACCTAGTAAAAGTGAAACCGTAATGAACTAGAACAAAGGACGTTTACCGGTGCGCCTGATTCGGTACTTTTGCTACGACAAAATGGCGGCTTTCACTTCGCGCCAATTTTCACGCCCTTTCTCTGAATAAAGACAATGGCATTACGATAATTGTGGGCTAAATGGTATGTGGCGGTGTTGTGTCATGTTCGGCGGATTGTGAAGTGTCTAAGTTAGTAGATGTTTTAGAAATTATTAGGTATTTTTTTTGTAAGTTTGGTTTAGCTCTAGAATAGTGTTAGTTTAGTAAATAAATACATAACAGATTTAATCATCGTAAGGTAGATGTCCGAGTGATCGACGTGTCGAAAGACAATATTTTTAATTGCGTCGTGATTAGGTATTTTCAGGTGTTTTGGGAGATATGACCTTTATTTTAGTTAAATGGCAGTTATGTACTTACATTTGCTGGCGAAAAGGTTCTTTATTTAAACTTTTGGGTGACAAGTTTTAGTAAACCGACGAACACTCGAACAACTTTTAACCTTTTGATCGCAATAGTCGACGGCAATACTATGTGCCCCAGAAATCATGTCGTCATTATCGCACCGACACAAAATGTACAAAGCATATTATAGAACCACTCACTGACAGATGGGCGTTGCCCCACAAACGGCTGATGTGTATTGCTGACTGAAATAGAGTTTACTGAGATGTACTAGTTTGCCAGATGTGTAAGAAATATAATAGTGATGAGAAAATTACGATGTTTCAGTTTCGACTCGAACAAAAAAATTGAGCATACTTGGAACCTTGTCATTGTGAATGTCATTGTCATTGTCATGAGTGTCATGTGATGTTCTGTTTGAAGTTCACTATGACATAGTACAGTTGTCTTATCTCACGAATGCCATACTTGTGATTGTAACGCGTATAGACTCGCACACTACGGCGTCGCTTACATACACACACACACACACACACACCAGTACGGCCCACCCGCTTTCGTGAGTTAAAACGTCTCTGTCATAGTAATCTGAGGAATACTTTGATCGTATTATGTTGTCTAACTGGTCTTTTAACTTATTAATTTATAGAGGCTATTTAAAAGGTAACTTATTTTTGTAGTGTTGTTAATTTCTAAATGGTCGTAAGAGTATTTAAATTGATATTCAGTCAAAGCGTGTCGGTGACTGTTTCGTTTTTAATTCAATCTAAAATCATCTCTCGTACCCTTTACATCTCGTTAAAGATTCACTTCACATTTGTAATCGCAATTACGTAAGACATTTCAACGAACGCCCGACCCGACATTGTCAGTGACATGATAATGGGCGCGTCGAAGCGCTGGCGATTTTAACACCCTGTACACTCAAACCAATAACTAAGGTTATAATGTAACAGCCTGTACATTCGGAACAATAACTGAGTCATTTCACTTTCTTGAGTGGAAATTTATTATGACTGTTATTATGGTCTGGCTGTGATTTAATCTAAGAATATAAAATGTCTGACAGTTTGTCTATTACGAGACAGATAATGAAATGTAATATTGCAAGCTTTGTTCTGTTGGTATGATGAGTCGATAGAACGATGCAATGGCTCGATCAATGAAAAAATGATTGTTAATGAATGAATGTATTTTGCGACATGTTCGTGTTAGGGTTTTTGGTCGTTAGGTTTTTTTTATTCACTGGGTATGAATTATGTATATATAATATATAGTATATAGAATAGCTAAACTGAAGTGGCAGTGGGCGGAGCACATTGCTCGCAGGACTGATGGCCGATGGGGTCAGAAGGTTCTGGAGTGGCGTCCGCGGACCGGAAGACGAGCTGTAGGTAGGCCTCCAACAAGATGGAGTGACGACATCGTTAGGATCGCGGGACCGCGGTGGATGCGAAAAGCACAAGACCTGTCTGAGTGGAAAGCCTTGGGGGAGGCCTATGTCCAGCAGTGGACGTCTTTCGGCTGACATGGATGGAATATATAGGGTGTTATTGGTATGTCCCAATTGTAGAAAAGGGTTCAAAAATGTATCCATGACTAAAACGATACATAACTTTATTTAACATCCCATTCATTCGCAAATACATGTAGATGGGTCATTATTGAATCACCAAGCATACAATGTCATTATTACATTATATTATATTGTTATTGTACTGTGTTGTTGTTATTGTATTGTTATTTATATTATATTGTAAATTCAGGTATCAGACAAACTGGTTCGTGATACTCAATACTTTAATGACTTAGTTTTGCAAGATAATATACTCAAGAGCAATAAAAACGGGTCACTTTGTACCGAACTTCCATAGACAGTGATCCGTTTTCATTGCTCTTGAGTGTATTACATACCTACGAGTAAAAACCGCCGATATAATGGTGACCCCTTCTTTCAAAGCTAGCTCTTAAACGGCACAATCTTTTTTCATGAAACCTATCTGAAAATCACCGCTAGAAAACCTGCTTTCAAATAAAAAACACCACTACCAAATCGGTTCAACCGTTTAAGAGCTACGGTGCCACACACACATAGCGGTCACACTTATAACTCCCCTCTTTTGCGTCAGGGATTAATAAAACAATTTTACTTCCCAGCCGACTCGCATTTCCAATCGGGGACCTCTTGTACCCGTGTAATAATTCAAAGTTATCGTTTCCTTTTCTGTAGTATAATGGAGTTTCGTATTGATTGCAATTACTTCATTATTTTTTTTATTTACTATACCTTTATAACTCAAATCTGTTATTAACGAAATCAATATATTCTGTTAAAGAATATAGTGACGATATGTACCTATATTAAGTCGTTATTTTTATTCTTATTACTTATTTTATTTAAATTACGCATTTTGACATTTCCAAATTATTATTCTACTCTTGACATTATGACTGTATTATTTGAGCTATATTTGTTATGTTTCTTTTTACTACTTTTGTACCTAGGCATTTACATTTTTTTAAATATATTTTTCACACTGACGAACTCATTGTGAATTCATTTTAACTATGCGACATATAATAATATAATTTCCAATATGAAATGAATGACTGCTACTACTACCACTACTATCACTACTACTTATTTTGTAACTAGCGACCAGCCTTTGCTTTACTTCGGTATATGTGCGTTTTCTATACCATTCCTACATTAACCAGACTTTATTACACATAAAAACCGTCCGTGAAAAAATATCTAACTGATCGTGAAAACCGCATCAAAATCCGTTGAGTGGATACGGAAAACGAGTTAGTTATATACTAAATATGTAAAGCAGATATTTAAACGCAGTGTTGTGCAGGACATGAATTTTAAATAAGGTTAGGAGTTACTTATCATGAGTAAGGTGTTTCATGTCCCACCTAAAATGAGGTATTTAACACGTACCCAGAGTTTCTCTATATACTACTCATTACAAGATACTCGTGTAGTATTCTTTTGATGTTGCAAACATAATTAATTGATACTTCGACGATGATTCTACGAACGTGATACGATAACAAGTCAACAGCAATGTGTCTTTACTCTTCAAAAGTCTTCCTAATAATTTTTGTGAGTGTTGTTTATGTTTACGTTCTCTGGTTTCGTCGAAGATGCAGCTGAGCCATCATCGTGTATCGAAATACACTCACTAAAATGCTGTTAATTACGAGTCTATATCGGAATCCATAATGGTTTTTTCGCATAATGTATCATATGTCATAAAATTGTTTGACCTAAAACGGTTTTTACAATAGAAAGGATTTTCATTATTATAAAAAAATAAACTAACGTGCCCTAACCAAATTTGCACAACAAACGTTTAATAAATTCTGCAATGTCAACCAAATAGGGTGTTATGCGAATAGACCATTATGCGAAAAAAAATATGCATTGAAAATACCACCCAATTAATACGCTTAGTCAGGACAAGTTAACCCAGTGAGTAAAAAGGATTTTAAAGAGCCGAATCAATCGCGTAGCTCTCTGTCAAAAAATCAATGCCTGCAAATTTAGGTCCAGCCGATAACGTTTCTCATCGTATTTCAAGTCCGTTTGCCGTTATTTTTAAATATTATATTATTTTGTAGACTAGGTTTGTGCATTTCCATTTCTTTTGACGTTTCATTTTTTTAAGAAATACTTTCTTGGAAAGAAAACCGTACAGGCCTAGTTCTTCAATATGTCTACAACATGTTTATTTGAGAGGTTTTTGAAATGTTTGAGAGGAGCAACGTTCAAAACGCTTATTTGCTTTAGTATACTATGATTATGTAATAAAAAAAAAATGGCTTATTAATTTCCTCCTACATTTTTTCGCACCTAACTGTACACCATAACGTAATGCCTGCCATTGTAAGCAAATTTAAAAAAAGCCGTCGTCAGAGCGAGATGACTGTTGCAATTACAGACGTGAATAGTCGTTGTCTTTTATATGTTTTGACACGTGCTGATTGCGAAATTCAGATCTAGCGAATAATCAACTGAAAAAGTAATTCAATAGTGACGTTATTGCAGTTAAAGAATTCACTTTTATTTTATTGTTTGTTGGATTTAACGTGCGTCGACTTCGTATTTTTAAACCCTATCAAAAAGAGGGGGCATAATTATGTGTTTGCCCTTGTGTCTGTGTATGTGTATCTGTGTATTTGCCGAACAAGTTTAACAACGAAAAGCAAAAATTTAAAACCATTTAAATACCTTCTTGGTGGTGGTACAGCGATTGACGCCAATTCTGAAAAAAAAAAACAAAAAATTAAATACACTGGAATAATAATGGATGGAAACTTCGTAAAATTGGCCTAGGGTTAAAAGGAATAAAACATAAATATGTGTACACTTTATTACCTTGTCCTAGTACCTAGGTACTAAAGTGTACACATATTTACAAACTCGACTGTACTACGTTTCTCCTAGCAAATTCTGTCCTAATATTTAATCATCTAAAGTTACTATAATTAAATTTTCATCTAAATATAATACGTCTAATTAGTGTGATAATTTAATAACAGCCTTGATATCATACTTTACATAATCATATTGTTGAGATAATTCATACAGCATAAAAGAAGTGATATGATTGACCTGATTCAAGGCGGATTACTACTTATAGGGCGTTTAATATAAGTTACGCAAATATTGGTATTTCGACAGGCTCTGTAATATTTCAAATAATTACTTTAGTATATTTTAATAGCACTTTCATAATAAAGCGCTGTTGTTTTATTTTCAACGAGAACTAAGGGCTATGTTTACAAGTGGGAATACCAATTTTGAAATTGATTTTTCATATCACCTACTCGGAAACGGGACTTTTCTTCCCTGCTAGGAGGGATCAAAGTGGCACTTTTCTGTTCAAGGACATTTTGTTGCCAAATTTGATAATTGTTGTTAAGTGCGATAATTTCCTGTTGTTAAATTTGATAATTTCAGCATTTCTAGAATGTGTGAATAATTAAATTTGTTTCATCACTAAGCTCTTTTATTTTCCTCAGAGGTGATGTGAAAAGCAGTATGTGTCACACGGTAGCAAAATCATTTCCACCTTGGGCGTTAACACTTGAATCCCTCACTACGCTCAGGATTCTAATTTAGAATCCCTCGCTACGCTCGGGATTCAATTGTAGAATCCTTCGCTTCGTTCAGGATTCAATGTACGCCCTCGCCTTAAATATGTCATTTTGCTCCCTTGTGACACAATCTACTATTAAACTTGCACGTCGCTTTATAAAAAATAGGTAAAAGATGTTTATTCAGTAAGTAGGCCGCACGGGCACTTTTACACGTCAAAAATCTACCACCGCTTCGCAAGAGACCACTGCTGAGAAGAAACGCCGCAAGAAACTCAACAGTCAGTCGTTTTTTTAAATACTACTTATGATATTATACAATTATAAAGCTTAACCTAGCATTATATAAAACAATGAATCTAATATAAAATAAATAAAATAAAAAATATATGCAAGCGTAGCCTGCTATAATTAAGTACCTAGTAGTAATAAAAAATATAAAAAAAATTTCTTACCTATGATTAGATTAGATGCGAAATCGCTTATTTGCGTAACCACTACCGCTTTCAGTGTGTTTAAACATTGAATATTGCTTTGTTTACAACACGAGGTAGTGCTATGTACTTCTACCTTCCCATTCGAATAGCCTACATCGTGAATATTGCTGGTAAGTGAACGTGCCACCACGTGGTCGCCAAATTACAAGATATAATTGCCGTGTACAGAGAACAGAGTTAAAGCTGATGGAAAAGGCTACAACGCTTATTTTCTCTGCAGCGAGCCTAGTTTCTGTTATTTTTCAGACTACTGTTTTTCTGGTTTGCCGGTAGAGAACACCATTGGGTATTAACTTTGCCAAAATGGATATTTTTTACTTTGTGTGAAATAAAATAAAAAAAATTGGAAAAAGGCGACGGGTAAGTCAGTTCTGAGGAAAAGTTGTTATTTAATTATAGTTTTAAATTTGACGTAAATTCCATATTAGTTTTGTACACAACTACATGCAAGAAGCCGTTTACTTAAGTTTTTCACCTTATAGTATTTTATAAAAGCGAGCGTAGTTTGAAAGCTCTTCCAGTAATTATGGCAAGTCAGTGTAATGACTAACTTTGCTTGAACAGATCATGTTAGGTTAATCTAGGTCGTATGTAACACCTGGATTTATGACATACACGAGTATGTTACAAGTTATTAGCAAGGCATGCTTTGGAAACGACTGTGAGAAGATTTTTCTATATCAAGGAGAATAAAAACAAGCATAGACATTTTAACTCTCAACTACAATCTTAAGACTACAAATGAGTCTTAAGATCTACATCTATGCTAGTAATGTTTTCTATTCTATTCTTTTCTAATTTTACTATTTGTCTTATCCCCTGGCCGAAACACAACGCGAATACTACTGCTTGGTGGTGGGTTACAGGATAGGTGTTAATAAGGTCGATATTAACAAAGTATTTGTTTAAGCAGGGACCTATTAAATTATTTGAACGTTGCGTTGAAGCTGTTGCCATATAAGTAGTATAGGTAAGTATTTGTTATATATACCAATGAGTTTTTCTAACAAGGAAAGGTACCCAACTGTCCGGCTCCGATTTTGTTGATTTTTATATATGTTAGAGAGTAGTTTAATTAACAGACACGTATTTTTTTAGCGGCCCAAATTCAACCTGTTTGTAGTTAGTAAAAATAATACCAAAGAAAGTGTATCTTCGCTGATCTTAGAAGGGTAGTTTATTAAATATGAGTTTTAGCCGAACAAAACACGTGCTCATTATTTTTTCATCTTAAACATTTATAATCAAACCACTATGAAACTTGCAATAAACAAAAAAACTATATAAGTTAGAGGGTTTAGTCACTTTTCAGTACCTACTTTGGAGGTCAATTTCTCCATACAGGTTGAGTATAGGCCGCTAAAAAAAAACGTGTCTGTTATTTTAAACTACTCTCTAGCATATATGAAAATTAACAAAATAGAGACGGACAGTGGGGTACCTTTCCTTTTAAGTTATATATTATGCAACGTCCTAACGGCGGGAAAACATATTATTTTACTGATAAGCTTTTTTCAAGTTATTATGCCTTTTTTATTCCTAGGTAAGGAACATGTAAAATCACTCAACCAAAGCGGTTCAAGCGTTTACAAGTTATGTTTGAAAAGAGAAACTTGTGTTCATAAAAACAGCTCCCACTCCTTTTTGGACAGATAGAAAGAGCACTTAAATCATACATACAAATTGGTGAAAGTCCATCAAAGAACAAAACCTCCAAGCAATTGTTCTCAAATCAATTATGCAAGATTTAAATTCATGATTAATTTAGTTTTAATTGTATGCATACAATGTCGACGGTCTGCGTCTGCGCAGCTTTGAGTCCGATTGCGAAACGATTTGATCTGTTATTGTATCAGATCTTTGATATGATAAATAATGAATTAAAGATGTTTGAAATAATTACACTACCTACTATAAATGTAAAGGTTTGTGAGTGCTTGTTGTGTATACGCTGAAACGACTGAACGGATTTGGATGAAATAAAGATGAATTAACACAAAATCTAGTTTTAACCCGATGATGTTCCACGGAGTCGGGAGTCAAAGGAGAAGCTAGTAACTAATAATAAAATTAATAACAACGACATCTATTTATATACCTTCTTTCAGACCTAAATAGCTCTTGAACAGTGGGTAGGTCACAGTTTACTTTAAAAATAGTTAAGTAGTCCAGTAAAAAATGCTTTTTATTTCAAACTAGAGGACGCCCGCGACTTTGAACGCGTAGAATTCGTTTCCCACTACTCCCCCTATTTTAACCCCTTAGGGGGTGAATTTCCAAAATTCCTTTCGTAGTGCTTTCTTAAATCATGAAAGGAACTTCTGTGCGTTGATATATAAGTCAGTGAGTCAGGTTTGCCTTTTATATATAGACTAGCGACCCGCCCTCACTTCGCTTCCGTTTATGTGAGTTTTCTGTAACACCCGTACAATATCCAGAACTTATTATACATAAAAACCTTCCCCTTGAATCACTCTATCTATTAAAAAAAACCGCATCAAAATCCGTTGCGTAGTTTTAAAGATTTAAGCATACAAAGGGTCATAGGGACAGAGAAAGCGACTTTGTTTTTAACCGACTTCAAAAAAAGGAGGAGGTTATACGTTCCACTGTATGTATTTTTTTTTTTTTTTTTTGTGTATGTTCACCGATTACTCCGTCAATTGTGGTCCGATTTTGAAAATTCTTTTTTGATTTGATAGGGTATACTTCCGAGGTGGTCCCATTGCCACCAAATCGGAATCTGATGAGGGGATCAGTGAGGAATTGAGAGAACTCCTCAAATATTGTAGGCAAACATAAAGCGATTTTAGTATTTTTAGTAACAAGTCTAGCATTTGCATTCAGAAAGTATCATTTGGTGAAGTGGACCTGATGATGAAGACCACAGATGGCCACCGGAACTCCTCAACGGTACCTATTTCGATGTGGTGGGTGGCGATAACGATAAGATATGTCGATTAAGATAGTTGAGCGACTACAACGAAGAATATTTACTTGTTGAAATATGACTGTAACTTTCCAGTGGCGTTGCTTGCGGCGAGCTCGAAATTTTCTATAGTTTCTCATTTATTGAAAAGTGGAACTACATAACAGCATAAATAGGATCACTAAAAAGTATTAAATAAAATAAATGTTTAAAAAAACAAAAAACCGCCTTCAAAAATGCAAAAAATAACTTCTTATAAAATGATAGGTACCTATAGGTAGGTCAGTCCAACTGAAGTCGGCGTCCCACAATATTTTAAACCAAAAGCCGAATACAGTTGGACTGACCTACCTATAGGTACCTATCATTTTATAAGAAGTTATTTTTTGCATTTTTGAAGGCGGTTTTTTGTTTTTTTAAACATTTATTTTTATACTATGTAGTGATACGCGTTTATTCTCGATAGTAGTCACCTCGCCAACGAAGCGAGCCGTCCCAAGTTCGAATTCCGAGTATAGACAAAAAAATATTGAATATTACCAGGGTTTGCTTTGGACTAGTGGTCGGAATGACGTGATTTTGTTTTTAACAAGCTTTGCTATCACTAGTTGTGACGTAGAAAAGACCATGTGGCGTTTAAACTCTTCATTTACCAGTAAATAATGAACAAAAAAAATAGTTTCTTTTGTTTTTAAAGTTCCTGTTGTCAATTGCAGAACACGAATAACAGTAATACTAAGTGTAGGTATCATGAAAGGAATGGACACGCATAAAAAACAGTTTTATCATGCACCTTCTGTTTGTAACAATAAGGGTTATAATTAGGTTTAATTAGCACAATTAAGCTATTAATTCACTAAGTACGATTCAGTCACGACTAACGAAGGTCCGATACTTTTACTCTCCTTTGTGCTGTCTAAGGACAATTGATACAACAATATTATTACTGCCGTCTTTGGAAAGGCCTTAATTGATAATGTATTTGCTGCCTTTTTCAGAGTCGCGAAGAGTTGATTTAGCCATTTCGTTTTAGACACAGATACGTCCCTTTTACTGGACGGTAGAAGAACACATTTTATCGCAAAATATGTCACAACTCATTATATAAAATTTTAGTTATTCGCTATTTTCACCAAAAGGCATATTTTCAGAGCAAAATTTCGTTCTATGACGTCCTTAGGGTTGCCAACGCGTATTTGAAGTGAGAGTTTGCCGTAAGATGCTGCAAATGCCATTAGGTAGTCCTACGTGATGTGAAGTATTAGTATCAAATTCGTTTATACCCACGTCAAAATAAACAAAAAATATTGGGTCGCGGTGTAACGTTTTTTTTTTATAACAAATATTATTTGGAACAGAGGCGGTTTAGGATCCGGATGTTAATTTCATGTTAGCGGAATCATCAAAAACCTGTTAACGTTGTAACTGTTCTAAACCTTATAAGGACTTGGGTTAGCGAGTGGACGTTGGGACCAATATCGACACCAACATTGGTTGAATTTGGTTGAAATTGGACCAGCACTAAATAAATTTCAATTATATGATGTTATCTAAGGATGAGTATCCACCAGAGCTGTGCGAAGCAAGAAGAATGAAGTATTCCTATTTGTGGATTTTTTTTCACACATGGCTCCGCTTCCTCGCACAAATGGATTTAAATAAACACAGTTTTGCATTAAAAATAATTACAAACAAACAAAAAAATGTCATAAAATATTTACTGTTACCAGCCTAGTTAAATTTATTACAACCTTTTTTTTACCAAAAGTGTGTAAAAACTATGGCTGCCATTGTTGGAGCCAACATTTTGGCCAATGCCTCGAAGCCATTAGGTTGACCTGCTTGCGTTAATAGTGCGTAGGAGCAATAACGAACGATTGACCTATCAGTAAAAGGATTTGTTTTTTTTAAGCCCAGTACAGTTATGAATTCCGTATTCTGTCAACTTTATGTTGGTATCTGACACTCACTACAGATAACAATTTATTTTTACTGCAAAGTACTATAATCTAAGTATATGAAATGACTACGTCATTGATCTATTTAACAAAACTCGCAAAAAATCAATGTAGCGCTTGAAAAACCAAATAAATTGAATATTTCGAATAAATTGGCTGGTTTTATATTCTCGTTAAACAATTGACTATGTTTGTTATGTATGTACATAATTATGTTCAGAGATGCCTATTTTTCTAAGACCGAAACCAACCAAACCTCATCCGAGATTAGTCTTGATCCTAGATTTCTTATCTCAGTACGGTGTCCACTCTAGTGACAGCTGTCAAAACACGAAGGTCACAAGTATCACGACTTGTCAAGCGCTCTACTAACCTCAAACTGAACAAATCAATCATTAGATTATCAACACTATTAACGAAAGTTTAAGTCCAGTTTTAAATGGCAATAATCGTTTTAAAACTGGATCGATTTAATGGTAATGCGCTGTAATCCTTTGTGATAGAGTGTGTTTTGTTTAAACCGGTTTATATTATGGATTTGAAACAATTGATTTATAGGTATGTTAGTGCCGACCTAATTAAAAGAGGAATTTAATTCGTATTGTGATATAGTGATCGCCTGCGGGTTTACCGGCTTTAATGTTGTATGTATGTGTGAAGAAATTGGGTCTCGTTTTCAAGTCACGACTTTTTGGCCATTGTTATAATTATATTTAATTAATCTAGGTTAAATGTAGTAAATTCGTCTACGTCGCATACATCACATATATTTCTTTGTAGCACAGTCGGTACCGGAAATATATTAGCCGACAAAAATAACTGACACTTTTTTTTTGGTAATTTTATTCTTTAATGTGACTGCAAATGCGTTGCCAACCCTGAGGACACAGGTAAAATAAATAAATATCACGGGGACAATGTCACACCAATAGATCATCTTCATGATTATCATGTCAGCCAAAAGACGTCCACTGCTGGACATATGCCTCCCCCAAGGCTGTCCACTCAGACCGGTCTTGTGTTTTTCGCATCCACCGCGCTCCCGCGATCCATACAAGGTCGTCACTCCATCTTGTTGGAGGCCTACCTACAGCTCGTCTCCCGGTCCGCGGACGCCACTCCAGAACCTCCTGACCCCATCGGCCATCAGTCCTGCGAGCAATGTGCCCCAATTGACTTAGCATTGACATTGCTCACACCAATTGACCTGGACCCAAACTAAGCTCTAGACTTGTACAGTCAGCGTCATATAGTTGGTAGCATCCAAAGTAGCCAAATAGTACGTTACACGTCATTATTACCGTAGTAACAAGGGCGTGTAACGAACTATTTGGCTACTTTGGATGCTACAAACTATATTGCGGTTTTTGCGGGTGGTAGGACCCTGTGCAGGGTCCGTCCGGATCGCTACCACCATCTTATCCATTAACCTACCGCCAAACAGTGTTCGCATTGTTGTGTTCCGGTTTGGGGATAAGACAGCCGGTGTAATGACTAGCATAGAGGCATTCCATCTTAGTCCTCAGGGTCGGCAACGCATTTGCAGTCTTATGCTAATGTCTATGGGTCACAGTTTCCACTTACCATCAGGTGGCCTGTGTGCTCGGTTACCTTCTCTATGCAATAAAAAAATAAAAAAAATATGACGCTTACTGTACTATGGGTACTGGGCAAAGATATAAATACATAGAAAACATCCATGGCTCAGTAACAAATATTCGCGCTCATCACACAAATATCTGCTCTAACCGGGATTTTAACCCAGGACTGTTAACTTCGTAGGCAGAGTCACTACCAACTAAGCCATTCGCGTCGTCTAAATATATCGGTTGTCTTATCCGAACAGCGAAACATAACAATTGGAACACTACTGCTTAAGTGGTTTATAAAGCTCATTGACATAAATTGAGTTGAACCTAAGTAATAGTAAAAAAAAAAACAACATTTTTAGCAAAACATAATTTTTTAAGAGCTGTATTTTTATTTATTTTGCTGCTTCAACTATTTAAAAAGCAATAACAAAATCAAACTGACCGTGAAAATATTCCTAATTCGAACCACATCGACCATTTGCAAGGCAATTACTAAACTGCTTTTGATGTGGTACCGATGATCCGGAAAATTTATCGATTTTATTAGTTTATCGTGATGTTATTATTTTAAAAGGATTTTAATTGATATCATTGTAAAAAAACTTAAGATTTAAATGAATATAAAGGCCATTCAATTAATTAAGAGTGATTGCTTGTATGACGCTTTTTAAAACTAAGTGCGTATGATTGTTTTTGAAAAGCAACATCCTTTTTTTTGTGGATTTTACAAGTTGTTAATAAACTTGCTCCATTTAGGTACCTATATCACTAGCGAATCCCACTTTTAGAAGCTCTGCTTTTGAGGAACGAATTACTAACCGGCGAGTTTAAGTTGTCCCGTCAGAGCGTACAAACAACATTTTAGTACGTGCATTGAATTTTTAAGAGAATTAAATAAATAAAAAAAAGCAGGGGATAGTTTAGCACAAATTTATTTAGCCCTAAGGAATAGGCTTGTACTATGGGTACTACAATAAACATATTTATATACAGAAATAATATACTTAAATACATAAAACATCTTGTGGGAATCGAACACGGGACCTTAGAGGCTCTAGCCAAAATGTATGGGATAAAATTTTAGTGCGTAGCGATAAACCACGTGGTCAATGTCATCCCATACATTTTGAGAAAGAAAAAAGGTTAGTAGGCGTTTTGCATCTTGATTACGGACCGGTCGTAAACGCTTCAATGGTACTAGTGAGTGTTTTTTATTCAGTGTCGTGCCGCTGCGGTGATGAGGTGATGATCCAAGTGACGTCACTAACGATCATCGGCGCGTGAGTGCTTCCTCGTCCGTTAGTCATGCGCGGAAGGTTAGGGGCGTCACGGATTTCGTTGTCTGTTTACATCTATTAGGGTATGGCATAGGATGCTTCGTTTCTTAGTCAGCTATTCTGGCCAGCAACCTATTTGAAGACAGTAGGTTTTCTGAAATTTTGCATCGTCTCAAAAGCGTTTACGAAAAACAATATTATCAGTGTATGCTACGTGTAAGCCCGCTTTGTCGTAGCGTCGGTCGGAATGACATCTTTTTGATTGTAACCACGTTTTGTTTTAAATCAACTTATTAGTATTGTTATTTTCATTTATTGTAAACTAGAGTTTATTATAAATAAAAACCTTCCTCTTAAATCATTATCTATTGCTGACAACTGCATTAAAATCCGTTGAGTAGTTTAATATATCTAAGCGAACAGACAGCGGGAGCGACTTAATTTTATGTTTGTATAATATAAAGAGGATGTCCGTATTACAAAAAATCTTAATCTACTGTTCAATAAATAAATGTCTGGAACAAGACAAAAAAATTGCCACAATCTAAAAACAATTAAATATATAGAAAGTTATTATAAAGCACGTACGTATCTCTTTGGGGGATAATTTTAACTCCTACGGTGATATTCCCTTGGTAAATTCTAGGGGTGACAAGATAACAAAGGAAACTAAAACAACTTCACAGTTCATGTTCTCTTTTATAATAATAGCCTTAACGCCACAGTTTAAGTGGCTAACATCACCATCAATAATTACTCACGACTTCGATTTTTTTTATACTTGGTAGGAAATCTACAAAACGAGGCGCTTAGAAAAACAAAGTTTTTTGGTTACGGTAGTAATTTTACTAAATTGTTATACCGCGAAGGTCTTACTTATTAACATTTTCGATGCCACCCACTACGTTTAATATGTAATTTGAATAACCAAAGCGTGTCATGAGCATTAAATGTATAATCAGTAGGATACACGACTCCTTTTCAGGTCTATTTTGTATGAAAACTTAACTACGTGGCACAGAATAGGAGTGTTAAAATGATCACGCAGAAGCGAAGTCAAAGATCAAGATTTATGATTTATAAATTCTGCCTTGAACATTAAGTACTTACAATGTTTTGTGACTGATTTCTACGAACAAATGTCTAAAAAATAATTGAACTAACTACAAGTAACTATTTTCAATGTCTTGAAATTATCCTAAACTGAAGTAGTATAGGATTAATTAAGATTAATCTTTGATTTTTTTGCAACAAGTGGCACCTTTAGAATTATAGTTTCCTAATTCAACATTTCAGCTTTCGAATCCTAAATTTATTGTTATAGAGACCTAACTCGAAATTCAAAATGTTGTTAATTAGGTCACTATTATTCTAAAGATGCGAGTATCAAAACTTCTAAGTCTAAATATTCCTGATAGAATTTTGAAATTCATTATTTATTAGACAAATAAGAACAGCCGTTCAAAAAAGAACGACGAATTCTTAAAAGTTCAAAAATTCGTTACGACTAACTGGCTGAAACGTCAGACGTTTAACAAACCCTATAAAAAAAAAACAAGCCAAATTCTTTCATGTATTTTCACGCGCAATTAAACGTAATATACATATACCAAGTTAATTCTCCCCAAGTTCAAAATTAGTATAGCATCTTATGTTGTTCACGCAAAGTTAACTTTTGGATGAGATCGGTTTCCGCAACGGCAAAAATTTGGTATATTGAAAAACAGTTGTTTTTGATCCCACAAAAGAGGTCGTTGCTTTATAAAAGGTAACAATTAAAAAAATAGATCGATGTATGAAGTCATCGGACGCGCAAAAAACCTGTAATTGTGAGAAACTGATTGGAATGGATGTAAGTAGATATTTTTAGTTTTGTGGCAAAAACTATTTAGTAACTAGTTTAATTTATACCAAGCGATTTTATATCAGAAACTTGATGTTTGTGGACTTTAAAGAAATATTCTCATGACTGGCAGGAACCAATCATTTCCGGTTTTCGTACTACTTTTCTGGTATCATAATACCATTTCCGAAATGGCCAGTATTAATCACTTCTCTCACTTTTGTGGCAATTTTTACTGCCATTATATTTATATCCGAAGTTTATTCGCTAAAAAAATGCTTCCTTTGCCCTTTTCGACCGTAGCCATAGTAGCCAAGTCTAGACAGTTTTACACGCAATATAGACACAGTTGCGTTGCGTGACATGTGACATAACCATAACGCAGAGGCCGATATACTGTGGTTTTATTTCCCATAAAAACCCCATCACGGCCACTTTATTAGGCCGTATTCTATTAATATCACAAACACAAGAATTCAGGTGAATCATTCGAGGAATAAAGTCAACACAACAATGAAACGGAACATAATTGACGCAAACAAATCGTCTAATTAGAGGCAAAACTCAGTAAGTGCTAGAACTTAAAAGAAGAAATATTGATTTTACTGTGAGACTAAAGTCATTTGCTTATCGACGCACACAAATCAGGGTTTTCGGATATGAAAGAATGTTAGTTGTAGTTTTCATCTATTATCGACGCACACAAATCAGGGTGCTCGTATATGAAAGAATGTTAGTTGTACTTTTCATCTATTATCGACGCACACAAATCAGGGTTCTCGGATATGAAAGAATGTTGGTTGTAGTTTTCATCTATTATCGACGCACACAAATCAGGGTGCTCGTATATGAAAGAATGTTAGTTGTAGTTTTCATCTACTATCGACGCACACAAATCAGGGTGCTCGTAATGAAAGAATGTTAGTTGTACTTTTCATCTATTATCGACGCACACAAATCAGGGTTCTCGGATATGAAAGAATGTTAGTTGTAGTTTTCATCTAATATCGACGCACACAAATTAGGGTGCTCGTATATGAAAGAATGTTAGTTGTAGTTTTCATCTATTATCGACGCACACAAATCAGGGTTCTCGGATATGAAAGAATGTTAGTTGTAGTTTTCATCTATTATCGACGCACACAAATCAGGGTGCTCGTATATGAAAGAATGTTAGTTGTAGTTTTCATCTATTATCGACGCACACAAATCAGGGTTCTCGGATATGAAAGAATGTTAGTTGTAGTTTTCATCTAATATCGACGCACACAAATCAGGGTGCTCGTATATGAAAGAATGTTAGTTGTAGTTTTCATCTATTATCGACGCACACAAATCAGGGTGCTCGGATATGAAAGAATGTTAGTTGTAGTTTTCATCTATTATCGACGCACACAAATCAGGGTGCTCGTATATGAAAGAATGTTAGTTGTAGTTTTCATCTATTATTGACGCACACAAATCAGGGTTTTCGTATATGAAAGAATGTTAGTTGTAGTTTTCATCTATTATTTACGCACACAAATCAGGGTATTCGTAGGTATATGAAAGAATGTTATTTGTAGTTTTCATCTATTATCGTTGCACACAAATCAGGGTGCTCGTATATGAAATAATGTTAGTTGTAGTTTTCATCTATTATCGACGCACACAAATCAGGGTATTCGTATATGAAAGAATGTTAGTTGTAGTTGTCATCTATTATTGACGCACTCGGATCAGGTTAGTTGCTGTTGTCATCTTTTATCGACGCATTCAAATCAAACTGCTTGTTTAAGATAGTATGTTAGTTGCGGATATCATTTATAATTTACGCACACAAATCAGGGTGATCGTGTAAGATAGAATATTAGTCGCGGATGTCGTCTATTATTATTATAAATCAGTTACACAAATTAGTCATAGGAATTAAAGCGACAAGGTACACAAGTGTGCATGAACTTATAAGGCCGACTGTACAATTATATGCTTTATGATACCTTTTATTTCATACGTTAATTCTCAGAATATAAACGATAACATTGTTGATTAAGGGACCATTTATGGTCCCAAAATGAGTTCAAACAAAAATGTAACACCTCCATTCTAACTCACTTTAGCGTCACTTTCTAAGAAACCTCGGTTAAATCTCACGGGACGAAAGCATACTAATTAATCACTATACAAAGAAGAAAAAGAAGCATTTAAAATAGAATCATTTTTTCATTATTTTAAGGTTGAATTCACCGTATGAAGGAAATATACAGAGCGTATTGGATTGAAAATGATATTTATAAAGGATAAACAGATATTAGGTATGTCAAATATTGTAATAACTATCATCGGTAATTAAGGAATTAACAGACTATTTTAACCTTAATCTTAATAATGAAACTTTTTTTAAAGTCGTATGTACACTTACGCGGTTTCACAGTACCAAATCAAACTTCTTCGTCGCATCGTCTGTATGGATGTCTGCGCTGATCTCAAGAACTAGGTTGGATTGGTTAAACCATTAATAATAAATCAGAGAAGTTTAAATAAAAAAACACAACATCACGTTACTGACTTTTACGTCTTATCATTAACAAGACTAATTTACTTAACCGCTTGTGCACTAAACTTTCCAAGCGTCTCAACAAAGGAAAAGTAAAAGAAAACCGACGTTGACACTTTCACCGTCGCGTTCGGGCCGAGTCGGATATTGTTTTGACGCATTCTCGAAGACAAAGTGAAGTTAGTCAAAAAAATAAACGGTTCCAATTTCAATCTTAATGTACCTCAGAGACATTGGAAATGGAGTTCATTTTTGATTTCACTTACGTCGGTTTAGTGATCCGGTAATTATTCTCTCGGTACTTTTTGTTTGGATTTGTCATTATGAAGGCAGTTAGAGGCATTGTAACACTTCCGAAAATGGTATTCGATGCTTTGTTGTTAAATGTGTACCAACACTTATTAAGGAAAGATCACGCATGGAAAAGGGTTATATAACATTTCATTTTTAAAATTGTGTGTCATCCAAAATTGTTTCCGATGGTACCTGCTCATACAAATTATGACTTAAAATTTTATAAATCAGTCACAAAATACATAATTACATGTACATACAAATATTGATTCCTCTAGCCAACTTTACAGTTTCCTATCTCAAAAATTACAATTTCAAAACAGGTAAGTACCGTTTTGCAACATCATCAGCATATATTAAATATGACGAATGTTCACGTTAGATCCTTATACTGATATGTGAGCGTGTCTGTCAATACGTTGTGATGTGATGTGATGAATGATTTAGAATAGATATCAATACATTTTTTTTCATAAGAACACGTATGAAGCTATGGTTCAATTTAATATAAAATTCATCATTTGTGGTTAATCAGAACTTACAACAATCATAAAGTAAAATAAAATAAGTATACTTAGAAGTTTTTGTTCATAAGTATCCAATAGTTAAATACGCATTATCTATTTAACATTACACAAAGTAGGTACAAATGGTAGACTTATTGCGTAAAGGCATTTTCTACTACTCAACTGATGAAACCAAACATAAACAATTTAAGACTCAAGATACGTTAAAAACCGAAATCCAATCTCAATTAAACTGATTATAAAATTACAAATTAATACGCATTGTTTGTTTTATGACGCCATTTTTTTTTAAATATGATTGCAATAAATACAAAGTAAATCGTTATTATTGTGTAATCCTTTTTTAGAAGAGCTCACGAGAAGAACCACCCACATACTAACCTTTCGACGTCTGTACAATACAAAATCAATATTTTTTACTATCATTGATCGAGAAAAAATCATTAAATCATTAAAAAACAATAGCGGAGGCCAAATGAGATCATTGGATACATCATTCATCACTGTGCATGTTTAGATACATCAATCAATTTGTCTTGCTGTCTGTATGTCGGTACTAAGGGCAAAAACATAGTAAGTAACAAATTACCTCCAAATTGTATTAATTAAATTACCTCTACTACCTTTATTTGAACACGTAACATTATAGTAAACAAAATATAATATTATGATGTTGTTTAATTGGTAAATGTTATTATAACTAGGTTATATGTTTAGCCTTTTTAGATTATCTACGTCAGAATTATTAAAAAAATGCAAGCCTAAAAAGTACTAGATTCTCAAGTAAGTTTGAATAATTGAATAATTTTATACCACTTTAATGTGTGTTTGCTGCTAAGTGATTAACGCAGATAGACTTTTTTCTTTTCTTTTTTAGGAGCCATGATTATTTGACCTTTTGTGTTTTAATAGTGATATGATAAATTTAGCATTGACATAATAAAAACAGTTTTTTGCTAGCCGTACCGTGATTGGTAACGCCTACGTGTTGCATACCTATTTGTTTTATTGATATTAATGTTTGACGTTAGCTAAAACAGAGTATATGCACTTGCGATATGTATTGAAAAGCACGTAGGAGCCCTAACATGCTGCCAAGTATAAGTATAAGATTATCAGTGAATTTACTACCACTGAGGCATTAGATCAGTAGAAGACGCATTCGTTAAACGTTATTGTTATCGAAAATGTACAGGGTTGACGTATATCGCCGGATCGTCACGTCGAGCGATATGTCAATTTTATACACTTTCATTGTTTCGAAAATCGCCCCAGAGGGCCTAGACAAGTTGCTTAACACCATAGTAAACGATTTTTGAAAATTCAGTGTATGGAACTGACATTTAAGCGTTTGACGTAACAATTCAGCAGCTTACGTCAATCAGATATAATTTCGATAACGATAAGATTCTCATTGCGAGAATCTTATCTAGAGTCACTTGGTTGTTGTTCTCGTAAACAACTCGCTATTAGGGTTCCGTAAAAACGAGACCCTATTCTATTTCTAAGACTCCGCTGTCCGTCCCTCAGTTCGTCTGTCTGTCACCAGGCTGTATCTCATGAACCGTGATAGCTAGACAGTTGAAATTTTCACAGAAGATGTATTTCTGCTGCCGTTATAATATCATATACTAAAAACAAAATAAAATAAATATTTAATGGGGCTCCCATTCTTCTAACGTAATTTTTTTGGCGCTTTTTGCTCGATATTAATAACGGCAACAGGAAGACTCTTGAAATATTCTCAGTATATTTAGTTGTATAGTCACTTAAAGAATTAATATTTTAATTAATTTAATTAAATAATCGGTCGGTTTAGGCTCACCAGTAAAGAGGAAATACGGTCTTGAAATATAAATAGTTGAATATAGTATTTATGTCGCTGTGCGACCCTTTGGCGGCCGTCCAAGCACGAAAGGGACCAATGCAGAATTAATAAAACCTATTTAACATATAGGTAGTTAAAATAAGGGTCTCGTATTACCGTATTTACTCAAAACTAGACCAATGTTTTATAATTATCTCAGGAAAAATATGAGAAGGGCTTTGGTTATATATATCTCTGTTTGTGTTTCATTCATTTTTATTCGTTTAACTTATTTCATGGATGTTTAAAAATGGCGGTAAAACGTGGTCATTGGTTTTAGACTTTAGTTGTAGATGTTATAGTAATAAATTAATAATTTATGGAAATAAAATAAAGAAACGTAGCAGTGGTGAATACTGTACAGTAAAAATGCTCTAATATTATAAAAGGTAAGAAATAGGTACGTATAAGTATGTACTAAATTTTAACTAAAATAGGTTTATCGTGTATTTGTGAACAGGGGGGTTATTTTGACACCTCATTTAGATGATTCTCTAAATCAACTCACACTTTGCTTATAATAAAACACATACTAATGTATGTAAACATGTGTGACGCGTCCTTAAAAAAAATATTGTTTATGTCTTACGACACGTATAATAAATCAAACAAGAAAGTTGACAAGCGATAATGCTTAACCTTTTATGGCACGTTAAATGCATTCTTTAGGATTTTGTTTTTGACTGTGACGATGATGTTAAAATATTACCGACATATTACGTCATCGTGTTTAAAAAAACAATTTCTAAAATGTCGCGGTTGACTGGTTTCATCCCCTTTTTGTTTAGTTTCTCTTTAAAAAAATAAAAGATTTAAATTTACAAAATATAAGTTTTAAACAATCCCTTTAAAACTTTATCTTAATCATGTTTTTTAAAAGAATTTTAAATCTTTTATATAACAACAAAAAAAAAACCGACTAATAGATAAAAATAAACTTTCAGAAATGTACCTTATTTGACCATGTTGTGTAAACGGTATAATGATACTAATAACAGAGTACCAGGCACTGAGATAAGATCGCCACAACAATGTGACAGGACTTATTGCAGTTTTCATAAAAAAGTTGTACATTAATAACAGCCAATAAGAAGCATCTTGAATATCACGAAGATTGAGCTAACTTCCTCAATAGTTTACCAATCCCACACAGACCTACTTTTCTTATTATATAAATAAGATAAGCCCGGGTTCTGTCAGTGTTATCTCACATCTCGATTGTCAAAATAATCAACCGTCAAATCTAACAAAATGTTAACGAGCAGCTAAATATTTAGATCCAATTAACAATGCTATCTCACTTTCTATCTAACAATTGAATTTTGAGTCAAATGTCACGCTACATTACCCTCTTTTACGCTGTTTAGTCAAGTAGAAGGACGTAAGTTTACTTACGGTATTATGACGGTTTAAAACATAGCTTATTTAATGGTCAATATGGCCGTATAGGTACACTTCAGTCGTTATTTATAATACATACTAAGTTACTAGATAATGAGATAGATCAACCGTAAAGTACACATACAAAAATGACGTAAGTTGTCCTAGTAAACAGTTGCTTACATTATACCTATGTATGTGAACCCGTAATGCACAATAAATATAAATATACAACATTGAAATTTACTTGTAACTGCTCTTACGTCGTTTTGCTTCGAATAACAACCGAAGCGAAGTGTCACTATCTACGGTGACATCAATTTTACTTTCTCTACAATCTATTTACAATGAAAGTAGTCGCGGTGTACAAATCATAACTAGTATGATACTAGTAAGGTTCTACTGATATTTCGAAATGGATTTTATCGGGTTCCTTAATAATCATAACTTTACAACTAACCGCCCGATACTGCAAAACCACTCTCTTTTCAATTGACAAATTACTACCCGGCAAGCCTAAGTTGTCCCCTCAGATCATTATGATCAGTTTAGCTTGTGTATGTTTAAATTAAATCAGTTTTATTGATAGAGCAGCGCGGTTAATGAACCTAACCTAACCTAACCTAACTTTACGTTACATGCCTACGAGGACGCAGAGTTACTTCAGTTTTCCAGTTAATAACTTACCTAAGTATGTGGTTTAAGTTAAGTATACAACTGAATTAGGTCGTCTCCCTTTCCTTGCCCTTAAGGAGTTTCTGTTACCTATTACCGCTCGGGCGCTAGGGTTGCGTCGATACGCGTCGCTCGGTACTATGCACGCAAATAAACACAGGCTTAGTTCTTCCTGTTGAGTTTTTTGTTTGAAGACGAACTACTTTTCATACTGTGGTTCACGTCCCCTAGTTCTCCGTAAAGCTCTAATGTTATATCGGAGACCGCTTACCATCATGTGACATGCAAAAAAGGCGTGACAGATGTCCCACTTACTGCCGCCCCAACGTCATCAAGCGTCATTTCGGTCCATCACCAACCATTGTCTTGAAATTTGCCATGCTTGTCTAATTTGAATGATGGCATTCTTATCAGATACGTTGTTTTAGAATTAGTATTGAAGTGGGTGACGAATGATATGTTTGAGGCTTACACTGCCGGTGACGCATATAACGCCTTTCTTGACTTTGAGTGCCTGGAACACGTTCTACGTATATCTGTTTTTATAGTATGCGAGAGAGAGTAAAAATATAGCACCTTGAGGAAGATTAGCCTCTATTTCACCATCCTGACTCGAATGTAAATCGAACCTTATTGTCAGTGACGTAGAGGCTTGTACATTAATTTTTCGCCTTTGGAACGTTTACATATTTGTGACTTTTAATGTAAATTAAGGTAACCTAATAATTCGAGCAGGGTTAAAATCCGGAACCCTTTTCTAAAAAAGAGGGTTCGCTCCTTATCTACAATAAAATAACCTAAATATATCTTCATCTCTTTTCTTTCTTTGACAATGCATAAATAAAAATAATCATTTGATTGTTATCTAAAAGAATTCAACTTTGTTTTCTAGATTAGATACAATAAAACGCGTTGTCTCCATTCCGATTTCATGGCATTTAAATCGATTTAAAAGAAAAGACTGAACGATAATCGCTTTCTTTTTTTAGATTTCTGAGTAACTTATTTTAAGATCTAAATTTTATTTAGTTTATCATCAAACATTATTAACATACATTTTTATTTATATTAATAAATAAAAATAAATAAATGCTTAAATAACCTTTTGCTGTTTGTTATGTTAGTTATGTTATCCTGCTTGCCTAGTATGGTTGTGTATGTTAATAAACAATCCTTCACTCTTGTACTTATATACGTGTCAGAAAGTGACGGATGTTTTATCCACAATTTGTCACACGATAAACGCAGCCATATTAGGCCCCCAAAAGGATACTTTTTAAACCGGGTAATTGGACATTATCTCAAGGAATATCTATAAACATCTAAAGTCTATTTAAATAAAAATGAATCGCCGAAATCTATGCACGCGCATAACTTCTGAACAACTAACTGCACCAACTTGGATAATTCTTTTATTGTTGTTTGTATTTGTCAGGACATGACAAAAAATCAAAATATCCACCGGGAAAGTGGGAAATTAGCAGCGGAGGCGAAGCCTTAGTTCATATTTGTGTCTTTGTCTAGTGTAACTAAACAATGCCTGTGTCAAAGCGAACATGTTGACTTACGATATTTTGACACTACGTCACTTACGCCTATACTTCTACCAGACCATTGACCACAGAAGGACGTAAGTGATCACGAGGATATTATCTCGATTGGTCCCGGGATCCCGTAGTCCGGGATCGGTACCGATCCCGGACAGGGTAATTGCGCCTAATGCACGGGAACTCCATTAGTCAACGTTTAAACTTTGTGGCAGTTAAAATATGCACGGTTTATGTACGGCGGGTTCGGCCCGATTCGACTGAAAAGTTAAACAGGAAAGGGATAAAATATTATTTACATTTTTAATAATTTAAGGGTTAAAAAAAGTGATAAGGAACAGTGTTCGCTTTGCTGTGTTCCGGTGTGGGGATAAGACAACCGGTGAAATTACTAGCATAGAGGCATTCCTACTTAGTCCTCAGGGTTGGCAACGCATTTGAAGTCTTAGGATTGCAATTTTGAGATTGTGGTCTTTGAGATTTCAAATGTCTAATGGGTTTCAGATCTCGCGTACCTTCGCATTGACATAAAAAAAAAAGTTCAACATTATTCATAATAAGAATAAGCTTATACGTGGTCTAAACTGTCCTCCTGCTAGGTAGATTTTTTTTTGTCAGGTAATTGATTATAACTTAATGAAATGAAATTAGAATCAAAAGCATTAAAAAGTAATAAAATAGGTCCATATTAATTTCAGTGGTGTTACGTACAGCCAAGGATTATAATACCTATACCACTTTTTTTAGTCTCACTTTGGCATAGTCCAAAGTGGTATAGGAATTAAATTCCTCGATTGTACTATATAGAAGAGACATCAGAATCACACTAGGTACCAATATTTATTAATGTAAATCATTCATTCTGTTCTGTTTTATATTTTCTAAAGACGAAAAGCATTGAACATCTATAAATATAATATAATCCGAGTGACAGGCATCCATATTAATATTGTAAGAAAAAAATTTTTTTATAAGGCGCGTCCGTTACTTAAATTTAGTTTTTTAATTTGGTTGAACATTAGCATCGTTGTAGATCAAACACTATACTGCCGTCCTAAGCCAATAGGCAATATGTCAGATAAAACTCCCGTAGCAATATCAATGTTATTATGTATTTGCCTTGTATATATGTCAGACTCAATGTCCGCTCGTAACTACAAAACGGCTTAACCGATTTTAATAAATTATAAATAATAAATATAAATAATAATAATAATTATAAATTAGTCGTGGTTAGATTAGTCGGGTTTTTGGGTCCGTCCGGATCGCTACCACCATCTTATCCATTAACCTACCGCCAAACAGCAGTGTTCGCATTGTTGTGTTCCGGTTTGGGGATAAGACAGCCGGTGTAATGACTAGCATAGAGGCATTCCATCTTAGTCCTCAGAGTTGGCAACGCATTTGCAGTCTTAGGCTTGCAGTCTTGTGAATGCGAATGTCTATGGGTCACAGTTTCCACTTACCATCAGGTGGCCTGTGTGCTCGTTTGCCTTCTCTATGCCATAAAAAATAAAAAAATAAAATGTGGAAGAAAAAAATTAATACATGATAAGCAAGATTACTTTGATAACATTATCCAAACAGAACTTGGGTTTTTAAAAGCTGGTTTTCATTACACAAGTTCGTTCTTATAATCAAACATTAATTTTCCTTAGTAGAGTTCGAACAGCACCTCAATGGTTCCACGAAGCAGGAAGAACTTGGTAAATTTTTAATGTGGGGAATTGCGGGAGTCACATAAATCAGGAATCAGGGAATGCGCCTGCGTTCAGTAATCGGCGAGCATTCGGGCTGCTGAGTTATGTAAAGACTGAAGAATGGGAGTCGATTAATGTTCATTTTTATTTTTAGTAGACGTTGGTAAGGCGGGTATCTAAAGAGGCATTTTGTATTCATTTCATGTGTTGAAGAAGCGTGAATCTTCGGAATGGGAACAGTTGCTGATGTATTAAGGTAATATATCGAAAACTGTGTTCTCTAGCTACATTTTGGCAATATTTATCGTTTCTCAACCGTTTAAAAGATAAAAAAAAGACATTATTCAGTAAGTAAGCCGCACGGGCTCTTTTACACGTCAAGAATCAACCTGCGCTTCCCAAGAGGAGACCATTGCTGAGAAGAAAAGCCGCAAGAAATTTAGCAGTCAGTCATTTTTAAACATATTTCGAGAGAGATAGAGGAAGAAAATGAAATAAACACCTATTTATTCACGGATGTCCCCTAGACAATATAAAGTTTTGCATTTGACTAAAGTATTATTGACGAAGTCAGGTTTAGGCCATTCATTTTTGTCTGTTAGATAATCCTCGACCCTTTAGCTTTAGACATTAACGACTTTTTCAAGTAATTTTAAAGTTTCATTTGACTACCCGTTTCTTCTTCTTCTTCTTCTTCAGGATTTTTATAAAAACTAACCTAACCTAACCTAGAAGGCTCTACACGATGGTACTGAAATAAATCCTAAAAGTTACAGAAAAAAAGCGGGTCGGCAAATTAAACGGTTGGTAAACGATTTTCCCATACATATTTCGGCCAAAAGGCAGGACACCACATAACAATGCGATCACTAGCGGTAGATTAAGGGACAAGATAGTGTTCGCAGTGTCCTACAACTCTTACCACCACTAAACATGCGTATTGTACGTTACTCTGATGCGGAAGGGCATGGTTAGGTCAGGAAAGCGTTACCTATTCATTGGGGACCGTTACTTTTGATTGTTAACTATGAATCGATCGGTTCTATGGTCTATTAAACTCACTCTATTTACCTATTTGACGTAAACGATGTGCGAATTCATCCATTCATGCTATTAAATTCATTTGCGGAAACACATTTATGGAAACAGTGCCAGCGAGATCCTATTATTAAGCCTCTTCTGTCTGTTTGTCTGACTGTCAGCGGGCTGTATCTCATGACAGTTTGCGGGTATTAGGACATTTTGCAGAGTCCGTTCGTAGCGCTACCACCATCTTATCCATTAAGCTACCGCCAAGCAGCAGTGTTCGCATTGTTGTGTTCCGGTTTGGGGATGAGACAGCCGGTGTAATAACTAGCGTAGAGGCATTCCATCTTAGTCCTCAGGGTTGGCTACACATTTGTAGTCTTAGGATTGCAGTCTTGTGAATGCGAATGTCTATGGGTCACAGTTCCCACTTACCATCAGGTGGCTTGTGTGCTCGTTTGCGTTCTCTATGCAATATAAACAAAGAGTGCCGCTGTAAAAAAAAATGGGGTTCTCATACAAGAAATGTGTTTTTTTTCTACTGGGTACGGAACCCTTCGTGTATAAATCCGACTCGCATTTAGACGGTTTTCTTTATCATAATAAAAAAAATGTTTTCGCGTTGGGAAATATTGTATCAAACATTTCTGTCGAGATAACTACGTATTCATACAAAGTTTTTCTGCCTATTGTACTTTTTTGCACAGTCATCATCTCCTTATCATGACTGATAGTCGCAATCAATCAGTTACTAAAGATTAAGTCGTTCGTTCGTGACGTTTTTAAGAGATTGTGAAATTAAAAGCTAAAAATCTCCATACAAAATGCGAAAACGTTTCACACCCCCCATTTTAAGTTGTAGATAACATGAAAAACTATGTCTGAACGTTTTCCTTTCCAAGAAAATATTTCTTAGTACAAAACAATTTAAAAAAAAAAACAGATTATACAGACCTAGGTCTTTATAATAACTACAACTTATTCAAAAATACGAGCTGTAGGTACGCCTCCAACAAGATGGAGTGACGACCTCGTCAGGATCGCGGGACCGCGGTGGATGCGAAAAGCACAAGACCGGTCTGAGTGGAAAGCCTTGGGGGAGGACTATGTCCAGCAGTGGACGTCTTTCGGCTGACATGATGATGATGATGATGATGATTCAAAAATAGTGAAAATCGGACTTAATTTAGTTTTCGCCCGGAGTTAAATTTGTATGGTTTTTTTTTTATAGGTATGCGATTTTAGCGTCGCTGGTCAATTCTCTCCTCTGTGTACGGCGGTTAGAATCCAAACGCAATGGGTCTAATTTAAGAAGGTACCTACAGCAGAGGCCCTTGCATACTAGCAGTTCTATTCGATTCGTTTTTAAATCTATCGCGTCACTGGTAAATCACGTGACTTTTCGTATCACGTCATCTACCAGTGACGGGATTGGCTTAAAAACGAAAGGAATAGGAACGCTAGTTCGCGTAATGCATCTTGCCAAGGGCCTCAGAGATGCGGACACCTTCCGAGTACCTAATAGATCAAATTAGCAGACCAGTTTGGAAATCTTATCAAGAAAATATAGAGAATATTCTCGGAATCACTTGATAGCATTGAGAATGTTATCTTTTATTCAACAAAACTCAAGTTACCGAGAGTTTCTCATGAGAAACCTTCACCTTTGAAACTGAAATTGCAATTGCAAATTCAATACAATAAATAAATGTTTAAAAAACAATTAACCGTCTCCATAAAAAGTAAAATAAATCATATTTTAAAATAATAATAGCCAGTTAACACGACGCCGTCATTTGACTGACCTATAATTATTTAAAAAAACAACAGTTACGATATAGTTCGAGTACATAAATATATATATAGTCTTTAGTACCTTAAACATGACTTTAAATAGACAAGGTACTAAATATATAATTTATTAATTAATAATGATTAGTTGAATTATAACTAAACTAAATACAAATCAATTAAAACTAAATAAAAACTAGAAAAGTGAGGGCCCCCGTGGCAAAGTACCACAGATGCTGGCAGCATTTCCTCGTTGTATAGCAATGCTAATACGCTGTCCGAGGAAGCTGCCAGCTCTGTGGTCACCGGTTTTTTGTTTGTTTGTACTAAATTGTACACATATTTATGAACTTGATTGTACGGAGAATTACTCATAAAAAACTTCATCAATGTGAGAAGTTTCTCGTCGTCGGTACAATCCTTAAATTGCCGTATAATCAGTTTCGTTACGAACCACTGCAACTGAGTGATAAGTGAACATGTGTATTGGGAACGACTCGGGCCCAATTACCTGGAAGTGTGTCAGCTGATAACCTCAAATAATGCTATCGCGATAAGGGTTTATTATCTTACGAGTTATTACGTTTTGGATTGCGTTGTTAAGTACCGAGAGGCCTCGTTTTAGGAACAGGCTATAAAGATATAGCACAATTTTTTTATGGGATTGTGGAGGCATACGAGCACACATGCCATCTGATAAGTGGTAACTGTGAACAATAGACCTTCACATTCACAAGACTGCAAGCCTAAGACTGCAAATGCGTTGCCAACCCTAAGGACTAAGATGGAATGCCTCTATGCTAGTCATTACACCGGCTGTCTTATCCCCAAACCGGAATACAACTCAAACACTGCTGTTTGGCGGTAAGTTAATGGATAAGATGGTGGTAGCGATCCGGACAGACCCTGCACAAGGTCCTACCACCCGCATTTCCGTATTTCCGGGATGTCTTTGCTGACGAGACAAATGACTCATCGGAGACGGACCACCTGATGGTAAGCAGTCACCATAGCCCATAAACATCAGCATTACCAGGGACACAGCGAAGTTGCTGCCTTTCTGTGAATACTGTATTACGGTAGGCCCGCTTTTCTCATGAATACCATGGCGGCGCCACCCAGTCGTCCGCAACCAAGCGGACACCCAGTCGAGATACTCTCCATAGAGCTGTTGACGACGCGTTAGCTCACTCTACTCGCCACTTGGTCTGGTTTAAGAGCTTGGTAAACTAGTGGCTAAGAGTGATAAGGCACTGAATTTGAGCTCTGGCAGTCTGCTATACCAAAAAGATTTTCGACATGAAGAAAGAAAGAAAAATGCTTCATTGCCCAAACAGCTTTACAATTGTGTTGTTAACTAAAAAGTTACACTTTACACGTTTAGCTGTGGCATAAGGGGCAGACTCAGCCTGAGCTGTCCTTTCTTAAATAAATTGATGAAGAAAGAATCCCGTGAGGAAATATGTCAATATACATATGTCACTGTACAGATTGTGTAAAAGAAGTAATAAGTAATGCACAGAAGATCATAGAGGGTTGAAGCGTGACCGAAAGAGTCCCTCTTTAAACAATAAAATATAGGTAGCCATTAGAGATGTAAGATTGATTTGTTTTCGTATCACATCCGATGCCCTGCCATGCCATGATTAAAATAAATGAATAAGCTTGTCAAACTAAATAAGTCATAAGAAAATTCCTTTTACTATAAGTCGATTTTAAAGGAGCCGTAAAAAAACCCGAAACCATATCAAACTTTATATTTATGCGATGGAGAAGCGCACAAGCCACCTGACGGTAAGTGGGATCTGTCAAAAAAAGCCATTTGCATTCTCAAGACTTTAATCTTAAGACTGCCATCTTACGACCGCAAATGCGTTGCCGCACCCTGAGGATGACAGAACAGTTATTTTTCAGCTTTTTTTAAAATCATATCTTATTTTACCAGTTTCTTCCTGAAATCATCATTACAAGGGATAGCGTCATCAAAATGATTCTTAAGTAGATGATTATTCTTGTTCCAATAGGATCTGCAAGCACAAATTCTTCTTAATCAAACCGCAAGAGTACCGTCATACAGCTGACGTCATCAATGATCATAGCTGCCAGCCTTGACCGATAATATGTAAATTAAAATACATTTGAGTAAATATGAACTCAGGCAATATTTATTTAAATGCTCCATTCGTTTTGGTTATAAATATTATTTATGTAAATATAATGCATTTGACTTCCTCCATTGAATTGTTTGCTTTGCCATTGTGCTTTACTGGAATATTCCGTTTGCATTATTGAATGATGAGGAATTTTATTGCGATAGTTGTGGCACTGGCACTGAATTAATTAACAAACTTATGGCAAGGAAAATTGGGTAGCAACAGTTTTTTTTTATTTATTTTTTTATTCTGATAGCTAGGTCCATAGCAGTACAAGAATTAGTATTAATTAATTAGAATTAGTACTAAAAGTTAAAAATCCTGAGTATATTTCATTAGTTGGCTATTAGATCTAAAGATCGCTCTAATTGGACTATTTTTAATAAGTTATTGAACTAAACACGTAATTCGATTGTCCTATTGTTGCTGATCATAATATTACTTAATTATTTGGTAATCAAAGTATTGTATTCCAATATCATTGTTTTATTTGTTCAAGAAACGTAAATGCCAGTGTTTTAGGGACCATGCCGCGAGCGGACCTGCTAGAGGGGGTGTTCTTTTTATAGTGGTGTTTATGTTTAATTTTTAATATTTGAGTAGCTTAGTTTTATTTTATTTTATTTTAAATAAGTTTAGTTTTAACTTTAACTTTTAAATTTTAATGTAAAGTCCGTATTTATAGTTGTATTAAATAAATAAATCTTATCTTATGTTACTAATATTAGAAACGTAATAAGTATGCTCACTATTTGTAAATATGCACAATCGTTGCCCCGCATAGCGGGGCTTTTATCTTTCTACCTATAAGTGACAGGGTCAGTTAAACTGTAATTCTATGGAACTTGCTAACTATGTAAACAAGCCGCCATACTAAAATTGACATTATATGTCAATTTCAATATATTGTTTGTTTACATAGTCAGCAAGTTCCATAGAATTACAGTTTACATGTCTACGTCCTGCTTCTCGACCTTCGACCTTCAAAATGCCACTCTATAGTCAGGAGAAAACCGAAAGTAAAGACAGTTTGTGAAAGAATAGTCCTTTGCCACACACATCCAAAATAATTTACCTAATTATACCTACACATAAAATTAGCAAGTTATAAGTGAAAATAAATAAAGGTACCTATATATTTCGCAATCATTCACTATCATTATCAAATTAATAACTATAACGTATTATTTATCTAATACCTACAACATAAAGGAACCGATAATTATGTTTCATTATTAAAATTAAATTCCTAGAAAATTCTGACTGGTACACGGATACTATAGGTAGTTAGTAGAAGTATTATCAGAGAAAATATGATAAGATTTGTTATTGAATATCAATAAAATATTAGCATAGCCTGTTATCTTTGTTTTGGCAAAAACCTTGCCCCATTGGCTAACATTGAGTCAATCTTTAATCACTAAACTTGTGCTCAATAATTTCAATGCTCAATGTTACAAACATGCACGCGTGCAAAGATAACGATTTTTAATGATAAGTGTTTAAAATCATCATTTCGTCCACAAAGCAGTTTAGTCAAACTGCCTTTAGCGGTTTACTGCATGGTAGTAAGTAAGGTTACCAATAGAGTCCAGAATGCTTCGACTACTACATTGTAGTTAGCTCCTTCTTTGGTATTACGGCATCGAATCGGTAGGTAGGTAGGTACCAAACTATAATACGTAGACAGGCAGGAAAACTATACTTAGTTGGCCAGTTAAATCTTCCTTTACTAATTAAAAAGTAAGTAAGTAGTGGTGGTTGGACCTTGTGCAGGGTCCGTTTAGATCGCTGCCACCATCTTATCAACCCACCGCCAATCAGCAGTGTTCGCATTGCTGTGTTCCGGTGTGGGGATAAGACAACCGGTGAAATGACTAGCATAGAGGCATTCCATCTCAGTCCTCAGGGCTGGCAACGCATTTGAAGTCTTAGGATTACAGTTCTGAGATTTTAATCTTGAGATTTCAAATGGGTCTCAGATACCATTTACCATCAGGTGGCCTGAGAGCTCGCATGCCTTCTCATTGCCATAAGAAAAGCAAGTTTTTATTGTGAGAAGACAAAATTATTTCCAAATTATACACACGTTTAGATCTTTCCAGCTGCGCAACGGATTTTAATGTGGTTTTCGTCAATATACAAAGTGATTCAAGAGGAACGTTTTCATGGCTAATAATTTCCTGGTTTATGTATAAATCGAAGCGAAGTAAGTAAGTAAATCCTTTATTCACAACAAAAACACGCAGACATAAAATAAAAGGTAACAAAAATAAAAGAAAAGAGACGACATGTCGCGTTAATGTTGCGAAACGGACCCAACTCAGCATATGCTGGCTGTGAAGCCAACGCTGATCTTCCGTTGGGACCGCTCGGTGAAGACACGGAAGGCCATACAGACATTTCGGTAGGTACTTACATTTAAACAAAAATGAAATAAAACTAAAAAATAACTTTGCATGTCACAACAGACAGCGCCTCAGGTGGCCATGAGATAGACTAACACTATCTGCATTACTTGACCATAAGTCTTGAAAATATGTTGTATGTTGTAGTCAGGGCGGGTAGCCAGTATTAAATAAGCTACGCTAATTTTTCTCGCCATCGAATTTTGACACGGAATTTCAACAAGTATTTTTAGCTAGTTGGCTGTATCTTATTCCACTTAACTCTGAAAACAAAAACCAACTGCAGTTTAATTTGAGAAATGATCACTGTGAAGTCTCAAATTGCTTCATGTTTTTAATTACTAAATTATAATTTAACGCTTTTAGTTTTACTTTATCTCGGCCAATGCCAAGTAATACATTGAGTAACTACTTAAAACTAAATAATAATACCTTACAGTTTTATTTAGTATAAAAATATGGCGGCTATAAAATAAGGAAAGATCAATAATAAGTAAATGAACATTTAGTAACGCTCCCACGCATACAAAAAACAAAAGATATCGTAAACGAAAAATACATGATTTCAGTCTTCCGTTACCTATCTATTGTCTATTCTGTGTTTTTTAACTAAACTTTTAGCATTATTGTTATAAATTTGAGTTTTTCGTGTTTCATTAGAAATACTATAGTCGATTTACTTTTTGATAAGTCGATTTAGCTCGGAATAAGTGGGTGTAATAACAGTACTGTAACTGTACAAGTATCCGTGTGATCTACGTGAAATTCGCTCTTTTGGTAAATTTTACCTTTTTCCTTTTTTTGCCCAATATAAGAAGGAATTGACTTGGAGCGACCGTTCGACAGAGATAAGTTCTCAACCTATAATTTAATTAATAAATACCTGTCAATAATAAAAAAAAAGTAATAGCATGTCTAATATTGTCTAGATACTGAGACGAAAAAAAAAACATTGTATCACAAAATTCAAGTCCGAATTGACGCGAACACAACCTAAAAATAAACAATAAAAATATTTTACGATTTACCAATAGCAACATTTGACAAGGTGCCGTGCTAAACTCATCTAAGTATTTTTTTTACAAAAAACCGTTCTTAGCATGACAATAAAATTAACATTCAATGCTAATTAAGTGCAGAAGCGTTTGCGTGTTTATGTAACTTCGTTTCACGGTCTCGACTCCGCAGTAATGCCACAATAACTGTACTCAGAATTAGCTCAATATGCTGATCTGTATCTGTATTATAAATCATTCCTATTTAGATGCTATCGTTCTTGCCATGTAACAGTTCAGTGCACTCTGCACTTGTATAAACCTATAAACGCATCTGTGTAAATATCTAGTTTTTATCCTCTTGTGTCATGTGGTGATAATGATTTTGTAATAGTATTACTATTACGGTAAATATTGATATTTGTTTGATGTTCAACATTCTTGGTGTAATGAGTGGTTGATGTTGTAAGTTATTATCATTGATGTACATAAAGCAAAGTCATCAACATATCTGTAACAATTACTCAACGACTGTAATCTACCAGAATGTACAGGAACCAAGTGAAGCTAGTTACAGGCTTCATCATTAGATCAGCTCTAAGGCACAGCCTTGTCATTTTGTTTCTAGTGTACCTACTCCATTTCAGTGCTATTCATAATAACAGGAAATGGTTCAAATGTGGTTTGGGTCAAAAATCATTAGGTATCTGTAATTTTCAATAATTTGGCAAATCGTATTAGTTTATATTTTATTTAACTTTGCTGTTTATACGTTTTATACAGGACCGTTTTCTTGCTAACAGCATTGACCTTTAACTTAGTTTTTACTTTAGTTCTTAATTACATTGATCTTCAATAGTTAATACTGAGAAGTTCAAGTTCAGCATATTCGGTGCCAATATCTCTTTTTAGAGTCGATTTTGTAAGAAAATCTGAACCTAGGTACCTAGTTCTGTTTTAAGCCAAGCAAGGTCATGTTTTTGCAAAATTACAATTATAATGACAAAAAATATAAACTCATACTTGTTTACAGGGTTAGTAAAAAGGCAATACAAATAAATTTCAAGTAGGTACCTAGTTATCTATCTTCGAAAAGTTATGCCACTTTTAATCACTGGTAACAATGTTACTTTTCTTAAGCTTAAAACAGTGCATAACTAAACAGGTTTTAAATTGAATGACAGACGGTAAACTTGAAAGTGAGCGAAGCCAGGCTCGAACCTAGGTCATAAAATCACCAAGGTTGAGTATTGAGGTATTCCAGTAAAAGAGTAAAAACTTTTTAAGTGCCAGACAGCCAGACTGTCGGTGCCTTGTTGAAAATAAAACAACAGTTGTCTATGGTATAGAATAAACGATCATTATTACGTTTATGTTAAGATTACTAGGTTTTTTACTTTGCTTCATACTTTGTAATTTTGTAGTCCGTAAAGAACATATCTATCGTTAAGTCATAAAAAATTGAACGCTTAAGATGTAAATTACCTATATTACTTAATAGTTTAGTAACGGACTTTATTAATGCAATAATAATCCTCAGACTTAAACTGGATTATTTTTAAGGTCAATGATAACCAAACGAAAACATCGTTTACTTAAACCGGTAACTTTACCGTACTTTTAAAATGATAAAAAACTTACCAAGCGACTTAAAAACTTCAGCTCAAAACCACATAGGCACAGCACAAAACTCAAACTGTTTTACACATGCAAGCACTGTTTCTGTTGTCAATGCAAAGCCAACTTTCTACTTGATCTACTATTTCAACTTGAATTTAAACACTTTGACCACTTTGTTGAATAGAAACTGAATGAAAAGTCTTTAAGACTGTAGGTTATACTACTCTTTTATAATGTTTTTTAATAGTTTATTGGTGACGTAAAAGTTTCGTGACGCGTATGAACGCGGTCGCTCGCTCCGGCGGTTGAGTCGCATCTGAGCGGGTGTATAGAGACAGTTGACCTTCGTAAAGCGAAATGCTAGTGAAGTTAGTTGCGACCGGTTTGCCTTTGGGCAAAAGTGCCTGTGTGCTTTGCCCATTTTTTTTGAGTTCAGGCGGGTGATTTTTGGTTTTAGGTATTTTGGAGTTTAAACCCTTTTACGTTTGGTGGCAGACGATTCCCTAAAATTGTATGAGGGACGTTTCCTGCTAACATAATTACTTGATAATATGAAACTATGCAAAAATGAATTAAAAATAAAACGAATATGAAAATAAAGCAAAGATTTGTTATTGAAAAGTACTAGAATTAATACGCATTTTATTTAAGTATAGTTTATAAAATAAGATAGAAAAGTATATAAATAATATGGTTTTTGATTATTAGGTATTCTATCGTTTATTGTTTAAGTAGATTAGTTTATTTTTATTTCAATAAGTTAAGTTTTCATACATTATGGATTTAAGTTAAGTTATGCTAGTATTTTTTTAAATTAAAGGTATCAAAAGTAAAAATGCAATATTATATACCTATTAAATGACTTGACCGTCACTGGAAGCTTTATAATTGAGAAGGCATATCCGTTTCCGTCTAATTTCTACTAATTTTCATACAATTTGACTTCAATTTCCGGCTCAGTGGCGACACCTGACGGCAGCGCGCCATTTTTTTACTTACCGTAAAATAATGTCGAGCTACCTTACCTCATTGGCATTTTCTTTTCCGTCGAAGCAACTTGTGCGCAGCAATTCTGTTCCTGCGACGACTTAAAAAGTATAAAGTGATATAATAACGTGTAAGATTTCTATAAACTGTGCTAAACAAATCGTGAACACGTAAGTAACCATTTTAAATTTCGCTTATAAACCTAATCAGTTACAAGTAAATAGTACGTGATCGTTTCTTTTTAAACGGTTATTTGCCGTTCGGATCACTACATGTAATTACTGTTAGGTTAACTAGTTTTCATACGACCTTTTAGATAGCAATTAGTGAATGGTGGTGTTACAAATAGGTTAACATCGTTTCATCTTACAGTAATGAGTGTTAATCAAAACTTGGCCGCCCAGCCGGAAGCTGTGGCTGGCCCCAGCGGAGTGCCTCGCGTTCGCAAGCGACCCCGCAGCAGCAGCTCGAGCAGCGGCAGCTCCTCGAGCAGCGACTCTTCGAGCTCGTCGGGTTCCGGTAACAACGGCTCCCGGTCGCGCCGCAACCGGCGTAAGAAAAGTAAGCGCAAGCATCGTTCTAATCGTATGATGGACAAATTATTTAAAGAAATGGGTGAGCTCCGCAAACATATTGTTTCATCAGGCCATAACGATTTAGCTTGTCCCGATAATGTATCAATGTATTCTGGGGTAAGTGGTGAGCTATATAATGAAATTCCTTGTGAACCAGTTTCGGTTACTGATGACCATGATCCTGATGTACCCTTCACTTTTGATATTGAAACTAAATTAAAGGAACCATCTGTTCCTAAGACCCCCGAAAACTTTCTTAAAATGCTTAATGATGTACAGCACTTTGGTTGCAAGACTTGGTCAGACGTAAGATACGCTGACACCCAAAAGACATATAATCACACCCCAGGATTTATTGATCTAGAAACAAACGAAGAGGTAAAAATATATGAGTCCTTGCGTCACCTGTCTTACGCTGATAAATCGTATGCGGCCTTAACTTTTTGTATACTACAACAGAAGGAAACATTACAAGAAGCTATTCGCTGTCTTCTGTCCTGGGCTAAAGTCACAAACGTTAATTTTGAAACCTTAAGTGTAAAAGTTGATGAGTTATTTCAAAAGGGGAATCTATCCAAAATCTCCTCAGACTTATTGCAATTAGCTTGCGGCCACCGGGCTGAGGCCATCGAAATGCGTCGAGAATCTATTTCTAGCCAAATTCGAGATCCATTAGTTAAAGCAATAATAAATAGAATACCTCCTTCAACTACGTACATATTTGATCCAGAGCCTTTTACAACAGCTTTGGAAAAGGCAGGTGGGGTACGCAAAGCATTTTGGCCCCCAAAAATTGAACAAGGCAAATCGAACCATGCGAATAACCACCCCTCGCGGGGGCAAGGCATTCGTAAACCAGCAGTTCCATCGCGTGGAACTCAAAGCACTGCGCATCACCTTGAGCAGAGCGCGCATATGCAAATGCATACTGGTCATAACAATTACAACCCACCCTCGCGGGGTGGATATGGATACCACCATGCTCCTTATTCCTATAAAAATCAATCAGTAAATCAACCTGATTACGGTATAGGTGGGAGAGGTTCATTTCACAACCGAGGTTCGCGGCCCGAACGTGGAAGTACTCGAGGACGCTCATATGCTCCGAGAAGTAGAGGTAACCAAAAAAGGTACAAAAAATGACTCGAAACAATTTCGAGCAGGTCGTTTAGCGCACTATCACTTAGCATGGAAGAAAATAAATGCACCAGAGATAATACTCAGGTTAATCAAGGGTTACCGAATACCATTCTTTCAAAAGCCACCCCTAATTCGCCCAAATCTAATCAGAGGTCCCTTTCATACTCCCGTGTCAAGGGAAATGTCTTTAATTGTGGAAAAAATGAAAGCACAACACATTTTAAAAGTGGCTCAAGTCTCACAGAGTTTCGTATCCCCTCTATTTCTGGTGCCAAAACCCGACGGGACCGCTCGTCCAATTTTCAATCTGAAAGCGCTAAACGAATATGTAATAACAGAACCGTTTCACCTAGTAAACATGCATCGCGTCCCCGATTTCCTTCAGCCCAACGACTGGCTGTGCAAAGTAGATTTATCCCAAGCGTACTTTCACCTGAAAGTAACAAAGTCACACAGACGCTTTTTGCGCGTTATATACAACCAGGAATTGTTGGAAATAACTTGCCTCCCATTCGGTCTGAGCACAGCCCCAAAAACTTTTTCAATGCTGACAAATTTTGTAGCTCAAATATTAAGGGAACGGTGGAATGTGAGAATTTTAGTATACCTGGACGATTTTTTGATAGTAAATCAAAATTCCTACATACTCCGCGACCATGTCCAAGTCACGGTGCAAGTACTACAGAGATTGGGCTGGGAAATAAATTTCGAAAAATCTGTTCTTTGCCCTCAGAAGAGCATAATCTATTTGGGAATTCTATGGAATACCTGGGACAATGTAAAATCCTTGCCAAAGGAAAAGGTCATGTCCATAAACCAAAAAGTAAGTCATGTGCTCGAACGAGGCCAAATAACTTTAAAAGATTTACAGAGATTGATAGGACTTATGAACTTTGCCAGCTTTGTTGTTCCACGAGGTCGGCTCAACCATCGGCAACTGTTAATGTTCATGAACTCGTTGCCAAACCCGTCGGCAAGGCAATTTATGCTACCACAGTGTGTCACGAACGAACTCGTCTGGTGGGTCCAGAATTGCCAGATGTCAACACCATTGCACTACCCACCACCGATGCATTTTCTGACGACAGACGCGTCCGACATCGCTTGGGGGGCGCAACTGGACGACCTGGCTCTCTCAGGTGCCTGGTCGCAGAAAGAACGAAGTCTGCATTGCAACCAAAAAGAGATGCTGGCGATACTACATGCTCTTCAAGGACACGCACACCTATTGTGTCACAGCATGATCCTCATACAGTGCGACAACATGACAGCAGTTGCCTATCTTCGAAAAGAAGGGGGTGCGAAATCACCAGCCTTGGTCAACATAACACATCAAATTCTAGATCTCCTGGATCAAAATCGAATACACTTCAGCATACACTATCTCCCAGGCAGATACAACAATCAGGCCGATCACTTGTCGCGCCATCGCCAACCTCCAGAGTGGCATCTGCTACCAGCCTGCGTACAGGTAGTGTTTGCGAAGTGGGGAACTCCAATGATAGATCTGTTTGCCTCAGCAGCAGCGCACGTGGTGTGCAATTATGTTTCTCGAGACCTGACGGATCCTCAAGCCCTTTATCACGACGCGTTCAGTGTCCAGTGGAACTACCCGCTGGCATGGGTTTTCCCCCCGCCATTTCTAGTTCCCAAAGTGCTGACTCACTTAAATCAGTCGAGCGGAATATTTCTATTAGTGGTACCACGATGGGAGATGGTATTTTGGCGTGCGGATATCAAAGCCAGAGCACTTGCGGCACCTTTAACTCTGAGGCACTTGCAACGTCATCTAGTCGACACGTCAACGGGTCTCCCACCACCGAGGGTCGAGGACATCACCCTCGAGGTTTGGAAATGTGGGGGTGGACTGAAACGTTAGCGGCATGGAATACTGAGCAGCTAACACTACTTAAGAATTCTTGGCGAAAATCCACCTTAAAGACTTATGAGGTAGCTTGGAAACGTTGGACCTCCTGGGCTAGTGCTAAAAATATAAATAGTAAAAATCCGACAGGTGCACAATTAGCTCAGTTTTTGTCAGATTTATGTTTAATTAATAATCTATCTTACAATACCATTATTTTACACAAATCTGTCGTTTCAACGTTGTGTAACACTGAGCAATCAAACCGACTCAGTTCACACGTTCTTGTAAGACAAATTTTAAAGTCAATAGCTCTAAGAAATCCTAAAACATTCCAACCGCCAATTTGGGATGTTAGCAAACTGACGTCATTTTTGACCAGCTATGTAATAGACATAAACAATGTGTTTCAGACGTCACGCCACGCAGCAATCTTGTTGCTACTATGCTCTGGTCGACGAATACATGACTTGACTTTACTTACGGTAGATCCTAGCCATTGCATAATATCAGACGACAGCATTATATTTTGGCCCCAATTCGGGTCAAAAACTGACTCCAGCAGTTACAGACAATCAGGCTGGAAACTTGTGTCAAATGTTAATGATCGTAACTTAGATCCCTTATACTGGATAAAGAGAACTATTTCTTTACTAAATCAAAGACGTAACTTGGCTAAATCATGCAATTTATTTATTACCATTAAAGGCGAAGCACGACCTGCGTCACGTACAGTTATAGCAGGGTGGGTGAAAACCCTGTTTAAAGAAGCCGGCATAACGGGAGCCCCAGGAAGCACTCGTTCTGCTGTAGCTTCTAAAAGTTGGCTGGATAATTATCCCCTAGACGAAATCTTGGCCCGTGGTAATTGGCGATCAGCTAACACTTTTCAACGCTTTTACAGGCGAGAAGTTATGACAAACGTTGATTCAAGTAATGTTACTAGATTATTCAATCCGATTTAATGACGCCTATCTATGGGTATAAATAATTGAGTATTGTAATTGTTTACAATATGTATTTTGTGTTAATTACTGATTGTGAATAAAGTTTATTTATTAATATATGTGCTTCCTTGATTATTATTAAAAATTACATAACATTTATAGATGTTTTAATTATTTAAATGTCACATTGGCATTAATTTTCCTAACATTAACCTATTCCGTGGCGTCACCAGGCGATAACAAACAGGTCTCAATTATAAAGCTTCCAGTGACGGTCAAGTCATTTAATAGCAGCGTTTTACCTGAAATAAAACGCATATTAAATACTTACCTCACTGGAAGCTTTCATTTCATTCCTGCCTGGTGTAATTGAGTCAATGAGGTAAGGTAGCTCGACATTATTTTACGGTAAGTAAAAAAATGGCGCGCTGCCGTCAGGTGTCGCCACTGAGCCGGAAATTGAAGTCAAATTGTATGAAAATTAGTAGAAATTAGACGGAAACGGATATGCCTTCTCAATTATAAAGCTTCCAGTGAGGTAAGTATTTAATATGCGTTTTATTTCAGGTAAAACGCTGCTAATATACATTTTATATTCCTCTTCCTTTAGAAAACCGACATTAATTAGGTATGAAGAAAGTATTTCAGGTAAAAAGTCAAGCATAAAAGTTGTTTTTTGTGGCTTTATAATATCTTATTATATTAACGCGTAGGTACGATAAAAAAAAGAGAATGATTGTCAAAACTACTGTTTATGGCATGTACATGGCATGGCAGGATACGTACTTTTAACGTTAGTACTTAGTTATTTACTTTGATTTTACATCTTTAAAATTGTGTTTTTTTCTAAAATCAAAGGAATACAAATATGAGCAATAAATCTCAATTTTATTTTATTTTATTATCAAATATATCGAAAAAAGACACCCTCTTAGTCACTAACACACAATAGCGTGCTTAAATTGTTACGTGCCCTTATCTGTCGTTATGACATTTGACAGAAACTATCTTTAACTAAACTGGGTTTATAGTACGTTTATGAATAAGAGTAAAACTGGTTCAAAACAAACCAGAAAGTGCAGTAAAACTCCTGAAGAATTTCTCCATTAACGGTATTAGGGCTGTCTTTGCTTAACGTTTAATTCTCCGTAATACTGTGAAGTGTAGTCCAGTTCGACAACAAAGAGATGTATCCGCTTTTACATCTTAATGCATAGTTATAAGGTTCAAAAGTGGATATACATATTTTTGCAGTCAACTGTACTTAGTCTGGTTAGTTTATTTTTCTAACAAATATAACAAGGATAGGTAACATAATCGAACGAAGCAATTAACCGTAAATGTTTTCAAAAATTTGAGGTTATGTGTCAAACAGTACTGCCTTGTTTACATATTTACTCATTTCTAATGACACCGACTATATCGACGATCTTGAGGGGGCGACCTCAGTTTGCCTGTTAATACTTTGTCAACGGATTGGAAACTGAGTTATTTAAAAAAAAACACAGCCTCCTTTTTAAGTCGGTTAAAAAGACTACATCCCTGTACAGCCCTAAGGCCTCCTCGTGCGCCAGAATCAGTCAGTGTTAACATATTAAAATTGCTACCTTCAATGTTCCAACATCGATTATTATCTTAAATATTTCTTCGCCGAATTGCAATTTAAAAAAAAACAAGGGCTCAGGTGAAAATAATTTTAAAAGTTACTATAACTCTAATCTGTTTCAAACAAGGTTGGAATTACAATAAGCAATAAGATCAGATGCGCCTTTCTTTCTTTCTAAAAGGTTGTGTTTGTATTGGTAGAAACTTAAGATATTAAGGGCCTATATCGCCAATTATCATACTAAATGGACTCCAAAAGGAGTTTTCGGATTTAGGGCATAAGGGAATTTGGGTTTAATTGGGCACTAAATCAGGGGGCATTGTCCAGTTGCATGTTAAAAATGGGCCAAGTGAGAGCTGGAAATAAAATTATTTTTGTAGTTTTTTTTTTTACTAATACTTGTATTGAAAATCTGACATTGTTTTAATTTACTTAAGCCTTTTTTTCACAATAATTTAAAAAATATACTTTTACAAATGTAGGCATAATAAGTGTACCAATAGTAGGTAGTTATTAATATATATTTCATGGACGCTATCTTTATCTTTGATTTTATTGTAGCTTTAATAATATAGTCTTGTAAATTAAAATTTAATTTTCGCTCATTTTGCCACTAAAGCTGACATTTTTTCATAATTTATTAAAAAAAAGCAATCACTAAGATGTCTTTCTTTTATTGTTATATAATGTAATTTCTACTATTAAATTTAATAAATTAAAATCTCTGGGCATTTAGCCCTTGGCTTTTTTCTAATGAATATGTTTTAAACTTACGTACGGAACTCTAAAGTTGTTCGAATTAAGTTCATCCTTTTTGAAGTCGGTTAAATCATACCATTGATTTATCTCTCTGCCATCTTTTAATTAAATTACGACCAATTGAATATCTTTTTTGGAATACAATTTATGATTAACAGATTGAAAATTTAAACGTTATTCAAACAGAATGCCTTGACTCGTTCTTAATAAGTTAAATGCAATATCAGGTAAATATTTTGTAAAATTATAATTAAAAAAAATCCGTCTACCAGAAGGGCTAACCTAATATTTTTTATTTAAAAAAAAAAGACGATTAAACATTGTAATAAAAAATAAGTAACAAAATTAAATTTAAATTTAAATTAAATTAAAAGGAATATTATGCTACTTACTTATTGTTCATCATGTTTTATTTTTAATATTTTTTTTTGTATTTTTGTTATACCTATCTCATTTTGCAATATCCATCTTAGCTTTCTACAAACTTTCCAAAAGGATGATTTATAATAATGGGGGTTTAACTACTTTTACAAATAAAAATTAAACGATTCGAATTGATTTAAAATGTAACGAAAAAAATGTGGTACAGCTTATGTTCAATTCAATTATTTATTACTTTATAAACGATAAAAAAAACCACTAAGCATATTTAAATGAGTATCGACACTTCGAAGGATAAGAAGTATAAGAACTGAGAAAAAAAATCAACAGACAGTATCAATTTCAAATTATTAAAGAGAATTTCAGACCAAAATTTATAACACAATATCGAAGACCATTGTTTAATTTAATAAAACTGGCCGATTCAAATTTAAACCGTTTACAACATTAGCGATTAAAAAACACTTTTTACTTTTTTTCTACAAAACCGTTGGACAAGCGCATCACATCACTTAGGTAATGTTGAACGGGTTCTGACTACTTGACAAACGCATATCTGTCCCTTTCCAACCCGCTCAAACTCATATAGATCCATCTCCCATTTTTTACCAGCCAGTCGTGAAAAGGATGCCGTTCTAGAGTTCGTTTTTTGAAATTTGAATAAATTTACACTTTGAAAGAAAGCTTATAAGGTCTTCGAACCTACGTCTTTAGATTGATGCGGCATTCAATTATGGTCTCTTTTGTTAAGCAAATTAAAGTCCACATTAATAACTGTCAAGTGGATGTATTAAATTTCTCGTCTATAATATTTTTTCTGTTATAAAAGTACTCATAAAAAGATGTGCCAGGATGGAGGTTACAAACTTAGCAGTGCTGTTTTGGCGCTAATTATTTCAACTAAATGTCTTAAAATATTTATTTGCCGGCGGTAAATATAAGTTTGTTAATATTTAACGTACCAGCAATTTTTATAAAGTTTTAAAATATGGTAAAAGTAAAATGGCTGTAAAGTTGATGCGTTACATTCCAGAAGAGCGTTTATTTGTTTGTTTGTGCGTCTGTTTCTCGTATTGCATAAGCAGTATTCATTGGAAATATCTACATCAGTGAAGACCGCGGTTTCTTAGAAAATAAAGGATTTTGCATCTTTACATTGTTGTTGTTAGCCTTTAGCATTGTAAAGGGAGGTTTACACGAGTTATAGAAAAAAGCTACAATTGAAAAAATAAAAAATATTTTTGTTTCGAACTAAACTAAAAAGACCAGAGAGATTTTATAGACAATAAGGAATATGAATGGATTTTTTAATCGCATTTCGCAAGAGATTATCAAATGTAAAAATAAAATTAAAAGCGGCTAAGTAATACGGATGATTCAAGCATTTAAAACTGCTAATTAGACAGCAATTAGACTGTCGCAATCCTGGTAATTTTACCAATTCACTTATCCCTTCACCGGAACATAAAAATGTGACGACTGCTTGGCTTCATCGTAAAATAAACAAGTGGTTTTAAAATTAAGATTGGTAAGTTGCGGATGTCGGCAAAAGGATAACGCAACTGATATGAAGATGGGCGGGATACTTGGCTAGGCGAAACGATGCTAGGTGGTCGAGGGTGGTAACAGAGTGATGACATTTGGCAGACAGTTGGGAAAACATGGATGGAATTAGCAAGAGACAGGGCAAAGTGGCGATCAAATATTTTGTAGTTGTTAGGAAAATCAAGGTTTGTACTTTCCCGTCTTTGTTTGTTGTTTTGTAAAAATCTGACTATATTTAAGGATAGAGAAACGTTATCGTATTTTGTATGGTTAGCTTCACAAGCAATGGTTGTATCAATTATGAAAAATCATACAGAAATTGTATTTAATATCGCTACATAAAATTGTAATTATCACAAAATAACGCTTCTGACTTTTTGATGCAACTTCGTTCAGTTTTTTTCTCTATCGATCTGTAAAGCCACAAGTTTTTTCAAAAATATATGTCAAATTTGAAAAAAAAAAAACAACCATTGTATTACTACCCTTATAAAGGTTGAGATAGGCTTAGCGCGCACACAGCAACATTGTGGCAGCTTAGAATGAAAAGAATAGGAATATCTCAAATACACATTCAACTCTCATAGAAATGTCCCAACATCTTGACATAGTATAAAACAAAGTAGCTTCCCGCCGTCTGGCCCTCTGTATGTACGGTTGGATCTTTCAAACTTCGCGACGGATTTTAATGCGGTTTGAATGAATACATAGAGTGATTTAAGAGGAAGGTTTTTAGGTATAAAACATTTTTTTTTATGTTCGTGTGTTACAGAAAACTAACATAAACCGAGGCGAAGCAAGGGCGGGTCGCTAGTCACTAATAAAAGGTTTTGCTAAAAGGAAATAAATTACATTTAATTTCTTGCATATTTTTTTTTATACAGTTAGAATACTTCGGGCTTTGACTTGGATACGTGCATGTATGTTTGAAATGCAAGACAGCAATGTGAATGTTAATTCCACAAGTTTAAAAAAAACTGGCCAGATGTGAAGGGCTTCTTGTATGACCCCCTTTTTTGTTATTTGAATTAATAGCGGTAATGTCCAAATCTACGTGTCTTTCTATAACCGTTTCAGAGATACAGCCAACTGACAGACATATATGTGGGCAGCGGAGGCTAGGTAGCAAGGTGCCGTTGGCACCTTGGTGCGTTGGTGCCGCACGGAACACCAACAAGCTTTAAAAAACCAACAGTATCTTTCGATGTGGATGTTTCCATATGTTTATATCCATGAATATATCTTTAAAACTGACGTTTATTTCAAAGAAATAGTAACTTTACTCCACCGCCCGTCTCACGCATTAACCTGCTGCCAAATAGCAGGCTTCACATTGTTGAGTTCCGATGCCGGGGTAAGACAATCATTGAATAGCATAGACATTCCAACTAAGTCTTTAGAATTGGCAACGTAGTCTTGAGATTGGCATCGTAAGATTGCAAATGTCTATGGGTTTCAGAGGCCTTTTATCATCAGTTGGCCTGTGAGCTCGTTTGTTTTAACAATGCACCAAAAAAAATAACTAGTGGACATAGAACCACACATACAAGAGCTGCTTCGGCGCTTAAACCCGCGATCAAATCCAAAATACATGCACTGAAATGTTATTTTTTCATCCTAATAGGATAATTTAAGCTTGCCGGCTAATAGCCAGAAAAACGTTGAGCTTTAGATTATTATAATAAGATCTATTTTGTCACCTTATAGGTCTATGGGCGAAAGCGTGCTAATTAGTGGACAAACACGAACGCACTTAGCCACCAGATGTTTTTTTTTAGGTCCTAGTTAAGCTACTCAAAGCCCAGCTCCCGCAATCCCATACAAAACAAATACGATATCGAAGTTCTGGGCACTCGAACCGTTAAAGAAAAGTCAATAGCATTAATAAGGCAGAAAACAAAAGCAAGAGCGAGATTAAGAAAAAGAGAAAAATGGGCTCCTAAACCTGACGCGCTGGCGTCGGTGAAGATCGTTCATTTGTGAGACTGCCATGGGTGTATAGAATGATAAATATTTTAATGCATAATCATCTTTTTTTATAATTTAATTTTCTATAGATGCTTTTCTGGGACCGTTATATTATCATAGCTTTTGCCCGCAATTTCGTCTGCGTAGATATCGATTCTATTTATTCCCTCAGGAACTTTTAAATGAAGACTAGCTTATATGTTAATCAAGGGTACGCTATCTCCATTTCAAATTTCAACTAACAAAATTTTTTGACAATCCTATTAACAAACTAACACAACACTTTGCATTTATAATATTTCTACGGACTCAGGTTAAGGATTAAGCTAAAGAAAGCCTAAATAAATAAATGCCAAGTTCATAAGCGTAGAAACAATTCCCCACCCCTGCCCAATTTCTTCCCGTTGGGGGAAGATGTTTGAAAAATCCTTTCCTAGTGCACCTGTTAGGCACTCAAGAAACTTTCCATCCCAATTTTAAGTTACTAGGCTCATGGTTTAAGCGGTGCATTATCTGTGCGTTTAAAGGTTTCGATTCCAATTTCTTCTTATTATTTTGGTGCCTCTTCATTTCCTGACAATTGCTCTCACCCCTTTAAATCTGCTCCTGTCTAGAGCGAATTGTTCAACTGTTTGTATGCCACTCCACTCCCTGATGTTTCGGAGCCATGACATCTGACGCGTCGCAAGTTGCAACTCTTCGCTTCGCTTCAAAATTCAAGATCACTTTATTTTACAGTAATCAAGTACCGTTTCGCAATCTTAAATTATTACCATCGGAAATTAAAACAAATCTCATGTTTCCTACCTCCAATGATCTAATGACTGCATCATTGGATATCCTGATGATTTCCGTAATCGTATTGGTGGTCATTGAAACGGTTTACTTTCGCATCAGCGTCTTATTAAGTCTGATGCATTAGGAGTGGGTCTTAGGCAATTCAGTTCTGCTTTGCCCATTAAAAACTAATCCATCAGAATTTAGAATTGTTTCCATTGTTACGTCTGTTAAAATTTTAATTAGGTATAGAAGAGTATAAAGTATGAGTATTTATTTCAAAATCTCTGACTTGACAAAAAGGCAAGCTGAAGATCGGGTTCTTCGACCATCAAGACAGTGGTAAATCCAGGGTATCAAGTTCCCAAGAGTATATTTTTGCAGTCAATAAGGACTGAGGAGTTGACATGTATTTAGTCATCGAGACATTGATCGTTCCCGAGAGAACTGTGAATCGTAGTTAAGACAAACAGAACGATGATGTAACAAAATTTGACGTTTAACCTTGTTGTGTTGGGTTAATTTATTGAGAAAGCATTTGACAGCCCTAAAGAGTTTTTTGATTTTTAAAATCTAGGTAGTTTTTAAGCTTGATTTTAATGTTGCATGCCCGAAACGGGTAAGTTGTTGAAACTTTTATTGAATATTGTAACACATAGGTGTTACAATGTACACAGTTATGCAATAAATCTATTCTATTCTATTCTGTTCTAAACCCTGTATGCGAAAAAAATGTATGATGAGCGCGAGTATTAAATTTGTTCTGAGTCTTGGATGTTTTCCTTGTACTTAAGTATACATTTATCTATATAAGTATGTTCATCGTTGTGTTTTACCCATAGTACAAGCAGAGAACTAAGTTTGAGGCTGGACCAGGTTGCGTGAAATTGTGTTTTTATATACTTATGAGGGTTGGTTGACTACATAACCCTAAAAAGGTCAATAAATTTGACGGATAACAACGTAAACACGCACGCCCGGTCGAGTAAACTATAATCTCGAAACTGGTCCATAATCTCATCAAGTGATGCAAGTAACGACAAATCGGTATGCAGTGCCGACCTGTACATGCAGCGACACGGCTTATCGAACCGGTGATCCTTATGTTTAGGAGGTAAGGGTTCACTTTGGGCGGTGAAGTGTGGTTGACTGTACAGCAAGCACGGTTTAAGTTGATAAGATTAGTGAAATTGTTTATTTAGTTACTTGCTTTTAGGTAATTCCAGTAGAGCGGTTTTCTATCGCAACTGCAAGCTCTAAGATGAAATAGCCACAGTATACACAGTTGTTTGTCTGTATACGAAGGTAAATCGCGCGGCTTGCATGTGTGCGTGCCTCGACCGTACGCGCCGCGAGCCACCACAAACAAACTCAACAGAACGGACCAAGCCGGTTTCGTCAGGGCCGCGACGTCGCTTTTCCGCGTTTGTTTGTGTACTTATTAAACTACGCGCATTGATACAACCCTGACGCCCTAGTGGCAATAGGTAACAGAAACTGCCGGTGATGAACTACTTTTTTATCTATACTTTGGAATTTTATCTATACTAGATAGGTAAGTATAGATGGGGGCACGGACATTAGTGTCCAGACATTTGAGAGTGTCACTGGCGTCGTAAATATAAGAATTAGTTATGTCGATACAGTGTCTACGACCGGGTGTCATACATACATACACATACATAAAATCACGCCTGTTTCCCAGAGGGGTAGGCAGAGACCACTTCTTTCCACCTGCTATGATCCTGACACGTCTCTTTCGCTTCTTCCACGTTCATACATCGAGTCATGCACGCACGTCGGTTTCGGGTACTTAAGATTTGGCCCTTTTTCCAGTATTTCTCCGATTTGTTTAAAAAAGGTACTCCTAGGCCGCCTCCTTCCTATAAATAAAAATAGCTATCTCGACGTTTCGACTGTGTTGCAACAGCCGTGGTCACAAAAAGACTGAAGGGTGAAAGAACTGGAGGGTGTTCCTCATTTAGTCTTGTTTTTCTTTACTCGGAATGTCATCAATGTCATCATACCGACACACAATACTTACAACATCCGAAGATTTATCTGAAGACTATTTCGTCGTTTACATTTATTGATGACTGAGTTCCACGTAGTACCTATACCATCTTCTCTGTTAAATTCCCATGCTTTCTGCTTTCAACGTCTTCACGTACCATTTCTTAACTTCTTGTTACTTTAACTTCTTAATTTAGAATGTGTGTTCTATTGAAACACTCTATGATCATAGAAAAGTAAAATATGACATATTTACTAATATCGGTGACAAAGTGTACATTAATACAACTTATCTGCTAGATAAGCACGTTCAACGGTTGACTAGTTTTATTATTTGGAAAATTTACTCCAAGCTTTTCTGTTCAAACGAAAATTCAGTCCTTCCGACTCACTTTCGCTCTGTATATCTTTCGTTAATCTTCTTCCATCCATTATTTCTAGATGACCAAACAATCGTAGCATGCCCTTTTCAATCTTAGTCACTACATCTTCTTTTGGAAATAAATAGTTAAGTACGGTTGACAAACGTATCATTTCGCAAAAACGTGTTTCTGCTTAAACTATTACATAATTAGGTATTAAATTATTGAACAAATGCGGTTAGGTTAACTTTTGACCACATAACAATTTTAAAATAATGCGGCGGGTAGTATTTCTTTGCTCAATGAAAGGTTATAAGGTATAACATAACATAATGAATCGTTCCAAAGCCCGAACGAAAGTAAAAACTAGTCCTAAACGACAAATGGCCAATAAAAGGGCAATTTGTATAATATTCACCGGTGAAAGTGTTTTCACGGTCGGCCGGTAAACTTCTGTTTTCACTGATGGCCGGAAACTAGTTTCACTAAATAAATAAAAGTCTTATAAAACTATGCAAATAAATTGAGAACGGGTTTGGCCGTCAAAACATCGGCTTTCGTATTGTGTTTGTTTACTAGCATAGAGGCATTTCGTCTTAGTCCTCAGAGTTGGCAACGCATTTGCAGTCTGAAGATTGCAGTCTTAAGATTGTATTCTTGGGAATACATAATGAAATTTTTAAAAAAAGAAGTAAATAGGGCTCTTTTACACGACGGTAATATAGAGTGAATATACCAGCGCTTCGGACAAGATGGTCACAGATCCCATTTACCATCAGGTGGGCTGTGTGCTCCTTTGCTTTCTCCTTTCCATGAAAGAAACACGTGTCTTTATCTATAAGAAACTATATGATATGGTGTTAGTTATGGTTTAAAAACCGGTCAATAACAGTTTCAATGAGATGCTTAAAGTTCATACTTTTTTTGCTCAAAACCTAATTATTAATAAACACATCATGTTTATTCCATATTTCTTGTAAAATATATGAATCTGAAATGCTTTCGGAAGTTGCATTGAGCCTTGTCGTATGAAATTCGAAGTCATTAAAACTAATTATTCCTTGATTTGACACTTTCAATATTTTATTAAATTAATGTCACGCACAAAATTATTTTTTATTTTTAAATCAATTTGACAAACCAAATAAAAAAATATATCAGGGGACAATGTTACACCAGTTGATCTGGTCCCAAACTAAGCTCTAGGCTTGTACTATGGGTACTAGACAATGATATAAATACTTATATAGAGAAATGTATACTTAAATACATAGAAAACATCCATGACTCAGGAACAAATATTCGCGCTCAACACACAAATATCTGCCCTTACCGGGATTTGAACCCAGGACCGCTAGCTTCGTAGGCAGGGTCACTACCAACTAGGCCAGCACGTCGTCAAACTTAAACTAAATTTATAAACTTCCATTACTGAGATGCTTGTATGTCAAACGTCATTTTATCTATTTTTTGTCATTAACAATGCTCTTAATCAATGTGGTAGGTCCACTTAAAAAAAAACAACGTCCTATAAACTTCTAATAAAACCTGACCATGTCATGTCCACAAACCTACGCGACCTCATTGCCCATTAGGTTAATGTATATGCTTTGACCCCTGGATCATACGAGCGGCTACACTAACAAGGGCCTTTCTAAAATGGACGCACACAGGCACTCCTCTTGCTTTTAGCTAGCGGTGCAATCAATAGGGTAGTCATAAAACTGGGCAGAGGTTTGCTTAACGCGTTTACTGCTTGGAACTCGATATCAACTTCATTTTGTGATAGGGAGGAAGGTAATTCATTAACAAGTAGGTATCTGTCTTTTTGTATTCGTTCCACCAAATGTATCGCGGGAACCAATTTTCATTTCAGATTTGTCTTAAGTCTGAATTAAAAGGCCCCCTCTTACCTTTTAGGGGTCGTGTCCATCTAGTAGGTATATTTTACCCGTGTTTGTACCCATGCCGAAGCCACCGGACACATCCACCTGATGGTAAGGGAGATCCATAGGCATTTGTATTCTAAAGATTACATTCTTAAGACTGCAATCCTAAGACTGCCAATCGTCGGTGATACTGGAATAAAAGATAATATAAAAAAGATAAAAGAAATTTATTCAGTAAGTAGGCCGCTCGGGCACTTTTACATGTCAAGAATCTACCAGCGCTTCCCAAGAGGAAACCACTGCTGAGAAGAAACGCCGCAAGTAACTCAGCAGTCAGTCATTTTTTAAACATATTTCATATTACAATAGTACTACTTAGTCTAGCATTATATAACGCTACAAATATTAAATTAAATATAATATCAAATAATAGTTCAGCAGGAAAACATGCCAAAAATCTTACGGGAGAGATAGAGAGAGAAAAGCAAAAAGAAAAAATAGAATCAACTACTTATGTGTATATGTGATGGTGCAAGATGACCACATAAAAGTTTCATATGTTTGCTTGCCCTGTTTTAATACCCTGTAACTATCACTGAAAAAACAAATAGGTTGATTAAACTAAATAAGACCTATCCATGCAGTTTGGTTAAGGTAACACCTAACCTTAGTAAAAACAATTATTTAAAAAGGTTGCTTCAACATTTTTAGTGGTTAACTCCACCAAACTTACGTGTTTGTTTTTCCAGTGTAACAAATTCATTAAGGTAGGACCTGTGCAGGGAGCTTAGGCGTCCCCACACCGGACAACACAACTTTTTTGCTTGTCGATAGCAAAGGTTAAGACGGTGGTGGCGATCTGGGCGGACCGCGCACAAGGGTACCACAACCATTACTTTTTGTCAAACAGGTGGTTGCCGTTACTACATAACCAAACCATTTTTCCTTTCCACATCAGCTAATAGTTCGGTTAATTAACTTCTATCACTTTTAATTAAATTTAAACACTTTTTTAATCAACTAACCGCTAATACTCTGCATAATAGCATTTTACGGTTAAGGTATTAGTAAAAATAGCGAAACCAATTTTAGAATAACGACTTATTCTTAGGTGAAACCGGTTTTGATCGCGGATTTAGTTATATTTAGAAAGTAATTAATTGTGTATATCACTTTTGTACAAACATCTGAAGAAGAAGAAGAAGAAGAAGAAATACATTTATTCACTAACCATAAGACACACTAATATACAATCATTGAAGAAAACAAAGGTAACAGGCATAGCACGCAATTGTGTGTCCTCGCGGCATTGAAACGGATTCTGGCTCAGCAAAATGCCGAGGTGTCAGACACCTACAGCGCTGATTTTCAGCCAGTACCGGCGGTGACTCACGGAGCACTGTACAAACATACTATACTATACGTGTAAACTACTTACATAATACTTATAGCGGAAGAATAAACGTGAAAATAATAATAAAAACAAAACGCATACATAAATACCGATATACAGCCTAGATAAAACTAAAAAAATAATTAAAGGGTTAACTTAAAAGCAACTGGTTGAAATAATGATGTGTGTAGGTAAGTGCTGGATGAGGACTAAGATTTCTGGAGTGTCAACAAAACTCATCTCATACCAATATGACTTACCAAAATTGACAACCAATCAAAAACTAGCTGACGAATTGGATTGCTGTTATTCAATTCGTTAGCTGATTAAATAAGGTTCAAGATGGTATGTAATAAATGTTTTTCAAGTCGTAGTTTTCACGGAGGAAGCATTTAAATAACTATCGCCGATATTGTATGAACGCTTAATCAATGGTTTTTAAAATGCTCTGTAATTAGAAATGTTGCATTTAATGTTTGCTTCAAATAAAAACGATTACTACCTTGAAAACAGAATAACAAACTAACTATACTTAATATCAAAATATTACGAACCCTGACATACATCATTTAACGATATTTAGTAAGTACAATATTAATTCATTCGAGCTAGTTAAATAATAAAAAATAAAATAATCACAAACCATTAAAAATAAGATTAAATTATAACAAACGGTTGATTCCCTTAAGGGTAAATTGAAGAAGTTCTAGGTTGACTCTATCTCCTAAATATCAACTGTCCTCTAGGTACAGTCAACAGTATAAATAAGTGATCATTTATGTACCTTGTCGCTTTCAATCGTATCACAATTTTGTATGACATTTCAAACACGACGTTAAAGTGACAACGTACATAAATGATCACTTATTTATGCTGTTGACTGTACAGTCGACCAATTTGAGTCATAGCCTCATAGGTCACTATGAAACTATTTCAAAGTGACATAATGATTGAAATCGTAACAAACTTCAAACAACTGAATTAAAACGTCATTTTGACATAGTTCCATAGTGGCCTATGGATCAAATTGGCTGACTACATAAAATGTAGTTGATGTAAGTTTGTTTATGTATATTTAAGCATCATTAGACATCTCTGTGTCTATTTGCGTAGGTATTTGAATGTAAGATTTTATTTCTATGAGCTTTATTGGTTAGTTAATGTTTATGATCTTCAAATAAACATTGCACACTAGCTTACTCGATGCACAACCTTTCTCTTTCTCAATCTCTCAAGGGTTAGCTGGAAGAGATCCCTTAAAGGGATAAGTTCGCCTTTGTACCTTTTGTGTTCCTGTTTCTTTTTTTAGTTTGTTACTATTTTCTGTTTGTGCAATAAAAAAATTACATTTTGTTTTTTTTATGGCATGGAGAAGGCAAACGAGCATACAGGCCACCTGATGGTAAGTGGTAACTGTGACCCATAGACACTCGCATTCACAAGACTGCAAGCCTAAGACTGCAAACGCGTTGCCAACCCTGAGGACTAAGATGGAATGCCTCTATGCTAGTCATTACACCGGCTGTCTTATCCCCAAACCGGAACACAACAATGTGAACACTGCTGTTTGGCGGTAGGTTAAAGGATAAGATGGTGGTAGCGATCCGTACGGACCCTGCACAAGGTCCTACCACCCGCAAACATACATACATACCATTTAGAGAAAGACAAACTGACACTTCTTTCAAAGTTTGTAAACGTCATGCTATATCACTTTATGTTTACCTTTTAGTCACGCATGAACAGCTGAACAAAGGATTCCATTTCGGTAACAGATAGTTCACGTCCAAACAGCACGTGTATTTTTTTTTTCTGGATTCTTTTGTTTCCGACGACAAAACTATGTACCTATTCTATGTACAATAACGCATTCCCTCGCAAAAAACTTACAATATACATTAGGCAATTCCCAGAAAACTCCAAATTCTGGAAAAACATGAAAAGTAGTGACATAAAAAAAACCCAACAATATTCTCCTTACGTCATTCTCAGCAGGCTGTAGACAAGTTTACGACTTGACGCATAGTCTGACATATCATGAAATGTGTCATGGTTCAATCGGTCTCACTTTGCGTTTGTAAACGTATGTGTACTCAAGTACAGATAGATGAAAATTGCAACTGACACACACAAGTGGATCTTGGGTTTGGCGTCTTGAGAGTGATGACACGTAGCGTAGTTGGTTGTGATCCTGCCTTCGAAGCTTGCGGTCCCGGGATCAAATCCTGGTAAGGCCAGATATTTGTGTGATGAGCGCAAATATTTTGTTCCTGAGGATGTTTTCTACAGTCTGAGTCATTTGAAATTGGCAAAGATGTAAACAAATTAGTTTTCTGTCTGACACAATCACAAATATTCATCAGGCGTATTTTTATTTAAAATAACGTATAATGAATAGTTATTTAATGTTAATGTAGATGTAGTGACTAAGATTGAAAAGGGCATGCTTCGATGGTTCGGTCATTTGGAAAGGATGGATGAAAGAAGATTGACGAAAGAGATATACAGAGCGGAAGTGAGTAGAAGGGTCGGAAGAGGCTGCCCTAGACGTAGTTTTTCGAATCAAATCGAAGAAATACTAGAAAAGGGCCGAATCTTAAGTACCCGAAACCGACGTGCGTGCATGACTCGATGTATGAATGTGGAAGAAGCGAAAGACACTTGTCAGGATCGTAGCAGGTGGAAAGAAGTCGTCTCTGCCTACCCCTCTGGGAAGCAGGCGTGATTTTATGTATGTATGTATTTAATGTTAATGTGAAAGTAAAGATCGAGTGTATAAATCATTGCCAAGACCTAACTTGATCCTTAAAAGCTCGTGATTATTCAGTAATTATAGTAAGTTAGTTCATTTGGTTGTGTTTACATCTTTACCAATTTGAATTGGCACACACTATAAGTATATATTTCTCTCTTTAAGCAAGTGTATCGTTGTCTAGTACCCATAGAACAAGCCTAGAGCTTAGCTTCCGTCCGTGGGTCTCAAAGCCCACTTACCATCAGTCTGTGTGTTTATTTCCTTTTTAATGCCCTAAAAAATGTTGTGACCGTGATTGCGTTTCTGAATTGTTTTATCTAGATGGTGTTTCACGGAAGTATGAGTGAGGATTCACCGTCGCGTGTCAGCTAAAGATTTCGTGTAACATTGGGCCTTTTGTGGCTTCACGAAAAGATGGAGGGAATGATAGAAACGTTTTTTTTTAACATAGCTTGCTACAAACTAACTCGATTTTCACACATAATAAAACAATGACATTTTATTACATTAAATCACGCCGGTTCCAGGGGTAGGCAGACCACTTCTTTCCACCTGCTACGATCCTGACAAATCTCTTTCGCTTCTTCCATATTCATACACCGAGTCATGCATGCACGTTGGCTCCGGGTACTTAAGATTCGGCCCTTTTCCAGTATTTCTCCGATTTGGTTAAAAAAGGTACGCCTAGGCCGCCCCCTTCCTATAAATAAAAATAGCTACCTCGACGATTCGACGGTCACATGAAGACCGAACTGGAAGGTGTTCGTCATCTACTCTTGTTTTTCTTAATCGGAATGTCATCATACCGACACACAACACTTACAACATCCGATGATTTATCCGAAGACTATTTCCTCGCTTCCATTTCGTCGGCTTAGTGCAAGAAGTCATTAACTAACAAAAAGTCAAGTCGGAGAAAAACGGGCTCAAAGTTTTGACACAGTCAAATGACCATAATTGTAATAGGTTCGGTTCTAGATTTAAAAATTAAACATCAATGGTTAGCTAAATGTATTTACTATTAAATCCAATTAAAAACTTTGTACAATAAAGTCAAATAACTTTTTTAAAAGCCTAAATATGTAGTTAGTGACTTTTGGTCTTTCTCGCTCTTAAGGGAACTTACAATTAGTTATTTTTTATTTTCATTACAAATAAATCGGGTAACATAGTTTTCTATAGCAAAATTGGTTTAATCAGTCGTAATTATTAACTTAGAAGCATTATAAATATTACTTATTAATCAACGACGAATAAACAGATTTATTTAATTCTACTTCACAGATTATAAAGTCTGCAAGACCACAAAAATAACACAAAATTCTCGTAATGACGTTATTTTTAACTTCAAACTAAAATAATTATGAAATATTCATTGTTGATAGACGAACTTAATATTATAATAATTCCAGACAACAGCAAGCACCATTAGTATAGGTAAAACGTGAAAACTTCTAAAAATTTAAATAAAGACATCAGCTTTTGATTGAACTAATACAGTAGGTACGAAAAAGAGTAAAAAAAAACCCTTGACGTCCATCGTTTTTACTTTACGTCTTCTGAGTTAGAAGACATTTCTTCAGGGACATAATCACGACACTCTTTGGCTGGCAAGTTCCGGTACCAGTGGTGAAGTTCCGCGAGTATTATTTTTTCATTGCACATTTTTAGCAAACCGTAAACTGTTCTACTTCCTTAATATTCGTTAGAAGGACTGGCGGCGTATCTTTCTGTGCTTGAATGTGTCTAATAGGTGACTCTAAGCCATTTTTAATATCCGACAAAGACTGTAGTTTCAAATCAGCATTCTGATTGTCACCCATTAAGAGCAAAAGTAAAATACATTTTACACAGGGTGGCCGGTGCCAGATTTTTTATATTTTCAAAAAGTCATTTTTATAATTAAAAAAAATGGGTTTTGACATTTGGCGGGATTACACGGTTCAATATTGCGAATTTTATTTTCATCTTTCATTATTTCCGTCATTCTTATGCAGTTGAAGCGTTTGCACGCTATATAATTTCGTAAAGAGGCGGGCCGAGTGTAAAATTTATTCGGTCATGGGTGCAAAGGTTCCGAGAAACTTCTTCGGCACATAATATACCGAGATCAGGCCCCAGCACACACGGACGCCGGAACACATATTGAGTGTGCAACGGAGTTTACAGGAAAATCCACGACTTTCAGTGCGGAAGAGAGCAGCTCTCTTTAAGACTCCTAAAGTTCTCAGTGCATGAAATATTGGAAAAATAATTGAAGTTTCATCTCTATAGGATTCAACTGGTTCAAGAAATTAATGAAAGTGATTTAACCAAAAACAAAGTTTTTTGTGACACAATGTTGCACAGATTTCGTACCATAAATTGCATTTTTCGTAGCGACAAGGCCCATTTTCACATGAGTACTCTACTCATGTCAACAAGCATGTAGTAAAGCAAAATTGTCGCTACTGGGGCCCGCGATCGTCTAATCCACGGTTAAAACACCAAAGACCTTTGCATTGTCTAACAGTTACTGTTTGGTCTACCTCATCCTTGAATAGAATTATTGGGGGTTATTTTTTTGAAAATGCCTAGCAGTAAAATGTAAATAGGTAGTGAAAACTATAGGAAAATGATAGCTGATAAATTTTTGCCTAAATTGCTTGTACATCCGTCCTATTCATCACACGCCTGGCTTCAGCAGCATGGTGCTACACCACACATGGCCACAGTGTCAATGAACGTGCTTCGCGAATATTTCCCTCGAAAATTGATAAACCGCTTTGGAGAAATCTGTGGCCGCTGAGATTGCCCGGTTTGACCCCTATGGATTTGTTTCGATGGGGTATCTCAAAACCAGAGCTTTTAATAACAACCCAGGGTCTAAATATAGGTGATTTCCAAAAAAAGATTGCTATCGAAATCAACAACATTACGCAGAATATGCTGCGAGTGGTACAAAACGCGAGGCTCCGTTTTGATGAATGTGCACGTGTAGGGGGACGACATTTAGAGGACATATTTTTTAAGTAATTAAATCCGCATTTGTGATCTTTATTATGAGATATAAATAAACACTAATCGCCTCAGGTCAAAACAAAACCTAGGTACCTATACAAAATCTCGCCCATCGTGTAAAATCAGTCTTTTGCAAATGAAATACTTAACTAAGTACTTACTTACCTACACTATAACTTAACAGCATAAGCAATTTGAACGTATCTTATTATAATTTAGTGACAATAGGTACAAACGCTCTTCATTCGCTTTATTTAGAATCTTTTCTACCATCAAAGATCCTCGTCCTGCCTTAATGTTAATATTATTTCGCTTCATTTTGTAAGAAGTCACTACCATCTCGCATAACGTCCATCCCTGGTCGCAGCTGAACGGTATGACTTCGATCGCGATGACCGAACGAGTGGCGGGTTACCGCGAGAGCAAGACGTACTGGTAGGTAGGCATAAAAGAGTTGAAATATGAACTTATCAGAGCAAGAATAATTTCACTAAAGGTGTTCAAATTGAAACAACTTATTTGTCAAAAGTCATTAACCATAATTTAATCACTTGAATTACGTATCTTTGGACACAACTAAAATCGATAACTATCATTGATTACTTTAAAAAATCATTCTGGCTGCCATTAATGCTGTTTCCTATTTTTTTTAAACTGTATAATGTACTTTAGTTATTTTATACTTAAGTAAAAATAGTAATATGCATCCAAATGCTTATTTTGTTAAAAATCATTAAAGCGTTATAATAACATTTTTTTTCGTTTTACTGTTTGCTAAAAGTAACTATATGCATATAATGAATTCTAGCTCAAATACTTTCAGAGCGATATTCATATTATTTTATTTTTTAAAGTTAATAAGTAACATTAGTGAATATTCAAACGTAATAAAATATGTAAAAATAAAAAAAGATGTTTTGATTAAAGTAACTAATGGTCATAAACCATTTCCGTCAAATCAATAAAGCAAAAATTGAAATTAATGACTTAATGTCATTGCTGTAACATCGAAATTACTTAACGTAAAAAGAAATGGGTCAGTGCGTTAGAAAGAGTAAGTCGTGGCGAATCCGCCTGTGTTTGTACCTGTACTTAGTAACTTTATGCCTTTAATGACTTCTTGCACTAAGCCGACGATTTACTCATGACTGGGTTCCACGTAGTGGATAGCCTATTCTATGTTCCCTGTTAAAATTTCCATGCTTTCTGCTTTCAACGTCTTCACGTACCATTTCTTGACTTCTAATTACTTTAACTTCTTAATTTATAATGTATGCGGCTCGACACACTCGATGATTATAAAAATAATGGCATATTTACTTATATTGGTGACGATGGGTACACTACCAATAAACCTAACCTGCTAGATAAGTACGTTGAATCTATAGTTAACCAGTTAGAACCAGTTGGAAATTGTACTCCAAGCTTTTCTGTTCAAATGAAAATTCATTCAAGGGCTATGAATATGTATGTATGCACTACAAATTCTGAACATCATCATCATCATCATTTATGCCAAAAGACGTCCGCTGCAGGACATAGGCCTCCTCCAAGGTTTGCGACAAGGACTGGGCCTGTGCCGCTTGTATCCATCTCCAAAACCTTAGCCACGTCGGTGGTCCAAATCAATCAGTCGGTAAATAAGTTATAAAGACCTTTTTTCTACGGCAATTAAGTTCATGTATGTGAGTGGTGAATTTTCACAACTTTGTCAGAAGTGGTCAAAAGTGGAGGTTTAAATATTCGTGGGGCTAGACAAGTTGCCATTGAATACAAACGCTAGCGTTTGGTGATCACCTATCCATTTGCGTTGTCAAAAATGGAAAGGCTACCCAAGTTGCTCTTAGATACTGCCCTTCGATACCGATGTTTATCGTGATAGTGCTCGTGTTGAATTCAACCTGTCAAAAAACGAACGCGAGTGATAGTGATAACAATACAGAGTGTCAGTTGTAACGAGTATACCACGTGACTTTCGTCAATTCCATACATTTTTACATAAGTGACAGGTGATCACCAAACGCTAGCGTTCGTTTTCGATGTCAACTTGTCTGGCCTCGCTCGACCATTTTGTTTTCAGAACCACGCATCTATTCCTTTACGGTATCTAAGGCTTCGCCCATTTTTCAGCTATTTTGGGCAGTGTCAAGGACGTAAATAAAAAATATTTTCGACTGACTCCTTTATTTTAAACCTAAAGAGCATACAAATAAGGGTGAAATTAGTATATTGGATTTTGGGTGCGACAGAACAAACAAACAATGTGACATATGAATGGTTTTAGTGACATCTTGAATATAGTAGCTTCCGAATGCAAAATGCCTTAAGCCACAAAGCGTTTATTTTGAAATCAATGTTGCTTACCTGAAATTAAGATTGAGTTTTGAATGATGTGCTAAATTTATGTTGGTCTGTTTCTTCTTGACTTTTTTGGTGTTTTACATAATATTGCTGTTAACTGTCTACATAATTATTTACGGTTGTTGAAGTAATATTTAAAAGAAGTAAATAATTACCTTCTAAGATAATACGATGAGTTTTCACTGAACTGTAAACTGTCAGTTAAAACTGAGCGTGAGAAGAATGAACACTGTTTTGCGGGTGGTAGGACCTTGTGCAGAGTCTGTCCGGATCGCTACCACCATCTTATCCATTAACCTCCCGCCAAACAGCAGTGTTTGCATTGTTGTGTTCCGGTTTGGGGATAAGACAGCTGGTGTAATGACTAGCATAGAGGCATTTCATCTTAGTCCTCAGAGTTGGCAACGCATTTGCAGTCTTAGGCTTGCAATCTTGTGAATGCGAATGTCTATGGGTCACAGTTTCCGCTTACCATCAGGTGGTCTGTGTGCTCGTTTGCCTTCTCTATGCCATAAAAAAAAAAAAAACTGTCAGTTGCCACACTACCTGAGTTTTGAATTATCGTTTAAAAAAACTGACTCACGGTGTTTGTTATAAAAATTGTATGAAATTCAAAGTCAGAAATAACACACCTTTTCCAACTAAAGACTATTTATAAACTATTCCAACAAAGAACCGCTAAATTTATCCTCCCTTCATTTAGCGGTGAAACTTCGCGAACTTCGTAATTGCAGTTTAGAATTTATTCGCAGGAACAACAATAATTAGTGCATTCCGTGACACAACGCGATTTGGCCTATGCGGTGACTGTCTCTCTGACTCGCTACAAAACGTCACAAAACCCAACCTTATTCTAATGACATTTCACCCTAATCCTAAGGAAAAAGTCATATACTACCGTGATAATATTAGTTTACTTAGTATTATTTAGATAAAGCCGATTTAAAGTTAATATTTAGCGCTACATAGTCTAAAGGGATGGCGTTTTGTTGCTGATTACTATGGAGAAATGACAGTTATTAATGGAGGAATATTAAATATAGTTAGTTTTGTACCACTGAGCTTACATTTTGATTGTATTTTACCGAAATGATGTCAACGAGATTTTTGTTGTGAATTTATTCTTACGTAAAACCAGGAAATGCACGGATTGTGGAAAACCGGTTAAGTGCAAGTTAGAATTGCACACGAAAGGTTCGATATCATTCTTGTATGTGGGACCCATCTTTTAAGTTCTTTTCTTAAATAGTGTTATAGCGGCAATAGTAATGTCTCTGAAAAACTCGCTGACTGACAGACAGATAGACAGACAGACAGACTGGCAGACGGATAGCGGAGGCTTCGTAATAGGGTCCCGTTGGCACCCTTTGGGTACGCACATAGGCCACCTGATGGTAAGTGGTAACTGTGACCCATAGACATTCGCATTTACAAGACTAAGACAAAGCCTAAGACTGCAAAAGCGTGTCAACCCTGAGGGCTAAGATGGTATGCCTCTATACTAGTCATTACACCGGCTGTCTTATCCCCAAATTTTGTCAAGAATTATATGAAAAATATAACCGACAATCGCGTTCGCTTTACACCCAAAAAGCGCATCTCCTTGGTGATTCAAGTAGCATAGTAATATATAAGCGTATATCATACAAACTATTGCGGCGTAGGCTTTTCTGAGAAGCAGCACATTATTTAGCAATAGCACATTTAATGAGACGATCCATTATAAGTTTAAAATGTCAAATGTATACGACAATCTTGACCCTTTTTGCAGCATTTTAAAGGTTACCAGAGATACAAAGTGATGTATTTGCAAATATTTGACTATTCAATTTGCATTCAAACTCTGTCTATTTCTTGTTTTGTTCTCTTATATACATAAAAGGTTATCCGTCCTGAATTTTGCGTCTCAATAAAACTGTTTTGGTATATAAGACTAGTAGAGAACTAATATCTGAGAAATCTCATATTTTAACAGTAGATAGAATATTGGGATCGATCGTTAGTGGTCCCACTGATTGACTGCGCGGTCAAAGTTACGAGCTCGATGTCTACTAGACAGATATCAAGAATTCAAGACGATTAGGTTATTATTTACGTATTAAATAATAAATTAATAAATACCACGAGACATTCTTTCACCAATTGACCTAGTCCCAAACTAAGCTCTAGGCTTGTACTGTTTATTTACACAAGAACAACATACAACTAGGTTTTACCCACGACTTTCTTGCGGCTGAGTTTCTTCTCAGCAGGGGTCTCCTCTTGGGAAGCGCTGGTAAATTCTTGACGTGTAAAAGTTCCCGTGCGGCCTACTTACTGAATGACTTTTATCTTTTTTACTCCTACTGTGCAAAAATGTCCTACTGGTGAAATTTTAGCGGGTAAAAAATCACTGTACGGTTGAAGCGTTAAACCGTGACAACGAAAAATACAAACAAAACACATTTGAAATATAAACAAAGACAATAAATAAAATAATCAATTCACATAATTAACATTGGCAAACTACCCGAAAGCGTGGCATTTATAACAAAAGCCTTGAACACAAAAAGCCCATGGTCACGCGCCCCTGACATTGCCATTATCCGCCACCATCACGCGATGATTAGCCGAAACATTATCTGGTTTTGTCATAATTTAGGGATAATGGGTGTTTATAAATTAGATTTGTGTTTATAGCAAAGGTCATTGTTGACGACCCCTGGCTTTTAGCTTATAGCTACCTTAACTACCTTTATCAATAGTATAAATAGAATAGTAGCTCATCTCCCTCTTGGCTCTATTTAGGAGTTTCAGTTACCTATTGCCGCAATGCATTTTTTTCTATAATAAATTACCTGACGCAGTTTTAAAGTTCCCATTTCCAGTACTTAAAACTTACTTGAAAAAGTCGTTGATGTCTAAAGCTTACCATAGGGTCGAGGACTATCTAACAGATAAGAATGCTTGGCCTAAACTTAACTGATGACGATGAGAAGGTATTTTCCAGTAGGTAAAAAATTCAACATTTTAAACTTAAAACCTACCTGATTTTTTGCGCCTATTGGTCAAATAGAGGACGTTTTTTTTACATAAAAATCGGTTTTGAATATCTAAACAATTGATTTAGGCATCCTAGGAATCCTTTTATATTTTGAAGGACGTTGAACAATAGCGAGTTATAAAAACCGTCGTAAAAAATTAACCCATTCATCTTCGTCGAGTCAGTGAAATAATCTTTGACTAAGCGAAGATTAAAGTGTGGTTAATCTTTGGGTAAGTGAGAGTAAGTGTGGTATTGGAAAACCAAATATGTACCTAGAAAATTTTCAAGCGTTTTTAATGCTTACCAAAAATAATCTTTATTTCCATAGCAGAGATGCATTTAATAAAATATGAAAACAAAATCAAATCAAATGCGAGGTTTTCATAATTATGTGTGTACTTAGTATGTCATTTACAATCATAAACATTAAACATGAAAAAATATGTGTTGAAAAAAAAAAAAACTCTCTTACAATGCAATCCCCCATAGACTAACACTTAAAAAAAAGCAAGAAAAATCTACACAAATAAAATATCGGTAGACAATCACACACAAATTAACTTACTTACTCCTGAACTTCTAGTTAGCCTAATCTACGGTTGTACTATTGGTACTAGAAAACGATGAACTTACTTAAGTAAATAAAGGAAATCAAAGAAAACCTTCCAGACTCGGAAACAAAATACTTACTTATGTAATCACATAAACTTTGCCCATAAGCGGAACCGAACCTAGGACCGCAAAAGAATCATTTCTCGATTGAGAATAAAACAAAAACAGTAGACAGCTATCCTCCTCCAAAGAAGTTTAACAATCGGTTATAAACATCTAAGTTAACCACCCATTAATCAACCAGACCCTAAAAAAAATCCAGAATTATACAAGGGCGTGTCGGCGTATTAGAGCAGGGTGCGACGGACAGACAGCCGAGACGTTATTATTAAGGATTTGAAAGGATTAGGGTTTCGATTTAGTTTAAAATTGGTTCAGGCTTAATGAAATTGTAATTTAGAGACTAAACGCCTTATTCATAAAAGCACAATAAACCTGTTTTAGTTAAAGTGGCATTTATCACTTTAACTAAAACTTCACTGTTATATTTAAATGGCACTAAGACAGAAAAGGACGAATTATATTATAAAGCACACTTTAGCTATTGCGCTTTTATGAATACGACGGTAAAATTCACTTCGCTATAAAATTTATGCTGCGTGGTGCAACGTATTCTGAACTCCCACAGTGAAATGTGTACCTTTTCGTGTAATAAATAAAGTATATTTTGAGTCGTATGTGCGCGCAGCGCCGCGTGTGAATTGACCCTAATTTCATTAAGTCACTACTATAATTATGTAATTGTAGATTCAGCATTAATATATTATATATATTATCTTCAAATATACCGGGAATCAAACCCCGGACCGCTTCGTAGGCAGCCAACACCAACGCCAACACGTCAATTTAAACTAAAAGGCCATGGCTTTATAGAAATTACTTCCAAAGTTAAAGGCATACTAGTGAGTTGCATTAAAATTAGCATTCGGCTGCAGTTGCAGTTGCACTGCTGAAAGTTTTATCATTGTTTTTGTTTCGCAAAGTTAAAGCGGAAATTATAAATCCTCAGTGTTGGAACTTGATACAGTTAGGTATTTGCCTGGATACTGAACTAGAGCAAATGTACGAAATATAGCGTAAAATTCGTGGCGTGCATGTTTAACAAGAAAGTATGCCCGTGTGGTTGCCGGGTTAGAACAGTGCCACTGCATGTCTTCCCGCTCATGAGCTCAAAGTCACTCAGAGGGCTGTGGAGACGGCTCGGGGTTTCTCTGCGTGATAGAATCAGAAATGATGATATCCGCAGTAGAACTAAGGTTACCGACATAGCCCGAAGAATAGCTAAACTGAAGTGGCAGTGGGCGGGGCACATTGCTCGCAGGACTGATGGCCGATGGGGTCAGAAGGTTCTGGAGTGGCGTCCGCAGACCGGAAGACGAGCTGCAGATAGGCCTCCAACAAGATTTAGTGACGACCTCGTCAGGTTCGCGGGAGCGCGGTGGATGCGAAAAGCACAAGACTGGTCTGAGTGGAAAGCCTTGGGGGAGGCCTATGTCCAGCAGTGGACGTCTTTCGGCTGACATGATGATGTCTTTCCGTGGATGTCGTAAGAGGCGACTAGGGGAATAAAGGCTTGTAGTATTGTTAGGCGATGGGCTTGCAACCTGACACTAATATACGCTGGTAAAGATCTTAGCCTAATTGTGCAAAATGTGGTTTTAAAAGTTGTAGGTTATTCTGTAGCTCTGCCTACCCCACTCTGAAGGCGTGAAGGTATGTATGTGTATAAGAAAGTATGAAACAAAAACAAAATATTATTTTAAATACGGTTACTCAAAAGGTGGTGCTTTTCAGGGTTCCTAGTCAATAAGGAACCCTTTTACTTTCGTCATGTCAGTCAGGTCAGGTAGTTCAAAGTTGTAATTTGGCATTGTTACACAACAACACCTAACACCTAATGACAATAATACCTAATGTAACGTTGAACCAGTAGAAAAGAGACCCAGTGAGACTAGACAAGCTAACGCTCACGCAACCGATTTCCGAAAGCTATCAAAATTGATAGAATTGACTTGCACTCGACGCGACCGTCTCAATCCAATACAATACATTTCTGATAACGATAACGAACGCCGAATACACCTTATCTAAGGCCTCAGTACTCATACCGTACAAAACCACGGAGCTACTAAGTCTACGAATGATTTACCTGTAACTTTATACGTTGGTAAACTCACAACTTGTCTGTTGCCTTGCAAAGATTAGTGAATAACCGGGCGGCCGGACGGTTCCCGTTAAAATCCCCCTAACCCCATCAGGAGTCAGGCCGATAGCGATTCCCATGGCAATTGGCTGGCCGATACTTCCTCATTGCATTCTTATTTCGATAGCGGACCGTTGCACAGTAAATAATGACGGGTCAGTAAAGCATCAGTGGATTAGTGTAGGGTAATGCTAGTATAAGATGGTTAATGCGAATTAAAACTTCGTATGCCTCATCTCTTTCACTCAATCGCGACTTAATCGAGAGGAAACTTTGGACCTAAGGTAACTTAGGGACCTAAGGTACTAAAGGAGCTAAGAATTTAAAAACAGGACCTCGTGGCTACCAGTTCCCTAATAGATGCATAGATGTGTATTAGCAGTATGCATATATAATAAAACCATGGAATCAGACACTATTATGCCATTCAAGCGCATGCATAGTTTAAGTTGAACTAATCGAAACCAGTCATCTAGGAGGGTCGATGAGGTTGAAGTGTCTTATCTTTTATTTGTACATATGGGCTTTTTATATACACATTGATTTAGTAGGATCAACTTAAACACTCAGTTGTTAAGTACCTTGCGAACATGAGTGGACACCATAAGCCTCCATAAGTCATAAAGCAGCTAGGCAACTGATGCTCTACAATTCAAACAATTTTTACCATCTTTTCACTTTTTAAAATGCGTGTTAACATTTAAAACTCAAATAGTACTAGGATAAGTCTAGTCTTAAACTTTTCTATGTATGTATCTAGAATTATCATACCAGTCATGGAGCTAAATCATAGCATTTGCTATATTACATCTAGCTTTCGAAACGATGTTACTTTTAATGATGCAGCTGTCGTTACTGTCAAGAAAATAAGAGTACCGTTATGTTATAAAATGGCTCTATCAACTATATGAAAGGTTAAAGTTAAACTACTGTTATAACAATATGTACTGCGTTGCGGTTAACACTTCGTTTCGATTATTCCAATACGCGTCTGATTGTTCCCATAACGGGCTTACGAGATGAGTTATCAGAATAATATGCCTTGTAATGTTCTTGTTTAAGCATAATAACATGTTTAAATTTTACGACCAATCGACATAACAGTCAAGTTGCTAGATTAAGGTGAGCCGTTAGCCATATAAAATAGCATAAATTGTTCTATAAAAGTTCTATTAACGGTTGAGGTAAGCAATTGTTAAAAAATATGTGAATGCATATTCTTAGTTCAAAAAGTAAAGGAGTAATATTTTTTTGAGCTCAATGTGTCGCAGCAAAATGTACCTTTTTAAAACTACAACGTGTCTTAATTTTTAATTGCAATCACTTGGCTCAATATTGGGCCCAACTAAATGACCTGGCTCTTTGAATTTTGAACGTTTCAATAGGTATTCAATTTGTTTTTTAATGTTTCAAAACACCTCAAGCACATTTTTTGCGAAACTTGAAAAAGTAAGTCGATTCAGCTCCAATGCCGTGCAGCCAGGTCGGACTCTTAGTATTTAAATATGGTTAAAGGAATACTTTAGCTACAAGTTTCCACGGTGCCTTAAACACCTCAATTTTTTTTATGAGCTCTTGGACTATATGGTGCATATAATTCGGCTGCCATTGCTTTCAAGTAAATAAGAGCTATTATCAAAAGGTTGACAATACGGGAACATAATTTAAAAAAAACAATAAGCGTTTACCGAGTAGATTTTTTTTTTCTTTGCCCTGCGTCGAAGTGATTTCGCCAGTGTCAAGTATATATAAGTATAAATCAATATAGTAATAAAACACAATCCAATCTTCTCTAGGAAGATTGGTGGCAACGTTGTAGGGTGATATGTAGGACAGAGGCCAAGATAGTTTTAACCTCTGTACCACTGCGAGTCCACTTGAAACGAGAAGTAAGATGCCAGGAAACACGGAATAAGTCCAAGTCTTCTATCACTGTGCAACACAAAGGCATTAAAAGTATAAATCACTAACAAAAAAGGATACGTTTGATTTGAACACCTAAATACACAAAAATAAAAAATAAATAAAATTACACATCCGCCATCTTTTCACGTTGCAAATGGCCTTCGTGTAGAATCTTAGAGCCCGTTGTTTGATGACAGTTAATTCAAAATTGTTAAAATTCGAAAAAGGAATCGAATGTCTACACAATTAAAATTAATGAAAAAGTTTTAAGGCCGGAACGCTCGGGCACATTGGCAGAACTAATTTGACTCCCCAAAAGGTCTGGAATTTTCTTCGTACTGAAAACAAATCCTGTTCCAGGCTAAGGGCTTCAATTTGCGTAACTCAGGCTCTATTACACTTCCGCAGATGTGAGATTAGTCAAAGAAGGACGCGCCTTAACTGTTAAGGGTATTTCACCGATATCAGGGTGAACGACCGCGCCCTCTGTCAGGCGGACAGAGAAAACCATGGAGCGGCTAGTTTTAACTTTATATATGAGGTTGACAAAACGGACGTAACGTGGACGGCCATTATCTTAACTATTGGTTTATTTTTAATAAAAAAAATGATTTTTTGAAAGTTGGTCTGCCTTAATTAGGATTAGAACTGGCCCAATATGTCAACACAATAGAGTGTATAGCTTTGAGCTAGCGATCCCGGCTTTGTTTACGGGCGCGGGCCAATATTTGAGTGATAAGCACTAGTTTTTTGTGTCTGAATCTTATTTCTTGAATGTCTTCTAGGTATTTAAGTGAGTAGGTACGTATGTTTTTTTCTATATAACTATGTTGTTCGTACCTAAGAGACCAGGTCTTTGAACAGGTCAATTTAAGTGAGATTGTCCCCTGACGGTTAAGGTACTCGGTAGTTTCCTACCCATTTTTATATTCCCACTAACATATACTCGAAAACCTAATTAAAGACCAAAATCCCAACCTCAACGGGCGCACATTCGCTGTGATTACTGCATTTTGGTTTAAGTATAGGTATTTTTATCAATAAAATTTACCCTAATATTACTGGTTACACGAGTTCTCATTCATGTTTTTATAAAATAATGTTAAAATAACTAAATAATCAAGATGGGAATTGTCAGATTTTGGTCTTTAATTAGCTTTTCGAGTTTAGTCACGACTGACAGCTCACACTTGACATTGACATTTAGCACAGGCGATAATGAGCATTATGACATCAACTTGCGGTTTAGCCGATGTTCTGTAAGTATAGTTATGAAATTCCCAATATATGTCTTGCTTTATTGTTGAACCAACATTGGAAATCCTAATTGCCTTTTACCCTAAATGCATCGTTAGTCCGATTTTTCGTTTAAAAATCCTAAAGCTATTTCCGCTATATTTAGGCAGAAATGGCCTAGAAGACTAACCGCAGGTATTTTTGGAAAACTTTAAAAGTGGTCTGACTCAGTTGAAAATCTCTTTAGGACCAATAATAAATCGGACTCACAATGCGTTAGGATCATCATCATCATCATCAGCCCGGGGGCGTCCACTGCTGGACAAAGGCCTCCCCCAAAGAGCGCACCAAGTCACGGTCTTGAGCCGCTTGCATCCAGCGGCTCCCCGCGATCCTAACCAGGTCGTCAGACCACCGGGTGGGAGGCCGTCCAACACTCCGTCCAACACTCCGTCCAACACTCCGTCCACCGGTGCGGGGCCGCCACTCGAGAACTTTTCTTCCCCAACGGTTATCAGTTCTCCGAGCTATGTGGCCTGCCCATTGCCACTTTAGCATGCTAACTCTCTGAGCTATGTCGGTGACCTTGGTTCTCGTTATCGTTTATGCGTTAGGATAAATTATAGGATTACATGGGACACTTGGACATTTTACCTAAATTGATGTCAATTTAGATAAATCGTAAAAAATATAAAAGGTTGTCAATTGACACCAAATATTTTTATAAAAGGTGTTTTGAAAAAAAAAAGTACCTATGTACGCTTTTTTTGTGCATTATTTACTTAGAAAATAAATGATCACTCTGCTAAATGCTAAAGGGCTTACACTTCACAAATATGGACTTTTATCTACGTCACAGCTAGTGCTAGAATTAAAAAAAACAAAACGCGGTTACCAACTAAATTGTGTCGTTCCACCTAATCCAAAGTGGGAGTAGCAAAAACTGCCAACACTGTTCACTGTTCACTGTTCTGGCGATGATTGCTGACAGGCTAGATTGTCCCTATATACGGCACTGCTGTGCCAGACATATCACGCACCAAAACATTGTAATTTAATTCAATATAATTTAATTTAATAATTTTGTTAATGATGTATTTTGACATATTTAATTTTTAATCTTATTATTTTTATTTTTATTTTTTAAATCTCATTTTATAATTTTAACATGAATTTAGTACTTATTGCCTGATGAAATTTGACTGATTTTAATCTAATTTACTTTTGTTGTGTGTGTTTACTTTATATTATTTGTACCTACCTAATTATGAGTCCCAGTTACTTGAAATAAATTAATTTTAATTTTTTTTTTTTTTTTTAAAACTGTTTTTTTTTCTAAGTATACTTTGGAGACAAATCTTTATAAGTATGATTTTTATCAGAACAAGTTTTCAAATAATGTTGTCAATTGTTTACCTCAGCATGAAATATCTTTATACAAAGTCCTCTCCACAGCACTGCTGTTTTCACAATGTATTCCACATAAGGTCTCCGAATGCTCATTACTGCATCCATATTGGATCCGTCGTTATCTGGCGGTGGGCACGCACGATTCCTTGCGGCCCGCTTTACAGTGCACGATGGACGGCACGGATCCGTCACGATGTGTAATTATTATCTGTATTGTGAATACGAAAGGTTGTATCTAAATTTTAACTCCATTTATATTTATATTGTGAATGTAAAAGCTTGTTTCTTTGTTTCGCATTCATGTTTCAAAGTCTTAGCCGATTAATGTGATGTTTGGTAAGTACAGTCAGAGAGAAGAAGAACATACTTACGTGAAGTAATTTCTACTCGGAAAATCACACAGTTCTCGATCAAAAAACAATTCCTTTCCAAACGTGCCACACACGATATCGTTGCCATGGCACATGCAATTATACAATCAACTAAGGACTACTGCGTACCTTGTACGACCTCGTTCGTCCCGTACACACACGCATATGCAGTTTCTTTATACGATGCGTTTTAAGGGTAATTCTAATACAAAAACTAGAAAAAGTAATTAAATAATTAAATTCAGGCCTTAAAAAATTACAGCAATATGTAAAAATGAACTACGGCTACAGACAAAATTTATCATTTCAGTGCGTTTGTAAATTGTATTAGCTGCTAGACCAGAGCTCTATTCTACTCGGTAAAACCATATGGCTTTTAAATAATTTCCTTATTGTCAAAGTTATGATGATTATTTACTTGACAGTAAGGGCGGCAAAGTTAAAAACAAAGTGGCTTTAATAAAGTATAATAGAGACCCAGAATCGTGTCGTAACCGTCTCGTAACTGTAAACAAACCTGTAGCTGTTTAAATAAAATAGAGCGTTCTAATTATTTAAATTTATGAAAAAACTGTTTATGTAAACGCTACTTCTGTCTTTTAGTGATCACGATCACATGTTTTTGTGTAAAATAAAATATAAATAGATCACGAAAGTGCAGAAATGTAACAAGGCTTTTGGTTCGAAATTCTTTGTTTTTGCCTTTCATTATTATAAGAAATGCGTGTTAATAGGTAGCTTGGTAAGTAAAAACACTGACGATTTACGGGTGGCAAATACAGATTTATTATTTTTAAATAGTATAAAACTAAATCGCTTTCCACGTTGTCTGTCTGTCTGTACATACGCTAACTCCTAAACCAGGCAACGGATTTTGATGCAGTTTTCACATGTTATTAAGTACAATATGGGTATTGGCACTTTAAATTAAGGGCCCTGTAATCTATTTAATTAAACCCCATACAAGTAATGGCATTTTTGATATAACCTAGCTAAAAATAATGCCGATTCAACTAACTTTAAAAAAAATCTAATCCGAATCGGTTCATCCGTTTCCGAGTAACGATGCTACAGACAGACACACAGGTTAAACGAACTACACCCCTCTTTTTGTGTTGGGGGTTAATAGTACAATGTCGTAGGGTTGTATACTACATGTGAACAGTCAAGTACAAAGAGTTTTTTACCTTATAGCATTGTGATACGGTATAAAAGTGGATACAACTCTCTGTAGTCAACTTTACAATATTTTAAAGTTGAAACCACAACAAGCAACTATTGGGTTTTAAAATATTAAAAGATAGCCAAATTCCCTATTCCGACTTGTTTTATATCATGAGTAGCCATTTTGATTTCAACGCCATCTATAAGCAAAGGTGAGAAGTTAGTGGCGCAAGGTCTTTCTGCTTCGGTTCGCAGAAGTTAAGTAAAAGTTCAAGCCCGTCCAGCGAGGTTCTATGAATCTCTCATAGATGGCAGTTAACAGTCAAATTAAACTCATTTTAGATATCGGATACCATGTAAACATTATGCATAGCGTATTAATAAGTAAACCAAATATCGGTAATTCAACTAGTAACTTACTAATCACAAGTATAAACTAGCCTAATTATTTACCTAATCACAAGTATAAACCCACCATCCATCCATGGCTTGTCCATCAAGCCACCGCCAAGCAGCAGTGTTCGCATTGCAGTGTTCCGGTGTGGGGATAAGACAACCGGTGAAATTACACGCATAGAGGCATTCCATCTCAGTCCTCAAGGTTGGCAACGCATTTGAAGTCTGGGTCCCATTTACCATCAGGTGGCCTGAGTGCTCGCGTGCCTTCTCATTGAAATAAAAAAACTTCCCTAATTTTCAACGTAAATAAATAAAAAATAAAATAAATATCAGGGGACAATGTCACACCAATTGACCTAGTCCCAAACTAAGCTCTAGGCTTGTACTATGGGTACTAGACAACGATATAAATACTTATATAGATAAATATATACTTAAATACATAGAAAACATCCATGACTCAGGAACAAATATTCGCGCTCATCACACAAACATCTGCACTTACCGGGATTTGAACCCAGGGCCGCTAGCTTCGTAGGCAGGTTCACTACCAACTAGGCCAATTAGTTTTCTGAAGCCTACAAGATCTTTTCTTTTAACTTTATTAAATTGCGTAAACTGATACCTAGGTATTCCACCGGTTACCAATATTTTCTAGCAATGGAACCCCTTTGTATTACCAAGTCATTATTTCACATATTTCTAGGCCCACAGATTCTCAGGTAAACTGATTCGATTAACTGTGCGGATCTCAACTTTACATAGTGTAGATACACACGTAAAACAAATAATAAACACAGAGTTGTAAGTAGGTTAGGTTCGTGTGAATTCGTGTCTATATGACCGTCCGTCGACTCGCTCTAAATAAGTTTCTAAAATTTTCTAACTCTATGGACACAGAATGAGCGACCGCCAAGATCGACCAATCAGGAACTGTTGAGGCCTAGGCCTTCTGTAGAAATGGGAATCTGTAGACATGGTAAAAGTCGCTATTGCGCTGATATTTTTTTTCCATCAAAGATGTTGCAATTATCTGAGGTACTCAGCAAAAGCCACATCACTAAATATTGAGCTTTTTATAAACTTGAGATGTTTTTCTTATTAGTAGGTTAACTTTGTTTTAGTTATCTTGCAACCCTACTCAAGTAAGTTATACAAATGCATTAGGTTGACTGTAGGTACGTTACAAGTATAACACTAGTAATATTAAACAGGTTTTAATCGCGGAATTGTTTTATGAGTTGCTGATGCTTCGTCCTTGGCGTTCCTAAGTCATTTAATAATGGCTTGAATTATAACCGCAATATTTAGTTTAAAGTAAATGTAGGCACTATCAGTCCAAAGGAACTCTAACCCACAATAGAACGTTGTCACAGTGACATTATAAAACCATCTGTTTGACACTTCTTACGACTTCAATTATCACGTCACTGTAACACAGTTCTATGGCGGGTCGGGATCGACAGGGATGATAGTACTTTAAAAAAAAAAAATTAGTGGACAAATTCACACAAATTTACCGAGTCCAAAACTAAGCTCTAGCCTTGTTATATGGGTACTAGATAACGATATAAATCTTATACAGAGAAATACATTCTTAAATACATAGAAAACTTCGAAGACTTTCAAACAAATACATGTAACACTCAGGAGCAAAAATAACGGGTCAGAGTGCATTTTTCATAGTAAAGAGGCTATTTCGAAGCCTTGGTTCCTCGCCAGGGAATGCTTTTAGTGAATTCTGATGATGAATACCGCGAGCATCGATACAGGACTTCCAGAGTGCCTAGGATACCCAACTGAATGAATCTGCGGTTAACGCCGGAATTGTGCATGTTCAGAAAAACATCTAAAATGGCAATAAAATGTAAGGAAATCCAAGTGCTGACCCAAACTCTCCCGCTGTGGTGTTAACTGGTTGTGCGATCAGTTAGGTATCTTAAGAACTTTTGATCTTCTCTATTAAACCTCGGAGTATCCACCATTAAACCTCACTCAAAACAACCCCTGGCGAGGAACCAAGGCTTCGAAATAGTCTCGTTTATATGAAAAACGCACTCTGATCCGGTATTTTTGCTCCCGAGTGTATGCTCATCATACAAATATTGCCCTTACCGGAAATCGAACCTGAGATAGCTAGCTTCGTAGGCAGAGTCACTACCATTTCATCAATATAGGTCAGTCTATTCTCTTCAAAGAACCGAAGGACAGCCCAATAATGATCAACCATTCATAATAAATGGTAGTTCGAAAAGGTAATAAAGGATACTCAATTGCCACGGGAAACAACTCTTACCTGGGTTCCAAATACTAATAAATATAATTTAATTGGCCGTACCGAGCTCTTTACAGCCAGTTTTATAGCGAAATGCCCATAGCTTTATTGTCTTGGCATAATAAAATCAATATTGCAACTGGTGTAAGTGTTTCTGTTTGTATGTTAAGATCAGTGTTTTGTTAAACACTTTTCAAGTAGGTAAATAAGTTTGACGATCGATCTTTATTATCCACGGTAAATACATTTTTCTTTTGACAGGTGGTCGTATTGTCAATTTTACTATTATATTGTCAGTAATGGCGGCCCATTTAAAAATACTATAAACGTCAAAAACTTTTTTCTCTGTTAGTTAACCCTTGTGTTATGGTCGCATTCATCTCGGTGGATGAAGCTTTCGTCACTCTCGCACCTATATACTGGTCAGAAAGAGATAGATGTTTTATCCACGTGTATCCACATCGATAAACACGACTATAAGCCTGCTGGTGGTTGATTTTTTAAACTCATTCTGTGACCTAAGCTAACCAAAATGGCGGATTTGAACGAATTTATTTAATAATTATTTCGCTAAATCAGCGCAAAGTAATGGCAGAATTCTAAATGATCATAATTACTAATTAACTGCACAAAGAAAATTACATATCCTATTTCCATTAACAGCGGCAACAATTTGTGGTGGCTACAAAATCTCAGCTAAGCTTCATAAAGAACTTATAAGCTCTGCAAACTCCTGTTTTTGTTATCAAATGCACCATATTTTAAAACACTCAGTATTCCCATGCTTAATGAAAGTGATATGAACATGAGTGCGGAAACTTTGGAGCTTCACAAAAGTTTGTTGAAGTTTGTTGAAAAGTTTACAGCTACAATAAGACGACAGCTGTTGTCTATTGAACGTGAATACGCATAAAAATAGGGGATTGTGACTGTACCTTTGTTTGTAAGAGTAATCGGACAGTGTGACATCATATTTTAGCTAGTAATAATTAGGCTTAACGCTAGATTGTTTGATTCGCTCATAGAACTAAACTTTTAGAGTGATGGCCGCGTATTGTTGGCAGGCCTTCTACAAGGTGGACTGACGATCTGGTGAAGACTGCAGGAAGCCGATGGATGCGAATAGCACAAAACCGGCTGTCGTGGAGATCCTTGGGGAAGGCTTTCGTCCAGCAGTGGACGTCTTTCGGCTGAGATGATGATAATGATGGCTAGATTAGTAAGTACAAACAGTTTAGTGCAGCTTTAGCTAGCACTGTAAATAGCATAGATACATTTGTATGTGTTGAATGTGCATTTTGTTTGAATTATGCCGATAGATTAAGAAAATGATAGAAGATTCATTTGAAAAATCCGTTCAAATGCAATAATTATATTATCTCTTTTTCTAATTACCTAGTCTAACTAAAACTATTTATTTTAATAGGCAAGTACAGATTTTATTTTAAAGTCATATTGCTTGTGGCATTTAATAAGGAAATCTAACTACACTGGCTTGCAATAAAAAGGGTCACTTTGCATATGATTGACAACATGAACGATTTTAAAAGGTGTTGTAAAAAAACAATCTTATAAAGGTCGGAACGAAAAAATATTAATAATCACTTTCGAAATTGGACACCATTTATTCTTTGTAATTTAGTAAGTCTGTTATAAGGAGAAATACAAACAAAATCGCGGTATTTATTAGTAGTAAAACGCAATAACGCAATATTCTGTTTTACGGCGAGTACCTATAAACAGTCGAAATGAAAATTACGCACCTAAAATATTTTACTGCTTTCGAAGCCCGGCGAGAATGATTTTACTGTTTTAAGCGGACGGACACAGCTATAATAATGTATTTATTCGTATATATTTTTGACTAGTAATGCTTTGTTTGCTTTCAGATCTAATGAACTATTTTTTCTTCGTGATAAAAAGTATCCGTTATTTTGATCAAGGAAATAAAATGAAATATTATATTGATAACACTCAGAGATAACAATCAGTGTACAAATAAGTGCTTATGAATAGAGACTCCGGACGAGCCCGAAACATGTCGAGCGTTTTTCGACATTGTTTACGTGAGTAACCCTTTGTGTTTTTTTTTATGGCAATGAGAAGGCACGCGAGCACTAGGGCCACCTGATGGTAAGCGGGATCTGAGACCCATAGACATTTGAAATCTCAAGACTACAATCCTTAGACCTCAAATGCGTTGCCAACCGTGAAGACTGAGATGGAATGCCTCTATGCTAGTAATTTCACCGGTTGTCTTATCCCCACACCGGAACACAGCAATGCGAACGCTACTGGTTGGCGGTGGGTTAATGGATAAGATGGTGGTAGCGATCCGGACGGACCCCGCGCAAAATCCTACCAGGAAGTTTTACGTTTAAAATGTACAAATCAGTTTGTACTACAATTTATAATTAACAATTATTAGTTACATACAGGAACGTAAGTGCCGTGTGGTTGCCGGCTAGTGTCACTCCATGTCTTCCCTTGGAAGTCGTAAAAGGCGACTAAGGGAATTCATGCATTGTATATTGTTTGGCTATGGGCTTGCAACCTGTTATTAATATTGATACACTGGTAAAAGCAGCTGCATCTTTGCCTGATTGTGCAAAGTATGGTTGCAGAATTGACAGCGAATTTTCTATGCTTGCTCCACTCTGGGAATGAAGGCGTGAGTGTACCTATATACTACGTTTATACTAGCATAGAGGCATTACATGATTATATTATGGGGTTGGCAACGCATTTACAATCTTGGGATAATTGTAGTTTTAAGGATACCACCATTAGATCAGACGCATAATTATTATAATAATTATAATGACGTATAATATACTCGTCACTCCATCTTGTTGGAGGCCTACCTACAGCTCGTCTTCCGGTCCGCGGACGCCACTCCAGAACCTTCTGACCCCATCGGCCATCAGGGGATCGCGGGAGCGCGATGCATGCGAAAAGCACAAGACCGGTCTGAGTGGAGAGCCTTGGGGGAGGCCTATGTCCAGCAGTGAACGTCTTTCGGCTGACATGAATGAATGGATGAATAATATGCTCTCTAACCTTTATTATAATAAAAAGCAAAGCAAGAAACGTTGTAATAGGAATTCCGTATAAATTGTCTATGGATTTTTAATTCTTATAATTTATATTAGGTACAAACAGACATAATACGTGGTCTAAAGAGAAAGACGTGGTCTGAAAAAACGTTTACTTCCAACCTTTTATACACAGTTACATAATATTCCAACCCTACTCAAAACTTGTTGAGCAGTTTGATAAAATAGCATTTTATTACGTATCTCGTGTTTGTGGTAAAGTTTAAATTGCGTTTAAAGTTCGCCTTTGTTAATCTGACACGTTTTGCGACATTACAGCACTAATGAGGTAAAGTTAAATGTATGATCCTTCTGCATTAGACAGTGAAGTCAAGTTAACTAGAGCTTTCAAACCGTTGCCAATCAGTGTTGCCAATAGGTACGGGTTAACATCTCAGCCCAGGGGCTTCTATTCAACTTGATTACAGCCTACTCTTTTCTTAAAGGCCGGCATTCCTGCGATTCCTCTGGTGCTGAGGGTGTTTATGGGTCACGATGATCACTACCATCAGGTAACTCCCTTGTCCATCTGCCTACATTTTTGCATTTAAAAAAGTATAAAAAGGTAAGTATGGTTTAGGTGTACGTGCTTAATAAATAAAGGTTAAGAAAAAGTAAACTGTATCCCTTTTTTAAATGCTTTCTGTTGATAAGATAAGATGAAGATAAAAGATGTTTATTCAGTAGGTAGGCCGCACGGGGGCACTTTTACACGTCAACAATCTACCAGCGCTTCGCAAGAGACCACTGCTGAGAAGAAACGCCGCAAGAAACTTTTTTAAATACTACTTATGATATTATACAATTATAAAGCTTAACCTAGCATTATATGAAACAATGAATTTAACATAAAGTTAAAAATAAAATATATTCAAGCGTAGCTTGAGCAAGAAAATGTGTCGAAACTTAGAATTTTCATAGGGTAGGGTAATAAGTAGTAGTAATAAAAAAAAATAATATATATATATACTTTCCTATGACAATGTAAGACAAGTTGAGTTATCTTATGATGTGTTCGTTTATATGAACAGCGAAGAATTGCTCAGCTCTTTGTTGTAAAAACATCTAAAATCCATTACTGCCATATTCTCTGAAAGCGATTTCAAGCAATCGCAGCTTAAGACAAGATCTTAGGCGCGGTGTTGTCTTCAAGATGCCAATTAACGTCTTTGATAGAATAAAGCCGATCAGTGGACTCTATAAAAATGGTAATATGAGTGCTTTTCGGAGAGATATTGAAAAGTAAGTATCCGACTTTAAAGGAGGGCGGTAAATGAGATGTTTTTATTTTAGATAAATTATCCTACTCAAGGTATACATCATTATCTTATGCTGATTTGATTTTGAATAAATTTGTGATTTTAACCTGACTGCCTAAAACGAAATTAGTATTTATCAAATATATTTTTAGGGTTCCGTACCAAAATGGTAAAAAAGGAACCCTTATAGCATGGCCTCCCAACTCGAACAACGTATAATTAATTACTTTAATAAACTCATAGATGGCGGCACAGGTATCGATCGAAACATTTGAACCAGTAAACGTGATGATTGAATGATTTTTACACGTTAAGAAATTCAACGCATCTTAATTATATTAAAAAACATCCTTCTCTACATAAAATAAGGGTATATTTTATAAGTTTAATAAATGCAATAAAAATTATATGAACACTATCTAACTCATACAATACGTGTGAGCTTTCAAGCTTACTGCGTCTTATTGGGTACTTTCACTAGATGGCGCCATCACGGATCGCGAAAGTTCTATGGAATCACAGGCTCCAAGCGTTTCGATTTTGTAAATTCTTGGGTGATGCGTAATATTGTCTCAAAATACTAGTTTTATATTAAAAGCAAAAAAAAACGTAATAGATAAAATAATGTCTTAACAAACATAGATGGCCATTACAAAATACTGTTTTGGCGGTTTTGGTGTATTAAATGTTAGTACAAACACGGAACGATTATACATGAACATGATCAATGAAATGAAATGAAATGCAATGAAATGTTTATTCACAGAACATATTATATACTTATTCAATTATCAGATTGGTACCTATTGATATTTCCAAAAAATTGAGCGTAGGGGAGACCGGGGACAATTGAAACGATTTGACTTTGACTGCCTGTTGCCGTTTTATTTTTAAAGTTAGAAAGGTGTTTGCCGTAATTATTTCAAGGTTAGTTATCTGGTTCCTAAATAAAGTATATTTGGTTAGTCTATCATTAATAGTTATTTTACAATAATGTAATAAAGAGAATGGGGGAATGTGGTTCAATTGACCTCACACCGTTGTTAATTGAAACACTATATAAGGTCGATTGAAACACCGTAATATCTTTAACACAATGAAAGTAATGTTATCAGTCCTACTCGTTTTCATCGCTATATTGGTATATAATACGACCATCAAAAGTTCACAAGCATAACATAAACATATCGTCATTTATAAGCATCAGAAAATCTCGATCATCAAACGCAGATAAAAAAATAAATATGACTTATAGCTTTCTTTGTTGCTGGCTACCTTATACATAAAGCTTAATAGAAAATAGTTTTAATGTTATAATAAGCTATAATGATATGGAATTGTGTTAAAAACACATAATTATGCTACATACAAAAATGCTTGTTTCAATTATAACAGTGTTTCAATCATAACTTAATGAATGGATAAACTTGAAACGTCGGGATTTTAAATAATATACACAATATAATCGGTTAAGATCGTTTTATTATAAAACAAAAACAGTTTCAATAATTATAATACCTTATATGCCGAATTAAAATAAAATCAAAAACGTATTTTGACTCTTTATTAATAATTATAAAATATTTTAGTAATAATCAACCTGTTAATTAAAATTACAATCAGTCTTGCAAACAATAAACTATAGGCGAATCAGGCCAGATTAATACTGAAGTATCCAGTTATTTGCTTCCGTTTTCGGGGCATCTAAAAATTATAAAAAAAAATGTAATGTGAATTGCATAACGTACTTTTAATCAGTGATGGGCAAAAATGGGTTATTCGAAGACTCCGTCGATTAATTTCGATTCGATTAATTGGTTGACTAAAAAATAATAGATTAATGCCCATCGCTGCTTTTAATATCAGATCAGTCTAAAGTTTTCAGATATCTAGCTGTCATATGTACGAAATAATCGCCTGGCTACAATTAAAGTTTACATTTAATATTGCCTGTGTGGTTGCCGGGTTAGAATAGTGCCACTCCGTGTCTTCCCGCGGATGTCGTAAGAGACGACTAAGGGAATAAAGGCTTGTAGTACTGTTAGGCGATGGGCTTGCAACCTGTCACTAATACACTGGTAAACATCTTAGCCTGATTGTGCAAAGTGTGGTTACAGAATTATCAACAAGTTTTTAGGGTTGTTGGTAATTCTGTAGCTCTGCCTACCCCACTCTGGGAATGAAGGCGTGAGTTTATGTATGTATGTATGTATGTATTTAATATTACTTTTGCCCGTGACTTCATCCGCATAGGAGTCGTTAAAGAATAACGAACATACATACATCCCACAAGTAAACATTTTCTTACACAATTGTTGTCCTGGAGAAGGCCCCAGGTATCAAAATTTGATCAAAATCGGTTTAGCGGTTTAAGGTCTCTGCCCACTACACCGTATCATACCATGACCGTAATAGGAACGTGTCAGGCACGGAATACAACCCGATACGGACTACTATGCCCATTATACCGTGTCAACGGCGTTCCACGCACGTACATAACGGGTTTGGTGGTCTGACAACGTCGCGTGCCGGGCAAGGAGCGCGTCCGGACCGGCAAAATATTCCCTCCGACAATTCACGACGCTCCGTGCATGGCACGCTACGGTGATGGTCGGTGACGGAACGGTCTAGTGGGCATGGTCTCATACTTTTCCATACAAAGAATATTTTTTTGTCTGATACGTTCCTATTACGGTCATGGTATGATACGGTGTAGTGGGCAGAGACCTTTAGACGTGAAACCGTAACAAAAATTAAACGAACACACTTTCACATATATAATATTAGTAAGGATATGGTTAAAAAACTTAAATAAAATTCCTCTTGCATGTAGTTGTAACACATCAGTTGTATATGTAGACTGTTCGACGTTCTATATTTGAAATTTGACATAAATTCCATACTAGTTTTGTACACAACTTCATGCAAGAGGAGCGTTACTTAAGTTTTTCACCTATTCGTCAGAATGATACTAGTAGGGACACATACCGGACTAATACCAAAAGTGGCACCTATATCTATGCTTCTATAACATTAATATAAATAAAGTAACTCTGTCTATTGGTTTATTTATCCAAATCACGGGCAAAAGTTAGTGTAGGTATAATAATTATTGACCATGAAAGAAATCATCATAAAAAAGAAGCCATTGTCGCATATTCATTTTCACATTTATCAAACAAAAACATGCGTCAAATACAGAACCTCCTCATATTTAAAGGCGACTACATTTGGGGACGATTAAAACGCCAGGACGAATGAAACCTTTCAATCGTCCGTGTGGACGATTGAAACGTTGTTCCTACAAGTTGTTCAAACAAGTTGTTCCTACCATCCCCAAATCACAGTTTTTAATTGAAGGTCAAATATTAAACGCAAAAACAACTCTAACACTGATAATTGGCAATAATAAACATTCGTTAATTTATCACAATCACGCTAAAATAGTTTAATCAGTTAAAATACAAGAACAAACAAAGTTATTAACAAATATACAAGATGAGAAATACTTACTTTTGACCGCGAAAAAATTAAATCGCTCCGTGACACCGCTGCGATACTCGGTCGCTCGCGCGCTACTGACCATAGATTAAAATATGGCCGGCGGAGTCCTGAGTGTTGCGTCATACTCGTAGGTATTATAGTTTTTGAGAAATTTGACTTGTTTCAGTCATGACGTGTTTCAATTGTCCCCGGTCTCCTCTACCTATTTCAAAGTGTAGTAATTACACAGATACTCGTAAACTGAATAAGTAAATAGGTACCCTGTACTACTGTTTAGAACTTGTTATATAAGTACGTTATATAATAAATAAACCAGTTATTTTTACCTATTGCCTACATGTCCCATTCCTATTTTATCCTGGACATCATAGCCAGGGCAGTTCCCGTGAATTAATAAAACGCCACTACAATGTGACCGGTAGGAATATAGCGATTAGATATTAATTTATAATGGTCTAATATCCGAATAGGAGAGAATTTGCACCGGGCTGTTTGTTTATTCGATGAAAAGAACTTACCTATTTTATGTCAAATTAGATGCCTACGCTAAATAATATGTGGCGAATAGGTTGTGGCTGAAAAACTAACAAAACATGTTAAGTACCTAGATGTTTAAAAACATCAAAAACACGGCGCAGCGGACGCGGCTAAACATTTTGGCCACGCTCCTTTTCTGTTCGGAATAACATGATAGATGTTAAAAATATCAAAAACGCGGCGGCTCTAAAGGCAAATTATATAGGTACTAATCGAAAGTATGAAGCCTATAGCACAGATAAAAGAATACAAGTCCTATAGAATATGTAAACGTTAGGTTTGGTGCGAATTATTAGTACCTACCGACTTAGCTGTTTATACCTGCCAACCCAATAGTTTGACGGGAAAAAAAAAATTCAACCTAACGTTTGCATATTAGATTAGTATGCAATTTGTCTAATAAACAAGCAATTTGCATTTCTTTAGTACAAAGTTATTTTATTTTTTAATTAATTATACCTATACCTACTGGACTGAATTTTTTTAGCCTAACTATTCGCCGTATATTACTAAGCATATAAAATTTGATATAAAATACGTTTTATCGAATAAACAGCCCGGTGGAAATCTTCTTCTATTCGGATCTTCTACTAAGTACAACAATTTTCTAGATGCCTCAATTTTAAAGTCAAATATATTTTTTGAAGTCAACGCCATCTGGTAATATCTCAATAAAACGAATAGGTAGGCTGCCAGCGTCATAGTAGTGGTGGCTCAGATACGCCATCTACTGGTGTGACTACGGGACTAAAATTGCCTACAGAATTGCCTACTTTAGGACGGCACGCTTTTGCTGTATGGGATTGGGTATCTGTACTTGTATTCTTTTATCTGTGCTTATAGTAAGACTTCGTTGGCTGTCTGTCTGTATGTCACAGCAGGTTATCTGAGCAACTACAAATGCTATCAACTTGAAATTTTGGAATAGTTGTACAACTTGCTTGCCTATTTAGTAAAAAAATATATGAAATTTGTAAATACTTTAAAAGCGGTCTAGCATGGAAGGTTGCTCGCATAGGCAATTAGGCACGCTCGGCTTGTGAATCATTCATTACATAACAAACTCCTTCCGTATAAATACTCTTCAGTAAGTCTTTTAGTGATGTAACGATTAGTTATTATTGTTTCCTTTTACGTCTAGGATTTTTCTACTTCATACTATTATTAGTACTCATTGCGTTATAGATAAATGTGTCTCCCCATTCACAACTGAAAAGTTAACGGAGGTGTAAGCCGCCGACTCTGAGTGTTCACCGACGCGTCGCTAATCGGATGTGGTGTTCATTTCCAGGTGTGCGCTGCATCGCTCCGGCGCGTGATGGGCGTGCGGCGCGCGCGCGTTCGCGGTAGTGCTGCTGCTGCTGCTTGCATTCGCGCCCGCGCCCGCTTTCCAACCCGCGGCCACGGCCGGCGCGCGCAACCGCACCGCGCCGCCCGCGCTCGCCGTGCTCACGGGCTCGCTGTACGAGGCGGGGCACGCGCGCCCGCTCCCGGAGCTGTGCCCGCGGCTGGGCGCGAGCACGCGGCTCGTGATCCTGGTGTCGTCGGCGCCCTCGCATGCGAAGGCGCGGCGCGCCGTCCGCCTCACCTGGGAGCACGCGGCGCTGAGCACGGACGGCCGGGCGTGGGCGCGGCGCGACCGCCCTGTATCTGTACTGTACACACGTACTCGAGTTTTACGATCAAAGTGTTATATTGTTTTATAATATTTTTACAAGTGGCGCGAGTTATTATGTTTCTGCGATATAATCGTGATGCCATAGTAATTTGTTCCGTAGGTTAGTAGAGCCCCGGGTCGGGAGCAGCCGCGGGGGTCCCGGGAGCGGTGGGCTCGACCGGAGCCGCGCATCACCTAGGTATGCACTAACTCGCGCATGAAAAGGGTAAAAGCCAAACAAGGTACGAAATTTAGTAATTGTACTACACCGGATATTTATAAAAAGAGGTACAAATTGTTCGAGTTGTATGCAATAAGAGCTCTCGATCATAGGCCTGAGTTTCTAGAGAACGTCAAAATAAATAAATGTCGTAAGGAATTCAAGCAAATTTGTGCTGCTGCGAAGTCCGACTATTATTCGAATAAAATTTGTAATTCTGACAAGATTAAAATCGTCTGGAACGTAATTAACAGTGAAACTGGTAGAACTAGAATTAGAGACCCGCACTACAGCCTGCAAGTTGAAGATACTCTAGTAAACTCGGACCTTGATGTAGCTAAATAATTCGAGCGGTTTTTTACCAACATACCTTTGGAGACCACAAAATCTTTACTACCATCTCCTGATAAGGCTGAAATATTATTAAGATCTGATGTGAAGGAATGCACGAACGTGTTTAAATTTTATCATGTCACCTCTATAATTTTAATTGTACTTTAACCTCTATAAATATTAATATCAAAAAAACTGAATATTTTTGGGGCCTTTCAGTTACAGTACTTAACTCTATTTTAGAGTCAACTGCACCTTACGCACCTTTATTATGTTTAACAAGTGTGTCGATATTGGAGTATTTCCTGATCTGATGAAACATAGTAAGATATATAAGATATATCCTTGTTTAAATCAGGGTCAAAATCAGACCCCACAAATTTTAGACCGATTTCGATACTTGGTAGTAAAATAAGCTACTTCATAGGATTTACCAAGGGACGATCTACTACCGATGCCGGTTCTACTTTGGTAAAACATAACTTCGATGCATAGGAAAAATCACTAGACGTAATTGGAGTTTTTTGTGATCTGTCCAAGGCCTTTGATTGAGTTGATCATGTTACGTTAGTGCGGAAATTAAGCTACTATGCCATTAAAAACGGTGCACTTGTTCTTATTACATCTTACCTTGCAAACAGAACTCAGCGGGTAGATATTAACAGAACACAATCCTCTGGGTCATCTGTTGCTATGGGAGTGCCTCAAGGCTCTATTCTAGGCCTGTTCCTATTTTTAATCTATATTATCGATCTCCCATATGTAGTGCGCGATAAACATGAAATAGCATTGTTTGCTGACGATCCCTCACTTATTTTCAAGGCGGATAGGAAACAGGATAATTTTAATGGCATCAATGTTACGTTATCTAATTAATAATTGTTGACTGGTTTACAGCCAACAACTTACTTTTAAATGCCAAAAAAACCAAGTGCATGAAATTTTCTCTGTCCAACGTGAAAAGTGCGGATAGAATAAGACCGAAAGATGAGGCTCTGGAATTCGAAGATAGAACAGTATTTTTAGGGGTCACTCTGGACTCGAAACTGCAATAGAGTGCGCATATATCCACAACTGCAAGTAAACTAAGTTCGGCGGCTTATGCGGTAAAGCGAATTCGACAACTTACTGACGTCGAGACGGCGAGACTTGTATACTATAGTTACTTCCATAGTGTTATGAGCTACGGGGGAAAGCGGCTGACATCCAAATCATCTTTGTACCACAGAAGCGGGCTGTACGTGCTATTTATTAATTGGGGTGTCGTGTTTCGCTTAGGGATAAATTTAATGAAATCAATATTCTTACAGTCGCGACTCAATATATCTTTGAGAATATCATGTATGTACGCAAACACATTCATAAGTTTAGGCATAACCGCGACGTTCATTTAAATACTAGAAATAGGGATAAGCTCGCTCTTCCAGGTCACCGTCTCCGTAAGGTAAGCACTTCGTTTGCGGGGAACTGTATACGTTTTAACAACAAGATACCATCTGATATCGTCAATATTCCGTTCAATAAATTTAAGTCTCACATAAAACGCGTCTTGTTGGGTAGGGCATATTACACTGTAAATGACTTCATTGTTGACCAAGATTTTTTTAAGTAGTGGTGATTTTATGTTTAGTATTTGTATATATCATTTTTTCTTTTATTAGTTCTTGTGCGTACAAGACGCTTTTAAACGAGAACACACTGTGTGTGATGTCTCTCGCCGGACAGCTGTTTCACACGATATTACTTTTATGTTGGTTGTCCGGCAACATGAGCATGTGATGCTCGCTCAAAGGTCTTTGCTTACGGCGGCGTCATTGATCGGGTCGCCACTTTCCCGAACACATGGTTGAGAGAGGCGATGGCTGAGATATGCGTCATACTCGTGAACGGGTGCTGTTTGTGGGGTCCGGTCTGTTCACGTTTGCAAGGACTTCTTGTTCAATTAATTATTCTAGTTATGGCTTTTGACGTAGGGACCTCGTCGTGTTGTTCTCATAGTTTTTTTTTTTTAGTTTAATGTTTATTTACATTTGTAATAATTTAATTTTTGCTAATTTTAAGAATTTATTATTTATTACTTTATTACCTTAATATTACTTACTTACCTTAATGCAACTTACTTTTAAGTATTATTGTTATTATGATTGAAAAAATGACCTTCTGCTGGAGTTTCTTGCGGCGCTTCTTCTCCTCAATGATGGTCTTGTCCGAAGCGCTGGTAGATTCACTCTATATTACCGACGTGTAAAAGGACCCTCATGTGGTCTATTTACTGAATAAATATTTTGAATTTTGTTTTTCCTGAATTTTGATTGAAATAAAAAAAAACCTGGTCTAGAGTAGGATTTAATCAGCAAAAACGATTGGAAAACTTTAACACTAGGTACGTATGTAAAATCAACTATGAACATGTTTAAATCCGATTAAATCTTACTTTTGCCTTGAAATATTTTCTTTTATTTTTTTCCAACGAAAACCCTTCATATCTCGCAAAATATGGATCCTATACGTATGGGAATGGTCTCATTCGATTCAGCAGAAAAAAATATATGGAACTTACACTCGCTAGTACAATCCCCCTCTACTCATACCCCGGAGGATGGGGGTTGGACCCCTTAATTTTGGTAGGACTCGGCAGATCTTCATTTCTAGTGCCAAGATAAAGTTATAAGCAAAGTTTCATTCTTGACACAATATGCTATTTTTACTAGTTAGCGGTTCCGCGGAATTCCCGGTCAGGGCAAGTATTTATTTCTCTTTATAAGTCTTCGATCAATACGTTTTTCGTTGCGTAGTACCTACCCAAAGTACGAACAAGCCCAGAGCTTAGTTTGAGACTTAATGTGAGACATGGTCCCCCGATACCACTCAACTCACTCACCTCGAAACTCACTTACCTCGTAAAACTGCTGCTGACAAAGTCATTCCATCTTAGTCCTCAGGGTTAGCAGCGCATTTGGAATCATAAGATTTGAGTCTTGAGATTGCAGTCTTAGGCTCCAACTACACGGGCGGTTCTCCCGCCGCGGGAACCCGCTTCTGAACCGCACTAGAGACAATTGACCGGTGTAATGACTAGCATGGATGCCTCCATGCCTTCCATCTTAGTCCTCTGGGTTGGCAACGCATTTTCAGTCTTATGCTAATGTCTATGGGTCACAGTTTCCACTTACCATCAGGTGGCCTGTGTGCTCGGTTGCCTACTCTATGCCAATAAAAAAAATAAAAAAAGTTGTATGCTGCATACTACACTGCGCGGTTTTTTTATGTTTTGTCGAGCGGATACTAAGTGAAGCTCATGCCACTTCCACTGTTTTTTCTGTTGCGTGGTTGGGGCCTTAGGATTGCAAGTCTTCATGTCTCAGATCGCATCAGATCCGTAGTCTGTGTTCGTTTGTTTACTGAATGAAAAAAAAATGCATGACCTACTTTTTCAACAAAATATCAAATCAATCCAGCAACATTGTTTGTTCTTATTTCATATATATTTCGTCCCTACTCGTCCCAAACTCCTATTTAAGAAGACAAAAACAATTTACGATAAACCCTGTCCAAAATATTGGCCATTTAACCATAAGTTTAGATTAAGGCTCAGAAGTTCGCTACAAGAATCGCCTACAAGTTCGGGTATAAAACCCTTCTTATGGTCAGAAGTCTGACACGCTGGTCATCTGTGTCCTGAAGGCGAAGGGTTAAGTTATAAGAGGTTTGGTATAAGATTTAGAAAATATTTAAATATTGGAGGACACTCTGATATCAAATCAAATATTTTTATTTCCATTAACAAACATGGTGTACAAAAATAAGGTTGAGATCTCCTTGTAGGTCTGAGTAGACCTGTGTTAGGAGGTCTCACTCTTCAAAAAACTGTCGTGGGTAAGTGCTTAATTTTATTAATAGGTAGAAAAAAATACTTAAAATTACTTATTTAACCTAAACTGTGGAAGAGTCAAATCAAGCTTCAGCGCGACATCTAGAAAGTACCGCAAAAGAAAAAGAGTATCTTAAAAGTGGGTTTTGACATAGCTCACGTGCAAAAGCAGATTCATCCTTTTGCCACAAGTAAAAAGTAACTAAACCAGTAAGTACACCAGTAAGTAAGTAGCTACTGATTTTAAATTTGTAATATTTGGTGGTATATCATTCCAGCACTTCGTGGCAGTTTTGTATGATGCTAATATCATCCTTTTATTCAACTGTATCCCTATTTCTATCAAAAAATCAGCCACTGATGCAATATTTCTTAACAAATTGAAAACAATGCTCCTTGAACTAGCATGTTACAGTATAAACGAATTCTTACAAACGGAACATCAACCCATACATAATAGTAATAAATTAGACACCTAATTATAATGCAAACAATGACCTACCTTCAAGTGCTGTTGTTTTATATAAAAACAAAATTGACTATAAAATTTAAATTTTATAATAAAAAAGTTTTTAAATACAAATTAACTATAATTATATTACGTACATTAATTGTTAAAGTTAGTAACCTAGTATTATGTAGACATAAATAATGTACCCATGAAAAATGACTTGTAAAAACGTGTTTTTACCAATAAATATGTATCTGAATCTGAATCTGAATCTGAGAGATATTTGCTCCCCTACCATGGCCTTGTGATTTTACCGAAGATGTATTTCTATTTACCTAATTACCTATTTCTTATTTAGTAAATACGAAAACCGTTGGGTTTCTGAATAACTTTTCAACATTACATTGTTTCATTATGCTTCAATTGAACCAAGGTTTTGTTTGAATCTTAATTACGACTACATTTGAATTTTAATTAATTGATAGCTCGAGTTTGGTTATGATAATTTTGAAACAATCAGGAGTAAACCTGTAGGTACATTTATTTTACGTAACTTATCTTTGTTTTATCTGTATTTCATTATAAAACTTTAATTTATTAGTTATTAGTTATTAGTAAGCAATTCTAAACGGAGTATTTATAATACCCGGTCGTCCATATACTACACAATAATAAAAAAATAAAAACATGTATCGAGAGATTTTTGTGCCGTAATCGTTATTTTGCAATTGCCTATTCTTTCAAATAAAAATGAAATATTTTTAGTTTTTTCAAGTTGCCATTAGGTATAATGCAAAATTATGACATCAAAACTGGTCCCACGATAGATCCTGAATATAATCTAAATATCATCTGTCTTACAAAAAGAAAGAAAGAACGAAGGAAGAAATTCATTTTATTCGTAACAAATATAACCAAGAACAGATAAAGACGTACAAAAAGAAAGAAGTCACGATACCGCTTCCTCTTATGCCTTGTTACCCACAATCAGGGCCCCGTAGTAATAAAACACAAGCGTCCTCGCCAATAAAACGCAGATATATACGGAACCCTCTATTATATCCCCGTTTGTCTTTTATTCCTCGGAGAGTGTACTCTTGAGATTTGGGTCACAGTATTTTTTCTTATTTAATAGGACTTGTTTTTCACAAGGCCGAGGGATAGAAGTTGTTTTTTTACGTTATTAGACTTTAGTATTACCAAAATACCACATACAATCACGAGTATTTCCCGTAGGAGTAGGCCGAGATCACTTCCTTCCACTTGCTAGGTTCCAGACAACTCCCCCTACTCCAGACTTCACTCACTTCCTCCACACTCAAAAGCCTCTTCATAGTCGGGGTCAGTTTAGGGTAGGTACTCCTGACCTGGCCCTTTCTTAGTAATAAACTGTTATAAAAAAAGTCGCGAATAAGTCCCGTTTTAGACTTATAAAGGCAATATGGTTTTGCCGGGTAGAATAGATGCCTAAATGGCGCTCTTCCTAGCAAAATGGCCGTTTAGGTAAATCAAACAAAACTATTCAATTCCTCCTTCGCATATTTTGTATTCATTCACATGTAACTCAGTCAGTGTTTACTTGTAGCTTCGCGCCTAAGCTACGGAGTGAGCCTGGGCAGGCCGCTAGAGTTTTGACTAGTGGGAGATACAAAGTTTGAATCCCAGCAACATTGGTTATGTGTTAACGTAAATCTAGAGTGACGGTTTTTTTTAAATTTTCTTCCGTAAATCCCAAAACAGCCTTAACACTTTGAGTATCGGTATTAAATGAAAAATGTATAAGAAAAAAAACTACCCGAGCTGTGTTTGTTCAATATTAAACAGCTATTTCAATAAATTTTCAATGAGACGTTATGAAATGGAAAATATTTATCCATTTTCCGGTGGGTTATTCTGTTAGCTCGCTGCCGTCCAACGGCAAAACGCTGCAACTCGAGTTACAGCGTTTTGTGTTAACTAGCATCAAACTATTCCTCGTGAGTGTTTCTATCATACCAACAATTTTTTTTAAATATGGTCTAGTTTATCGGGTAGAAATCTGTCAAAACGCGGTAACTCTGCATAAGAATAGCCAAAAACATCATGACTGCAATTGTGATGTTTTATACCAAGACCGTTAATGCCGTCTGATCACAACAGAACGATGTAAGCACTAAATGGCCACTGTCTGAACAGAACGGACCACCTGCAGCGTTTTGCTTAATCTGCATTACTTACCACAGATAACGTAAACACCTCAATCTGTATGAAGACCAACCGTGACACTTTTTTCTACCAGGAGAATTTTCCGTTATCCGAACAAACTCGACTCATAGTCGTCGCGGTTTGGGCTATTGCGTTTTTTTTTTTATTGCATATAGAAGGCAACCAAGCACACAGGCCACCTGATGGTAAGTGGAAACTGTGACCCATAGACATCCGCATTCACAAGACTGCAAGCCTAAGACTGCAAATGCGTTGCCAACGCTGAGGACTAAGATGGAATGCCTGTATGCTAGTTGTCACACCGGCTGTGTTATCCCCAAACCGGAACACAGCAATGCGAACACTGATGTTTGGCGGCAGGTTAATGGATAAGAAGGTGGTAGCGATCCGGACGGACCCTGCACAAGGTCCTACCACCCGCCAAACGCGCATCACGCAACGAGGCATTTTCTTAATTTCCACGGCCTACCTGCGACAACAGGCGCGCTGAACGTCGTCAGTAGTGAGTGTAGCAACGGACAACCCCGACCCTTGCTCAGGGTTCAAGTTGGGATTCGGACACTCGAAGTCCATGTATTTATGTTATCTGTGTGAAAAAAAATGCTTAGGTGATTTAGCGTGACACTTAAAAACTTTTAAACGCGTTTCTTGAAACTAGGGTTTTTGACTTGCAGCGTTTTGCCGTCAGAAGGCAGCTCGGTTCGGTTAACCTTATCATATTTTATATTAAACTGCTTGTTTTATGCATATTTTGCTTGGTTTTGTAAATTATTATAGCGACTGTTTATTCATTGCCTAGTTTTTTATCTTTTTAAAGTATCGGAAGGATGCTTGCCATCATTAGCTGTCTTACTTGTTTTTTTTTTTTATACATACCTACATACCATCACGCCTTCATTACAGAGTGCAGGCAGAGCCACAGAACTATCAACAACTTACAACTTGTTATTAATTCTATACGTAACCACATTTTGCACAAATACCAAAGTTATCTTTATTAAAAAAAGATCCTGACGAATTGAGAACTTCCTCCTTTTTTTCAAGTCGATTAATAAAAAGGCTTTAATAGAAGTTATCGAAATATAAATTCAACGTAAATATTTATCGAAAACAAAATAAATCACCCACCGCTTCCGACATTCCAAACACCGAAAATGGAGAAATTGTGGTTCCTGGCCTGGAACTTATGTTGATGCAACGAAATGAAATTGCTTGGCGTTATACACAGGCGCAAACAATCATATTTAGCAAAATGTATTAAACTATCGACTCGTCCTTGCTTCAAGATAAAGATTTAAAAAAAGATAAAAGATGTTTATCCAGTAAGTAGGCCGCACGGGCACTTTTACACGTCAAAATCTACCAAAGCTTCGCAAGAGACCACTGCCACTGCTGAGAAGAAACGCCGCAAGAAACTCAACAGTCAGTCGTTTTTTTTTTAAATACTACTTATGATATTATACAATTATAAAGCTTACCCTAGCATTATATAAAACAATGAATTTAACATAAAATTAAAAAAAAACATTCAAGCGTAGATTGAGCAGGAATTATATTTAAAAAAATAATATACTTTCCTATGACAGCTTCGCTTCGGTTTATGTAAGTCTTCTGTAACACCCGTACATGAACCAGACTTTTTTATCTAAAACCTTCCTCTTGAATTACTCCATCTGTTGATGAAAACCGCATCAAAATCTGTTGAATAGTTTGAAAGATCTAAGCTAAGTTGTGCACAAAAATTATATGGAATTTACGTCAAATTCCAAATATAGAATGTCGAACGGTCTATATAGATGTGTTACAACTACATGCAACAGGTGATTTACTAAGGTTTTTTACCTATACATACTACTAGGTATGTGTAGATTAGAGGGCTAGCACAAGAACAAAGTTTTGACATACAGTATATCTTTGAGAAAAGGCTATCTTGCTTGGATATGGAAAAAATACCGCACAAGTGCGAGTCGGACTCGCGCACCGACCATATTTAAGATAATATGCTTGGTAGCCGCAAAAGAAAATAAGTACCCACTTTGTTATGAACTTTATTTTCTATGCAATTAATACAGATTTTCAAAGTTTTTTTGTTATTTTCAAAAACTGTAAATAATAAACAATTCATTTTAGTTTTCCCATAAAATGTAATTATCTATAAGTGAGGATTTTTCACATTTTTTGATTAATAAACTTCGGAGATTTCTGTACATTTTTGGCTATGAATCTGTGATAAACCACAGAATAAAAAAATAGTTTCGAATTAGCCCCTTTACATGACACCCCATTTGCTACAACCAAACCCCTTCTATTTTTCAACCCCCACATTTTAGACCCCTCTTCAATTATTTATATTATTATTATGTCTTTACCAATCACTAGACTACGGGAGTCCCGGACCTTTGGAAGGCGTACATGGAGCCGAAGCCAACACGCAGAGGCCCTTTAGACAAGTTTAATTTAGTAAAGTTATGGGACACCAACCGGCGATTGTCCCTGAGTTCAAACTAAAGAAGTATGCTCCCACGGACAACCACCGGTTAGTGTAAGACTATTTAATAAGGATGGGAATACTAATAATAGGTTCTATGAATGAACTGATATGGATTGGTGATCTAGGCTATTGATGAAACTACGGCGCCTGCCTGGCCAATGCTAATTACTTTGGTTTAAATGGCAGGCGGTGACTCGCCTTCTCAATGGAATGGACCTCCCGAAATAGCCACATATATATAGCAGCAGGGAGGCAACAGTTCCAGAGGGGCTAAGGATGGAGAGGTGCTTCTGGACTTTAAACGACCATAAGGTGCCCACTCACCACTTATGCAACACATCCGCACTTCAAGCTTTTAGCTCCTGCGACTCCACTCTGACCGGCCAATAAAGGCAAACCAGAGGTGAGGGTCTGTTCCTCGTCATTGCACACCGCAGCTGGCCGGTGAAGGCAAGCGTGAGGTGAGGAAAAGGACCTACCCTCGGGAGAATTCAGGTCCGTGATGTCGCCACTCACCAACAGCTCGCCACTAGCTTCCCTGCGGCCATTTTTTTTTTTTTTACTAAATACAGGTGCGGGCCAGCAATTTGTACAACTATGCCAAAGTTCAAGTTGATAGCATTTGTAGTTGCTCAGAAAACCTGCTGAGACATACAGACAGACCAACAGACCTCGAAGTCTCACCATAAGGGTTCCTTTTTTACCATTTTGGTACGGAACCCTAAAAATATATTGGATAAATACCAATCTCGTTTTAGGCACTCAGGTTAAATCACAAATTTATTCAAAATCAAATCAGCATAAGATAATGATGTATACCTTGAGTAGGATAATTTATCTAAAATAAAAACATCTCATTTACCGCCCTCCTTTAAAGTCAGATACTTATTACTTTTCAATATCTCTCCGAAAAGCACTCATATTACCATTTTTATAGAGTCCACTGATCGGCTTTATTCTATCAAAGACGTTAATTGGCATCTTGAAGACAACACCGCGCTTAAGATCTTGTCTTAAGCTGCGATTACTTGAAATCGCTTTCAGAGAATATGGCAGTAATGGATTTTTGATGTTTTTAGAAAAAAATAAGAATAAAGAAATAAAAATGGAAGAAAATAAATGATTTCTTCGGCGTTAATAAAAACGAACACATAAAATAACTCAGTAGATAGCATTTAAAAAACTCTTATTATACTTATACTGAGAATAAGCGCGAATATTTTGATCCTGAGTCATGGATGTTTTCTATGTATTTAAGTAATATATTTCTCTATATAAGTATTCATATCGTTGTCTAGTACCCATAGTACAAGCCTAGAGCTTAGTTTGGGACTAGGTCAATTGGTGTGACATTGTCCCCTGATATTTATTTATTTATTTATTTACTGAACTTATCTTTAGCACGGACCCCAAAACCATCGTTACGTCTCTATCCTTTTTTTTTTTTGATCATCGTCACCCATAAACAGCCGCAACACCAGAGGAATCACAGGTGCGCTGTAGGCCTTTGAGAATAGACTAGGCTTTTTTTTTGACGGCCCTCAAGTCGAATTGGTTCGGGAATACAGACGCCAAGAGCTGATTTATAGATAAAGTGCGTGGATAGAAGGCCGAAGATGGTGTTTTGTTACGTAATACTTCACAATTTTTTCTTAATTAATAGCTATCAAACTTTGTTTTAACATGGTTTATTTCGCCAATGTCGAGTTTTGGACGATCACCATGGAATCAAGTCCATATATCACACGCGAGGACAGGTGTTCGCTTATAGAGTACCTATTTACGCTGGTGGAGTAAACCGATGTAGATGCGGTTAGCTCCACGCGCTTCTGTCTTTCTGCTTCCCCTAAACTACTCCATAACGATCCGAACGTCAACGTTAATATCAACGTGATAGAAAACATACATTCTTAATACGTAAATGTGCTGTTCTAACCACCAAATACATTTTCTCGATGACCGTTCATTTTTTAATAGAATTAAAACTTTGCACTCGAGGTACGGAATGGAGAATATGCATGTTTTTTTTAAACGCAATTCTCAACAAGAGATCACCAAAAGTGAAATTAAAATTAAAATCAGTGAAGAAATACGGATGATACAAGTATTTTAAACTGCGAATTAGACGGAGAGATCCGAAGTGCACCGGTGACGTCATTGTGCAGTTCGGCCATATAAACTACATAAAATTATGTTTGGCTAGAAAGAGATAAGTAATAACGAATCTTTGTTGGGTTATCTTGGTTATTTTTAAAGCAATTGAAAAAAATAATAATATTGGAGCAGTAAAATATATACATACCCTATTGTAACTGCGTTCTATTAAGTACTTCTCTATTCCATTTATCATTACATTAAGAAGCTTTTTAAAGCTTAAAGCTTATATAAACTTGACGAAGACAAAGCTCTGCAAGTGACTTTCCCATCGTAAACCTGCATTGCTTGATGTCGTAATAAAATAGCTAAATCCGGTTTAGCTCTGGCTCTTAACCTAGATAGTATGTAATGTTTAATCTTAACTTCATGTTATTTCGTTATTTCTAGCTATTTGTCTCAAGAACAATCAGATTTTCTAGACCATAATCACTTTTCGCCTATTTTCTTTTGACGTTGATTAAAAACATAGTGTAGTCAATTCGTATAAACAAATATGATTTGGCCGTCAGTTATCTACTTTGCGATCTTTCTTTTGCGTTAAAACTTACCGGACCTAACCTTAACCTGAACCTTCCACCCACTGTGCTGTTTGTAGAACGAGGACAGTTTACGATTACCTATTGTTTGATATTAACAGAAAGATCTTAGTGAAGACTACAGACGGTCATATTGCCTGCAATCCCAACCTCTCTCTCTCTCTCTGCAACCTTCTTTATAGCAATAACTTCGAGTTTTAAATTAATAAACCGTAAATAAGGATCCCTTTGGAACGCATATTTTTTTTACGCATAATTTATCTTTTCGCGTAAAATCTTTTCCTTTTAGGCTGACTTTGCAGAATTTAATAAGCGTCTATTTTGTAGATTACGTTAGGTTAGGTTAGGTTGGTTAGTAGTTTCTTATAATAATTGAAATAAAACAGTTTCAATTGTAAAAACCGTTTACGGCCGAACGATTTTATGCTTAAAGATACATTAAGCTTAAAAAAAATATGCGATCCAACAGTGAACCTATAGTGCTTCGGGTTCGTATTTGTCACTCACTCGCTCTCATACGCTCTTATTAAGAGGGAGTGAGAGAGAAGTACAAACCTGAAGCACCTTCTAAGTACTCACAGACTGCATGTGACATATCAAAACAACATGAGTTCCTTAAAGATGGCCTTGATTGATTGTTAACGTTGAAACCCATAATTCGTCGTAGTTAGATTTCTCTCTTCTCTCTCCGACCGATCACAAACAAGCGTAGTTTACTATAAAAACTTTGACATTGGCTAAATCATTAATCAATACAAATTATTAAACTAAATTATTAATCTGCTATTTGATTTATCAGTTTGTACTTACATGTAATTAAGTACGACTGCCATGGCTGCGATGCTTGCAAGAGACTGAATTCGTCGCAGGCGGCTCTACGGCATGATATTTCTTGATCGTTGTGGTTAAAGAGATATTGCGATTTGAGGTTTTTCGTAACATCTGTTTTTTGTACCTATATATTAGGAAAAGGTTTGTTGAAATCCTGCAATTTACGCATTAACGGTTAAACTAAGTAATTCAAGATATATTTGGTTCACATGTAGTAAATTTCCTAGTTTAAAATATATATACCGTCGTCTCGATGGAAAAATAATAAACGTGTTCTACACGGTCACGTAATCTACGTATCTGTCAAACTGTGCTGAGATAAGCGGAATATAACATGATTTACTAAATATTTTTTATTGCGTTTTATTCTGAGGACTCTATAGACAATCGCAATTGGAATGTTGCAAATGCGTTGACAACCCTGAGGACATATGGAATGCTTCTATGTTAGTCATCCTTCACAACTATGCGACCACTGTTGTTTGGCAGGTTAAAAAGTAAGATAGTGGTACCGACCATGACGGACTCTGGACAAGGTTCTACCACCATTTTTATCTTTTTGATTGGGCATCTTGACATTCGTAGCGATTTTGTGTACACCTTGGTAATTTTTTATTAATATTTCTCCCACAGCGCCCGAGAATACCTCCATGTCTTTTGTTTATCACACGGGAACTATTGAATTGGCGAGCATAAAAAGTATTCTACGTTTCAATCCAGGACATGAGACTAGCATTACACCAAGTTACATTCAAATTCGTTCAATCGTTTAGTCGTGAGTGAATGCCAAACATTACAGAACAGAACATTTGAACAAACTTGAAAATTTATAATTTTAGTAGAAGCAGGAAGTTGAAGTCACGTAAATTGACTAGGTGTTTTCATAATTAGTCTTTATGTTTAGATCGATGATTTATTAGACTATTATAGGCCATGAGACAAACACTTATAGTCTTACACGTTTTCGTCGAAGTTGTAGATGTACATATTATGAATTGACTGGTCAACCAGTGTAATTTCACCAAAGAGGTCATAGTTCAAAATTTAAAATACTAGTAAGTATCAAGACTGTTTCATAACCGTATTGGATATTCTGAAATTAGTCGAGAGAAACGTCCATTGTTCCTCGAATGAAAACTTCGTTTATCAACAAGCAAGCAAATACAATAAATTACACATTATTATAATATAAATGTTTTTAAATAATGAGTAATGCATTGTTAGTCGGTTTTCGGTTGAATCTGTGAAAAATATAATAAGAATCACTACCATATTTCATGTATTGCCTTTGAATAGACTGAAACCGAGTAAACTGGTAATTTTCAGAATTATTTACCAAATGTACACTGGCTCAATTTGAATAAAACTTAGAGAAAATACACGAGAACTAAAACTTCAAAACCACCGGAGATCGAACTTATAAAGGTAAGTTTCCATGGCAGGGTCACTGTTATAGTAGTTTATACAACGGATGCATAAGAAGAGGCCTTAAAATACGAGTGTGGTTTTATGAAACCAGCGTGAGCGAGTTTCATAATAGGATCACACGAGTGTTTTAAGGCTTAATTATGTATAGTTGCATACACTACTTTATCTACACACATATCATAAGTACTTTAAGATGGGTTCAGAAGCCGACGACTTGACGACAAAAATGGCGGCAAAACAAACTTGTGCTGTGTCAGTGTCACGAATATGAAGGATTTTTTTAAATCATATCAAACGAATGAAGTCCCTATTCTCATGTCACTCGAGATCAAATCTCTTGCGGTTTATATTTAAAAAACCTACTGAATTGACGTTTTGTACCGATAACTGTTTTAATATCTATGGATACTAGAATAGAGACCTAGAGTTTTGACAGCTGTTCCAAATTTAAACTCATAACCTTATAAAAATGTAAACTGTAATAAATAACATTGCAGTACAGATTTTACCTACTGCCACAGACAGACAAGAAAGTGCTCATAGTAAAATTGGTTGTAATAATGCTGGTCGTTTCCTACGGTTTTTGAACGCATAATAGAGGGCTTATGATATGTGTGTCTGCGTGATACTCAATAACCTTGTCGACAGCTGTTTTGGTAAGTTTTCAGCGTATATAAACTTGCTAATGTTATTTATAACTATTGTTTATATATCTTACTAAATGTTATTAAGACCTGAATTATTATAAGTGCAATATCAATTTTGCTACCTGCTTGTATTTCTGTAATTAAATCGGATTAACTTGTTTATTAAAATCGAAGGTTTAAAACTACCAATAAATCAAATATTATAAATATTCTTAGTGCGGTCTTAACGCAAACGTATTTATTTTATTTTATTGGCAACCCATGTTGGTTTTGACTTGGATTTTCGAGTTTACAAAGATGATACGAGCCGCGCGGCGCGGGCGCATCACTAATTCGCTCTCGTGACGTCACAGCAGGTATAAAAACCGGGCAAGAGCATGTCGGACCATGCTCAGTGGAGGGTTCCAAAGCCGCTAAGTACTACAAAAATAACAGCAGCAAGTAATAAGTAATTTTCTATGTAAAGTCATTTGGTGCCGTTTTAGATGAGAAGGTACACTTTAATCGCCTGTATCTCAAAAACCTTGGATAAATTTACTGCATTGTAGACTCTATTCTAGTCGAGTTACGAAACAACTAAGATTTATAAATCATTTGTAGGTCATGCATTCATTTCTATAATAAATTACCTGACGCAGTTTTAAAGTTACCATTTCGAGTACTTAAAACTTACTTGAAAAAGTCGTTGATCTCTAAAGCTTACTATAGGGTCGAGGACTATCTAACAGATAAAATGCTCGGCCTTAACTAAACTAAACATCTAAATAACTTAATAATAAATTTGTCATTATTTTTGTTATAAATATTGTATATTGTCTAGGGTACACGGTTTCTGTAGGAAACTTTGTATGTGGTTGTCTTGCACTGTCAGACGAGTAGGTAAGTATAATTTTTATATATGTATTTTTTTTTATTACTACTACTTATCTAGTCCCTATGAAAATTCTGAGTTTTGATTGATGTTCTATGCTTGAATATATTTATTTTTTTATTTTATATTAGAATCATTGTTTTATGCTAGGATAAGCTCTATAATTGTATAATATAATAAGTAGTAACTATTTAAAAAAACGACTGACTGTTGAGTGTCTTGCGGCGTTGATTCTTCTCAGCAATGGTCTCTTGCGAAGCGCTGGTAGATTTTTGACGTGTAAAAGTGCCCGTGCGGCCTACTTGAAAAAACATCTTTTACCTTATCTTTTTTTTACTACATCCAGCGCCAGCACATCCAGGTCAGCGGTATTTTTATGTGACAGGCTCTATACTAAGTCGAGATGGGTTTTCTTTTAAATTCGTTATAATTATAAGCGCATTCATAGAAGGTATTTTTAGATTTTTAGTATTTGTAATTTTGGCTGTATGACACTTGACTTTAACAAAAAATAGCGCTTTAAAGTTTAATATATCATAAGCAGATCCTTTAATCGAAAAATTGCTTGTAAACCAATCCAACGACACACCACACTATGGGGTAGACGAGAAGAAAAACATCCCACCTTACGTGTAGGTAGGGGAGGTTACGCAATTATTATCTTTTATAGATTTTATTTAACCACTTCGTTGGCGTGACCAATACGAGTATGTATATTCATGCCACATACAGCTTTCTAGTACTAAGAGTCGCTGAGCTAGGCTGCGGACGGACGGACAGACGGACGGACGGACATGGCGAAACTATAAGGGTTCCTAATTTTACTACGGAACCCTAAAAAAGTGACATGGTGGATTTTCATACAGATTGAGATTATCAACTGTGCATACTCCAAATATATTTTTTCTTTTCCTTGAAATAATCGGTCCAGAATCATCTTCAAACTAAAATAATGTTTTAATGAAAATAATTGTACAGCTCATAATTAAATAAAGAACTAAAATAAGAATAAGAATTTAACTGTTATTAATATTTGAAGGAAGACGCTAAATGCAATATATGTCCTACTCAGGTATACCTACTACTAGGAGACTCGCTGTGACAACTGCATACAATGACCGTAACATTTCTCACTGATATCCTCATTATGCGGAACAGCTGTATATTTTAAACGCTTATTTCGTTTAGTGGTGAAATATACATCAGATTCAAGAAAAAGATCTCACCAATTATGAGTCGAATTATTTGTTTTTTTAAATATTTCGGATCTTTATTTTGCCATTAACTTGCGCCAATTTTCTCTCCTTATCTCGTGGGAAGCTAAAAAAGCAGCTATCATAAGGGTTCCGTTTTTTGCCATTTTGGAACCCTAAAAAGAGCTACTCTATTGTTTTGTTTTTTGACTATGTTCTTGTCACGTTACTTTGCCTGTTTCTAACGCGGTTGAGAAGAATATATGGAAATCTCAATGGAATAAATGACAAAAAGTTGTCAATAGCTGCCAATCATTTGTGATATTTATACCCAATTTTTTTACACTTTTTCGCATGTTACCGCTCATAAATAAAATTAACTTACCAGTGGTAAGTCACACCATCTTTTTTTTGAGTAGTTACGGTTTTATTTCGGCTCTTTTTGATGACACACTTCGGCATCTTAACGGCTTCGCGACCAACAGACGACTAAGGTAAGAAGTCTGGTCAAACCGTCATTAAACATAGTTGTGCCGTGCGCGTTTTGCGCGCTGATGCGAAGTCTTTGTGTATAGAAGGTGATTTCCAGTAACTAAGATTACATATTATTGTAATAATAAATAAGAGACCAAATAGAATCAAAATAATATTAACTAATTTACCCCACGAATGTAGTTACGGGTTAAAATTCGTTAGTAAGTTTCTAGGTAAGCCAGAATAGTAAAAAGACATGCTCTACTGGAACAACGAACGTAAAGGGTGTTTCAGATGAGCCAGGAAAAAACGCGGCGGTTAAAAACACGTTGTCTTACTTGATATATTTAATTATATTTATTAGTTACACAAATATTATAAAAGAATGATTTGTATATTTGTATGTTTGTAACGGATAAACTCACTGACCTGAAAACTACTGGAACAATTTCAAAAACTCTTTCCCGTTAGAATGCTAGTCGCCCGATTAAAATGTTGACCGTACTTAGAACCTCGTCATTGTGAATGTCATTGTCATTGCCATGTGTGTCATTTGATGTTCTATTCGAAAATTACTATGCAACGCACTAAAGTGCTTAACATTTTCGTTGGGGAACTGTACATTATTCCAGAGTAACAAGGCCTTCTTTTTATAAAGGAAAAATGAACGGTTCCCGCGGGGTGACAAAAATATGAATTCTACGCAGACGAAGTCGCTCAAGTCACTGGAGGGAGAATCTAGTTATAAAAAAATAAAAATAATACCAGCATCTAGTACCGATACCAGTAATTATGTATAATAACCATTCAATATCGCGTTTAAAAAAATGTGATACCAGTCTTATGCCTCTAGTAAAAGAGTTAAGTAGATAAATAAATATAACTTACTAAATGAGACAGAATGGATTTTGATGTTGATTGTGTTTTATTGTTAGTTAACTTAGGTCCAAAATAGCCAGAAAAAATGTTTGCTTATATGTCGTGTCTCTTTCCCAAGAATCCAAGAAAACTTTTTTTTAGAAGTAAGTTTTTAAACAGTCATGTAAATCAAGGGGTGGCCTCTTTTTTTTTAGTTTGGTTGGTTATTTCCTGAAAAAATAAATAAACCTACTATTAATAAAAGAGCTACAACGCCCAATATTTTTTCCACGTCACAGCAAGTGACCTAAAACGCGGTTACAAACAAAATCACATCCATCCGACGAGCTAGGAGACGACTCACTCGCCAACACCAAGCTTCAGGGTTTGGAGCATTGGCGTAAAGTCGCTTGTCTCTCGGTATTTTACAAGGTGTATTGTGTTGACCCAGGAACTGCATGACCTCATCCCACTCTCAACTTTCTCACATTGGTCACAACTTTTAGACGCCGGGAGGGCTTCCATCCACAAGTAGTAGAACACCCAATGGTTAGCAAGCAGCGGTTTTCTACGTCATTTCTTTTCCTTTGCCAAGGAGTGGAACGCTCTCCCTGCGTCTGTATTCCCGGAATCATATAACCTTGGAGCTTTCAAGGCAAGAGTGAATAGTCATTTTCTGGGTAAGCGTGTCACCTTCGACCTCGTCGTCACTTAACATCAGGTGGGACTGAGGTCAAACCCATTATTGATAATAGTAGATTGTTCAACAAGAGACTAAAACAAGCCATAATGACATGTTTAGCCACCCATGCAATGCGCAGGCTATAGGTTAAGTGTCATTATGGCTTGTTTAGTCTCGCGTTAAACACTCTACTTTTCACTTAGAAGGTGAGTAAAACAAACGACGTTCTATCCAATGATATTTTATATTTAGACACGTTATGCTCATACGAAATGCATTCAAAACCCGTCGCCAATTACTAACAGTACAGCCAATTAGTACAGGCAATCCGTAGCGAACGCTATTGTTGGTAAGAGAGAAATAGTTGTTTCAATCTGCTTACCCAAGTGACGCAGCGTGCCTAGACACCGGTGCTCGCCATTCCCGCCATTAAGCTACCCGTCTTTATCGCACTCATGCGATATCTAATCGTGTATCTCATGTTTCACAGGTAAAGTGACGCGGGTGCAAATTAAACAAAGTACCTATGGCATGGCGATGTAAACAATATCTAAAAAATATTTACGGTATGTACTTACGAATGAAATGAGACACCCTTCTTCTTTTTACAGTATAATTTCGGCAGCCTAAAAAACACAAGCCAGCATTTTTTGTGATAGATATTTGTTACTTTGCGGTAATAAAACTTTATAATCTTTGTTGCGTGCATGTCAGCCGTCGCGGCGCAACTGAACGGTAGTAAGGCAATTTACCTTCCTTTTTGAGGAACGCTTTTATACGCAGATGATGTATCTTAATATAAAATATCATTTGTTCTAGTTATACAAAATTACAAAATAATTTATAAGTTTTATAACAAAGTTCCTTAGAAATTTGTTCCGCGGTCTTTTTTTGTGAAGTGACGCTTTAAAGGCTTGCATATTTAGCCAACAGGTTCAAACTTGAAAACCATTCTAATACTAATTGGATCTTGCATAATAAAATGAATTTATCGTTGGTTAAATAGATTCATATTCGTAGTTATTAATCGTGGTTCACGAAATTAAATCGTTTTTTATATTTTCGCGCAGTTTGCATTTTGACGTTATTTCCACGCCCTAAAATTTGTCTATACACAATCACTGAAAAGGGCGATAATCCTCCATCCATAAAAACCGTGAGTGGCTGTTATAGGGTTTCCAAAGTAAATAATAAAAAAAAATGTAATCCTCCCGAGAGTAAAGTAACATTTTAAGAGCATGAGAAGTGAAAAAATAATAATTCAATAGATTTATTCTCAGTAAATCAAAGTAAAATATATTTTCTTTTGTGACAACTTTTCTGTTGTCAATTTAGTTGGTTTGTCCGTGCGTTTGTTTGTCACACCACTAATAATATTGTATATAATATACAAGTAGATTGTTCAACAAGGAACTAAAACAAGCCGTAATGACACGAGATGTTTAGCCACGCGAGCGTGCGAGCGAGCGAGAGTGGCTATAGTTCGACTGTCATTATGATTGTTTAGTCTCGTGTTTAACACTCTACTTTTCACTTTAAATACGAGGAAAAAATGACGTCCTATACTAAAGTTCCTGACAAATTTGTTTCGTGTTTTTTTGTAAAGTGACACTTTAAATGCTTGCATATTTAGCCAACTGATAAAAACTTTAAAATAAATTGGACCAAGAAAATTAATATATTCTAATAGATTCATTTTCGTAATTATTAATCGTGTTTCACAAAATAAAATAGTTTATTTTTATTTTTACACAGTTGTCATTTTGAGGTTGTTTCCACGCCCCAAAAATGGTCCATACACAATCACTGAAAATGGGGATAATCCTCTATTCACAAACACCGTGATTGGCTGTTTAGGGGTGTCCAAAGTACATTTAAAAAAAAACTGTAAGATTAATAAGGAGCTTTAGTCCCGATGTGCAAAGAGTAAAGATACATTTTAAGAGCATGAGAAGTGATGAAGAAGATGAGAAATGAAGATTGTTTTTACCTCGGCTAGGAATATAGGATTATTTGTGGAAAATTTGATAGTTTCCGAGGAGTCAGAGTATGAACAAGCTTTATGCAGATACAGTAAAGACTAATAGTATGTTTTTCATAAATTTTTAGTTTTAAATAAATAAGTCTCTTTGGTTTCAAACAAAGATTTGAAAATATGTTACCAAAACGCTTTTAACGCACAAATTATTTACCAACATCGAAAAGGCGGCACAAAATACAAATCCCTTGTTGTTAGAAATGTTTTTTCACATTCAAAAATAAACAGTATCATCACGATATTGGGATTCACTCCAATGTAAACTTTGTAACAATTGTACAACGTTTAAGATTACAGTGCATTAGATGTCGATACGCCTTTTAAGCATTTAATCGAATGTTTAATGAATCGGTTTCGAATAAATTCTCGTAAGATTAACCATTATTTTGCAACGAAACTGGAGCGATGTTAAATTACTTCTTGTGGGCTTGCATTCGATATGTAAGCCACAATATAGGTAAATAATGCGTTTTTACCAGTTTTTACATGAGTAACATGTTGACGACGCTCTGGCCTAGTCGGTAGTAACCCTGCTTACGAAGCTAGCGGTCCTTGGTTCAAATCCCGGTAAGGGCAGATATTTGTGTGATGGGCGCGAATATTTGTTTCCGAGTCATATATATAAGTATTTATATCGTTGTCTAGTACTCATAGTACAAGCCTAGAGCTTAGTTTGGGACTAGGTCAATTGGTGTGACATTGTCACCTGATTTATAATTTATTATTAGCCATGTATACAGGGTGGAAAAGACGAGCGCCACATGGACGGCAACTAGCCTACCTTAAAAAAAAACCTTCACTTTTGAAGAATTCATCTGCCATAACCGGGAATCGAACCGGTTGAATATGACAAAACAATAGAGTCGTGTTCTTTTTACGTTCTGTTTTTAGTTTAAAGGTGTATGTGTAATAGGTAATTATAAATAAATGGTCACTTCAATGACCCTTTCGGTTTGTATCATAAAACACGACTCTATTGTTTTGTCATATTCGACCGCAGTTTGATTCCCGTTTAAGGCAGAAGAAAAATCAAAAAATCATAAATTAAAGTTTTTTTCTTCAAAAAATTAAGTCAGTTTCCTTGGCGTAGAATTTGCTATTTCCAATATTTCAGTTCGTTTATTCCACTTTGTATAGCTTCGCAACTTCATTCGACAAGAGCAGTGGAACATTTGTTTTGGGATAAAATAAATAAATAAAATTAAGCATAGCAAGTGTTAATTAAGGATAAAAGGTGTTCCAAATTTTACCAATATACGTCTAGCATTTTCAATGTGATGGAATAGTAAATAAATATTAAAAAAAAACGATGTATTATCAAAGGTTCTAACAACTTACTGCAGATAATAGATTCTGCTTAAGTTATTATATAATAATATTTTACTTAAGTTATTTTTAAATCCGATAATTTATTTTGCAGTTTAATTTAAGTACCTGTTATGGGTTAACCTGATGAGCGAGGACAAATAACACAAACGACTATGCACAAGTAAAACTATAATTAATAAAAAGACGTTAGTACTTAAGCCTACTTATTTATCTAATTCTTAAACTAATGTTGAGCGCCAGGAGGGTTTAAATCTGTTACGGATCCCTGCCAATCCCAAGTGCCACCGGCTAGCAGCAACTTGCTTGTTTAATAAAAATGACCTGATTATTTCTATGACTCGAAGGGCGTATCCACAGGCTAAAACAAAGAACCCTATCGTGACTATGTGTAAATAATTTATAGGTAAACAAAACACTACGCCTTAATTACATCTAAACTCACCCCTTCGCTGAATCACAAACACAAAAGTATATCCTTTAATAACGTAATATTTCCTTAAACATTGTCACTTAATTTCAACTTGAGGGTAATTTTCGTGAGCGTTATAATATCTTACACAGATGTGACCTCCTTAGCAACATGAGCTGGAATGAGTGACCGCACCGAATTTTGTTTAACTTAAATCAAATTATTTGCTCAAAATAAATAAATAAATAGAAAAAGATACGCGTGCAAATCGCGGGGATCGAACGCCGAACATCATGCGCCATAGCCTCACCGTCAATCCCCTGCACCACCGAGACAGTTAAGATGTGCGTTGAAATAACCCTATAAGTTGCGAATTGGACGATCTCAACGATAAACTACGAAAAATGACCCTTATCATCACATACTTTACTTATTTATTTTAATTTATCATTTTATGTGCTACCCAATAACTGACTAGAGACCACAATACAATACAGTACAATAAAATGTTTATTACAATAGAAAGTTACAATTTGAACTGGTCAACAAAAAGCGGTTATATCTCTAAATAGCAACCTCTTAGACACAACCAGGGTCCGTCCGGATCGCTACCACCATCTTATCCATTAACCTACCGCCAAACAGCAGTGTTCGCATTATTGTGTTCCGGTTTGGGGATAAGACAGCCGGTGTTATGACTAGCATAGAGGCATTCCATCTTAGTCCTCAGGGTTGGCAACGCATTTGCAGTCTTAGGCTTGCATTGTGAATGCGAATGTTTATGGGTCACAGTTTCCACTTACCATCAGGTGGCCTGTGTGCTCGTTTGCCTTCTCCAAGCCATAAAAAAAGAGTTCAAAAATTTCAAGGTGCCTTGAAACAGTCGTTTTTAAAACCGCTTTTCTTTAACAGTGTGTAGACACCTCAGACCTAGTACAAGTAAAGAATGAGTGTATTAGGTAGCCCAAGAATTTATAGCGTCAATGAAAGCCTCGCGCCGCACTCTGCTTATTTGTTGAGCAAATGCACATGGTAAAAGCATCTTTCATCTCCCTGAAGGAATTCTTATATCACAATAGCGAGATAAAAATTACATTTGCATCAGTAGAGGCCACCTATGCCAAAGTCTGTGGTGTTCTGAAATCTGGATTTCAATAACCATAACGCCTTTGCATCTGTTATTTGGATATAGTTAGCTAAGGGCCGTATTAATAAACTCATCTTGACTGCGAGGCCCGTCACAAGATACGTCAAAGTAAACGCCAAACCACAGAACACTGTCATTTTTGACGCATCTCGAGACGAGCATTAGAGTTGAGATTAGTTTATTAATACGGGCCTTAGGCACTGGTCCCACCGCCGGCGAGTGAGATATGAACTATCGACTTTTTTCTAGCCCAAGAAACGAACAAAAGATAATCGCTTCCGTGTAAATAAAAGAGTGAGATATACTTATATATTTATAGTTCATCGCTCGCTGTTCACACTGCCGGCGAGGACACTCTCCCAACGCCCGGCTAGTAAGCTATAATTCCATAGAATTTTTACTAGCCTCCCGCCGATTGTCAACTGTTTCTAGTACAGAATTTTACTAGTTGCTCGCCGAGCTCACTGATATCTGGCGGTGGGACCGCTGTTTACTAGTTGACCGCAGCTATAAAAGCTATCGACTATAAAACTAGCTCAGCGGTACTCGATGATGCCTGCTGAGCGTCAAAACTATCAAAACTTTACTCGCTTCTCGCCGCTCGCCCAGTCTTTTGTAGTTCATAGTTCTACTAGCTTATAGTCAGTAGCCGGCGGTGGGACCAGTGCCTCAATCATATTAGCTTGAGGCAACCGTGAAACCACGACTAGAATTAAAGTCCTCGATGGTGTTATTTTTCGAACATGACACCTTTTTTGCATGTTTTTGGTTGAATCTTCCGAACCCCATAATCTTTAACGATTATTTTCGATTCAATAGTTGAGTATATGTAACTTCTTAATACTGCCAAACCATTTTTTTAATAAATGTTGTTGTGTTAAAGTAAACAGCCACTAATTCAATTTGACGCTGCCATTAAAGCGCGCGCAAACTATTTCCATCTCATATTATTCTCATGGAAGCTCATAAAGCCATCCCTTTTAATTTTTGTGGAGGCGCGGCACCATAGGTGGCTTCACGTCGAAAAAGACCCTCGTGCTATGGCACTACGGCTGTGGCCAGTGTTTTTAATTACTCCGTCCACGGCCGACTATTTCCCATGGCATTTATAGGAAGCACGGACTCTGTGCCGTTTAGGCTTTACCACAAGCCGCTAGTGTCACAGCTAGGGCAACCTCAACCTCATGCACTACCCTAAAAGGGGAATGACGCGTGTTGTGACACATCACGGCTGTGGACGTAACGGCCGTGGACGAGCTGCCACAATAGGTAAGATTTTTACTGTACGAACTGTGGGTTTTTTAATCCCCGACATTAAAAGAGTGGTGTTATAACTTGAAAGTATGCATCTGTGTAGGGTAAAGTCACCAGTGGTCAGCCAGAGACCAGTAGTCAACCTCATATGAGTGCGAAGAGTAGAAAATATATGTTTCGTACTCTTCCCACTCATACAAAGTAAAGGCTGAGGCCAACCACAGGTCTCTGGCTGACCACTAGTGACTTTACCCTATGTGTTTGTGCGTGTCTGTGTGTCTGTCTGCGGCAAACGGATCGACCGATTTGGACGCAGGTTTTTAGGGTTCCGTAGTCAAAGTAGGAATCCTTATAGTTTCAATTGTCCGTCCGTCCGTCCGCAGCTTAGCTCAGAGACTCTTAGTTCTAGAAATCTGTAATTTGGCATAAACATATATATTAGTCTCGCCGACAAAGTGGTAAAATAAATTTTTGAAATACACATACATTTTTTAGGATTCCTCCCCTACACGTAACGTGGGGATTTCTTTTTCTTGTCGTTGGATTTGTAATCGATTTTTCGCTTATGGGATACGTTTGTGAAATATTAAGCTTTGAAGGGCTAATTAGAGCTTGTTAGAGTCAAAGGGTGGGTTCACTCAGTCGCCCAAAAAAAATAAAAAAATAGGTATAAACTTTTAAGGTACAGGTTTTCCCTTTTTAATAATTTCTTAGGCATTTACAATATTTAAATACCAACCCCTTATTCATAAAATCACTATAAACTTCTTCTGTTTCTTTGCCCCGCGGCGACTTCAACAGCTACTACCGCGGGGATATGGCGTTTCCACAATGAAGTGATTTCGCCAGTGTCAAGTATATATGTACAAATATAAATCAATATAGCAATAAAATACAATCCAATCTTCTCTAGGAAGATTGGGGGCAACGTTGTACGGTGATTTGTAGGACAGAGGTTAAGATAGTTTTAACCTCTGCACCACTGCGAGACCACTTGAAACCAGATGTCACATTGACAGGATAACGACAGAGCATATTTCAAGCATACTTTAGCTATCGCGCATTTATGTATAAGAGGGTAAACCTTTATTTTGTAACTACCTGTAGAAACTAAGTTAGTTCACCATCAATCTAACTACAATGTGGGCTTATAGCCCGTAAACAGGCCGGTTTGATGGTCGCTCGAACTGCAAACAATAAGGGCGTATGCGGAAGTGATTTTCATACTCATGCTACGTTTTTCTTTTGAAACGCAACGCTAGTGCCAGAAGTATTACTTGATGACCAGTTAAGGTTTAGTAACCGCGGAATGAGACTTTTAGAATAAAAGTTTATGGCTGTTGCGTTGCAAGTAGTTTTAGTCAGTTTAGTGTTCAAGTTTTAGCAATAAGAGAACTCATATACTCTGTTCATTTTAGGGTGATGCCTGAACAGTACAAGCCGGGTATTTTTAAGTAGTTCAATATTTTTAATTATAAAAAATAATGTAAATTATATACCTAGCAAGGGCGGCGGCAGCGGCGGTGGGCGACGCCGGCCGTGTCCATGTCATGGCAAAATCGTGCTCTGCGCAAAATTGAATAATTACTCTTGCACGTAAAAAAGCGTTCCTGCCGCCGTGAGTCGCGGGTCACCCTCCGATCGGCAGGCCTCGGCCTGCTGGCTGCGGTCTTTGGAGATAGTTTTAGTTCGACGCTGTGTATATACTATGGGAACACTTAATTAGAATACTTCTAATGGGTCGTAATGATGGTGACAGGAAAAAATATTATTCAATTGGGTTTTAACATCATTAACCCTATTATTGAATTAAACCGAATGTTCGCATAGGCCCGTTCGGCTCGCTTAACATAACTCTTCAGTAATTCTGTAAGTGATGTGATGACTCATTATTATTGTTTCCTTTTTCGTCTACGATTTTTCTACTTCCTACTTTTATTATTACACATTGCGTCATGGAAATTAAATATGTGTCTCCCCATTCACTACTGAAAAGTTACCGGAGAAGGTGTAAGCGCCTCTCTGAGTGTTCACCGACGCGTTGCTAATCGGATGCCGTGTTCCTTTCCAGGTGTGCGCGCGGTGCCGCTCCGTCGCACCATGGACGTGCGACGCGCGCCCGCCGCCATTCTGGCCTCGCTCGCGGTAGTGCTGCTGCTGCTGCTGGCGCCCGCGCCCAGCCCCACGCCCTCGCCCGCTCCCGCTCCCGCGCCCGCGTCCACACCAGCGTCCGCGCCTGCGTCCACACCCGCGTCCACGCCCGCGCCCGGCCCCGCGTCCCGCCCCACCTCCGCACCCGCCTCCCCGCCCGCGCCCGCCTCCCCGCCTGCGCCCGCCACCCAGCCAACGCCTGCCACCCAGCCAACACCCGAGCAGGACAAGCTGCCGCCCGGCGCCGTGCTCACGGCCTCGCTGTACGAGACGGGGCACGCGCGCCCGCACCCGGAGCTGTGCCCGCGGCTGGGCGCGAGCACGCAGCTCGTGATCCTGGTGTCGTCAGCGCCCTCGCACGCGGAAGCGCGCCGCGCCGTCCGCCTCACCTGGGGGCACGCGGCGCTGCGCACGGACGTCGCCTTCGGGTTCATGCTCGGCGCGCCGCCGCCCGAGCTGCGCCCAGCGCTCGACCAGGAGGACGCGCTCTACGGGGACCTCATCGAGGGCTATTCGGTTGACTCGTACTCGAATCTGACGCTCAAGACGATCTCGATGCTCGAGTGGCTAGTCCGGTACTGCCCACGCGCGCCACGGCTGCTCAAGACGGATGACGACATGTTCATCAACGTGCAGCAGATGCTCGCATTCGCGGCGGCGCGCGCGAACGAGACACGCACCGTGTGGGGCAAGTTGGCGCGCCGCTGGCGGCCCAAGCGCATGCCGAGCTCCAAGTACTACGTGCCGCCAGAGCAGTTCCCGGGAGCGGTGTTTCCGGACTTCGTGACGGGCCCGGCGTACCTGCTCACGGCGGACTCGGCGCGGCTCCTGCTGCTCGCGGCGCCCAAGGAACGCTACCTGCGGCTCGAGGACGTGTTCGTGACGGGCGTGCTCGCGTCGCGCACGGACGTGCGCCGCGTGCACCACAACAGGTTCGGCAAGTTCTACAACAAGACGGTCACGCCGGACCCGTGCACCGTGCAGAGCAGTCTGGCATTCCACATGGTGCGCTACCACGAGCAGTTCGACCTGTGGCGCAAGCTGCTTGACGGAGAGACCAAGTGCGCCACGCCGGGCCCGTTTATCAAACGCTTGTAACTTGTATTACAAGCGGGAATCTCTCTCCAATGTATGTATTAAAAAGAAACTTCCTGCTAGACGCACACTTCAATATTCCAAGTTTGTGTCAGTCGATTGAGGTATTCTAGGCATGTGACAACCCTACCACTACACGTGCCGCGTGCGAATGAATACAAGTTATACGAGAGTTAAGAGTGGCATAGAGTACCTACGCCGTTTCTCATGCCTAAACAACGTTTTTGCAAGGAAGTGCAACTTCTGTACTTGTACTATTAATTATTCTAAGTCTGTCTTCGGTGAGTTTAAATAAAAATCTAACTTTCCTTTTACTTCCAGTTGGAATCAACCCAATAATGGCAATCATATTGTAACCCCCCAAACCCCAACTAACTAAAAAACACCAAATATGACGTCATAGCCTACCCTGCGGCGTAAATACCAAAAAAAAACTATTAGAATTGATCCAGTTTGCAGTAAATACGGAATAGAGTTGGCCAAATGAGCTGTCTAGGGATAAGGAACTAGAAACCTACGTTATAACCCGATTATAACACAGGAACTTTGGAGAAGTGAATACTCATAGGAACAATTGTTACAAACTACAAAGTTGAAGACAAAATATAAACTTTATCAAACTAAAGGAAAGACAAAAACAATAACGAAACTGATTAACACTGAGTTTTTAGAAAGACAACGAACTGATTGAGGAATTAAATTATGAGAATGAATACTTAACTAAAGTAAGTAAATGTTTGAATGGCGTTAAAGCCTTGCGCTAAAGGCAGAGCCCCGCTGCCACCCTGGAGCTGGAACGCCAGACCTATGAGACTCGTCTCCGGACTGGTCAGCTCTCCAGCAGATTTCTATTATGTAAATCTGTGCATCTGTAGTCTCTGTCAAGCTAGAGGAGGAGAGGGGTCCTCAAATAGAGTGCGTATATTTTAATTATTTTATTTTAATTCATTTTTTTTAAACAAACACTCTGTTAGGGCATTTCTTAGTATAGCCAAAGAGAATATAATGAAAGGTCTTGATATATGGAGGTATGAAAGTTGTTAAAGATAGTAAGGTTCAATAGGCAAAACTCTTATTTTTCTATGTCAGAGGTCATTCATCAAGCAATTAGTCTGTGCTTTGGGCTTACTTTTGTCTCTTTTGTATTCTCGTAGGAAGATATAAAGTATTCTGAATTCGAACTCTGAACTTCGATTCAGCAATCGATGTATGAGAATCTGAACACAAAGTCGTACAGGTCAAAGGGCTTCCCATCAGGGAAATATATTACATATTATGGATTAAAAGCAGGATGAACCTCGTCAGATATAAATAATAAATATCTACTATACAACATAACTATGGTTAGCGTCAAAATCAAAATATTCCCTTACAACTGCCTTGCGGATTATAGACGCTGATAGTGGAATTTTAATAAATTTACTGGTACCTGAATAACTCCCTCCCGTTACAAACCATCTTTTTTTCAATTGTTATAGTTTCATGTCAAAGTAATAAATATCGGGCTTGGCCAAAAATCTTTTAAATCCTTTTTATTTTGCATTCCCATCCTTCCTTTTTCGATCAATCTCCCATATTCCTATTGCAAAGGTTTTACTCCCTACCACAAATAAAAACTCTTTCAATCAAATTCTAATGAAAAACTAGATATTATGGAAACCTTAGACTAACTATAACTGATAGTCTACTTCTTTGTGCTCTATCTCATTCAAATCATATATTTGTGAAAGGGACAGATGACTATGGCGAAGTTGTAGTGTCACAATATTCAAATTCTAACCTCGTCGTTTCAATAAACATGGAGATTTCTCGTATCGCTTGCTTTCGCTGCAAGGCTTGTGTGTAAACTGCTACATTATGTCAAACCAGAGTTAAGCAGGTTTTAAATAAGTGATCGGAGTTTGGAGTCCTGACCTTAAGGGGATTGTGAAGGTAAAAATCTCCATACAAAATGCGAAGACGTTTCACTCCCCTTAAACCTCGTCAGATTTTTCCAATTTTTAAATGTTATATATTGGGTGGCTCATTCAAATCGGTCAGTATGGGAAAGTCTGAAACTATAAGACATACTTACGAATATTTGTTCTTAGGAACCATGTCACCGATTTTGATAAAAAGAAAAACTGCATTCATACATTTGAAAAAAAAACTGTACCCAGCTAGGGAATCGAACCCGGTTGTTTTGAAAAAATAAACTTACACTATTTCTATTCAGATATCGATTGTGTAGGTCTTTAGCAGTTAATGCTTCTAAGAAACATGATGTCTAAAATCCAGAAAATGCATTGTTTTCACATAATTTTTATTTATTTTAATAGATGTTCGAAGTGACCTTGTTGAATATTGTAACGAATGCCTGAACTTGTTGAATATTGTAACGGTCGGATCGATTCCCCAGCTGGGTAGTTTTTTTTTTCAAATGTATGAATGCAGTTTTTGATTCCTAAGAACAAATCTTCGTATGCCTTATAGTTTCAGACTTTCCCATACTGACCGATTTGAATGAGCCACCCTGTATATCATGAAAAACTATGTCTGTAAGTTTTCCTCTACAGAAACGTACGGACCTGTACAGGTTTTTATAATAACTACAACATATTGAAAACTCGTGAAAATTGGACTTGATTTAGGAGTGAGAAACATTTTCGCCCGGTTCTAAATTTGAATGTTTTTTTTTTTGACAGCTACTCGATATTCGCGGAGCTTCACAATCCTCATATTTCCAATCCCGGTAAGGGCAGATATTTGTGTAATGAGCGAGTATTTGTTCTGAGTCTAATAGGTTTTCTCTATCGGTTAGTAAGTTTATCGTTGTGGGTGTTCCGTTCGTCCCGTAAGATTTTTTAACTCGACAGATGAATTATTAACCAAGGAGTTTAAGTTTACAAATCAGGGCGTACAAACAATTAAGAGATTAAAAAGCGGGTATGACTTCGCTGGCTCCATCAACAGTTTGACAAGAAGCAGTTTTTAGGAGAATTAGAGTCTCCCCAGACTATAAGAGATGAATCGAGCTGAGCCCAACCGAGTCACGCCTTTTTCACTCTTACTGCACTGGCATAAAACTTTTTCTAACCGGCTCAAGGCGATTCCGCGTCGATAAGTCTGGGGAGACCTTTACACCTTAGCTTACAGTACCGGTTTTCTGACTTTTGGTATATATATGTAACTGTAAACATTTCAGGATTTTTATAAAAACAAACCTATCCTAACCTATAGGGATACAATGATACTGAAATAAATCCTGTAATATTTACAGTTACAGAAAAGACAGAGGGTTGCCAAATGAAACGGTTGAGAAAAGATACATTTTGCCAAATAATTTTCGACCAAAAGGCAGGATACCAATCGATAGTACCAACATTTAATTCCTATGCTGAGTTGCGACCATTTTGACACATCTGGGACAAGGTATTTAGTTCTTTTGTTTGATATACTTATGTTAAAAACACGTTTTTGTTCGCATATGTATTTAAAGGTGTTTATCCGATTATCGGTGGTGAGTTAAAATTAATTTACAAGTTTGGAAGCATACGAATAAGCACCTACCTACACAAAGTGAAAATAAGTAAAAGCTTATGAAATCTCGCATATGTTTCTGCTCCTGACGCGAGGTTAGTTTGTGGCATTTAATAATTCAAAAGAAACTTCATTTACACAGCAACATAAATAATTACCTTAAGCGAACTAACTAAATAAAAAGCAACCGTAAAAAACCCGACTGCATTTTCTTATGCTGTCGTCGATATATAAAAAACATTAAGACACATAAAATCCTATAGAAAATTGTTTTTTTATTATTGTTATATTAACCAATGACACTAGCGCTATCGAGACGAATCTAATGACGTACCATTTATCAACATTGGTGGACCCAGTGAGAAGTTACGAGGGGATATAGAACCGGACATACATTACAGGTCAAACACATTACCCTCCTTTTGGGCTTGGACGCAGTCGGGTAAACAGAAAAATCATCTTTCTCGATGTGAATTCAAACTTACATCTTTCCTCCTTTCTACACGGACCAAAAGGTCCTACCTACATGTCAATTACCTATATCGTACCTCATTTCATGGAATAACATCGTAACTTTTTGACTTTACTGGTCATCGTGTAAATATTAAAAAATAATAATGGATTTTTGGTAAGTTATTACGTTTTATCTTGAATATATTGATCAGTATGACATCAAATGATGATTAAGGTTATAATGTGAGAATTAACACTCTTTGCTGCGATTTACTGATTTACGATGATATTCCACAATTTTATGTTTTACAAAATATTAACGTGTCTTAAATATTTTACACGAAGTCTTTTATAGAAATAATGGTAAATCGATATACAATGCTATCCCTCTTATTCATAAACGCAGAATAACTAAAATATGCTAAAAAATATGGTTTGTCCTTGTCTTTATGTGAAGTTGAATTTGACGGAAAGTTACAAAGCAAACTTTAAATTAAATATGTTTAAGGGGTATGAATAAGGGGGTTAAATCTGTAACTTGAGTAAATAAATACGTTCGTAATATAAAAATTTAAAAAACATATAAGAAAGGACTAGAGTTACGGTCGAGATTAACTCAACAATTTCAAAACAAACGTCCAAGAAGAAAATGTATGTCAAAAACAATGTTTGTTTTATAATTATTATTTTAAAACTTTGCATTACCAACAAGCCAACAACAATGTATTCCTATGCCTCAACTTTAGACGCAAAGTAATTAAGCTACTTATGATAATAACAGATAAAAATTCGTATATATTTCGTACCTACACGTATATGCAAGCAAGTTACGACGTTATTCCTCGCAGGGTGTCGACGTCTACCTACATTCGAGAATGCACGAGATTGGCTCCATATTTCAACCCGTGTTTTCTTAACCCTGCAACGCCTTAAGCCAAGCTGTTCGAACGAAGCGGTTCTCTCAGTCCCGCCTGAATTATTTAAATTGCAAGCAACTAGATCGCTACCAGCTAACCTGATTAGGGTACCGTAGGGGTGCGGAAAAACCTCCAGTTTCCGATTTCCCGAGGGATCCTGGTAGCCCGGGGTGAATGGAATCGTGGGGTATGATTAATGATTGGCTTCGTTACCATTTCGCTTGTTTTTTTTACGTATTTATCCAAAAATATTATGAATAAGGTTGTTTTTTTAGATTTTGTATTTGAGCATAGTCGTACTTGGAGACATAATTTGAGCAATCGAAATTAATTATTTTACCGATATTATAAATGAGACAGTTTGTATATTTAGATGTTTGGATGTTTGTTACTCAATCGCGATTCAACCACTGAACGATCGCGATGAAACTTGGCACACATATAGGTTAGGGCCTGGAAAAGGATAAAGTATAGTTTTTAAAGGAAAATTTGATAGTTTCCTAGGGACCTAATCAAATTAAATAAATTATATGAAATTTCCCGTGATTGGATATACAGAAACACCCTGTTCAAGTTGAGTCACCATGGAAATCAATTTCCGAATAATAAGAAATTAAATAAACAAGTGGTGGTTTTAACTGCTCTATATAAATCAATGAAAACAGAAGTACTACGAAGAACTACTAAGTTAAAAAGACAATTGTCATTTTCTACTACAAGTATTCTTCCGATTTCAACCGAAACCCGAAGGTTTTTCTAAGAGCTCACGGACAGTACATAGTTATAAATAAATGCCATTCTTTTTTAATTCTATTAAGTTTTTTCTTATTTTTAAGCCTTAATATCCACGGAATCCCGACCATTCTTTTACACTCTGCCTTTTTCAAGCATATAATGGTAACTTTTCTCTTTTACGCCTCGTTTCGGTTAACCAACTGAAATAAAATGGCTTCGTTCTAAATAATTATCGTTGCTAACATTCGGAGTTAGATTCAAAGAGATTTTCGATAACGATTACGTTAAGCGAATGTTGGTGTTACTTAGTAGAAATAAACGTACGATAGAAAATCACGGGTCACTACAAAATCTATTCATTCTCGGCCTCTATTCCAGGCGGTAATAACTACTTTCTCTTTGATCTTTTATGGTATTGTTTTAACTCAACCGCCTTTACCATCTTGTAAATAAGTGGTATCGTAACGTTGACAATACATGGAATATATATATATGATATTTTGCGGGTGGTAGGACCTTGTGCGGGGTCCGTCCGGATCGCTACCACCATCTTATCCATTAACCTACCGCCAAACAGCAGTGTTCGCATTGTTGTGTTCCGGTTTGGGGATAAGACAGCCGGTGTAATGACTAGCATAGAGGCATTCCATCTTAGTCCTCAGGGTTGGCAGCGTATTTGCAGTCTTAGGCTTGCAGTCTTGTGAATGTGAATGTCTAAGGGTCACAGTTTCCACTTACCATCAGGTGGTCTGTGTGCTCGTCAGCCTTCCATATGCCATTAAAAAAAAAAATGAAAAGCAATATAGATTCACCGATTAGACTAATTAATAATTTTAATAATTTTCCAGCTCCTTTAATATTAGAAAAAAATGGACCCGATTCTACGTGCTACGTACATCGTTTGAATAGCCTAAAACTAAATTATATAATTTTTAGACATAGTTTAGACGGCGGATTTAACAAGTGTTTTTTTTTCTATTCTAAGTGCTATTCCAGAATGTCAATGTAAATAGACCGCCTAAAATACGAAGCGTCAGATTCAAATTAGCGCTGTCATTTGATTATGACAGCTGCTCATAGAATAGCAAAGTGTTTTAGCGGCACCTAGGGTAAAGTCACCAGTGGTCAGCCAGAGACGAGTTACTCGTTAGTCGACCTTATATGATTGTGAAGAGTGGGAAATACATCTTTCGTTCTCTTCCCACTCATACAAAGTATAGGCAGAGGTCGACTACAGGTCTCTGGCTGACCTCTGGTGACTTTACCCTTAATAAAATTAGGCTACCGTAGAATCGCGTCCATTGACTATACTTTTATAAAACAAATTCATTGCACGGACTCTAAAAGCAGACGTTCTTTGCGTACAGTCGACTATAAAAAGACGTTTCTAATGTAGATGAAAAAAATGTAGATCCTACTTAATGATACGTTCGTTGAAAGGTGTTTTTATAAAATATGTACCTACCCACAGAGTATCAATCATATTAGTAAGAAAGTCTAACTGACAAAAAAATACAAACCGTTGTTTTTTAAAATTCTAAAATTCTTCAATGTTGTAAATGGAACGTAATATATTTCATTTGAAATGAAATATCCACGCTCCATAAGCATCAGGGTGACTTGTTATAAAAATTCACGGGCAATGTGACGGCGGGTAAATAAGCCTACATTTGTCTGCATTGGGCGCCATCTGATAAAAATACAACGGCGGACAAAGAAAGAGGTTTGTGTCTCTTGCAAAATACTGCTTTAATATAAATTAATTAAAAAATAGTTTTATAGACTTCTATTCGATTTTGAAATTTAAAATTACATTATTTTTAATTAATAAGAGAATATTTAATAGGTACGACGATAGGTATGATCCCTGAAAACAACTTTGTGTCTTTGTATTTTGTTAGTTTGCTAAATAAAGAATTTTATCATTGAATTTTGTCATTTGCTAAAAAGCGAAGACTTCTTTTAAAAAAGACGATGGTGGTTTTATGTTTTGTGAAATTTATAAAGATATTTTGAGGTATAGTGTTTGGGCAAATAGTTGAACGATGTTGGCACTGGGTATTCCTGTTCTGAACTTATAATGTTAGAGAAGCACTGATCGAACTAAAATTATTTTAACAGTGCTACAGCACAGGACTTTAAAAGCCAACGAAACCGTTACAATCATCGGATTCATCATCAAATCAGACAAAGAAAATTCGATATAGGCCAGTGATTAAAAGCACAATAGCTTACATATAATAAACATATTTCTGGAATTTTCGTAATTGTTTATGTTTATAAAATCCCCGCTCAGTGATAATTTTAAAAAACTGGCCAAGTGCGATTCGGACTCGCGCACTAAGGGTTCCGTACCATTATCTATATAACATTAGCAAAAAACGGCAAAAAATCACGTTTGTTGTATGGGAGCCACACTTGAAAATGTAATTTATTCTGATTTTAGTATTTGTTGTTATTAATACATCTTCTATGAAAATTTCAACTGTCTATCACGGTTCATGAGATACTTTTTTTTTTTTTTTTTTTTTTTTTTTTTATGGTATTGAGAAGGCAAACAAGCACACAGGCCACCTGATGGTAAGTGGAAACTGTGACCCATAGACATTCGCATTCACAAGACTGCAATCCTAAGACTGCAAATGCGTTGCCAACTCTGAGGACTAATATGGAATGCCCCTATGCTAGTCATTACCCTTTGAGTACGTAACCCTAAAAATACAAGTTTAAGACGTGGGGTGTTTGACCTTGTCCTTAAAAGAAACACGTTGCCCCCAAATCCAGATTTGTTATCTGTTAAACATGTAAAGTAATCCGCTACCCAATTTTCTCGATTGCAAAATTTACATTCAAAAATCGTAAAGCCGTCGCGTGATTATTTACGGCTGCATTATGACACAAAGGAGCGGATATAACGTTTTTTTACGATCCTGCTCCAGATTTTACATCTCCTTCCTTTATAACCAGAGTATGAGTTTAGTGAAAAAAATCTTTATGGCAGCTAAGGGGTGTTATTAGGTTAACTTTTGAGTTTATAGACTTTTATATAAAATAAACAGCTGTATGTGTCCTTATGGCGTAGAGAAGGCAAACGAGCACACAGGCCACCTGATGGTAAGTGGAAACTGTGACCCATAGACATTCGCATTCACAAGACTGCAAGCGTAAGATGGAATGCCTCTATGCTAGTCATTATACCGGCTGTCTTATCCCCAAACCGGAACACAACAATGCGAACACTGCTGTTTGGCGGTAGGTTAATGGATAAGATGGTGGTAGCGATCCGGATGCACCCTGCACAGGGTCCTACCACCCGGTATTTGTTGGGTATAAGCACTTGGTAAATAGTCTCTACGCGAGAAAATTATAAAACTTGTTTGACGTTTTTGTTTAGTTAAAGTTAAATTTATTTGTTTATTTTCGGATCCATATTTAGTTATACTTGTATTGTATTAGTTTAACTTTCATCAAAAGCATTTTTTTTATGGCAATTAGAAGGCACGTGAGCGCTCAGGCCACGTGATGATAATTGCATCCTAGACTTCAAATGCGTTGCCAACCCTAAGAACTGAGATGTAATGCTTCTATGTTAGTAATTTCACCGGTTGTCTTATGTCCCACACCGGAACACCGCAATGCGAACACTGCTCCTTATAAGATAAGATGATTGCTCTGGTAACCTTAAAATATGCTTTGTCCTTCTTTCGTAGTGACATTTGCATATGGCTGACTATGATTCACTTATATGTACCCATATAATGAAAGTGATAAAGCCTATTTACCTTACCTTAGGTTCGAGGGTTTTATGGCTTTACGAAGTAAGTTCTATAGTTTACGAAGAACGCTACGTTGTTGTTTTTTGCGTTTTGTGATGCGCTCGATCGTTTGTTATTTTTAAATATTTTAATGCATGAATACCCATACACATTATCAATAAGAGCGACCTATTTTTTTCTTCTCGTGTATTATATTTATTGCACGCATGTGTTTTTCCGCGGAAGGCGCATTTTAACAGAATAAAGCCGGGAAAGCTGAGCACTTCCCGCGCTTTAAAAGACAACGACGCATCGCCTTATGTGTTTATTTCTTACTTTAAACCTTCTACGTGGATGTTAGGGTAGAGTTTTGCACGGTGTAGGGCGTAAACTTGTAGTTTTTTAATGTTAAACGTGTGATTTCTCACACGCTATCGCTGGCGCTTGCATTCGTTTGCAGGAACAGTTATAAATGCGTCATTTGCGTTGTTGTTTTGATTGAACACGCATCTTTTAAACATTTACAAAATGTAAAAGCAAAAGAAGAAATACATTTATTCACAACAGAAGTCTGCACATTACAACTCTATTTTTTTTATAATTTCCCGTGACGTACTTTTTGATTGATAGCCAAAAATTTACAAAAAATGACCTTTCCCCCTTATCTCCTAAGTTTAAAGTCCAAAAAATCTTGAAAAATCTTGATTAAATTAAAGATATTAATTACTTTTTTTTTTTGCCGTGTGGTTACCGGCTTTGAATAGTGCCACTCCATGTCTTCGTGTGGAAGTCGAGGCGATTAAGGAATTAAAGGCTTGTAATATTGTTAGGCAATAGTGCCACTCCATATCTTCGCGTGGAAGTCGCGGCGACTAAGGAATTAAAGGCTTGTAATATTGTTAGGCAATAGTGCCACTCCATATCTTCGCGTGGAAGTCGCGGTGACTAAGGAATTAAAGGCTTGTAATATTGTTAGGCAATAGTGCCACTCCATATCTTCGCGTGGAAGTCGCGGCGACTAAGGAATTAAAGGCTTGTAATATTGTTAGGCAATAGTGCCACTCCATGTCTTCGCGTGGAAGTCGCGGCGACTAAGGAATTAAAGGCTTGTAATATTGTTAGGGAATGGTGCCACTCCATGTTTTTGCGTGGAAGTCGCGGCGACTAAGGAATTAAAGGCTTGTAATATTGTTAGGGAATGGTGCCACTCCATGTTTTTGCGTGGAAGTCGCGGCGACTAAGGAATTAAAGGCTTGTAATATTATTAGGCAATAGTGCCACTCCATGTCTTCGCGTGGAAGTCGCGGCGACTAAGGAATTAAAGGCTTGGAATATTGTTAGGCAATAGTGGCACTCCATGTCTTCGCGTGGAAGTCGAGGCGACTAAGGAATTAGAGGCTTGTAATATTGTTAGGCAATAGTGCCACTCCATGTCTTCGCGTGGAAGTCGCGGCGACTAAGGAATTAAAGGCTTGTAATATTGTTAGGGAATGGTGCCACTCCATGTTTTTGCGTGGAAGTCGCGGCGACTAAGGAATTAAAGGCTTGTAATATTGTTAGGGAATGGTGCCACTCCATGTTTTTGCGTGGAAGTCGCGGCGACTAAGGAATTAAAGGCTTGTAATATTGTTAGGCAATAGTGCCACTCCATGTCTTCGCGTGGAAGTCGCGGCGACTAAGGAATTAAAGGCTTGGAATATTGTTAGGCAATAGTGGCACTCCATGTCTTCGCGTGGAAGTCGAGGCGACTAAGGAATTAGAGGCTTGTAATATTGTTAGGCAATAGTGCCACTCCATGTCTTCGCGTGGAAGTCGAGGCGACTAAGGAATTAAAGGCTTGGAATATTGTTAGGCAATAGTGCCACTCCATGTCTTCGCGTGGAAGTCGCGGCGACTAAGGAATTAAAGGCTTGTAATATTGTTAGGCAATAGTGCCACTCCATGTCTTCGCGTGGAAGTCGCGGCGACTAAGGAATTAAAGGCTTGTAATATTGTTAGGGAATAGTGCCACTCCATGTCTTCGCGTGGAAGTCGAGGCGACTAAGGAATTAAAGGCTTGTAATATTGTTAGGCAATAGTGCCACTCCATATCTTCGCGTGGAAGTCGAGGCGACTAAGGAATTAAAGGCTTGTAATATTGTTAGGCAATAGTGCCACTCCATATCTTCGCGTGGAAGTCGAGGCGACTAAGGAATTAAAGGCTTGTAATATTGTTAGGGAATGGTGCCACTCCATATCTTCGCGTGGAAGTCGAGGCGACTAAGGAATTAAAGGCTTGTAATATTGTTAGGGAATGATGCCACTCCATGTCTTCGCGTGGAAGTCGAGGCGACTAAGGAATTAAAGGCTTGTAATATTGTTAGGCAATAGTGCCACTCCATGTCTTCGCGTGGAAGTCGAGGCGACTAAGGAATTAAAGGCTTGTAATACTGTTAGGCAATAGTGCCACTCCATGTCTTCGCGTGGAAGTCGCGGCGACTAAGGAATTAGAGGCTTGTAATATTGTTAGGGAATGGTGCCACTCCATGTCTTCGCGTGGAAGTCGAGGCGACTAAGGAATTAAAGGCTTGTAATATTGTTAGGGAATGGTGCCACTCCATATCTTCGCGTGGAAGTCGCGGCGACTAAGGAATTAAAGGCTTGTAATATTGTTAGGGAATGGTGCCACTCCATATCTTCGCGTGGAAGTCGCGGCGACTAAGGAATTAAAGGTTTGTAATATTGTTAGGGAATGGTGCCACTCCATGTCTTCGCGTGGAAGTCGAGGCGATTAAGGAATTAAAGGCTTGTAATATTGTTAGGCAATGAGATTGATACATATGGTAAACATAAGATGTCTGTTAGTGCAAAATGTTGTTATAGAATAAGTTGTGAGAATTATTGATAATTCTGTAGCTCTGCCAACCCTACTCTGGGATGAAGGCGTGACGGTATGTATGTATGTAAGGTCTGTTCATCCTTAGTTGTCTTATCTTGTAAACAAACGTGATATACGATCAACGTGACGACAATCTACACATTGCAATGTTAGATATTTTTGAGGTTACTCATTCGAATATTGAAACCAAAATGATATTTTTCAGTTACTTGGTTGATTACAATACTTCGTGTGTTTCTTTTAGTATACAACAACATTTAAAGCGATGGTTATTGTGTACTCCGAGGAAAAGGGTGACAGTGTCTTCGATAAGTGTTTGTTTACATGACAAGACAACTAAGGATGAATTGACCTTATGTATGTACAGTCAATGAATTTAATTCCTAAACCACTTTGGACTATGTCAAACTGACGTAATCAATCAAAACGTAAGAGACTTCTTATGATTTTATTTACAGTTTGATATATTCCAGTGGTATAGGAACTAAGTTTCTTGACTGTATGTATATTTTAAGTGAAAAATAAAATGAGTCTGTAAAACGTTATATTTTTTGAAAGATAATCAAAAATACTTGAAACATCTATATTAAAATGTAGGCTGGTCAAAATCTACCTTAATGCATAGACCATAAAGTTCACATCAAAATGAGTATTTTCTTATGCTTTATCCCAACCATATTATATTAAATAAATACGGAACCCTCGATGCGCGAGTTTGACTCGAACTTGACTGATTTTTTTAAATATCCCATGAGTGTCCCACTGCTAGCCGAAATTCCCCTTGGTCTTCATCAGTCCCTATTACCTAGCCCCAGTTACTTGATAATGAATAATTTTCAATAAAAACTGGACTTTATTTTCAAGGTGTAGCCAAATTACAAATACCTTAAAGTCGAAAATAATTGGCCCCGTGGTAGTCATTACGGGAGAAATTTCAATAAAGTTGAATAAAATGTTATTGCCTCAAAGTATTTGGGTCTCGATAAATCTAAACTGTTTGCAAACAAAGTGACTGCCTCAAACTTCAGGACTATAAAAGCTATTAAAAACGGAAAATAATTTGAAATTCTGTAGGTACCTACAGTCAACAGCATAAATAAGTCATCATTTATGTACCTTGTCGCTTTCAATCGTTTCACAATTTTGTATGACATTTCAAACACGACGTTTTGTGACAAGGTACATAAATGATCACTTATTTATGCTTTTGACTGCACGATAGTTTTTTTTTGAACTTGGTGATAGCAATAAACCGCTAAATGTGGATATACCGGAACTTATAACTTTGTCGCTCCTGAGGGATCCTGTATTCACATTTGGACGTCTTTCGGCTGAAATGACGACGTTTTCTTCTCACTGGTTTAGATTCAAATAAGAACTGATCAGGCGGCTTGGCGTACTAATTAAACGGGTGACGCCATTCGATAACTGACCATTACTTACGACAAACCGTTTTATTATTCCGCGAATGAACGATGCGTTAAAAGAGATATTATATTACGGTTGCGCCAATTTATTCAATAAAAACGTATCTCGTCGACTATACTCAGGAGCAAAAATAACGGGTCAGAGTACGTTTTTCATACTAAAGAGGCTATTTCGAAGCCTTGGTTCCTCGCCAGGGAATGCTTTTAGTGAAATCTGATGATGAATACCCCGAGTATCGATACAGGACTTCCAGAGTGCCTAGGATACCCAACTGAATGAATCTGCGGTTATCGCCGGAATCGTGCATGTTCAGAAAAACATCTAAAATGGCAATAAAATGTAAGGAAATCCAAGTGCTGACCAAAACTCTCCTGCTGTGGTGTTAACTGATTATGTGATCAGTTAGGTACCTATCTCAAGAACTTTTGACCTCCTCTATTGAACCTCGGAGTATCCACCATTAAAACTCACTCAAAACAACCCCTGGCGAGGAACCAAGGCTTCGAAATAGTCTCGTTTGTATGAAAAACGCACTTTGACCCGGTGTTTTTGCTCCTGAGTGTAGATTAATGTCGTCTATTTTCTTTGGAGTTCATCAGTTCTTAATGTAAAACATTGTCATCACGCCTGGTATGTTCTTTTTTGTATTACTTACTCGTATATAACTTAACATTGTTTAAAGCCACAATAGTTATATGCCAACGACGCGTCTGAAACTGTTATTAGTCTCTAAATACCTGTTGTGATTTTGTATGAATAAAGGGGTGGCCAATAGCTTACGTATGTGGTTATGTATACGTACATTCTTACACACACATATGCATAGTATTAGTTCCATTAACACGAACTAGATGGCAGGCATGCCACTTACTACAATGTCGCTATACGAACAGAAAATAACGCAGAGTTGCCAGTCTATATCCCAGTATACAATAGAAGTCTTTGCCTCGGGAGGATATTGATATGGGGGGGTGCATCGTGTGACAAAAATAAATTGTCCCTTAATAAAGATAAATGCACCGTCATGTCATATACCCGTGCTCGGCGGCCTGTTGTTGACGATTATGCATCGGTGGGAGAAAGCGTTTCCCGCGTCTCTTCAGCTCGTGATCTCGGCACAGTATTCGACTCACAACTTATATTTAATACTGATATCATCCAGACTGTAATGCAAGGAGATGTCTGGGCTTTGTTATTCGGCGGTCAAAATCATTCAGCAGTCGTGGTGCTATAAGTGTTCTTTAATGACCAACTCAATAATTTGGAAGCCGCATGAGGATTCATATGTTCTCATGACAGGGAAAGTCCAGAATTTTTTTGCTCGTTTTCTCTTTAAGAAAATGTATGGATACTATCCATATCCTATGAATTACACAGCACTCGAAACTAGGAGAAATTTATACCTAGTCAGGTATTTTTCAGCAGGTACGAGGTACCAGGTGGAGCAGGTACCAGGAACCCTTATTTGCTGGGTTTATTGCCACTACGGGTGCCAATGCCGAGCAAGCAGCCACTACGGCCACGTCGCCCTTCACTGTTCGCCGTCCCGCTGGGGCGCACGCGCTCGCTGATCCGCTCTCCGCTTCACCGAGCCTTAAAGCTCATCAACAGTATCCTGGAAAGCGACAGCCAACTGGACATCTTTCATACTTCGGAGCAGCGCTTCTATAGATCGGCCAACCGATATTTGGAGATCATTATTACCCCAAGTTCAATACAATAAAGTGTTACTTAACTTCATATACTTAATCTTAATATTTTTATTTGTTCTTACTTTTGTGAATGACAGAAACGAGCTAGGGCCGCCGGAGGGACTCTTCAAGAAACGAACACTTGATTTTCGAAGTGAACTTTAATGTCTCTTAACAAAGGTGAAGATACAGTGAGGTTCATATAACTAACTTAATCTATTGATCCAGATCGATCACACGACCTAACGGTACCGCGTCGGAAAACATAAGACACTCGCGGCACCGTGATTCTCACCAAAGTCGATGATGTTCACTCAGAACTTTCCGGAGTCCGGCAATCGGTTATCGGGCAAATAGGGTGACTCAGTGAGTCACGTTGTCGCTGCGTAGAACCGTATGGCGTAACATGACTGTAAGTATTAGTTGAAGATAAATATATAATTATTTGGCAAGTTTGAAGCGTTTTTAGTATAGCAAATTTTATAAAATTAAAATATTTGAGCAATTTTCTATCTACGTATTTATGTATCTTAACAAGTATGTATATCGTTGTCTAGTAGCCCATAGCTCAAGCCTAGAGCTTAGTTTGGGACTAGGTAATTTTTACCACTCACATCAGTTTTAATATACTTTTGGCTTCAGTTTTTAATATAACTTGATTTTTTACGAGCTTTCGCACAGCAATATCTCTTTGTATTGTGTTCTTTTGAAATAGCATTAATTATTTAAAAACCAGCCAAATTGCCGCTGGTTCGTCCGCGAACAAACTCCGAAACTTCACACTTTTGGCGTGATAGATAAGAAAACTGAAAAGAAGTATAAAATTTATGAGATGCAGCATTAATGTATAAACTTCCGCACCAATACGACTTGGGGGCCTTAAAGAAACGAGCCTACTCTTTTCTCGAAGGCTGGCAGCGCACCTGCGATTCCTCTTGTGTTGCGAGTGTTTATGGGTCGCGATAAACATTTCCCATCTGCGGGTGACACGCTTGCTCTTCAGCCTCCTTTGTCGCATTAAAAAAATACTCGGTCTAATTAACAATTATTATTTCTGGGTTACTACAGAACTGTGACAAAGTCGTTATGAATTTGTATCAGTGACACCGAAGCCAAATCAATGTTTTTTAAATAATTCTCGTCTGTCCCGTCCCGTTCCGTCCTTGCTTCCCTTCGGTTAATGTGAGTTTTCTGTTACTTAACCAGAATTTATTAAATATAAAAACCTTCCATGAAAATTTACCTAACTGATGGTGAAAATCACATGAAAATCTGTTCAGTAGAGAGTACACACAAACAAGACGCAGCGGGGGTTTATTGTCAATATCTGTTTATACGGAGGATAAAAAGGACTCAAAATGAGTACATTGAAATACATGCTTCAATCTTTGTATAAATACTTAAAATACTAAATAAAAGTCATAACATTCTCGGTTGTTTGCTATTCATTTTAGAAATGCCACTGTTTGGATTTCCAGTCAAAATCTTTGGCCAGAACCACTAGCGCCATCTAGCTAACAAAAATGTTATGGTCAAGGATGTCTTTTTTGGTTTGGGTATTGGAAATATACAAAACGCTAAACCTCATTTGGATAAAACAATATAGCTTTTGTCATTTTATGATAATGTTATCAACTCGGCCGCCATTACTGTCAAGTAAATAAGAGCTATAGTATCGTTGACTATACGATAACATGCTAAAGGCAAAATGCCAGCTATTGCCTTCGCACTCGCAATCGCAATTAACTTCAAAGTGGAACAATGGAGGTCACATAGTATGCAGACTCACCTTCGAACTGTCAAAAGCAAAAGCGATTGCGAGTGCGTTAGGCAACAAGCCCTCTGGTCAAGCCTGAAAAATTCTCATCTTATCCAAAAGTATTATTAATTCCTTGGCACCTCGCTATCTTTGTATTGCCAGCCCCTAATTCCCCACTAATACCCAAATTCGTTCCCTTCCCACTAAAATACTCTTCGACTCATAAAGTTATTTTCAATCCTTCAGGGAGATTTGCCGCTTTGCACAGGCCTTTTAAACCCCCAAAAAGAGCGGTGTGATTCGTTTAACATGTGTTATAATGAGGGTACATAGATATACCTATAAATGGAAACACCTTTCAGCGAGAGTGTTATTACGCAGATTTTTATTTCATCGATAGTCAATTTTCACCGCATGAGTTTTTTTTACCTTACCTACGTCATCAATGTTCAAGATATCCTGAAAACATTGTGGCTTCTGCGGATATAGAGTTCGATGAAATAATGCATTGTATTTATGCGTTGAATATATGTGTGTGTGTGTGTGTGTCTGTCTATGTCATCGCTGTTCCCGAACGTAATAACGTTAAGGAACTCAATAAAACGTTTTAATTTAACTATGCAAAGGTATACAATAGGGATCTCCTCTAGACAACCTTAGCTAGGGACGTTAATTTACAGGCGCGGTAAAGTAATTGCTTTAGAAGTAAAATCATACTTCTTTATTAGAGGCGTTTAACATTTGTGGTAAATACTTAACTTTGTTTAATATTAGGAGAAACTGGCGAACTCTGTCAAAAATCAATGTTACCCACTATAATTTAGTGATTAACTAGCTGTCTGTGCCCGGCGCCGCCCAGGTGTCATTTTTTTAGGGTTTCGTACCCATAGGGTAAAAACGGGACCCTATTTACTAGAACTCCGCTGTCCGTCTGTCTGTCACCAGGCTGTATCTCATGAACCGTGATAGCTAGAGGGTTGAAATTTTCACAGAAGATTTATTTCTGTTGCCGCTTTAACAAAAAATGCTGCCCATACAACAAATGTGTTTCATTTTGCCGTTTTTGCTCCATATTAATAACGGCAATCGGTAGACACTTGAAATAAAAAAATTACTTGTACATTAACTTGAAAAAAATAATTAAATTAAAATAAAATAAATATTTAAGGGGGTTCTCACACAACAAATGTGATTTTTTTGCTAATGTATAAGTAATGGTACGGAATTTAACCGTTCGTGCGCGAGCCCGACTCGCACTTGGCCGGTTTTTTTTATACATACCTTGTCCTGACAATAATGAATAGAACAAAAAATAAAATCAGCCAAATCTGTTCAGCGTTCTCAAGTCAAAGCGTGACCAGGACAAATAGGGTGTAGGTTATAATTATATTTATATACACATACATGTACAGACCTAGGATTCCGTGGGGCAAATCTTCTTGACAGCTAGGGACTTCCTATGTCGATAAACTTATTTATCTATATACTAGTGACCGCCCCCAACATTGTGTGTTTTTTGTAACTTTAATTTTGTTCTGAAGACAAGTATGAAATTCACTCGAAGCATCTTTAAAATAATCGGCAGGTTACATATAGATGGGACCGTCATGAAGAAATAAATTGAGAAAAGTAAAAAAAATTAAAACGTTTTCAAAAATGAAGGAGAAATTTGAGTACTTACTTTATTACATTATATTATTTTAATAAAAAAAACATTTAATAAGCAAACCTTTGTGTGATCACTAGTATCTATTTAGAACTAGTATCGATATATGAGTTTATCGATATAGGAAGTCCCTAGCTGTCAAGAAGATTTGCCCCACGGAATCCTAGGTCTGTACATGTATAATTATTATATTTTATAGATTCGAGTCGTAGGTAATCGTTATTTTTCTGACAAAAGTTACACACCGATGCGTCTAGTATAAGATGCGGCACGGTTATCCATCAGGCGGGCCGTGTACCTACCAAACACGAAGTAATCATAAAAACCCGTTTATTTCTTGTTATTTGTCCGGCGATTCACAATTCAAGCAAATCTAGTCTTCAGCTAGCCAAACAATCGCATGCAAGATTTGAAAGCATCAGAGTAGGATTTAATACATCCGAAAGACAAATATTGGGCGCTCCGCCGCTGTATGCAGAACCCTCGAGCGACATAATAATGGACAGAAGCCCTATAGTATGATAATGTAACATTGAACAATATTATTTGTATATGCGAAATAAAAGAAGATGTAGTGACTAAGATTGAAAAGGGCATGCTTAGATGGTTCTGTCATTGGAAAGGATGGACGAAAGAAGATTGACGAAAGAGATATACAGAGCAAAAGTGGGTGGAAGGGTCAGGGGTCGTACTTTTGATGCCGATGACGTCAAAATGACGAAATTTTACATAGAGGGTGCTCTGCTTTCGTTTGACAGGTGTTTAGGTATGTATAAACAATTAAACAGGTAAAAAAAATATGTAAAATGGTTATAGTTCAATACAGCTTAATCGCAATCAATACGGATCGCGGCAGCATTGTTTTTTGCTGCTCCTGGTGCTCAGGTAGTTAAGTCGTACTTATAATAAAATATAAATAAATGTAGCGATCCTATTCGCATTAGATTAAATATTGGTCGCCTATTGCATAAACTCCCTCTAGGTTTAGTCTTTCACTTTAAATCATTTTGTTTGCGTATTGACATCAATTTGAATTTTTCATATATGAAAACGAAGATGACGAGGGTTTTCACAGTGTGGGATTTAAAGCAATAAGGATGGTGTGCTTCAAGTTAGAGAGGAAGAATTCTGGTTTCTACTTAATTGTTGAAATATGGTAACAATACCATATAACAAATAGTTTCATTTACGATTTACGTATGAAGTAGGTTAACTCATTTGAAGTATATAGTTAATTAATGATTGACGACGATTGGTTAATAATAATCACAATAAAACCATTTGGAATCACAATCTATGTAGCGTGACGTCATTTTCACGCCAACGGCATGAAAGTACGGGCCCTGGTCGGTAGGGGCCGCCCTAGGCGTACTTTTTCAACTCAAATCGGAGAAATACTGGAAAACGGCTGAATCTTAAGCACCCGAACCCGACGTGCGTGCATGACTCGATGTATGAATGCGGAACAACCGAAAGAGATTTGCCAGAATCTTAGCAGGTGGAAAGAAGTGGCTCTGCCTACCCCTCTGGGAAACAAGCGGGATTTAATGTATGAACTAAGTTCTGTCCATGACTCTGTCCGATGTTATTATTAGACATTTCCACGGAAGTTGTGAAAAGTAAAGTACTGACGTCTGTTTTCGGGCTTCAAACTATCTCTAGATCATACAAAATACGATCGGTTTAGACGTTGAACCGTGGAGATAAAACAAACAAACAAGTAACACATAAATACAGCATATAATTACTAATAGACATATAAGTCATTTTGTCAAGGATTCGTGTATTGATAATTTGTTTTTAATCTGAGGTATAATTAATGAATTAAGTGTAACACACACACACACACACATGCGCACCAAAACTGCAGCCAATCAAAACTTTGACGTATCCTTGTTCTGTGTATATCACGTGGTTATTTAGTTTACATATTTTGAAGTAACTAAATAAACGGAGTATAACTGTCCAATTACCAATGGCATTCAAACAGGAACACGCTGGAACACTCCGGAGCATGTCTTACCGTTGACGCAGGGAAATGTTCAAGTTTCACAGATTGTTCCTGATTCAGATCTCTCGGGATTTAGCAGAATGGGCAGTTGCGATTTGAAACTTCCATGTGGATGTAAAATGTTGAACTATTTGTAACTTTGTGTAAGATTTGATTTATGAATTGGTCGTTAGAGTTCCGTAGTCTGTACGGATGAAACTTGTGCTTATTACAGTCTGTTAAGACTTTGTTGTGCATCCATTGTTGTTTTTTGTTTTTTCTCTTGAGGAGAAAATTACCATAATCGCCACGCTTGGCTTGAGAGGACGCTGCTGCCCACCCTCCGGTGGTTCTGGGCGAAGTTTAAGGACATACCCGCGAACCGGGAGACGAAGTGTTGGCAGGCCTTCCACAAGGTGGACTGACGATCTGATAAAGGTCGCGGGGAACCGCTGGATGACAGCAGCAGAGGACCGATCGTTGTGGAAAACCTTGGGGAAGGCCTTTGTCCAGCAGTGGACGTCTTGCGGCTGATAATGATGATGATGATGAAGACTTTACAGGTGAAAATTGATGCACGCAAATAATTCCATTCTAACCGTGGTAGGACCTTGTGCAGGGTCCGTGGGGATCGCTACCACCATCTTTAACCTACAGCCAAGCAGTGTCCACATAGTTGTGTTCCAATATGGGGATAAGACATCCGGTGAAATTACTAGCACAGAAGTATCTTAGTCCTCAGTGGTTGGCATCGCATTTGTGTTCTTGGGATTGCAATCTTTAGATTGTAGCTTTGAAAATACGAATGTTACCCCGGGGTTACAGATCCCACTGACCATCAGGTGGCCTGTTCGCTCCTTTTCCTTCACTATGTAATAGAAAAAAAAAGCTACGCTCCCAGAAAATGAATATACACAGGGACGTCTGTGACAAACATAATGGAGTACTATAGTTTAAGGTAATTTATCGAAATACACTCAGGAGGAAAAAAACCGGGTCAGTGTGCGTTTTTCATACAAACGAGTCTAATTTGAAGCCTTGGTTGCTCGCCAGGGGTTGTTTTGAGTGAGGTTTAATGGTGGATACTCCGAGGTTCAATAGAGGAGGTCAAAAGTTCTTAAGATACCTAACTGATCGCACAATCAGTTTACACCACAGCGGGAGAGTTCGCCATTCTAGATGTTTTTCTGAACATGCTAAATTTAGCCGCATATTCATTCAAGTTCAAGTTCAAGTTCAAGTTCAAGTTCAATTCTTTATTCGTGACAAAAAATAACACATACAAAAATAAAAAAAAACTAATAAATAAAAAAACACACTTTGTCACGAAACGGACCCTGCTCAGCATGTTGCCAGCTTTACAGCCAGCGCTGGTCTTCCGCAGGACCCATTCGGTGAGAGCACGGTGGGCAACAACAACAGATACACAAATGACAAGGACTAAGAAATAATATAACTAAAATACTAAAGTACACACACAATAATCAAAAAAATTAAATAAAAAAATTAGAAGGAAATAATGAACAAAAATACAAACATCGAAAAGTTGCATCCCGCACTACGTGTGTATGGGCCTTTACGGTAACAGTGAACGCAGCCCACACACAACTGTTAACTACTAGCGCCAGCGGGATCACAACGAAACAGAACAGAAAACAAACCATAAACAAACCAAACACTAAACATCAAATAAAAACCGCATTCAGTTGGGTATCCTAGGCACTCTGGAAGTTCTGTATCGATCCTCGAGGTATTCATCATCAGATTTTGCTAAAAGCATTCCCTGGCGAGGAACCAAGGCTTCGAAATAGCCTCTTTAGTATGAAAAACGCACTCTGACCCGTTTTTTTTGCTCCTGAGTGTAGTATGTATTAATAATGCTTTTAGAAGTATTTTCTTCTTTCCTCCACTAGTCCTACACTATGTGAAGTCACCACGGTAACTCTGCACTTTACAGCTTTAATGCTGTGTCTTGCTTCACTCAATCCATCCAAGCCTTTTTCCTTCCTCATTACACGTCCATACAACTTCAATTTATTTCTCTGCAACTTTTCTATCATTCGAATGCTTTCGAAGTATTAACGTTTAAAAAGACCTTTTGGTTGTTCTGTGTCAATAACATCTCTTGATAAAATTCTCTCGAAAAATTCAAAATCATTACAAATATTCGTACTAAAATTATTTAAAAAAAAACAGCATGATAAAAACGGGTCACTGTATGAACAAATGAACATAGACCGTGATCAGATTTCATTGATCTGGTGTTTTGGTCCTGTGCCAAGATTTCCAATATTCATACAAAGTAAAGCTTTTATCGAGTTCTTGGCAGTAAACGTATTAACCCTGCGTATTTGCAACAAAAGCTATTATATCCTAGCAAGAACATAACATCTATTACGAAACCTACAATACAAAAACAACATTAAAAATACCAAGTAAGAGTCAAATTTGGTTAACACTGAATTGCACATACGTCTCTTCATTTTAACATAATGGAATTTGTAAGGATCCTTTGAATGAACGAGACATTTCTTTCAAGATATAACAATCAAAGAAACGCTGATTACAAATTTTTGTGTCATTATAGATGAGATTTAAAGGTCTCAAAGGTCCTATTGGACATATTAAGCCCTTGCCAAACTGATGCGTAATACTAACTTATTTTGCACATGATTCGTCATGGGTTTTTTTTATGTTAACATAACAGATTTGAATATCAGTGTGAGTATTTTGGGGTCTGATTTTATATAGATTGGTATTGGTATATTGACTAAAGAAAGGAAACTATATAAAATATCAGGGCATAACCTCACGCGAATTGATTTAGTTCTAAAAGTAGCTCTAGGCTTACTTAATTACATTGCAAATATCCTATCGGATATTCTCAGGAAAAAAGATACTCGCGCTCATCATACAAATATTTGCCTTCATCGAGAATCGAATCCGGGTCCGCTAGCTTCGTAGGAACTGTGTCGTCATTCATACAAAGGAAATGACGAAAGTATAAAGGGTATTTCAATTGATGATTGCTTGCGAAAATACTGTAACAAGGTGCTTACAACCTCCTTTTTTGATGCCCTTCCTGGCAAATGGATCTAAATCATTCTGAATTCAAAACTATTATGATCGATTCAGATATCGATGGGGATGTGGGGGGGATATCAGATTCGGGATGTGGGGGGCCCCAAATACCATCTCTCGGAGCCCAAGCCAACCTCACCTGCTCGCGGTGCATCCTGCTAAATAACGAACGAGGCTCTGGCGACCCGCCAAACCGCACTGGACCAGCGTGGCGAGGTAAGGTCCAACCCTCCCAAGGGTGACAGGGATCATGGTAAGTAGTAGCAGTACATGGCCTCAAGTGCCTGGCGGCTCCGGTTGCAGAACCGGCGCTGACGACGGACGCCGGTCGAGCGCTGGAGCCCGGGGTGCTAAGAATCCCCAGGCGACACGACTCTGTTGGACGACCCCTGGCTATGCAAAAACGGACAATCGACGTAGGTTGTCACTGGTGACATACAACAATCGCACACTGAGGACAAATGAAAGGCTCGCTGAGCTGGAGTCGCGGTGGGTCTCTGAAATGGTTTACCCTTGAAATATCGAAACTCACTTCATAGAACGATTCACTTCGCCGAATTTTCATTTCATCGACAGGCATTTCCAAATGCAGGCACTTTTTTTTGTGGTTACACGTCTAACCTTACCTACTAACCTAACCCCCCCCTACATAGCGAATTCTGAAGATAACCTGACAACTATAAAGTTTCAGCAGAAATTAGTTTTCAAAAAATGAAATTCGGTGAAATGACATATTCGATGAAACGCTTGTCGATATTTCAAGGGGATCCCCTCTGAAATACTTACCCCATACTGTCAGAATACTACGAGTTTAATTATGGTACCACAAGCACCTGGTACTTTGTAAGCTTAAGATATGCTACTCGCTATTTCCACATAAAAGGTAAAATGTCTGCGAACTGAACATGAAAACATCAAAAGCTCGCTGGTTTGATAATGCCTTTAGTACTACTAAGGAGCTCATAAAAATGAAATAAGACTAAGAGAATAATTTACAAAATTCGTGTTTTATTATGGTGTCTATGATTAATTAGAACCATAAAAACGACACGTTTTATTTCTCTTAGTAATTGAAGAGTTAAGAATATTGAGTTAATATTATTTTAAGTTAATTGTAATAATCGGTCCCGACCATCAAAACATTATATTGATAAAATACTTAAAATAGCGCCTACGAAGCTAGCGGTTTCGGGTTCAAATTTCGGCAAGGGCAGATATATTTATTTATTTATTGAACAAGAACGGTTTACACCAATTACACTTGCCAACGTTCTAATAGTGGACTTTTATAGTTATATCATGTATTTATTATAAAACAACTAACCCACATCCACACACGCTCTTTCTCACACATCAAACACTCATTTATTTTTATTTATTTAACACATTTATTTAACCTTCTTACCGCATCTCACAGTACGCACGACTTTGAGACATTAACCTGGACCAGTGGTCAATAAAAATATCCACTTGGGAATACGTACGCAGGACGCCCATTGAGTGAGGTGATCATGTCCCATGATCGTGGCCCGTGCGCTCCCGCTCCATCCGACAGCTGTAGGCATGCACGCCGGCGTGGTTTATTGGGAGGCACGATGATGCGGTTGAGAATATTGTGCAGTTCAGTGCTATGGATCTTATGACGAAGGACCTTGAACGCCATACTCAACCGCTCGCACCCTCTGCGCACCTCCAGGGAGTTGAAGCCTGAGACGCCAAGCAAAAACTTAGTTGGGTACATGAATCGGTAATAGCCGTACATTTTTTTTGTACAAAAAACGTTAAAAAGCCGTCTGGACCTTCTCAAGCATGAGTTTTTATTTGGCCTCGCTAGGACTCCAGACGCAGGTACTAGTCTCTAGTTTACTTTGAACTAGGGCTGTATAGTGAAGTTTGATGACGCCGGAATTGTGAAAGTCCCTAACGTTTCTCGTCACAAAACCCAACGTGATAAGTGCGAGTAAGTTTTCGGGAGTCAAAGTTTATCGTTGTCTAGCCATACGACGAACATAGAGCTTAGTTTGGGATTAGATCAATATGTTGTTAGGTTAAAATTTCGATATGATAATACCTTTGAAAGCAGCCAGCGTTGTGTGTCATGTTTAATAAAAAAAAAAAATTGATAAAAATCCCCGCATTAATTGCGACCCTAATAATACTAGCTTTAAAAAAAGCAAACAACTTTTTTCAAAAACTTCAGCTTGATGGACAAAAGCCTCTTCCCTTGATCTCCATGAGTCCCTATTTGGTGTCTCTTCCGGCCAGTTGCAAAGGCATGCTTCCAATTCATCCCGCCATCTCCATTTAGGCCTGCCCCGTCAACGTCGCCCATTTTGCGGCAACCCCTTGGTGGCTAGGGCTACGCTAGCAAACCCGGTCTGGGTGCATGCGGCAGCCGCGTCGCACCGCTTCGCATTGAAATCGCGTGTGCCCGCATCGGATCGCCTGGCAATTTTGTTCGCTTTGAATCGCCCACGTAGGACGTAGCCTTAATTAATATTATTAAATACAATTGTCTATGGGTCACAGATCACACTTAACATCAGGTGGCTTGTTGGCTGGTTTGCCGTGTCGATGACATAAAAAAATACTTTGAAAGGTCACAATAACACCATGAATATCAAACCTCTTGTGACCAAAACCATATTATTCATATCTCCAATAAACAGCTTTCAGAGAGCTTTGGAAGTTTTTGAACGACCCTCGAAGTTCGAAAACGATCCATTTTACCATAACAATAGTTTGAAGGATTGTCATAAAATGGACGAGAGGATCCGACTGTAAATTCACTTGAAACTTTTAAATGTGGGAGCTTTTTAGGATTTAAAGTTCGTAGACTATTAAGTGTTTGATTACGGAGCTATTGAATTTATTTAAATAATGAATTATTTATGGAAAAATGTTTTTATGCGGCGTGATTTTTTCCAGATTAATTTTCACACTAAGGAATTACAACTGTTTGTTGTGATCTATAACGGGTAGCTTTGTTGAGGATTTCAGTATAAAATAGGGTTTGCGACTTTGATTGTCTTAAGAAAAAAATAGTGTGGCGTACGAACGGACTGTGGATGGACTGTTTGAAAGTCGACAAAAATGTTACTTGATTTGCTTGATTCTGGGTTACAAACGGGTCGGATGTTACAGACAACCCACATTAACAACAACAAGCTAGTGTAAAAAAAAAACATCTCAAACGCGTGAGTGTCAATGTTATGTTTACGAAAAACGCAACCGCGATCGAGACGCCTTTTTTGTTCTAGGTACTTAAAGAAACCCGAAACTTAAACTCTATTATGTATAAAGATAATTAAATACCTGTAGTGTTCTAATGACGTAAAATAATGCTAACGATCCCGATATTTGAAAACGGACAGCCTAGCTGACATAATAAAAGCCGCCGACGGGATAGATCGTCGGCTAACGTCAATTTGTCAAAATTTAATTTGCGTTTTCGAAAGTTGCTGACATTAGCGTTATACATCGTATCTATGCCCTTTAGTTACTTCAATATAACGCATTTATTATCTATACACATACTAAAAGGACAAGTAAAGGGAACGCTTGCCTAAACGAAACACGACTCCGAGAATCGCCAGGGATTCGAAATCAGGACGTCCTGAATACATTATGTATGAGTATATAATGTATGGAGCTCGAGTCATACAAACACGTGAGGCTTCCATTACAATATTCTTGATATTGCCGGAAATACTACAAGCGATGCTGCCAAATTGAGAATGCACGCGCTAAAATGTGTTTTGCTCGCTCTGACGGGACTACTTAAACTAGCCGCTGCGACATTCACTCGTTCGTTCGTACTGCGACTACGTTTTGCAGAGAATTACACCCCTGTTTACTACGTTGAATTTAACATATGTTGAGATGGTTAACCATCATTTTATCGAATTTCAGTTCATCGATTGTTTCATTTTGTTCCATTACGTTTCGTCGAAAGCTATTTTCTCCTGAAACCTTGATGCATTTAGGTTATCTGAAACAATAACTACGTAAGTTAGGATAAGTTATACTGGTACCCTTTAAAATGGGCGTTTTCGTCAAAATGAAATTGATACGCCTCCAACTCTGAGCACTAAGATGGAATTTATCCGCAACACGAACGTCTAAAAAAGATACGTTTTCATTCATTATTTTATGCATACTTTAAATTGACCAATCGATGGTCATCTACCATCGCAGCAGAATACTGAATTCTGAAAATAGACGCTGATTCCAATCGGCATTGAAGGTTTCACGATAGAATACGTACCACAAAGAAACAATATAAACGATCACGTCGTGACTCTGTTCATAAATCAGTGTGCTATTTCAACATTTGCAACAAACTAACGTAATGCCAAACAGACTAGACGTTGCAAATTCCTGTGCACAAAATGTATCGATTTCTCAAAAGGGAGTTATCAGCAGAAGCAATAAAGTCCCGGCTGAATTTATTATTGCGGTGTCGTTCTCATTTTGTGCACTGATACTACCGACTTTGCTAAAGGACGTACCACAGTAAGGACGCGATAGCGGATCTGGGAGTTCATTATTAAGGTTCTCAAATAGCTAAAATATTTTACAGCATTAGTTTAGTTTAGTTTATTTATTTGTCAATGTATAATATTACAATATTAGTTGCATTGCATCTCAAAAAATACGAAATTACATTGAGATCGTCAAAACATAAATATTGATAATCAAAGAATAGAATACAATAATAATTCATAAATTAAAACAATAATGTTAAACATCTAATAATGGTCATTCGTCCGATGTCAAAAGATGTACAATGAGTAATAAATGTCAACAAAATAATAAATTTACATTTCCATTTTCATATATTCATCCACGGAGTAAAACGGATTATTCAATAAAAGGTTTCTCAGCTGATGTTTAAATGCTTCGTCGGATTGTATTTTTTTAAGTTTGGCGGGTAGACGCTCGTAGTACGTGGGACCGATGACACGCGGGTTCTTACCCGCAAGTGCCATGCGACGGGGAACTGTTCTCAAACGCCCGGTGTGGCGGAGCTCCTTGCCAGGAATATTCACGCGTGCAAAGGAGGAAATATTATTTCTTACAAACATTATTATTTGGAAAAACTAAACTGAGTAGTGCGTCAATATGCGGTACGTCACGAAAAGGCCCCTGCAAGAGTGCCTAGGTTTCACCCCAGCTAACGTGTGTAAGGCACGCTTTTGCATGATCATCACTCTATTGGCATCCGTGGAGTTTCCCCATAGGAGCGTGCCATACGACATCAGGGAGTGAAAATGTGCAAAGTACACTTGTATTAATGCATCATTTGCAATAAGCCTTCCCAGTTTACGCAACGCAAAGACGGCACCACTCAGTCTATCGCACAATTTGTCAACATGGCACTTCCAGTTATGGTTAGAGTCAATTATGGCTTCAGACTGTCGACTTGTGATCGCAAGGTACAGATGTAGTGCATAATTGTTTTCCTTCGTCTTTTCACGGAAACGTACGAACGTGTCTTACTATTTCAGTCATTCACAGTACATTAAGTACTGAGGTTGACTGAAGTAGCATGACACGTTCGTACGTTTCCGTGAAAATTCGAAGGAAAACAATTATGCACTACATCATTACCGAATTCGATCCCCTGGTGCGCGCCCTGTACCGATAATTAGAGGCTTAGTTCATAACGGTAAAGTAAGGCCAATGACACGAGATAAATAATGTAAACAAAGTTTTCAAAATCGTGTCACTTTGAACGCAATCCAAACTGAATGAACTTCACAAAATGGCGGCCCTAATGTTGACAACTTCTGCACTGACAGCTTTCCTGTACGACGAATCACGCAACGACAGCCGTCATCGACCAACTGAAGTTACATTACTTATCTTGTCTCATTGGCCGTACTTTAGTAACCTTTTAATTCGGGCCACACATTTATTTTTCGATACCTTCGTGTTTTAAATTTTATTCTGTAAATATTGGCTTGTCTATCTTGGGTAGGGAGAAGGCTAGCGAGCACACGGGCCACCTGATAGTAAGTGGGATCGGAGACCCAAAAACATTTGCTTTACCAAGACTACAATGTTAACCGTAAACGCGTAAACCCTGAGGACCAAGATGGAAGCCTCTACACTAGTTAGTTAGATACTTTACCGGTTGCCTTAGACCCGCTTCACCAGTCACTGCCTCCAACAAAATGTAAACAGCCGGGTGGAGGATATCTCACCTGTGGACCGTTTCACGAAGTTACGAGTTAAGTTAAGAGTTAGAAAGAGACTTCCGCTTGTAATTTGTAACTTGTAGCTTCTTAAAATGAGCCGAAGTTGTCCGTTTGAGTGCGCATCGTATGGTGACCCGTTGAAAAGCGAGTATTATTCCCACACCAGAACAAAAATACAAACACTGCTGCTTGGCGGTAGGATAAGATGGTGGTAGGTCCTGCACAAAATCCTAGCACCACACAAAGCTCGATCTTCTAACCCGCTGTTCTCTCCACTATGCCCTATCCCTGTGGTAGCTTAATTTGAGGCAAGCTCCACAATAGCACGTTTAATGGGCCGTAGCATGCGCTAAACACCGTTTAGGATTTTTTGTCCCGCTGTTAATGGAATTTTTGCATTTCCTTTTTTTACAAACGTAACAATTGAAAGTTAATTTGTACTGCGATTGTTTGTGTTTGTGCGGTTCAGTTGGTTTAGCGGTGTGATTTATGTATGCCGCTTGATTGTAGATGATGTTTGAATTCAAAATTGCATTCTTGATTTGAAGTGGTTGTGATGTGGATTTCATTTAGTTTTTCCTTAAAACAATGGAACAGATAAAATTCCCTGTATTAGTTGCAATCGGACTTTCACACCTAATTTTTTTTATAGTCCAACTATGTACCTATCGTCATTGCTTTGAAAAAACCTCGTATCTCATATTTTCGTTACATACAATTTTAAACTTAAACATGAAAGTAATTAAGCTCAAACTCATTCATCTCGAAATATCAGATACGAGTTTTTCTAAAGTACTAAACGCTATAAATAAAATTGTCTGTAGATATGTATAAATTTATTTGACTTTAATAATTAAGTTGGCCTGGTAATTAAATCTATACCTTTTATGTACTCATTTTCTAACAATAATTGATTGATTTCGACTCGATTTGACGACGCGCTGGCCTAGTTTGTAGTGACCCTGCCTATGAAGCTAGCGGTCCTGGGTTCAAATCCTGGTAAGATAATAAATATTTGTATGATGAGCACGAATATATGTTTCTGAGTCATGGATGTTTTCTATGTATTTAAGTATATATTTTTCTAAATAAGTATTTATATCGTTGTCTAGTAACCATAGTACAAGCCTTAGAGCTTAGTTTGGGACTAGGTCAATTATTTGATCTTCGTAAAAACTAGCTAAGATCTAGTATTTAAGCTATTTGACATTCGTGTCCAAATCGGGTCATCCGGCCATCCGTTTGAAAACTAGGATGCCAATTTCTTACTATACGACGGCAATCTTCGTTTTTGTGAGAAACTCAAGTGACAGTGAGAGTAAGGGTGATAGCGATAGCCAGCCGAACTCTATTAATAAGCTGGGACTACTGTACAGATACAAATGTCAAACTTATTTTAAACCTTACTCGTCGGTGGTTCCTGTCATCCTCCACGGCCGGCCTGCGTTTTGTTTTTAGGTTGGAAATTTTGGATAAAAATACTATACTGAAGTGTTCGTGCTCGCGCTACGATGTTTTCCTCTTACACGGCAAACCAATTCAATAAGAGTAAGCTTTAAGGTACCTTATTAAAAATGCTCTCCTTAAAATGTTCTTTTTCGATCTGGCGGGACATTTTCAATTCGCCGGATAATAATTGTTGTCGAGTTATAAAGTGATTTGAGTTTATAATAACAATACAGCAGCGCCTGTCACGTATTTCGTCTGACATGATGATAATAACGTAAGAAGCTGGTATCTTCAAAGGAATTTAGAAACCAATCACCATTACCAAGTAATCCAATCGGTAAATCCAGCTTGCTTGGTTACTGTAGAATTTTCAAACATTTCTTACGCTACATTAATTCATTTCAAACCATTTACTAATTGAAAAGTGTTTTCCCAAACGAAACAAAAGCCTCAACGTTATCAGTATTAGTACCATCTTGATATTGCGTTTCAATCACATCTACAGACCAATTTAGCTTGACCTATCGATTCCCATACCGTTTCGTAAGGGTAGTTGACAGTTTTACTGCGAAAGGGGGAGAGGAAGCTCAAGTTACGCCGGCCATTTTGAATTTATAGCCCAACTGCTGGCCGTAAAAGAGTGTGAAGAGCTGTAAAAACTGTGCGGTGTCACAGGCAGAGAGGGCAAAGTATTCGCTAAGGGAAAAACGCAGTTGGTTTTAAACTCATTGTTTTTTTGTCAGATTTACAGAGAATAGAAAAATCTGAATATAGAGCTTAACTGGAAAGCTATTTTTTATTACTTCTTTTTGTGATGTATCTAATTCCCGCAGTTTTCGTAAAAATCCACTGAATTCCCGTCCAACTAAAAGTATGTGAAAGACAATTAAAAAAAGCGTAATTATAGAAAGCAATCAGCTTATTATTTCTAGTAAATAATTTAAAGACCATCTTGATTTATCTTTCCAATGATATTATTTAGTAATTAATGTCAAATTTGACGCGCAAAAATAAAAAAAATCATAATGTTAAGTCAAATATTACTTAGTTTCATCATCATCATCATCATGTCAGCCGAAAGACGTCCACTGCTGGACATAGGCCTCTAGCCCAAAAATAAGGCTTTCCACTCAGACCGGTCTTGTGCTTTTCGCATCCACCGCGGTCCCGCGATCCTGACGAGGTCGTCACTCCATCTTGTTGGAGGCCTACCTACAGCTCGTCTTCCGGTCCGCGGACGCCACTCCAGAACCTTCTGACCCCATCGGCCATCAGTCCTGCGAGCAATGTGCCCCGCCCACTGCCACTTCAGTTTAGCTATTCTTAGGGCTATGTCGGTAAACTTAGTTCTACTGCGGATATCATCATTTCTGATTCTATCACGCAGAGAAACCCCGAGCATAGCCCTCTCCATAGCCCTCTTAACTCACATCAAAATCCGACTGCATGTGGTTGGATATTTTATCGTCACGATTGATGCCAATGTTTGCATATTTTTGGAAATCATCATCAATCATCATCATGGATGAAGAAGTGAAATAAAATCCCTTATTGTGTTTTATTTTATTAGAGGATCCTTTCAACACATCACACGCGTAATATTTTTAAGCAAAGTTGAACAGGTCTGTGACTTGTTCTCGTATTGTCAACTTTTTAATAGCTCTCGTTAACATGACAGTAATGGCAGCCGAGTCAAAAACAATACCATAAAAGTTCAAAGACAATTCGGTAATTGGTTTGCGGTTTGGTAGGACCTTGTGCAGGGTCCGTCCGGATCGCTACCACCATCTTATCCATTAACCTCCCGCCAAACAGCAGTGTTTGCATTGTTGTGTTCCGGTTTGGGGATAAGACAGCCGGTGTAATGACTAGCATAGAGGCATTCCATCTTAGTCCTCAGGGTTGGCAACGCATTTGCAGTCTTAGTCTTGTAGTCTTGTGAATGCGAATGTCTATGGGTCACAGTTTCCGCTTACCATCAGGTGGTCTGTGTGCTCGTTTGCCTTCTCTATGCCATAAAAAAAAAAAAAAAACGGTATTACAATATTGAATAGAGGCCCTTGGATGCAGTTGGGAAAAAACTTCCTAAAACATTATTAAACAAAAAACCAAGCAGCTTATTTTTCAATCGATTAGTCTGATCTATCTGAGTGGTTTAGTGATATTATATATATTAGAGCCTCGCCGCAAATATAGGAGTTGCCAAACATATTGGCGGTATTCGTTGTGACGTAAAATGTAGAAAAAACATGCGTAAAAGTAAGCTCTGTGCAACCCAATCATACCGACAGTCTTGATTATACGTAGGTACATGTCGCTTTTACGAAGGCTGTGTTGAAGTAAAGTTGAATATCATGATTAATCAGTAATTTATCAATTAACTTACTACGGTTATCGCTTATATAGTTATACAAATGTTTTCCTTAACCATTATGATTAAATAATAATATTTTGCTTCAGGATTTATATTTTCCTAAACAAAATATTACACTTAATACAATTTTGCATTGGTCCCATTAGTTTTTAGCATAAGAGCGTAAACGTATAACTTTATTCCCTTCATTTCATTAAGTTAATAAGAACGCTCCAGTTACTAAGTAACTACAAGAACCTGCATATAATATGATTAACAAGTTTTCCTAGCTTTAGTTTCGCGTAAACACAGCTAAAACATAAACAGTGGAAAATTAATTAAATAATAATTTACACCACTAATTGGTTTTCTTTACCAAGACTTAAATTAAAACATGAGTAAGGTTAAGTAAGTGGTTTATCTTAAGATAAAATAAATTATCTAGTAGGTACAAGGACTTGGTTATTTACAAAAATATTCGAATATTGAATGAAATAATAGGTTATTTGTTTATTTGTGTATAGCTATTAAATAAAATATAAATTCTCGATATAATGGCTGAAACAATACAAGCTGAAATCTTTTAAACGGCTCAACCAATTTTGATGAATACTTAATTAACATCTCTCAACAAAATAATTATGAAAATACTGACAGAGAGATCACCAAAATCGAAATTAAAATTAAAATCGAAAAAAAAATACGGATGAGACAAGCATTTTAATTGCTAATTAGACAGAGATCCGATACGCCGTGTGACGCCACGTCGTGTCGGTCATATAAACACCATGTTAAATGCTAGTTTGCTAGAAAGAGACGAAACAGTCTTTGTTGGCTTATCTTGGTTATTTTTATAGCTATTAAAAAAATGATTACTCTCAACTGTTAATTACATGATTCAGCTTTTATTTAATCTGTAATACACTCATGGATATTCCCTATTACACACACTTTTGATGACACACACACACATACACAGCTCTGCCCTCATTAGAGAAAAATGCGTGTCTCATAGAATCGTGAACGTATTACTGACCTTATTTCTTAAGACATCAATTTGCTTTGACTATCAAATTGCGCATGCGTCCTTTTCATTTAGAAGTTCAAAGCTATACAGCTGTTTAACTTAACAGCCATTTTTGCGTCGCGTATAGTACCTACCTAATACGTTATCATTGTAACTTCGTAAAAGTAGTTTATTATTTTTCCTAAGAGACATTTTGACCCGTTTCAGACTTGTTTTTAATGCTTTTTTTAAAATTGTATTTGATTGTAAGTTTTCTAATGTTTTATTCCAGGACTTACATTTTAGTAAAATTTGGGGCCTAACGAAGATGCTTAAGGATTACTCGTTCGTTGACGATTTTCTAAAGCACTATATCCACCAAACGGCCCGCAACGGATCGGAACGGAAATAATTTGGTCTTTAAACGATATTACATCATGTACACAGTATTTAAAGTCTATATTACCAAACCGCGCACAGCGGGGTCCGTTCATTTGACCAAAAGTACGTTTGACAAACGTATCATTTTACAAACTTTCATTTCGCAAAGACGTGTTTGTGCTTAAACCATTACATATTATATAGGTTAAATGAGCATATTAAGTTAGTTAGGTTAGGTTACAATATCGACCACAAAAAACTTAAAAATAATACGGCGGGAAGTATCTCTTTGTGAAATGAAGTTTTTTAAAATGATACGTTTGTCAAATGATGATTTGGTAAAACACTAGTGAACCGCGCACAGCATCTTGACCGCGGGCGTCATCCGCGACACGCGATCGTAGCCGTAAGTATGCTGCGACACGCGAACGGCTCCGTTCGCTTGCGATTATCCCCCGTTCGCTTGTCGTCGTGTGCATTCGGAACCTTTTACCCGTGACCGCGCGAGCCTATTCAGTCATCCCTCATTCTCGAAAGCGCAAGCGCTGCATAGGTATAGTTGCCGGCCAACTTCTTGAACACGTAACCTTGCTTGCGCAGAAGCGATTTTTAGGTGTCGTTGGGAGCGGGCGGCGGGGGAACACGCGTCGTTCGCACCCATTGGTCAATCAGTTGACGTTTGCGTCCCGCACCGCGTCCCCGTCCCTCTGCCTCCCTGCACGTATGTGTACGATGCGCGAACTTTCCCCCACTACCTCGCCTATTGTACAAGAAGTTTGACGGCAATTATAATTGGGTAACTATTTGTCTGGGTGCAGATACGTTCGCAAGCAACCGTACGGTGCCGATCGTGTGCGTCGACATGCTGCCGGTTGTGGCCGCATCCGTTCGTATACCTTCAGATCCGATCCGTTGCGGGCCCTTCGGTGGAAACAGTGCTTAATACTGTCAAAGCCGTAGTCAAAGCACTCTTAAGTTACCAAGTTATGTGTGAACTGCTCTCTTTAATTACCAAGTTATGTTTGTTTTTGTTTTTATGGCATAGGGAAGGCTTACGAGCACACAGGCCACCTGATGGTAAGTGGAAACTGTGACCCATAGACATTCGCATTCACAAGACTGCAAGCCTAAGACTGCAAATGCGCTGCCAACCCTGAGGACTAAGATGGAATGCCTCTATGCTAGTCATTACACCGGCTGTCTTATCCCCAAACCGGAACACAACAATGCGAATACTGCTGTTTGGCGGTAGGTTAATGGATAAGATGGTGGTAGCGATCCGGACCGACCCCGCACAAGGTCTGGGTTATGTTTGAACTGCTGCATTAATCTGTCAAAGGCTTTAAGAGGATTGGAACGACGTTTAATGATGATGTTGTAACTAGGTATATAAGTTTTTTTATACTATAAGATATTTTTATTTAATATTTTCTACACGATATTCAAAAATGGTAAAAATCCAACTAGGATTATGGGGAGGGAAGCGTTATAGCTTTTTGTTTGGATTTTTTTAGTGCAGCTACTTAAAAAGATAAAAGATGTTTATTCAGTAAGTAGGCCGCACGGGCACTTTTACACGTCAAAAATCTACCAGCGCTTCGCAAGAGACCACTGCTGAGAAGAAACGCCGCCAGAAACTCAACAGTCAGTCGTTTTTTTTAAATACTACTTATGATATTATACAATTATAAAGCTTAACCTAGCATTATATAAAACAATGAATTTAACATAAAATAAAAAATAAAAAGTATTCAAGCGTAGCTTGAGCAGGAAAATGTGTCAAAACTAAGAATTTTCATAGGGAGTAATAAGTAGTAGTAATAAAATATATATATACTTACTTTCCCATGACAGTGCAAGACAACCACCACATACAAAGTTTCGATACATTCTCCTACAGAAAACGTGTCCCCTAGACAATATACAATATTTACATATTTTTTATGCCTATTTTATTATTCAGTTATTTAGGTGTTTAGTAAAGTTTCGGCCAAGCATTTTTATCTGTTAGATAGTCCTCGACTTATAAAGCCAACTGTACGTAACTACGTACAATATTTTTGAAAGCCAACTATAGGTTAAAAATGCTATCAGCATACGGACTCAAACCGAACTCATTAAAACTATCGCAGTAATGCAACCGTTTTATCTCAACTCGGGGTTATATTCAGATTCGGAATCGAGCTCGGCTCTTAGCCTATCTTCTCTGTGGATCTCCAGTCCTTTTGTGCAAGGACGGCATGGACTGGCAAACGAACATTTACATTTAAAAAAGTTAGATTAAACTTTTACAATTTGCTGAATTGCTTGTTTACTTTTGAAGGTGATTTTACTACTATTTTCATCCTCTTTTTTTTCGGAAGACCTTGTGCAGGGTCCGACTGGATCGCTCCCTCCATCTTATCCATTTACCGGCAAACAGCAGTGTTCGCATTTTTATGTTCCGCTTTGGGGATGAGACAGCCGGTGTAATGACTAGCATAGAGGCACTCCATCTTAGTCCTCGGGGTTGGCAACGCATTTGCAGTCTTAGGCTTGCGGTCTTGTGAATGTGAATGTCTATGGGTCACAGTTTCCACTTACCATCAGGTGGCCTGTGTGCTCGTTTGCCTTGTCTATGCCATAAAAAAAGGTACTGGCCTAGGACTAATAAAAATATAACCTTTGAATGTCCTTAAATGGCTTATTTGCGGTAGTTATTTTGACAATACTTTTTAGTATTAAAATAATACAGTCAAGTGCAAAAATATGTGTCAAAAAAATCCTCTCATAAATATGTTACAAACTTCTTATCTAATTCCTTCAAACAAGCAATTCTTGTATGTATATACTCATACCTATAATTGTATAATCTGAATCTCGGAAACGGCTCCAACGATTTTCATAAAATTTAGTATGCAGTGGGCGATAAATCCATCTAGCTAGGTTTCATTTTTAAAAAACTTACCAAATTAAACTTGTCCACCCATATTTGTACACTTGACTGTACTATGGGTACCTACTAGACAACGGTTTAAATACTTATACAGATAAATACATTAAAAATATCCAAGACTCATGAACAAATATTCGCGCTCATTACACAAATATCTACTCTTACCGGGAATCGAACCCAGCACCGCTAGCTTCGTAGGCAGGGTCAATACCACCTAGGCTTATTCATCCGGCAGAATTTTAATTTTTCCGAAAGCTATGTTACGCTGGAGCTATTTTAGATTAAATGCATAATTTAAGTGTCATATGTAGGTTAGATTAGGTTTGATTTATAAGCGATAGCAAAAAGTTAAGTGTTCTATCACAAAAATGCGTTCGGAATTATGTGCCCAATGTAATGCACAACCCGAGCTTAAGTGATAACTCAACCAGCTAACAAAGAACCAAGCAAACATTTGATCAAGACCCCAACATATTGATACATCAGCGAGATAATGATAATCCCCCCCAGAAAGGGGTAAGTTGGCTGCAGCCCTTAAAGTTTAACTATAGATAAGATTCCTACCCCGATTACAACTAACTTACACAATTCTGGGCGATCTGTTCCAGGGGTTGTTAGAATAAGTTTTCGTGTGAACAAGTCTTAAAGGGATGATATTACGTTTCGCTCCCGTTTAACCTAACTAGGCCGATTTTTACGCTTTTTGAATATTCTGTGGGGTTATTATGACATAGCTATGCAGTTCAGTTTACGCTGAGAGGAGGACAGAGCTATATAACTGATATAGCTCTGTCCTTTACGCTCGCCGTAAAATGAACTGAATAGCTATGTCATAATCATACACCGGATTGTCAGGGGCAAAAATGTACCAGTGCTAGTGATTCATTAAATATCGACTAAGTTTATCGACAACTTTTTTCGTGACATATGGATTTTACATTTCTTGCAAAAGTAGGTCGTACCTTTATCTTCTATATTTGAATGATCAGCTTTCCATTAAGATAAACGATCTTTTTTCTTTCGAGGCATTTTTAACCGAATTAAAAAACAAAAAGCTTCTCTTGCTCTTGTTCGGAATGCTAAAGAATACTGTTGTACTGAATGCATTTGGTATTCAATGTAATTTTAATGGTTGTCAAAATTTATTCAAGTCCAGAGTCAATATCAGATACCGGTTGTTCATAGTTGCGATAAGTACCTACTTATAACTAAAAGACGTTTGTATAATTAAAAGGTATTAAAACTTGCTCATTACTTATGATAATGATGATTAAAAATTGCTTGTTATCGATGTCGATAAACTTAGTCGATATTTAATGAATCACTAGCACTGGTACATTTTTGCCCCTGTCAATCCGGTGTATGGTCATAATAACCCCCAGTAGTTAATTTTTTTAAAAAGTATTACACGATAACTCAAATACTCAAACATTTATTGCGTTCCACAATGTGTTGGCAGTTGACAGGCTAAAACTTAAGCTATTACAGTAATAAATATATAACTTAATTATGGACCCTGTTGGGCACAGCAACATTAAGAGAGGGCTTTAGCTTAATAATCTTACATTGTATTTACTTAATAATTATTAAGGTATATAATGTAAATTATATCGAATTTAATTTGAACTAGGTAATTAAACTTGAATATCTATTATTATTATTTTGTATTATTTGATCCTATATTTGTTTAATTATCATTTATTCTGTGTATTATTATCATATTTTTGTATTTATCTCTAACTTATCTTACCAATGTATTTAATATAATATTTAACAACACATACCTATTAAAAAATCATGAAAATCGAACTTGATTCAGAGGTAAGATAAGGAAACGCCCTAGGCTAAGGTAAATTAGTATGGTTTTGTGATAACTACAAGATTTAAACGTCTGTCCACAAATCTCCTAACTTGACATCGTTTCGTTTTTTTTAAAGTTTGTTATAAAATGAGAGATCTATGTTTAGTGTAAAGCGACCTCATTTTTAGCGTTTTGTTTTATTAAGGCTTTATAATCTCAGGTGTTTATTTTTGTTTTTATTTTGTTTTATCAATATTTTAGTTTGCGTGTGTTTTTTATTTTTTTATTTTGTTACTCCTTCACGCTGCAACGGCTATTCGGATTTGGAAGCAATTTGGAATGAAGGTAATTATGTTATACTCTGGATTAACACAGGCTACTTCCTATGCAGGAAAATTTAAAAAGTTTCCGAGAGAAAATACAATAATTGTAATGTAAAAAAAAAATATCATCGATAAAACTCTCATACTAACTGAAACACCACTTAGAATACCCAAACTTCAGATCCAAATCAAGGAATTCAAATTTAAATTCTATTACTACTAGCACCAGACTCGAAGTTATTTAATATGGAATAGCCGTCAACTAGTGCACATAATTTGACCTATTAGTAAACGCAATTCAATAGGTAACGAGGGCTATTCATATACCCACCCACACATTCAGCCGAGGGTATTCTCTATAGTTAAATACTTCGAGGTCGACTTCGAATGACGAATCGACCTTGATTATCCCTCGACGCGAAAAGAGAGGTGTTATAATCGACCGCTATGAGCGTGTGTGTGTGTGTGGCATCGTAGCGCGTAAACTGGTTAACCGATTTAAATTTGGGTTTGTTTATTTGACAGCAGGTTTTCTAGCGGTGGTTTGTAGCTAGATTTCATTAAAATCGTTTAAGCCGTTCAGGAGATATCAGCTATGAAAGAAGGAGTCACCATTGTATTAGGGGATATTATCCATTTAATAGTTATTTATGGTATATATAGAGAAGGCAAACGGACACACAAGCCACCTGATGGTAAGTGGGATCTGTGACCTATAGTCATTTGCATTCTCAAGACTGCAATCCTAAGGCCCGTATTAATAAACTGATCTCAACTCTAACGCTCGTCTCGAGATGCGTCAAAAATGTCACTGTTCTATAGTTTGGCGTTTACTTTGACGTATCTTGTGACGGGCCTCACAGTCAAGATGAGTTTATTAATACGGCCCTGAATCTGCTAATGCGTTGCCAACCCTGAGAACTGAAGTTGAATGCGTCTATGATAATTTCATTGTATTCTTATCCGCACACCAAATCAGAATATTAATGCAAATACTAAAGTCTATGCTAGTGACATTCGATAAGTCCTCAGAGTTTGCAGTCTTAAGATTACAAATGTTTATGAAAAATTTCACCATCTTGACAATGATAGGTGACAATTCACTATACATTGCAAAGTTAACAAGCTTTCATATCACTAGGATTCATATCAGCTGGGCCATGTACACTGAAGTGTCACCTGTCACCTGTCATTATCAGGGTGGAGAAATAAGCAGGTGGCCTGCCCTGTTCTAGCCTTCTCCGTGCCATAAAGAGAAAATACCGATACCATATTAAGTATGCATGCCTGGTTACCGTCTTACATAAAACCAGCATTCTCATGTTCAATTTAAAACAAAAAAAACCGTAAGTACACGAGATTACCAAAAGTGAAATTAAATTTAAAGTATAAACATGCTAATTAGACAGCTATTAGACAGAGAGATCCGGTATGCACTGTGACGTCATCTAACAGGTCGGTCATATAAACCACGTTAAGTTCTGGTGATTATTATGACGTAACGATGCAGTTCATTTTACGGCAAGCGTAAGGGACAGAGCTATAGCAGTTATATAGTTATCCTTTTCTCTCAGCGTAAACTGAACTGTATAATGTCATTATATCTCCGCTGTTGTGATAAAAAGTGAAATCTTTGTTGGCTTATTATCTTGGTCATTTTTATAGCTATTCAAAAAATATTTTGTTACACGAATCAAACATGTGAAAGTGGCAGTGGGCGGGGCACTGATGGCCGATGGGGTCAGAAGGTTCTGGAGTGGCATCCGCGGACCGGAAGACGAGCTGTAGGTAGGCCTCCAACAAGATGGAGTGACGACCTCGTCAGGATCGCGGGATCGCGGTGGATGCGAAAAGCACAAGACCAGACAGGTCTGAGTGGAAAGCCTTGGGGAAGCCTATGTCCAGCAGTGGACGTCTTTCGGCTGACATGATGATGATGACACGAATCAGCTTTTATTGAAGCTGTGGCAATAATCATGAGTTTCCCCTATAGATCTGGAGACCATGCAAAAGGTCCAAGTAAAATGGTAAATTTAATGTCACACTCACGTTAGGGAATAGCATAGCGACTAAATTCTATGCTGGTCGAGATTGAATGCGCTGGTGTGAGTTAGATTGAACGGTGGATGGTCAATGCACTGGTGAAGCCTTACTTGCTGCCATGTCTTCTGAGTCGTGGATGCTCTCTGTATATTTAAGTACGCGTTTTCTATAATAGTTGTCTGTTTGGCGATGGGCTTTCAAAGTCACTAATATAAACATCTTAGCTTTAATGTGCAAAATGGGGTTACAGAATTGCCAACCAGTTTTTAAAGTTGTTGGTTATTCTGTAGCTCTGTATATGTCTATGCTTAATAGTTGTCTAGTACAAGTCTAGAGATTTGTGAGATTAGGTCAAATTAGTGTGTGATTTATTGTCATGATATAACGCCACATGGACGGCATTTACCTTAAATATTGGAAGAATTCTATGCAAAGGATACTTTTATTTATGAAAACAATAAGATAATTGATAGAGTTAGAAATAGCGAGGTCCGAGAACGATGTGGATTGAAAGAAGATGTAGTGACTAAGATCGAAAAGGGTATGCTAAGATGGTTTGGTCATTTAGAAAGGATGGATTACAGAAGAGTTACGAAAGAGATATGGCGAGCGAGAGTGAGCGGAGATGTCGGTAGGGGACGTCCTAGACGGACGTACGGTGATCAGATTCGCGATGTGCTGATTAAGGGCCAAATCAAAAGCACCCGAAACCGACGTACGTGCATGAAAAGATTGATGAATGTAGAGGAAGGGAAGTGTATATGTTTGGACCGATGCACCTGGCGTTCCATAATCTCTGCCTACCCCATTGGGAGACAGGCGTAAAGATATGTATGTTTGTAAACAATAAATTATAGATTTTTAACCATATTTCAGACAAAAAAATACTTTAAACAGACATATCCACAAAAAAGGACGAGATTTCCGCAAAATTATCCAAATTGAACCGATTGGTTATGCTCATGCAATTCAAATGGATGGTTCCGATTGGATATCGGTAACGGCGGGTAATTTTATTCCGAAACCGAATCAAAACTGTTTATTTTGCTGCAACAAATTGGTAGTATTTTCAACTGGGTAGTCGAATACGAGGGTTTAGTGATTCTACATAAAATATTTAATTGTAAAAAGTACTGGACACAGGGAGCCTCTATATTGCTTTTGAAATGCTAGCGTATTGTCAACGTTACGGTAGCTCTTATTTACTTGACAGTAATGGCGGCCGAGTTATAACTTGTAAACGATACAATAACATGTTAAAAGCAATAAGATTTTATTGACTAGGAAAGAGCCTCAGAGGCCGTATTAGTTGGCAAAACATAATAAAGTTCAGATATTGAAAGAAAGAGATCAATGGGATCTACAGCTGTATCTCTTCCAGTGACTGAAACATGAAATACAATATAAGTACTTTTTTTTTTCATTCATATTTTTATTATAGGACCAATATCCATATGTGTTTTTTACTATTCTTTTTTCTCAAAAACTGGTCATTGGATTTTATTGCCCACCAAGTATTTTTAAATATTAACCAAGACACGTAACACATTTTTTTTAAATCAAATTTCACTTATGTATTTTTTTCTATACTTTCCATTCGGTGTCCTTTTGTTGCATGTTGTTTTCTCTCAGCAAAAACTAAACTGCATAGCTATCTCATAATATTTAACCCTGTACATATCAGGGTAACAAGACTTCGTGGTTGGTAGAACCTAATCTGTAAGGAACGCTTTATCCAGTTTACACACTAATCCTGTTCTGCCGTCCTAAGCCAATAAGCAGTTATCCCAAACTCTATAACCAAAGCAGATTTAACTTTCTATAGTTAGTAATAAGATTGATATTGCTACAAGAGTTATATCTGAGATACTACCATTTGGCTAAGGAGGGCAGTGTTGCCAAGCAGTGTTCGCGTGTTGCTTCTTAGTGTAGATAAGACAGTTGGTAAATTGACTTAAAGCATTTCGTCTTGTTCTTTGAGTTGGCAACAAATTTTTAGCTCAAGGTTGGAGGTATCGTAAGCCCCTTTTATTATTGATATTGAACCCTGTCGCAATGACAGTATCAAATAACGAGGGATAATTTGCGGCAAAATTTGTTAATGGCGTTTTTCGACAGGGTTCTATCTTATTTATGGCATGGAGAAGACCAACAAACACACAGGCCATAAATGGGACCTGTGATCTATAGAAAGGGCATTGGGTAAGTTATTAAGATTGTATGAAGAAAATTGACTTTTTTCAGCGGCCACGGATGATTTTTACATAGTTATTTAGGGGACCTTTAAATACACATAGATATATATATATATAAATATATGAAATTTATGGCGTTAAATAATATCGGAGCGGAGAAATTACAGATTTAAGTTTCAGTTTTTGGAACTAAAAGTACGCCCAGGTGTGAATATTTAAATACCTCGGCTCCGATGCCATTTAGAGTATTACATAACGTAATAAAATATGTTTATTTTGAATAATTCTATCACAATTCATCACTTTTTATGGCCGATGGGGTCAGAAGGTTCTGCAGTGGCGTCCGTGGACCTGGAGACGAGCTGTAGGTAGGCCTACAACAAGATGGAGTGACGACCTTGTAAGGATCGCGGGAGCGAGGTGGATGCTAAAACCTCAAGGTCTGAGTAGAGAGCCTTGGGGCAGGCCTATGTCCAGCAGTGGACGTCTTTCGGCTAGCAAAATGATGATGTTAACACTTTTACGAATGGCCACTCACCTCAAAAATGTATGACTTTTACAAATGACAAGACTTTTACCCAAACCCTTTGCATTCTCGCCACTACAATCCCTATCATAACACAGCCCTTAGAACTAAAGCGGCGATTACATGGTGTCGTCCGCCGCATGTTGCATACGGCGACTGTAACAGTGTGAACACGGTAGTCGGCTGCATTCGGCGAGCGACAGCCGCAACCGCCTACCAGCCAAAGACGACGTTTGTTCGCCGCAGTAGTTTAAAACAAGTTTGGCGCCCGCTTTAGGTGACGACTCAGTGTAATCGCCGCTTAAGATGAAATGCCGCGATCGGGATGGACCCTGCATAAGCATAATAAACAATTTTTTTGTGGAAGTCAGACCCCATGTACCATCAGGCGGAGTAAGGCTCTATTCTACTGGGCAAAACCATATTTGGCTTATAAGTTTTCGTAAAAACTCAGCTGCGATTACTGTGAAGTACAGTCGAGTTTATAAATAATGTGTACTTCAGTACCTTTGTAAGACTATGAAACATTTTTTAATATTTATTGAAAACTAAATACTCACGCCAAAATTGACGCATATCGGTTTTTATTATGCATGAGGGCATCCCTATTTTACCCAACTGAACGGCTTTCGGACAACACTGATTAGTAAGAACAATGTGGCCGAACTTTGTAAATCGCAAAATTCCGCTCCCGCGCCGCATTTCTCAAAAAACTTACTTTGGGTGTTATGGTGACTGTGTGTCATGCTAATATATGCTTTGAATAATTCCTAGGAGCTGAAGTTCGGTGAGTTGGCTTTGGTTTTCTTTAAATTTGAATCGTGATTTCAAGGTACATACCTGCCGCCGCCGCTCGCGACAAAGATTTTAGGGAAATGCCAACGAACGTGTATTCAAACCTATTTACAGTTCACTTAACGTCAACGAGTGGGCCTCGCGTGGTCAACGAGTATACCTCGCGTGGTCAGCAAATTTCCGAGCAGTCTACTAGCGTACCGCGCGCTGTTATTGCGCGGTTCACCTGAGGCAAGCATACAAGCAACGAGCTATCATCGAGTGGACCACTCGCCGTCCGCGCGTGGACACCTCGCGAGCGAGACGTTCCGGGGACGCTACGGAGTCGATGTAGTGAGAACATACTAACCGCTCGAGGTGAGGCGGTGCGGGTCGGGTGCCGGGTGATTCTGATGACCTTTAGTTTTAAAAAGTAAACAAAATTTTACATTGATTGATTGAAGAGTTGTTTTAAAATGTACGGAGGTAAGACCACAGAGAAAAGACTTGCGCAGTGACTAGGATCCTAACTGGCCACTGCGAACTGAACAGACATCTGTTTCTAATGGGTATGAAACAAGACGCGACATGCAGGTTCTGTCGGGAGACAGAGGAGACAGCATTACACATCCTCTGTTCATGCGGACCGCTAATGCGCATCAGAAGTATCTACTTAGGGCGACGTATTATGGACCCACAAGAGATACAACTCCTCACTGCCCAAAGCATGGAAATTCCTGGACGCAACGAGCCTTAGCGGTGAGCTCCAAATAAAGGGCTGCCACAAAAGATCAGCAATGGTCAAAGCGGCACACAAGGCCCACCTCAATCCCCCCAATAATAATAATAACACCATAGATAAATTAGGAGTCAGTCACTTTTATATGATTTAAAAAACTTCACTTCTAGATATTATTATTCTATTTACTCTCTATGTTCGGTTTATTAGTTTTAAATTATTTAATGCACTTAGTTGTTTATTCTAGATAATTGTGTAGCCGTTTATTAAATGGTTTTGCTTCACCAATCAAACTAATATTTGCAGATTCGAGTATCAATATTGGAAGCATGTTAATAATTATATTTTATTTAAGTTTTGAATGAGCTGCAATATGCTAAATTAGTGAATTGATACGAGAATAAACACACAGTTAAATTAATCGTGTTTTTAATAACGTAATATAACATTTTCCAATTTCACAAATTAACGAGCTTTTATTCAATATCAATATGACAATAACTTTGTCTGTCGGTTTGTTACACTTTCACGGCTCAACTACAAAACTGATTTCAATAAAATAAAGAACTACGAGTACTTTTGAACTTAAAAAATTAAAAGTTCCCGAGGGAATAGCGGTAACTAAGTCCCACGCGGAAGGAGTCGCGGGCATCAGCCAGTTTAATAATAGTTGACAAGTGGAAATTACCCCCTGCGTAATCTATCTGTAAGTACTTAAAAATAAAACAATTGAGGATTTTCATTTCGATGATATAAAAAGCGAACGTGATATGATATTTTTATTTTAAATCGTTTCACAAAATAACGTTGATCGTGTTTATTTATCGCATTTAGAATCCAAATTAAACAAATGCAAAATTTTGCACTTAGTACATTTACCTTCTAGAGTAGGTACTTATTGATAATGCATTCCTTTCAAAATCCACTTTCAATCTGGGAATTTTCAAAAATGGAATTTCTTACTCCCTGAACGCAGGGAGTATTCTAAAACCACCCGAAAATATTCGAATGTCCAAAAATGCATGCGAAATTCGAATATCACCGGCGAAGTTTCTCGTTAGCCGCCGATTGTCAGCTCGTGTCGCTTCTGAAGCTATGCCATTGCTGTTCTAACTGGATTGATACATTTTAATTTTATAATCATGGTTTTGTTTTATTCTGGATCAAATTGAAATTGAGGAGGTTGTAGATAAGAAGAAAATGATAACCACATTGGTACTGCTATCAACACTGTCATTCAGTGTTTGAGAGTTAAGTCAAAGTAACCAAAGAACTAAGGCTATTGAAACTACTTCTGAAGTCTTTTTAAGTACGTACAGCTTCTTTTGACTGTATAATTATGAGAAATAAAATAATTAAAGTTGCTTACTTTTTATTATTGTAAATGGAAATCTAGAAATGGTATTCAAGATAACCTATTGTATCTCTCTCTTACTTGCTTTCCCAATTTATTTATTTCATAACACACTAGAGATCCTAACTTTCAAATCAATGCACACACGTCGTGTCCGTTACGAATGATATTTGAAATGCGAATACGTTTTTCTTTTCCGATGCGGTTGCCAGTGGCATTTTAACCCGGTCGCATGCCTTTGATTTTTTTAATTGGACAATATGGACAGGCACAGACGAAGTTTATACTGCCAGTGTCTGGGGAGTTATAGTGACATTTGTACCCGTTTGTGTTTCAGATATACCACCGCTTTGCAGATCAGTTTATGTGGTCAGTTGCTGTCGTTGGGGTGATTTTGAAATGGTGATTCTATTTCGTTTGCGTCCGTTTCGTATAATATTTGAAATGCGTACAGATGTAGTGAACAATCCTTTGCCATCGTTTTTTCTCTGATAAGTTCGTATTTATCTTGCTATCTCAGTTGGCTTATCCATTGGTACTGAAGCTAATTGAGAAAGCAAGATAATTACGAACTTACCTACAAAAAACTATGGGAAAGGATTACACGCTACATCTGTATAAGTTTTACTTTTCCAATGCTGTTGCCGACAGGCATTAAATGCCTTATATATTACTACTATAGCTCTGTCCCTTTCTCTCAACCTAAACTTATCTGCTTTGTAACTGCCCTGCTATATCTTACTGTCTTGATTTGAATTGAACGCATTGAGATCTGATGTTAACGACGTTTAGTTATAAATTCAACACTATTCAATAGGGATGATGATTCATGTTCAACTTTACTATATAATCTAGGAATATGGATTGAAAAACTGAGTCATAATAACATTAGTAACAAAGTGAAAACAAACAAAAAATATCATGAGTTATTTGACCTCAAAATTTCCAAAATTTCGAGATCTCTCTCATCCTCTAATAAATTCAATGGTATTATTAGAATTATTGCCTTTCAAAATCTTCACGACCAAAATACACAAAGTTAAAGGTGACACCCATGGATTCACAAGAGCTTTATTCCTTTCTATAAAAAAACCCATCAAAATCAGGCAATCCGTTTAGGAGTTAGGATGCGACACACAGATACACAGATCCGTTAAACTTATAACTCCTCTATTTGCATCTAAGCCCCCCCCCCAGGAGGGGGATTGGTCGAAGGTCAAATAATTCATCAGCAAAGTATGAAAACCTCAAGTAAGTTGATTTATTCTAGTGAAATTAAAATGATTGATGCTATGATCAGACAAAGCGAAATAACTAAAGTTTTACAATAATTCCAACCACAATTTATGTTTATCCTCCGTGGAATAATCTAGCATCTAAATTGGTGGTTATGAAACTAAATCTAGACTAATTAAGTGGAAGTGTTTACTTCGTTTTAATTGTTTCGTACTTGACTGTTTTACACAACACAATGTGTTTGTTTTTACTATCCGTGGTTCGGCGTATTTGTCATAGATTCCGATTTAAAAAAAAAAAGTTTTTATTCTCTTTTGACACGCGATGTGATGAAATGATTTTTTTTCTATTGTTTTTCACGTCACCAATATTCGCTCTCTATTCTACTGGTAGAAAAATAACTGCGTTTGACATTTTATAGTATTGTCTTTTAAAATTTAGGTACGGTAAGAAAATACGGGCAATACGATAACAATGTCCAAAGCAATATCATTTTACCGAGTAGAATATATGCGTCGTAGATGAAGATAAGGTTGAATAAGGCCGCCGTATTGTAAATTATTTTATACATCTACCATGTTGCCATTCAAGGTTTTCAATCACTTGCGTGCTTTTGATACAAAATAAACTGACTGAAGTTAATATTTCGCATGCATAATGAAGTGATAACTTAAATATTAAATAGTGATAGATGTTAACAATCTTGTAGTTATCATAACAATAAATAATATTTACTGTAAAATACAGTTTAGTTCTATAAATATTAATAAACTAAAAAATGTTTTAAAATACATTCGATTTCTGTCGACCCCTTCTTTCAGAGCTGAATCAAAATCAATATATTTTATTGTTTCACTTCAGGTACATATGAAAGACAATATACATTGTTGAGTAAGCTAATTCGCTACAGCTTACCATACACTGGTATACAATATTAATTGCCGTACAAAGCAAAATGTTTTAATTACCTAATTAAAAATAACTGACCCGACCACTTCTAAACTTACTTTTCCAAATTAATATCGTTAAGTTCTTCCGGCATTTTCTAAAAAGTCTTGTACAGTGTAGAGAAGTTACTTAATAAGTTATTAATGACAGGTTTAAATTTATCACAATTAATTATTAATTATTCCTTGAAACTCTTGACCACACCCACTCTCCATTTTGTTCGACCCAGCTGCACCCGATTACCTCAGTTGTATGTTTAAATTCCAAAGCGCCCATCCGAGCTGCGAGTGCGAGCTGCGTTCTTCCCGTACTCTTAAACTCTCTATCCCTCCTCACCGCTCGGGCTTTATTTCTAATTCCTTCGCCCTTCAGGCAATTCGTCTGCGGAATGATCTTCCACTCCGAATCAGGCAAGCACAAACTAAGATCTCGTTAAACGCGTGGTTCGCAAGCATTTTATTGACAGCCTTAATAATTAGTCTGCATTGTGTTGGAATAGTGTTTATGTATATAATTATGTACTACTTATTTATATTTATGTAATTGTCTTGACTGCATTATTAGTTTTTTGTGACTAATTATTTTTATTATTTCCTTCTCTGCACCGACTTTAAATTGTTTCTGTCTAGCTCATTAGACCGGTAGAAAATGCCTTAAGACTTTAAATCCGCCATTTGTACCTACTTGATGTATTGTGTAATAAAGTTTTAATAAATAAATTATACAATTTTAACGCGTGATGATTTTAATAAAACCCCCGGTATTAAAAGTCATCATCAAAATCATTTAACTTAAGAGCTGGCTCTTGTCGGAGGAGGAATCGCCACTTATCTTTGTTTTCTGCCAGCTTCTTCACCTCCTGATACGACACAACATCGGCATTCTGTCTTATTTGGCTGAAAAAAGTAAGCCTAGGTCTTCCTCTTTTTCCACCAAGATCGCTCTCCAAAATGTTCAGACAGAAACTGTCGTGCCATATCAGGTGTTCCATCATCTTTATTTGAGATGATATATCTTAAAAATTACAAGAACCAACTAATTAAAGTGGAAATAAAAAATTAAGCCGCTTTCAAATCGGTCCTTTTTGTTTGGGTGCCACGATGCCAAAGACGTAAACCACACAGATACAGTACACACATGGACGGATACAGATACACAGATACGCAATTTTAAACATGAGTGTCGTTGGTTAATAAACAACGATAGATGGCGTTAGCATACCCTCCGAGTATTTAAAAGCAAACGATGTGGATCTTAAGTTAGGTCTTGGTGGCAAAGGTGGTTCTCGTAATGCACAGCTGCATCGGCCCGGATAGCTAGAGGAGATGTTGGTTCGAATACTACTTAAGACTGACAAATTTTTTTCGCTTTATGAATATACTATTAAGTTAAGAATTTCGTAACAGACGTTTCTATTAAATTAAGTATTTAGAATTAGTACAGTCAAGAAAATAAAGGAGGGTGGGCAAATTGGCCTATATGACCAATAACAACAAGCGATATGTCACCGGATAGGTAAATTCTAAGTTGTAAAACTATTTCTATGGCAGGTAGTTCGAAATCTTTGTGTGATAAAAGTTATCGCCGTGCAAACACAGCGGTGTTTCAAAGTAATTATGCTGAGGTCGTCTATGTAGGCGTCCCGATGTTCCCGATTTTTTAAATATTTCTCACAGTTATTTGAGGTTTCCCACTACACTAAATCGTTGTAGAATTAAAAAGCATATCCGATGATATAGTGCTTATTGTTATTGGTTTCTAGGCCAGTGTTCATACATTTCTGCCCATCCTCCTTTATCACCCACCTTAGTTCCAAAGTCTATCTGACATTCTACAGCATTAAGCATGATTTTCCTATCAATTACAAATGACTTGGCATCTCTAATGACAATGACATCTTCAAGCAGATTTTCTTTGAAATGGGTAGCAAATTAATTTTCGTGACGGTACCTATTTCATCAAACGATGTTATATTTAATCAATGGTAATGAACTGTTACTTCATACATGTTGACAGCTGTTAAATGTTCTAATTGTCTGTTAAGTGGTGAACATCGTAGGGTGAAATTGGTACTAAACAAATTATAATTTAACATCTGTTAAGCATTTATGTAGGAAGGTAATGAACAAACCAAATTTATGGAAAAATCTCGTTTCAAACAACGTCATGAATGAAATTAGAGTGAAGAAAAAAATACACGGCTTTATTAATAACGAAGCAGCTTATAATTATTCAAGACAACGATTTTATAATTAATCACTCAGAAAGATTAAGGCTCCATGAAATTTATAATGCATAAAATTTTATGCTTATTAAGTTCACAGAAAAAGTTGATTTACAATTAATTTATTTCTTGCTTCATTAATATTCAGTTACGTCCATTATAATAATATTTGTTATCTAAGAAAGTTTTATGAAAAAGCAACTACCTATGTTTATAAAGTACAAGGATAAGAACTTGACATTTAAGATGAACTTGATAAAAAAAAGGTGAAAGTTCACCAATTGGCCTAGTCCCAAACTAAGCTCCAGACTTGTACTATGGGTACTAGATAATGATACAAATACTTCACTTAAATACATAGAAAACATCCATGACTCAGAAACAAATATTTGCGGAATTAGAGGAATTTCCCCACAATGCAATGCCATAGCGCAGAGCCGAGTCCACATACCCATGGTATCCCATAGTGCTGCTTGTCTGACCACAAATTGGCGAGTTCTTCTCAAAGCGTATCCATATCTATTTATCTTGGAGCATAATTTACTTAAATTTGGCTTCCATTGACAATGGCTGTCCATGGTTATTCCTAAAAAAATACCTGGCATACTTCCTTGATTAACACCAGTATATTTAACATCTAGGTCAACCTTTTACCTCGAGCAGTAGAAAATTGTAAAAACTTAGTTTTGTTTATATATTCATCATTATGTCAGCCGAAAGACGTCCACTGCTGGACATAGGCCTCCCCCAAGGCTTTCCACTCAGACCGGTCTTGTGGTTTTCGCATCCACCGCGCTCCCGCGATCCTGACGAGGTCGTTACTCCATCTTGTTGGAGGCCTACCTACAGCTCGTTTATATATTAACATTGAAATATTATGGTTAACGAATCGATTGTTTCTATTAGAGTTTTATTTATATTATTATTATAGGTGGATAAGTCTGACCCGTCTATAATTACTGTTGTGTCGTCGGCAAACAAAATACAATAGTTGGAAATGGCATTTATTTATGTAGATTAAGAAACGCAGAGGTCCGGGTATTCCCGTAGGTAGATACTATTCTGAATTGATGTCAGCTCCTCAGGGACAGCGTTCAGCGGGACCTTGATATACTTACCTCTAAACTTTGATTCAGCAATCGATGTATGAGAGTCTGAACACAAAGTCGTAGAGGTCAAAGGGCTTCCCATCAGGGAAATATATGACATATTATGGATTAAAAGCAGGATGAAACTCGTCAAATGTAAATAATATCTACTGTACAACATAACTATGGTTAGCGTCAAAATCAAAATATCTTCTTACTCGTACAACTGCCTTGCGGATTATTAACGCTGAGTGGAAATCAATATTATTTTAGAAATTTTCTCATACCTGAATTATATTTGATTACCAAACCTTATTTTTGGTATCATTATAGTTTCATATTAAAGTAAGCATTTCTAATTAATATTGGGCTTTTTTATTTTTTTTCCCTTTTTTATTTTCTCCCTCTCCGTGAAGCATTTCTAAAATTCCTTTTTTTCCTTTTCCGTCAAAAACCATAAAAATCATAATCATTTGCAAACACAAACACATTTGTTTCACAAAGGTTTTGCTTGCTGCCAAAGATAAAAACTCTTTCAATCAAAACCTTATTAACTGGAAGTCTGCTTCTTTATGCTCTATCTCAATAAAATCATTATATTTGTGAAAGGGACATACGACTATTTAAAAGACATTTTATTTTGTCTGTTTTCCCATCAGGAAATTACTAACTAGCGAGTTTAATTTATCCCGAGAAACTTTATTATACATATGGGTACAAAGCAGGTTTCAATACAAGTATATGCGACCAAAGTTGTCAGAGACTACAAATTAAGCTTTATAGTAACATAAAAAGTTCATAAATGATTTTACATAACGACATCATCAGGGTAACCCTTAACTAACCTCAAAATTAACCCTTTGAACGGTCATAAAAATTAAAACATAACTTTGAAACAGGAAAAGCCACCGAGTTACCAACCATAAAATGAGCATAACTAAAACGAAGAAAATTTCTCAAAGTTTTCTAATTTTCCGTACCATAAGGCAGGCACCGAAGGGTTGTTTTATTAACGCCAGAAAAGGTTCGGACCCTTAAACTGCTGATCCGATAGTGATAGGGTTCCGTAGTCGGTGGGGTTCCGTAGGATTTATGCCGGTTCGAATTCAAATTGTAGGCAAATTAAAGGAGGAATGCGAAGAGTGAAAGTGCCGATTGAGCTGTTTTTGTAGACACCGCTTGTGTTGGAAGAGACATACTGTTAATATAGATATAACAGTTAAACAAAAATCTATACAGGTAAGGAAATATTATGATACATATTTTATTTTTTATTGATTTACATAGGAATAATGCAAGTTCTTAAAAGAACTTGCGTAGGTATATAAATTAAATTTCATTATTCTAATCTAATCTAATTTCATCATTAAATATCAACTGTGCTTTTGTTTGCTTATGCTATTTTTACGTAGTTTTTTTTTACTAATCGTGTCAACGTTCAATAGTTTCCAGAGACAATAATAAAATTTTGAATTTTTAAAGATAACGATTAGGTTTTAATTTCCTGTAAACAGGTAAGTAAGCTCTGACAAAGTCCAATAACATGTTTATTTTACCGTAAATATCTTTAATTAATGGTAATAATTTAAAACCCTACAAATGGGTTTTTTATTGAACAGACTTTTTGTTACTTGCTGTATTTATGAAACATTTTGTAAACTTCATTATTGATTCCTATTTGACATGGTAAAACCATATCATTTTTGACATGTCAAGAAATCGTTTTTACTCAACCGCCTGGAGGCCATTTGCAACGTCAAAAGATGGCGGATGTGTAATTTGTTTTAGTTTTTATTTTTGTGTATTTAGGTGTTCAAAGTTCGTTTCTGTTAGTGATTTGTACTTTTTATGCCTTTGTGTCGCACGGTGATAGAAGACTTGGACTTATTTCGTGTATCTGGCATCTTACTTCTCGTTTCAAGTGTACTCGCAGTGGTACAGAGGTTAAAAGTATCTTGATTTTAATCCGACATTTTGATATATTTAATTATTATTACTACTGGGACCTGTACATCCCTGTGTCATTTAAATTGTGTAGCTTAAGTTTAGTATTGTAATAAGTGATTTATTTGGAAAAAACGGCTTACTGTTGAGTTTCTTGCGGCGGTTCTTCTCAACAGTGGTCTCTTTGGAAGCGCTGGTAGACTCAGACTTGTAAAAGTGCCTACAGGGCCTACTTACAGAATAAATGATTTGAATTTGAATTTGAATTTTGACCTCTGGCCTACATATCACCGTACAACGTTGCCCCTAATCTTCCTAGAGAAAATTGGATTGTGTTTTATTCATACTTGTATATACTTGCGAAATCACTTCATTGTGGAAACGCCATGTCCCCGCGGTAGTAGCCGAAGACGCCGCGGGGAAAAAAAAAAAACCGCTATCTCAACGATGACAATGCGATAACGGGTCAAAAACAATAAGGTTTTACGTTCACTCCCTACTTTCTCATAATCACCATTAACTACTACACAATGTAAACTAACCTAGATCTAAAAAGTAACTTTTTTCTCCATGAAATTATCACTAATCACCATCATCATCATCATCACCACCATCATCATCATCACCATCATCATCATCACCATCACCATCATCATCATCATCATCATCATCATCTCACGATGGCAATCTCAAGACTTCCCGGCCCAGGCATTCAATTTTGTATGAATTTCCTTTCCAGTTCTGTCGAGTTCTTCCACCCGAAACGTAATAGGTACTTTGAAGCCTAAAATAACTGACGCCAACATTTCATTGCATGTTTGAGAAAAATATGTTACCTACTATTTTCCTACAAAAGAAGTAACAAACTATTATACCTGGATAACGTCCAATTTCTTCTGAATCAGAGCCCGCGTGTAACCTAAAGTGATCGCCCGTACGTGTGACAGGTGGAAGTTGCCATAACTAAACCTTGGGGAATAACTCGCCACCTTGGATGGGGAGACAAAGTAGCCGAGGGGATTTTATTAACCTCTGTAGCAAAAAGAACGGATGTTATAAAATTAACGTGTGTATTTGTATGTATAAGTGTGGTGTGTTCTATTTCTTGCGTTATAGCTTCCAAAAATCATGGATCGATATGGAAACGATGTTTTTTAAAAGATAGCTGAAGCTCTATGATGAGATGTCAGTTTTTTATTGAGTTTTTTTTGGCTGTTTGTCACGAATAAATGGTTTTTTCTTTCTTTCTTTTTTTCTATGCCCGATGGTAAAAACATATCGTCTTTGACCAGTTACGGTATTGTTTTGACGTCAGCCACCATTACTGTTAAGAAAATAAGAGCTATCAAAACTGACAATACGATAACAGATCAAAAACGATATTCTTTTCGTGTTGAAAGAGGCGCTGGTTTAATTGGGATGGTGTTTAGACCAGTTAGGCCTTTGAAGAGATATCAATGCTGATAGTAAGGGTTGTAATTATATTAATAAAATAGTTACATACTATGGTTAACATGGGTATTGAGGTACAGAAAATTCTATATTAATACTTATACTCGAAAAATCGGACTGTTCCCATCTTGATAAACCAATTGGTTTACTTGGTACCTAAACCAATTGTTAGTTAAAAGCTACTGTAATGTTAGTTATAAATAATTAATAACAAATGTATAAATTCCTAGTAACTACTTATGTACTGTAAAATGACGTGTAAAATTATATTTATCAATAAAAAATCAATCAATCAATCAATGATTATGTCGTCGTTTTAACATTATTACATAAAACATGAATCAGAACTCGTGTAATTAGTAATATTAGGGTAAGTTTTATTGATAAAAAAACCTACACTCAAACCAAAATGCAGTAATCTCAGCGAATGTGCGCCCGTTTAGGTTAGGATTTTGGTCTTTAATTAGATTTTCGAGTACAGTACCTATTCATGAATTTAACTCTTAATTGTGGCATTATTTACTTGACAGTAATGGCCGCCTAGTTAAAAACAACCTTTTCTCAAACATGCTCGGCAATATTGGATTGTGTTTTAAAGACGAAGTTGCAAAGTGACGCGTTTTCTTCCTAGGCGTAAAATAAATGGAGGAAAATTCATTTTGGTCCGCTGCGTAATTATTTTAAAACGCTGTCAGTTGCATACAAAATGGAATGGACTCAGGAAAAAATCTTATACAATCAAGGCAAAACTGCTCGATGCGGCTGCGGCTGCGGCGGCGGGTAGTTCGTTGTGAGTTAAATTAACTTGACGGTTTTGAAACGACTAATGTACAAGAAGGTTCCTTATTTATCGTAACTTTTTTTAAATGGATGGAATTGAAAGCACAAGCGATGAATTACAAAATACATATAATTTCATTTGTGTTCGTTTTAAAATAATGATTTATTACTTTATTACCTTGTAATGTAACATATTTAAATTATTATATTTTATGATTGTGTGGGCGTGGCATCATTATGTGTCATCTCTTAAGATTTTGAATTAGACGGTTACAAAAACGTCATTTTAGTTAGCGTTATTTACCAGTGTCATTAAAACCTTCATCATCATCATGTCAGCCGAAAGACGTCCACTGCTGGACGTAAGCCTCCCCCAAAGCTCTCCACTCAGACCGGTCTTGTGCTTTTCGCATCCACCGCGGTCCCGCGATCCTGACGAGGTCGTCACTCCATCTTGTTGGAGGCCTACCTACGCGGACGCCACTCCAGAACCTTCTGACCCCATTTGCCATCAGTCCTGCGAGCAATGTGCCCCGCCCACTGCAACTTCAGTTTAGCCGTAAAACCTTAATAACTTCTAAATGAATAAACACTTTGGAAAGTTAAAACCATATCCTGGACGAGTATAAAAATGGTTTCTTTATGGCGTAATATTTGCGTCAAGTTTTGGGCTTAACTGTACAGAGATGAAGGGTTAAAGAACCTGACTTCAAGGTTCTATTCAATAGTTACATTATGTTAAAGACGTCGTGCAGGCACGTCGTAAGCAGCCACGTTTCTGTAATGACGTCACGCGCGCCCCAAACTTACGGGTGTAATCCCGCCTATTCCGGGGGCCAATTTACAAGACTTTACTTGAAAAATTTCGTTTTTTGAGACAAGTAGTTTTTGCCGGTAAAATGTTTAAGCATGTTAAGTATACAGGGTGATTTTAGACTGGGGGCCGTTTTAATTGGGATCTTGGCTAAGATAATGATCGAAACACGTCAGGACATAGAAATATGTCATTTCTGAAGTGTCTAATGTGCAAGTTTATTATTACGGTCCTGGGGGTATTATGACATATTCTTTCGGCTTATTCAGTTGATGAAGAAAATGGGCACTGTTACTAAATGAAAATTCATTCAACGTAATAAAAAAAAGTATTATTCTGCGCAAAAACAAAAATAATGTAAAAATGATGTTAGATTAATCTTGTAGCATGAAACCTCATTTCCTGACATCATATTTATTAAACTTCTCGAAATACTCCAAAGTGCCCATTTTCTTTGTAAATGGATTTAATTCTGTTGTTTTTAGGGTTCCGTACGAAAAAATTAAAAACGGAACCCTTATAGGATCACACGCGCGTCTGTCTGCCTGTCCGTCTGTCACAGCCGATTTTCTCCGTAACTACTGGACCGATTGAGTTGAAATTTGGTACATATATGTAAATTGATGACCCAAATACAGAAGTGCAAAGTAAATAAATGTTTTTTTAAATAAGGGTCATTTTCAGGAATCAAATTAGGAAATTTAAAAAAAAAGGTATACAAACCTTACTGTTTATATCAAATGAAAGGGCTCGTTATGAGGATCTCAAATATATTTACATTATCATCGTATTATAAATAGTTTCGATTTTATTCATGAAAGAAGACGAATATGGACCATCCCCCTCCGCCCCCTGACCGCCGAAACTAATGAGGCTGAAATTTTGAACAAAATATAAAATATAGTTCATCACTTGTACATTACAGGAAAACCTATAACAATTCTGACAAAAAAAAATCCGCATGTATATACCAAACCATCTCCACGCGATTTCTTTTTTAAGTCAAAACCTAGGCACTTATATATTTTAAACTGACAATGAACTAGTAAGTAAAAAGGGCGGGTTATGAATTATTGTCAAAAACTGTCAAGTCCCAATCAGTAAAAGGAACAGTGACATACGACTCCCATTAACCCTTCGCTGGCTAAAATTTGACAAGTTTTATAAATTTCTTCTCAGGTGGAATTCGTCTAAAAGTCACCTGCTTTTACGTACATATGTCAAAATAATGTTGAAGGAATTTTACTATAACTCTTTTGTCTTGATCTAAGAAATGAACACTCTGTACAGATGTAGTGCATAATTGTTTTCCTTCGTATTTTCACGGAAACGTACGAACGCGTCTTGCTATTTCAGTCGGTCACAGTACAAAAAGTACTGAGGTTGACTGAAGTAGCATGACACCTTCGTACGTTTCCGTGAAAATACGAAGGAAAGCAATTATGCACTACACCTGTAACTCCTACATCTTTATTTTATATTTAGTTCCAATTCTAAGCCATAAATAAATATTTTTTATAACTACGTTTTTAAATTAACAGGAATTTAAATATAATCATAAATAAAGTGTTCAGTTAATAATTTGTACTTCTATTTAATTGAGTCATTCCAATTGAATGCAATGAAGAGTTTCAGTAGCAAAAATAGTGAGATAAAATTTGCATTTAGTGTTGAATATATTTTGCCATCTTAATTAGGTGTAAATATAATTTGGCTTGGGTGCCGATGAAATGTAAACACGATGAGTAATATAATTTATTTTCGTAGTTGAATAATTTACAAAGTTGAAATTTTAAATATTTGTTTATTACATACGCTTCTGAGGATGCAAATATCTGTGTGTAGCGTCCGATTGTTTGCATAACCTTTTTATACGTGTATTTTTTTTAATGGCATAGAGTAGGCAAACGAGCACACAGGCCACCTGATGGTAAGTGGAAACTGTGACCCATAGACATTCGTATTCACAAGACTGCAAGCCTAAGACTGCAAATGCGTTGCCAACCCTGAGGACTAAAATGAAATGCTTCTATGTTAGTCATAACACCGGCTGTCTTTTCCCCAAACTGGATTACAACAATGCGAACACTGCTGTTTGACGGTAGGTTAATGGATAAGATGGTGGTAGCGATCCGGACGGACCCTGCACAAGGTCCTACTTACTAACCGCAAACGTGTGTAGCATAAATATATATTTTTTTTAATTTAAGAACCTAGCCTTGGGTAGCATAGTTGCTAGAGACTCTCGTATTTGTCCCTGAATCTTGGATGTTTACATGCTATTTAAGTATGTTTTTATATATACATGTTTACCGTTGTGTATTACCCACAGTACAAGCCTAGAGCTTAGTTTGGGTCTAAGTAATTGATATTCATAAAAAAATATCTCAATTTGCCATTTTTAGTGGTGAAAAATAAGTATGATGCTGCCGTGATCCGTATTTTGATTGCGATTAAACTGTATTTAACTGTAATAATTTTACCGCTTCTTATTTTACATTTTTGCCAAATATAAGAAGAGCACCCTGTGTGTAAAATTTCGACCTTCTGACGTCATCGGCATGAAAAGTGCGACCCCTGCTTCTTACATTGTAATCTCGGCCTTTGTCTATGCCTTGTGTTAAGCTTAAACCCTGATAGGTACTAATTTTAAGTTTTGATGAACAATCTAAGCAAATCGATTCACTTATACAAGAATAGTTTAATATTTTGTTCTGTATTCACTGGCCAACCTTTCATTTATTTCGGTCCCTTAGTTTCTTAGTAAATGTGAGTATTTCCAGACTATTGAGCCGAGGATCTTACGCTCCTAAGTGAAAAAGGTAACGCCTTCGACTCACTGGGTAGAGGTTGGGTAGTTTCTTAAATGTTCAAGAAAGGGATGTTGCTCTCTTTGACCGAGAAGAAAATTGAGCATGTGTTGTTAAAGTGAATGTTAACAACACCTTTTAGGTGAAATCATTAGTATGATGGGTAAAACCCATCTATAATAGTGGATTGTACAACGATACTTTAACGATAATTAAGTCGAGGATAAAATGGGTTTTAAGACCCACATTGGGACTTCGATTACGAGGAAATAAAACAGTGATAATGTAAAAAAACTTGCATAAATGAGAATGTTTGACTTGTTTGCCGCTTCTCCAGACTTTGTAATTTTCATACGTTTTAAAATAAAATTTCTTGGATTTAGGCGGCAATTTCTATTCGATAAGTTCTTTTGCATTTTTTCTATTAGTTCTGTTATGTGTGAGCATTATTTTTCCTCTTCACTAAATTCCGTAAAACAACAAGTTTTACAAAAAAAAACAACTACCTAATTAATAGTCTTTAATTTTAAATTTATATTTTCTGCATGGTACTTTTGACTTAAGTCGAACGCGATACTGCCAAGTCATAGTATAGTCTGACTATACTATGACTTGGCAGTATCGCGTTCGACTTTTTTGTAAAACGTATGTATGACTGTCATACATACGTTTGTAATGTTTTTGTTAGATGCAACATAGACGGCAAATAAGTTAAAGTAAATGGTATTCAAATAACAAGCTTATTTAATGCAGTAACCTCGTCTGTCTGGCTGTAGGGCTTTATTGTCTGTCTTGATGACGACAACACTTTATGCCCAAATGCATAAAATGCGATTTTATGCAGCCTATAACCAGCATAAAGAAGGACTTTGCGAACATAAAAAATGAAAAAATAATGAATATTTTATCATCAACAGAAAACGAAAACTTAAGAGTCGTTCCAAGTTAATTACGAGTATGTATTACATTTAAATTAAAAATATTTAAAACATAATCGCGGAAAATATTAATTAAATAGTCAGTCACCAGTTAAAATTATCATATTCAAATAAATACATTTTAATATTTGACAAACAACAAATTTTTGGACTAGATTTTAAATGGCTATGATCGATCTAGTTTGTATCAGTTAAACCTTATTTGAACTTTATGACACAAAATATTAAATGTTTAAACTAACATACTGACATACAGACGGACATGGCGAAACATTTAGGATTTCTAGCCCTAATAACTAAGTTTTTCTGTTTAAACAAATTAATTTTATTATTTGCAGTTCCAAAAAGTAAATGCTAACAACAACAACCAATAAAATAAAATCACTATTGATTTTAACTTAGAACCATCCAATCTTCCTTCAGAATTGAAATGATTGTCAAAAACAAAGAAATTTAAATTCAATTTCATAGTATTTCTGAAAGAAATTTCCATTCTTTCACATTTCACGACGATCTGACATCTCATCATTTCGAAATAAGTCTCCATTCCAGTCTTAAATCGGGCCTTATTTTGTATTATGTAGTGTTCCAACGTCAGATATTGAACATTCTTCTATTATGGCAGTCTTTGAAAGATTCTTATACTTTGTATCAAAGCTCCATCTAGACCTTTATAGGAAACAGCGTATCATTGTACTGTAGTCTATAACAGCAATATTTGATGAAAATTGGAAATTTATTGCATACATTTTTAGAGTATTGCTTAAAAAACATAGTTGCGTTATTCGTTTTTCAATTTTTATCAGAATTCAAACTCCATGTTTGAACATCATCAACGGCTTGTATAACAAGCTCAAATTAATATTGTTTTATTCATTTCTGAACCAACCTGTATAATTGAGAAAATGTTTGTTTTTATTATATTAAAAGGTTTATGTTTTAAACACTATTTATAAGGGCTAGTTCTTATATTTGAAATAAATAATTATTTCGCTTTGTTTTTTCATTACCTATCACATGTAAGAGTTGACCTTTTATGTATGACTCCATTATATAAAATGGACTCAAACATCTAATACTTTAAGTAAGCGATTGGTTCTGGCAAACCGCTGTACCTAACTATGTTGATGAAACATGTACGAGATAGGGGTTTTTGGCCTCAGAATTCAATCTGTAAAGTGGTCATCTTGGGGAAAACTCTCGAACTTAAACGATGCCCGGGCACCCGGGTATATATTATATATAGATATATAATATTAAGAAGTACTTACTTGTTGCACGATTTCGAAATGTTGTTTAACTGCGCCAGCTTTTAAATTAAGATGCCACGTTGCTCTAGAGCTTATTTATTTCAGTACGTAGAATCAAAGTTGTTATCAAATGGATTGATATTTTGGTGTTATTAAATTTTGGTACGAACGTAAAATAATTAAGTCTTGTAATCATAAATTTTAACTATGTATTCAAACTCATCATTGCACAAAAATATAAATAGTTATGCTGATGTTTTTGTTTCAATGCACAATTTAATTGCTTTACGTAGGTTACGTTAGGTTTGATTAAAAGCCATAACAAAAATAAAGTCTTCTATTAAAACATTGAATGAATGAATGATATATATTTTCCAAAGTAGTCACAGTATTGCAGGTTATGTCAAAGTTCAAGAAATTACATTGGAATCGTCAAGAATATACACAAATTTTAATTTAATCTAAAATAAAAATAAGAAGTCAGGATGGCAATAAAAATACAGAACAAAGGAGTTATCACCGTTAAGGATCTTCTTAAAAATAGCATGCAACCAAATTAGCATATTTCTTTAAATAAATAATGAAATAAGTCAAAACATCAGAAAAAATAAAAACTACAACACATTTCAAATAATAACATTTTAAATAATTTATGTACCTAATTATAAATTAAGGTCCATAAACTCTCTAACTGAGTATAAGATTTTCCAATAAAAGGTTTTTGCGCCGGCAATCATTGCATCCGCAATTTTGCAAATACGGGATTTAAATCAATTCGAAATTATGACTCTTCCAAGTTATGTGCACCTCAAATATCTATTACATAAAACTCAAGAAATCCGTTGAAAACCTTGAAAAAAAAACCTTAATCTTTGTTCAACAAACCACCTCTCGTATCCAAGCTCATTTACCCAAAGCCATAGATAAGAAAATGGAGAAAAATCTAAAGGTTCCCTACAGAGTTTTATTCTAAATTCCGGGATTACGGTATCGTAAAACCGGTACTGTTTTAAAGCGAATAGTCAGGGCTAAAATAAGAACCGGCGTAAAACCGGAAACCAATAAATGATTATCCGAGTGGATAGAGTTTGCTTGACCGGGCTCTGGCGGCAGATGCGGCGGGAAAACAGGAGACGGATCTTTTTTATTCAAGCTATTTTTGGGTTTTCTAACGGGACCATATTTTATATGCCAGCGCTGTCCGTCCGTCCGTCTTATAACTTTACAGAGCTGAATCTTTTGAACCGTCATAGATAACGGGTTCATTTTTAGGGTTCCGTACCCAAAGGGAAGGACCCTATTACTAAGACTCCGCTTCCGTCTGTCCGCCTGTCCGTCTGTCTGTCACCAGGCTACATCTCATGAACCGTGATAGATAGACAGTTGAAATTTTCACAGAAGATGTATTTCTGTTGCCGCTATAACATCAAATAATAAATTACACATTTAATTTATACAACAAACGTGATTCTTTTGCCGTATTTTGCTCGATATTTATAACGACAACAGGTAGACACTTGAAAATATTCACAGAAAATTTAGTTGAATATTCACTTTAAAAATAAATAATTTAATTCCTAAAGCTCCTATACGACAAACGGGTTTTTATTGCCGTTGTTTGCTTTGAGTCCGACCCGCACTTGGCCGTGTTTTTTTTGTTATTACGGCGGATTGACTCATAAAAAGACAAATAAAAAAAGTTCAATTAATACTTACAAAAAAGGTTATTTTAAAGTTTATTTTATTTGAGTTGTATTTTAAAAACAGTCAAACATAAGCGTCATTATTGGTATGATACTACAAACTCTGAAGAAGAACAACAAAAATAGTTAAGTCAGACCTAGGCTCGTGATGATTCGAATTCGAATTCGAAATCGAATTTTAAACGAAACCTACTTTGTCGCAGTACGGAACCCTCAGCGCGCAAGTCCGACTCACACATGATCAGTATGATGTACTATTAGAATACTATTTCTTATTTTTTTGCGGTTAAGTATGTAATAATTTTGAGTTTTAACACATTTTCCTGCACAACTACGCATGATATTTTTATTTTAAATCCATTGTCTTAGATCTGTTTTCCTTTGCCTTTAAAAAAATATCTTGGTACTTATATAACAAACCTTTACTGTTCGCCACAAATAAATAAAAACTACTTGTAAGTAAAAACTTGCTTCAACAATTAATAAAGCCTTCTCCATACAAATGGAGGAGCTTTGAAAGAAGAGCTTCGAACCGGAAGCTCGGGAACGGCGGGAAATATTTAAATTGGGAGCAAGTCGTCCCACTTTAAAAATATTCCGTTTGTTCTATTGGTTCGTTTGATATGGGAACTTTGGGACATGACTTTAAACTCAATCTCTGAAATCCTATCTTAACATTGATAAGTTATTGAATTAAAAGTTATTTTAAGATTGCTATTTCGTATTTTTTAAACTAGGCTAGTTGACAGTTGGAGTTGACAGACGGACATGGCAAATCTATAAGGTATCCATGTTGACCACGGAACCCTCTTTCGTTAAAAAAATGTGAGACAACTAAGAGAAATTTACTCTTAGGTGACCAAAAATTAATGCAATAATTAAATATGATATTATTTACATCAACAAAGTGATGTAGGGTAAAAGTACCGGTTTTGGCCATCTTAAAACCGTTTTTGGCCGCTCTAAATTTTAACTAATATATATGTATATTGTATTTTAATATTCATATTCATCGTTAAATATTTATTTTAATTAAAAATTAAAAACTGTACTTCTACCTTATCTAACGTCTTGTCAGGCTCGTATGGAATCAAAACGCTTATGCATAACAATTATAATCTTGTTAGAAGCGACCATTTTTTTTCAGTGTTGCCACAAAAGTAATACTGTACTGGCAGTTATTTAGCTACCCTATTTTCCGCAAAAAAAAATGCAAATTGCGCTGCAGTGGTATTACTAATGAGGTAAACTGACGGTTGCCAGTCCTTCTTTCCAATTAACTCCTGAAAGAGAACTAAATGAAACTATTTAATTTAGTATTTTAGTCGGGTGGTTTTAGACGTGAGAATTAAAATGTGAAGTTGTGGTTGAACAAATTGAAACGTCATGCATTCAAATTGTTTAGACTATGACCACGAAGCAATTTAATAAAATAAAAAACTGGTGAATTTGTGAGCTACAACTAAACTGTGGATGCACGTACTTTTATGGAGAGTAAAAGACATAGAAAATCTTTAAGACTCAGAGAAAATCCGCGCTAATTACACAAGTATTTGCCCAATCCAGAGTTCGAACCCATGACGGCTAGATTCGTAGATTAGTTTGAAATATATTCCCAACCGCTAGTAAGCATGAACTCTGGTTTGTATGTAGCTTCTCTAATGTGCAAGTCAGACATAATCATCATTTACATTAAGTCATGCTCTAGTCGTTAGATGTCCTTTCTTACCTATTTTGAGCCTTATAACATAGGAAATAAACGTCTGAGACACAACGATAAACTGACTTATTTAGATAAATACAACCCCAATTAACATCCAAGACTCAGAAACTAATACTAGCTTACCGAGATTTGAACCCATGACCTCTAGCTTCGTAAGCAGGGTCACTACCAACCCGGCTAACATGTTGTCCATATAATAATACAACGTACCTAAATACATTCTAGGCAATTGATTCGTAGACCATTTCGGACTATGTCAAAATGACACTGTAAATAAAATCATAAACATTCTCATTGATTACGTCACTATGACAAAGTCCAAAATGGTCGAGGATTCAATTTCTTTTACTAAACATACATACGCCTGTCTCCTAATGTGGTAGGCAGAGACAATGGAACGCCATATGCAATAATAATACTGTATTGTTTTTAATTATTCCCCAAAGAGGAAACGGGTTTGTATGCACTAGATGCCGCCCGCATTTCCTCAAAATGTCCGACGGCACGATGTAGCTATTCAACGGTTTCCACGGTCGGTTTAGTTAGTAAATTGCGCTTATATTTCTTTAGTTAGTTACCTTTGATTCATTCACCAGGTCTTCGGAATAGGTTTTACGTATTATTATAATCGGTTTGAGGTGCCATGATGAGTAAACGATGGTTTGAGATTGGTTACTAAGGGTTGCATCATTTACCAAAAATTACATTAGGAACCCTTCTGACTTCGGAAATACTTTAGGTAGTCAAATTAAAATTTCTGTTATCATAATTAACAAGCATAATGATAATAATTTTCGTAAAGTTGTTCTACTCCCTAAGGCGCCTGCGTTAAAACATCCCATCTTGCTTAATTACACAGTTAATCAAAAGAATTCCCATTAAAATGGACGTCCGCATTGTAAAATACTAAGTAGTGGTAATGGCAGTTTTCCTGAGTTTTATTTGCGGATGCGATGTAAGCGTTAAACGCTGCTCGGTCTAGAACATATTTCGAACCATTAAACCTCGACACGATATCATTGAAATATACGGCCTGGATGCACCTAACCTAATAGATAATTTACAAGTGCGCTTTTATAATTAAAGAATAGAGCAACAATGCCCTGTATTACAAATATTGTACGTAGTAATAATAATATGACATAAGTATTTAAAACTTATTTAAAAAAAGATTGACTGTCAAGTTTCTTGCGGTGTTTCTTCTCAGCAGTGGTCTCTTGGCAAGCGCTGGTAGATCTTTTGACGTATATAAGACACACAGAATAGAGCTGCTCGATGTGTCAACAACCGGGGGCTTCTCAAAAATCTAGATCCACTGGCCCTGCGGAGGGATGTTGCTTCCCTCTGTGTCTTTTACCGTATCTATCACGGAGAGTGCTCGGATTGATACCAGCCGCTGGATTCCACCATCGTACAACTCGTACCAAACTATCATTTTATCAACACCATCTTGATAGCTGGAAATCCACTACCGTGCGTTTTTTGAGGGCTTTTTTGCCGCGCACCTTATCTTTGTGGAATCAGCTTTCGGCGTTTGTATTTCCGAACCGATACGACTTGGGGGCCTTCAAAAAACGAGCATACTCTTTTCTCAAAGGCCGTCAGCGCACCTGCGATTCCTCTGGTGTTGTGGGTGTTTATAGGTCGCGATGATCACTTACCAACAGGTTAATCGCTTGCTCGTCGGCCTCCTTTTTCACATATATATATATAAGTACCCGTGCGACCTACATACTGAAAAAATATATTATTTGTTTATTTAACTAATTTAGCGGTGTCAGCTAGCTGGCGGCTTTGAATCACCGAAACATGACACCACTCTGCCAATATCGTTCCGTTAAATAGGTCGACTGATATTTGATCGGTACTCTAACCACAAAGGATTTCAAATTCACCGTGTGACGTGGTTCAAACCTTTTTCGTGACAAGGAATAAATAGCAGATAAATACGTATAAAAATAACCCCAAAACAACTCAGTGTAATACTGGTACTCAAGTTAGTGCTAGTGTAATGTTGAAACCATCAGGAGAAACCACGGAAAGTTACACTCACACTAAGCTTCCGTAGACTAATGTAATTTATTTGTTTATTAACTGCCGCACTCAGAGACGTCAATTTAATTTAATGCTTGATTAAAGTGGCTGCTTGCTTTGCTTTCTTTGCAAAGTTTTGGAATAAGACAACACGTAACTAAACAAGCATTAAACTTAATAGACGTCTCTGAGTGCGGCAGTTATTTATCAAACTGCATAATTTTGTAATTAAAAACTAAGTGCCAAAACATTGCAAACTTAATTCTAAATCATTATTCTTCATGCAGTCATCCATCTTCTAGCATTACATTCTTGCTTTCATCGATCACAGATCGCAAACAGATCGCAATGTGGCGCTGCTCTGAACACGGAGTTGACAGTGTCCAGCCCGCGGCACCGCCAACAGCCGAGGGTTGCGGATCCTGACGCGGGCATCTGACACAAATGGCCTCACTAATTCCTCATAGCCATACGCAATCGATCCTACTACCAATCGAACAAAATATTAATTTAACAAAAGCGAGTGAACTTCTTAATTCCAGTGTCTCGTAGCCCATCTGGCCCAACAATGTCCAAACTGCAGTAGTGTCTAAACTGTAATCGAGACACGTACAGCTAATAATTAAAACCCGTATTAGGAAGATAGATGGACATGGCCATTATTAGTGACACGCTTACGGGCAGCTCTGCCAACAGACCGCATACCAATGCCACTCATTAAGTAAGTGGTCTGTTGGCAGAGCTGCCCGTTGGTCAGATGATTGTCGGAAAAAAGTTGAATGGGGCAGTGGGTTTACTCGTATTATGTGGTACGTTTGTACAGCGTTCCGTGAGTCGCTGCCACCGCCGGTACTGACTAAAAATCAGTGCTGTAAGTGTCTGACACCTCAGCATTTTACTGAGCCGGTGTCCGTTTCACTGTCGTGAGGACACACATTGCGTGCTATCCCTGTTACCTTCACTGTTTTCTGTTACCAGTTTTATGTTTGTGTGTTTTAGAGTTGGTGAATAAATGTGTTTCTTCTTCTTCTTCTTACATTTAATGGATGAATTTTAACAGGCCACCTGATGGTGAGTGTGCTGTGTGTCTAGGTTATAAAGTTAACAGGTCTCTGGGAACGAGTTTTTGTTTTTTTTTATCGAAAGTATCATTTTTCAAAGTTTATTTTTCAAAAGATTTGTTTGTATTGTTTAGTTTAAGGCACCATAAATACATTACACATTGGGTAGATTGTGTTAGTGCTATAGCTACAGTAAAATGTAAAATACTTGAGAATGATATAATATAGATGACCAAAAATATTTTGCCACCGGAAAAAACCAGTAAACTGGAGATTGAAAATGTCTCAAAAACACACAATGTCACAGAGCACAGTAAGTGTGCTCTGTGACATTGTGAGTTTTTGAGACCTTCTGTAAACCATTGAAGTATAGTGTCGGGTCTAGATTACTTTATTGCAGTGAGCCACAGCCGTTCTCGAGTTTCGAGTATTCTCTCATTAGCGTGGTCTATAATCAGACTTCTTTCTCGCTGGTCCACCGCAGGTCATTAGTTTGATGGTTAGTTATCCGATACTTGCCTTACGCCTTTGACATTATGGTTGATTAAATCATTAACAAAATTATTTCTGCTCGTGAATTGAAAAACAGAAGTGCTCTGGCTAAATGATTAATAGTTTTATGATGTAATGCTAATATTTAAACTATTGGAGCAAAAAGCTTAATCATTATTAAATTTTGTTTATCAATATTAACTTTGCTTTGTTTTGATGAATCTTTGTTTGTGTTATAATTAGAAGCCCAAGACAAGTAGCATGACACTAACTGTAGCGATTTTGGAAAACTGATAAAATGTTAGGATATGTGGTCGACGCGATAGATAGCTAACGTCAATTTATTACATTTTATCATTAGGGTTAGAACTTTTGATGGGATATCGTGGTTCTAGAATCCATGGAGTCATTACTTCCTAATTATCATAAACATACCACCTTAATTGTGACCTTTATAGTATTAACATAACCATATTTAAATATGCATTCGTTCGTTAAATGGCTAAACCAGTTTAAGATAATTTTGGTAAAGAAGACGTGCGTGCTTGAGTCGATTTATGACTGTGGAAGGAGCGAAAGAGATTTGTCAAGATTGTAGCAGGTGGAAAGAAGTGGTCTCTGCCTATCCCTCTGGGAAACAAAATCAAAATCAAAATGCGTTTATTTGCTGGAATACAGACAAAAAGGTGTTACATGTTTTGGGTACAGTGTATCCAGCCTGCATGCAGACATGCAATTTTTTTTATAATAACAGATTAATTTATAAAGGCAAAACTATACAATAAAAAGATATAAAAACGAATTATAAAATTAAAATAAAATGTCAACTTAATTTCTATCATGCTCGAGGTACATCTTAACACTATAAAAACATTTGTCCAGAAGCCATTTTGTGAGCGAGCGCTTAAAGTCGTTACCTTCCAAAGTTTTCAGGCTTATGGGTAGTTTATTAAATATGACAATGCACATATTAAAAACATTACCTTTATAAATGCACTTGTGGCTTGGAGGTTTATGTAAAAGTTTCATAATCTTTTCCCTAGTCCGTCTAGGGAAAGTTTTACTTTGCTTCTTAAAATATGATGGGAGAGAGACGACAAAAAGACAGATTTCTCTTACATACAAGCAGGGCAATGGGAGAATATTTAAGCGTTTAGAAAGAGGAACGCAGCTGTCGTCCCACCATGCATTACAAAGGACCCTAACACATTTTTTCTGGATTTTGAACACCCTCTCCGCTTCCACTGCATTACTCCATAGAATAAGTCCATATAAAAGTATAGATGATACATAACCATGGTATGCGGTTAATGCAGCTTCAGCGGAGATAGTGTCTCTTAATCGTTTTAAGGCAAAAACGAATCGGCTGATTTTAATGCAGACATTATCACTGTGTTTCTTCCAATTAAGGTGTTTGTCAACCGTAATACCAAGGAACTTAAACAATTCTACTTTATCCACTTTTTCATGTTATAATTTAAGTTCAGTGGTAGGCTTTTTGCATTATAAGATATAAACTGGATGAGTTTGGTTTTAATAATATTAATTTGGAGATTATTAAATACAAGCCAATCAATTACACTAAAGCGTGATTTAATGTATGTACGTTTGTATGGGAAAGAAGATAATTATGTCCGCTTTGAAAGCGTTAAAAAAAACAAACGAAAGTAGGTATGGATTAACCAACCTAAAAACTAATATTTAGGAAATAGCGACTCCATGGATTCTAGAACCACGATATGCCACCAAAAGTGCTAACCCTATTTATCAGTTTTCAAAAACGCTTACGTTGGGATTCTGCATCTTATCTTGGACTCTACGTATGAATCATCTCAGAATCATAGTGCACTGTCTTTAATTGATATACTGTTCTATCTTTTCATTATTATCGCCTGTTATAATGACTGTATTATTTAACGTCTTCCCTTGAATCACATAAAAATGTACACAATGTTTTATACTTCAAGTGAACAAAAATAAAAGCCTAACCTTCCAAATACGAGAAATCGCTAATTGATACTGCTGGAATCGAACCCGAAACCGTTTGAGTGTTCATAAATACGGCGCTTAATTTCTGCTTCAATCGACCTCTTTACATTTAAGCCTTAGTGGAACCGATGGCATAGTAAAACATATAACAGTAGTTCATCTTTAAATAAAGGTACATACGTCGCTCGACTTGCATGTGTGCGTGCCTCGACCGTACGCGCCGCGAGCCTCCATATACAAACTCAACAGGACGGAACAAGTCGGCTCTGGCCTGGCCTCGCCTTCGCTGCGTACCAATTACTTTTATTATGTACTCGTAGGCATTGTCATCGCGTTTGGTTGCAAAATGAGCAAAAAATTAAAAATCAGCATTTTATTAAAAATACCAAAAACAATTTAAACTGTATTGAACTATTTACACAAGTTGGATATTAATGAGATTAAATTTAATCATGCTATATACACTAGCCCTTCGGACATCTGTGATATATTTAATAATTATTTCATAAATCTAACTAGTAAACTGCCTCTTAACAATATTTTTAACACCAACAGACGGACAAGAAATGTATAACACTAATTATGTCTCTAACAAATTGCAAATCTAGTGGCTTCGATAACATAACAACTACTAGACTTAAATCATGTGCTCGCTGTTTGTCTGTGCCACTGTCTCCTATTATTAATCTCTCTTTTGCTGAAGGTATCTTTCCGGACGATTTGAAAAATTTGTTTTTAAACCGTTATTAAAAAAAGGGATAAGTTAAGCATTAGCAATTATAGACCTATAACTCTGGTTCCAATATTGATAAAAATATTGGAAAAAGCAGTACACCATAGAAATAATAATATATTAACAAAATTCGATATATTTTGTACGGAACAATATGCCTTTCGCAAAGGAAGCTCGACATACTTAGCTTGTTTTGATTTGTTACGGTTTTTAACTGAAAGTAAAAATACAAAGTCACCTGTAACGTCTTTATTTTTAGACATGTCTAAGGCATTCAACTTTGTTAACCATTCCATACTATTTAGCAAACTTTACCACTATGGAATAAGAGGTAAGGTGCTTGACTGGATACAAAGTTATTTAAGAAACAGATTGTAATGTAAAGAAATTAGCAAAATTGTTCAAACTCGAAATTTCTTTCTAAAGAAATCTCATCAGTCAGAATATAAATTTATTAATACCGGTATTCCGCAGGGTAGTATACTTGGGCCATTACTTTTTGTTTTGTATGTAATTGATCTGCCACATACTATTATTCTCAAATGTGTAATGTTCGCGGACGATATCACACTCGTTTTAAAATTCAATAATAAGGAGACTTTTGGGCTGGATATCAACAAAACCCTCAAAGACATTATAAATTGGATGGAACTGAATGATTTAAACATTAATTTATCAAAAACCAAATTCATGCAATACTTCTACTATAGTTCTAGTGCTATGACTCTTAATGTAACTTATGAAGGTAATAATATACACTCAGGAGCAAAAATACCGGGTCAGAGTGCGTTTTTCATACTAAAGAGGCTATTTCGAAGCCTTGGTTCATCGCCAGGGAATGCTTTTAGTGAAATCTGATGCTGAATACCCCGAGCATAGATACAGGACTTCCAGAGTGCCTAGGATACCCAACTGAATGAATCTGCCGTCAACGCCCGAATAGTGCATGTTCAGAAAAACCTCTAAAATGGCAATAAAATGTAAGGAAATCCAAATGTTGACCCAAACTCTCCCGCTGTGGTCTAAACTGATTGTGCGATCAGTTAGGTATCTTAAGTACTTTTGACCTCCTCTATTGAACCTTGGACTATCTACCATTAAACCTCACTCAAAACAACCCCTGAGTGTAGATGAGGTAGATACATTTAAATTCTAAGGAGTGACGTTAGATAAACATTTATACTCGAAGCAGCACATAGTCCAAGTGTGTAATAGATTGAATCGGTTTATATTTGCTTTAAGAAGACTGAAGCAAGTTGTGACCATGAAGGCAGCTTTAACAGCATAACAATATAATAACATAGCATAACATAACCGTGGGGTTAAGTTTCATCGGTATTGGGTCAAGGACTGCTCCTTTGGGGTAATTCAGTAGATGTTGACAGAGTCTTACGCATACTAAAAAAATGTGATCGCGTTATTTATAATTCTTGGTCGGTTGACAGCTGCAAATTATTATTTAAACAATTAGATTTATGGCTTTTAGTCTGTGTGTACATCAGGGAGGTGTACGTTTTTGTCAAAACAAACCCCAAGTATTTCAAAAAGCGCAGTGAAGCTATCCAAAGGCTGACAAGGCCCAAAATCATGAATCAGTTGTACAAACCCCGTGTACACAAGGACATATAATAAAAGAAACGAATACAATTATGTGAACAGTTATTTTTAATAATTTACCTGATGACATTAAACGGCATCCTAACAACACTTTTAAACACTGTTTTTACACTGTAAATGAGTTTTTGACACATAAATTAAATTGATTTATAATTATTAATAAAATATAGTAACCTAGTATAAAAATATGTTAATATAATGGCAAAACGAATTAGGGTTATTATAAAAAATTGCATACCCACGTGTTGGTGAACACAATGTAAAACCTATTTAAAGACTGTATTTTCGCAAATAAATGATTGATTGATTGATTGCGCATCGAGTGAGCGGTAAACACGCGGATCAACGCAAAAATCAACCGGAGTTATTTGTAAAAAGCGACGCGGCCTGTGCTGCGGCACGATCAACAGATGCTGAAATATAACTTACATAATATATGACAAAACCGTAAACATGTTATGTGGTGTCAATAACAACAACAACAAGATTTCAAATAATTAAAATTAAACACCTGACAACATTTATAAATAAATACCGACTTACTTTTACATAACTTAACTGTAAGTTAGTGACTAAAATAAATAATGAGTTTGGACAACCCTGTCAACAGGGTGTTTTATACCCGAGCGGTAATAGGGAACAGGAACTCCTAAAGGATAACCTACTTTTCTATTTATACTATGCCGATATTGGTCTATAATATCTATATATTGGTTCATAAAGCTTTGGTTTGTTAGACTTGTATTGTATTTGGCTGACAGACTCGCCGAATTTGGGTAAAAGCAAAAGTTTAATGTGTGTAATTAATAGATTACGATGTGGTAAGTTTGTTTGTTTATCTTCACCTTCATCATAATATAAATACTAATAATGTGTCAAAATGAAGTTCCATGTCATGACCAAGGGTCGGAAAAACGCCTGTCATTTTGAAAATATAACCCTGTTCCGTACAGCAGAGACTTCATTGATGATAAATAAATAAAAAATAGGTATTTTATATATTTATTATACAATTAAAATATAACCAATGACGTCCGTGGACTGTGAATGAACTTTTTCGATTCATAAACATGTCCTAAATTCACGTCGTTATGGTCAAACAGGTAAAAAAACGACATTATTTTTGATTGGCGAAAGAGATTTTGTCCCATAACCATTCCTGTGTTATTCTCTAATAATATTGCCTGTAAATACATATTAATTACTGTAAAATAAATGTAAAATACCTAATAATATAAATAATTAGCATCATAAGGGAGTCTCTGCTGTACGGAACAGGGTTATATTTTCAAAATGATGGGCGTTTTTCCCACCCTTGTTCATGACACAAATAAAGGTCAATGTCGTTAAGGTACTCATTGACGGAATAGTCCCTTCTGTGTCAGCCACTTTCTAAGTTTACGGTGAAACGATATTAATGCCTTCGACTGTACTAATAGCAGAAAGGAAGACCTTGCAAATTCGTTCCGTCCGTCAGGTCTCACGTCTGTACGTTGGTTTGGACGGCAATTACTCGAAGTCAATCCAGACTAATTGGCTTAACTTTTTCCAGTCTGTAGACCAATGCGCATCAGCTATGTTGGAAAAAAAAGAATTGATAGTAAGTACAGTTCCGGGCATTAATATCTATACAGCCATCGTGTCAAATATATGTGTACACAGTCCTTATTGCCAGTGGTATAAAGGTGTATAGATATTTTTGACAAATTGGGTACGTATATATATTTATGCCATTGACTGTACCTACTGTTCACTGAAGTATGAAATTATTTTACTATGCGTATAATCATAGCATTCTCTATGGTTCTTATTTGACTTTGGATCCCTAAAAACCACCGGAAATGCTCCCAAGACCTCTTTTGTAGTGTTGCTAGGTCAACCGGGTATAATGAATGAAGTAATAGTTGACATTGCATAACAACAAAGTAGATTAGCATTTTTCTCATCATTGTTTAAGACTAGCTTTGTTACTCTGTGCACTGAATCTCTGATGTTGCCCTACTATGTAACAAAGGCGTATATGCAACATAATACTCATGGTAAATGCAACCCTGATACCTAAGTAATAGGGTCTTAATGCGTTTGGGGATTTGCGACATTTGCGTCATTGTTACTAAGGTAGAAAAATATAATGGAGGTGGAGGAAATCTTAGTGTGCATTTTTGTATAGTTTTATTTTGGTTTTCAGAAAGTTCATTAGTTAAGTATAGTTTGGTAAAATGCAGTCATGTATTAGGTGCACTATTGTTTAAAAGCACGTACAAAAACACTATGATAAATAAATTTATATTTGTTACTGAATTTAGATGTAAAATATTATTGAATTGTGAATTTAAATACGAATCGAGTTATTATTTAATATGTTTTAGATATTTAAATTAAACGACCACATTATACGAATTATATTTATAAACTCATTTGTTTGTTTCTAACTACGTCATAGAAAAGTAACAAATCAAAAGAAAATGATGGAAAATGTATGTTTTGGGTATCAAAAAAAACTGACAACAATTATTTCCAGGTTTAAAATCTAGCAACGCTTTGAATTCCAGAGATAATTTGCTTTTGTGTACGAATTGTTCCAAACATATCATTATATTATTAAAATTATGATCCAGCAGCTGGCATCATGACACATCTTACTCAATAATGCAGGGACATAAATGGAAAACACATAATCGTTAAAGAGCCTATTGTTCGGGAATAAAGACACATTAAACTAAATAAGGATCTATAACGTTCCTATAGAAAACGTATTGATATTTTATTTAGTATCAATCGTAATCTCGGAGGAACTACATCTAAAATAAACAGTATTAAAATAAATCAAAATGAAACTAAACATGCAACTAATTAAATTAATAATACGGTTGATAATATTGTTGATTTTGTTTGTGATGCTGTTTATAATATCATTGTTTTTATACAGTGCGAGGTTTTGGCCAGATGTATATAACTATATTAATGCAAATATAACGATCAAAAGAATACCTACTATTTCTGAACTTAATCAAGTTGTTGTATACGAAGTTGATTATACAACAGAAATGTATTCGACGACTGACGTTGCTGATTATTTTGACGAATCAACAATTGATGACTTTGGATTCAATTTGGATGATTTCTTAAACGATGCAGTTGAATCTAAAAGAAGAAAAAGACAAATCCCTATAGAGGAAATAAAAGTAAACTACAGGATTATAAAAGCGAATTACGATGATGATTTCGATTTCGAAGTGACCACTAAAAGTCTAGAAAGAGACTTGGTCGATGAAAGCAAACTTACTGCGAGGACATCTGAAGTAGAAATTCTTGAAGAAAATCATTTTCATTGTAAACATAATGACATTGATATCGGAGATAGTTCGAGAAACAGTCATGAAAATAATGTAAGTCCTTATCAATTTTTTTTCTAAACAATAATGCTGATTTGGTTTTTCATCCTGCTCTTTACTAGTCTATACTTCTTTTACACTATATTTTATGTTAATTATTTAAAATGCTATATTGTTTTTCCTGTTTGTTCCACTCCATCCCTTTAAAGTTTAATGGTAAATAAAACCTGCCCCCTTTTTCACCATCCTGAGAATGATAGCTGACAGGTTAAAAAGTTATGTAATGAAATAATAATTAATCATTTAGCAGTAATGAGAAGAAAACAGAATGAACAATAAAAAAACCTCATAAAAACTCTTTTACTCGAGGTATCTATGAAACTTACTCAACTGTTTATTGACCAAATGATAACAACTGTGTTGTAAGAAACATCTCATTCTTCGTTTGCATCACACGTAATTACAATAGACGCAACTGTAGACCGAGCGCTCACTGCTTTGTTGTTTACTTCATCAAATCACAAGCTGTTTGCATCCTGGCTTCAATATCACGATACTTTTGTCATTTTCATTTTGCTGATATTTTATACTAGATGTTTCATTTTTATCACAGTTTTTTTCATGGAATATGTATTTGCGATTATTGTCTAGAGTTTGCAAATTAAATGCCTATAGGTCTCACATCCCACCTACCATCTGATTAGGTTACCTGTTATTTGCAGCATTATAATATATTATTAAAGTAATTTTTTTACCCTGTCCTAAGGGCAATGAAGTAGTTGTTTTACAATTGCAAATAAAAATGACAATACTAGCGGAGCAAAAAAAAAAAACCTAGGGTGATAATAAAAACCAGTTGCCATCCATACTATGAGCTTTCATCAAACCGGTCATTATCTTCTTTAATTGTCCAACAGTCAATCTATCAAAGTCAGTTACCGCGTTCTCAAGGTGATTTCGTGACCATTGTGCTTTGAAAAACTTTTGAAAATGTGCTTTAAAGCTTTGGTATTAAAGATCAATGGTTCAACTAATCTTTGTATCAAATTAAACATCATCTGACATTCATTCGTGTTCAGACCCAGAGCGCAGACGTTGAAAAAAATGTTTTTGAAACTGGATTTGTTTGTGATTTGCGCAGTGTTGTTGTGCACCAGCGAAGTTAAGTGTGATTGTGATGATTTTATCTCTTGTGTTGGTACTTGGATTGGTGATTTACTTGTAAATGACAAGAAGGATATTGCTGTGAAAACAGTAGAAGTGCCTGACACTTTGAGTCACGTTAGTGATATATTGTCAAATATATCACAGTTGATAGTAGATAAATTTGATAGTATAACAAAAGAGACTAGTTTGGTTAAAGATGATGGTGAAACTGTAGTTCATGTTGAAACATTTAAAGTAAATAACAGTTTTGATATCAGTAATCAGCAGTTAACAGTTACAAGCACAGAATTGCCAAAAATAGGTGAAGACAGTGCCCATGACCCAAAAAAGACAAATCAAATTGTAAACAATATTTCAATTAATGTTATATTGAATGCAAATGAAAACCAAACCACTGACGCAGATGTAAACGAGAAGGTTGATGATTTGAAAGTTACTACGGAAAATGTTGTTATTGCCACTGATTTTGTTGAAGGTTTATCTACTAATAACTGGAATTACAGTGCAATTAACGATGTAATTGAGGTAACAAAGATAACAAATAAAGATGACCCATATAAGGTGCCTTTAGGTGGTGAATATTTAGTTAATAACACAAGTGAACTTAAAACTGAGAGCAATAACATTACTTCCGACCTTACTATAACAAACAAAAACGTAACACATGAGTTACCAATGAACGCTCTTATTGAACAGAATAATTTTTCAAACATTGAAAAACAGAATGCAACCAACATTTATATAAATATTCCAAAGAACGTGGCAAGTAATTATAAAATAACATTTGAGTCGCCTATTAACGTGACTTATTTGGAAATAAACACAAAGGAAGAAAAACGGTTAGAATCAATCCCGAATATAACCATAACTAATATAAATAACGACAACAAAGATAACGTGAAAGATGATATTGAACATCAGAATATCCTTGACAACGAGATTATTGTGACGGACGATGAATTTGATTACAATGCTGAAGATGTCAATGCCACAGATTACCTTGCTATTGATTACATTGAAATATACAAAGATACTACTAACGAAGAAGTGGGTTTCACACTGCCTTTATACACAACAACTACTACGCAAGCTACGTCACCGTCTGTTGAGGTAATGTTTGAAATAATACGCTTTTTGGTACGGTCATTTGGTATAGGTCAGTTCATGGACATCACATCCAGCCTTCAGGATATTTCATATATCATATATAAAATGAACACTTATTTTATCACTATTATTGATCTCGAACTAAGTATAATTTAGTTTCTAAAATTGCTAAATAATTCTCATTTCGACATGATGTCATTAATTAGAGATAGCATGTTCTTTCTACTTTGCGGGTGGTAGGACCTTGTGCAGGGTCCGTCCGGATCACTACCACCATCTTATCCATTAATCTACCACCAATCAGCAGTTTTCGCATTGTTGTGTTCCAGTTTGGAGATAAGACAGCCGGATAATGACTAGCATTGCGATATTTCATCTTAGTCGTCAGGGTTGGCAACGCATTTGCAGTCTTTGGCTTGCAGTCTTGTGAATGCGAGTGTCTATGGGTCACAGTTTCCACTTACCATCAGGTATCCTGTGTGCTCGTTTGCCTTCGCTAGGCTATAAAATAATAACCTAGATACCTGGAGCAAACCGGAATTATAAATTGAAAATTTGTTATCATGACGATGAAGACAAATCAAGTACTTTATTAGCATTTTCATTAGTTTCTTCTTTGTCAGATGTTTGTTTAATTTATTTCATTTGCTGAAACGTAGTCATTTTACAGATATTCATTATAATTAAGATATTGTACTAATGGCTGTCTGTTCAATAAAGTTTGACTTTAACTAATACCTTTTAATTTTTGTTTTTAAATCCAATTTTAAAATTGGGTAGCCTTCTTAAATTTTCGTATAACAAAATCAAACCAATACTTAGCAAGTTTCCAAGTTGACACGTTACGAAAACCTAAATGAGGCTACATTAGAAATTCCCCAAGTTTGTAAGTATGAAAATGTCATTACGTTTAAGCCTCCTCGTATTTCGTTACTTAAATATGAATACTGAAATGTTTTATGCAAAAGGAACTGGGTAATAATAGCTTTCTACGCTTTTGTTCAGTGACACACGGTTGACAGACGGAAATATAGAATAATTATTATAATTTAAGATATTTTTGTAAATATTCGAGTTTAGAAACATTATCTGGTTCATAACCAGACAACAGGTTTTTCAAGTTCATCATCATCATCATCATCATCATTTCAGCCATAGGTCGTCCACTGCTGAACATAGGCCTCTCCCAAAGATTTCCACCTCACCCAGTCGGTCCCCGCGACCCGCTGGATGCCCCGCGGACTTGACCAATTTTTTTTATTTTTTTTAAAGTTACCTATGTTTAAATTTTACGGTCCAAAATAATTTTTTGCCTAATTGCTTGTGCATGTCCATTAAAAATATCGTATTTAACTCGCTTGAATGTTCGGTTTAAGTAAAATTATAACTCTAAGTATTAAATTACGCACTTTAGGTATCTCTTTTTTATCTTTTACACTAATTACAACCTGAATACTAGGCGAATAATAAATAATTGTGTACTCATTGTTAATTTCTATGCCATTTAAACCACAATTCCTCTTTCGTTTCTCTAGGACCATGTTACTTTCTTTTTCTTTCTTTACCATTTCAGTTATTAAAAATCAATCGACTTTGAATTGAAATTCATGAATTCAACTAATAAAATACAAATGATAAATCAGTTGTGATGGCAAGGCAGAAATCCACCATTCTTAAAAATCAACCAAAAAACCAAGTAAAAGCGCAAAATAATCATTAATTACAATACCTAAAAATGATTTCTATTTCACACAGCGGTGTGTCCAACCCTTGTGGGCAGCCGATGAGAATTCAAATCAATCATTTCATACAAAAATACGGGAAAATACACTTACAAGCGTGAAAAACAATTTTCTATGGGCTGGAATCATTTATACTGCTTTCACTTGACGTTCGAGTTTGCTTATCATATTTGTCAATTGAGTATTATATTTCTTCCGTATTTTTTTTACTATGCACGCCTTCATTTAGGGTTCCGTAAAAAAAGGGAGTCTTTTCTTTTAGGGCCTGATACGACTCGAGGTCTACTATTTCTTTTATCTGATCCATGAACGTTCTCCTTGGCCTTCCCCTCTTCCTCTTCCCTTAGGCGTGTGTCAGGAACTAAGAACTAAAAGGAATTCATTCCCGCCACGCACCGAAAGCAAATAGTTATTCGTAAACGATCTTAATCGGTCTTCGGTCCTTTAGGTCAGTAGCAGTTTTTGAACGTATGAGCGAAACAGAGCGAATGAGTAAAGAGCACTCGGTGTGAACGAGAGAAATAGTACCTATTTCAAAGCAGTGTCCTGCTTAGATCTCGAAATTTGCTCCGGAGCTAAATGACCTAAAGGAACTAAAAGACCGAACTAGTTCCTTTGACCGATTGACCGGAATCGGATTAATCGAAGTGCTCCCTTCAAAGAACGAGCGGGCACAACTCTGGCTTCCCTTCAACTTTCCCTTCCACTATATACTTTTTTCAATGTTGCTATAATATTAAAATAAAGGTGGATTGCTGACAGGTTAAATTTAAATGCTATTTTTGTTTAACATTTTGTTCAGGAGTTCATTAGGATTTGTTTTGTCTTGGGTTTTTTCTCTGCGGGCCTATTATGGTCATGTTTATCAACGTGAATAAACGTAGATAAAACCTCTGTCACTTTCTGACCAATTTGTAAGTGTGAGAGTAATAGGTGCTTTACACATAGCGATAAAAATGACTTTAGTTCATGTCGTTAAAAAGTCAATTTATTTTGTTCAAATTATTCAACCAAGTTGGTAATACGTAAGCGAAGTTGTCTCTGGCATAAATATCGAAGTGGAAATTGTCTATACGGACTTCCCAACGACTAACTACTCTCTCCATCGAGTTTGGACTTGATTGACTTGTCTTCTAATTATCATGTTTATATAGACGACATGGTTCGTTGTAGTTGGTCGGTAAACAAATGCGAGATCAAAATCCGACAGCTCCTATCTTGATTATTTAGTTTTAATAACTATTTCATAAAAAAAAAAATAAGAGCATAGATACCTAGTTAAACATGTTTTGTTTACTTTTTCTGGGAAGAAAATAATGGACATATGAGCATGTTTAGGTATAACGAATAAATAGTGGGTCACGCTATTGCCTTCATCCATCACTCCACAAAGGGCTCCGAGGGCGGCTTCGATGTACGAAAACACCTTTTTAAATATGGTATATTGGGTAGGAATCAACATTTCATCAGCATTATCATCATCATTTCTTAATAATTATGATACTCAAGTCATTTTAAAGTTCTTTATGCATTTTTTTATGTCACGGTGAATGCTAACGAGCACACAGGTCACCTGCATGGGTAGCACAAGTTGTCATTTCTCGCTTATCGCTCAGTGTGGCTCAAGTCGCTGGCAACTTGTGCTTGCCGCACTGATGCTAAGTGAAATCTGAGACCCTTATATATATATTTATGGCATAGAGAAGGCAAACGAGCACACAGGCCACCTGATGGTAAGTGGAAGCTGTGACCCATAGACATTCGCATTCACACTGCAAGCCTAAGACTGCAAATGCGTTGCGAACCCTGAGGACCAAGATGGAATACCTCTAGCTAGTCATTACACCGGCTGTCTTATCCCCACACCGGAACACAACAATGCGAACACTGCTGTTTGGCGGTACGTTAATGGATAAGATGGTGGTAGCGATCCGGACGGATCCTGCACAAGGTCCTACCACCCGCAAACGTGTCTAGCATAAAAACTGTTTTTTTTAATTTTAAGAACCTAGCCTTGGTTAGCACAGTTGCTAGAGACACTCGTATTTGTTCCTGAATCTATGCTTTTTAGGTATGTATTCATATATACATGTTTACCGTTGTCTATTTCCCATAGTACAAGCCTAGAACTTAGTTTGGGTCTAAGTATTTTTTTATGATAATAATTGTCTCCTCATCATTAACATGTAAATCGTTGCCGAATTGAGAAAGTCCTCCTTTTCTGAAGTCTTTGAAAAATACTTAAGGTATAAATAAACTGATAGTTTATTGTATTACTTGTAATTGTAGTCGTGGTGTCGAAACCCTACACCGAGCATGGCCCGACGTACTCTTGACCGATTATTTTAAACTGCCGCATCCACTACGCATTGCACACACGTTACATAATGGCGGACTCACGACCACTCAAGGCCGCGTAATTAGAGGAAAAACTTTTGTTTGCCATACACGCCTCTATTGTTTGAAAACAACTCAATTTGTTAGGACAGCTTGCACAAAAGGTTTGAAGATCGTCACGGATGTAGAAAATGGAACAAGTTTTTTTGACACCTAGCTATTGCACGAACTTTTAATGATGCGTCACGTTTTCGAATCGCTTTTAATATTCGAATTGTTTCACCGTTTAATTCACGTTTCGATACGTTATTTATGTATACTTTACTCAATGATGGTACGAAAGTGCAAAAATACTGTGATATTGTAAACTATTTATAATTATTATGTAATGATGTAAACCTTTTTCTTGAAAAAAATATACCTTGCCGAGTTTCTTACGCCGGTTCTTCTCGGGGCAAAGGTTTTATTTTTCGAACCGGTGGTAATGCTTTTTGACATTCATAGGGGCATTATAATTATGCCTAAATTGAAGAATAAAGAACTTTGACTTTGACTTTGACTTTGAAAGTCAACGCCGAGTGGCTCAAATTTGAGTAGGTACTATATAAATTCCGATACGGTTCGAAGTATTTGTGTGGTGAGCGCATGTACTAGTTCCTGAGTCAGGGCTGTTTTCTATGTATTTAAGTATGTACTGTATGTAAGTATGTGTGTCGTCAGCTGGTACCATACTACTTAGATCAACATCTCAGCTCAGAATTTCAGCCGAGATGCTTAACGTTAACGATCGACAGGACCATCCGGTAGCTTACTTTAAAAAAAAATCGATAAGGATATCGTTCTCGTAATGCATCATGGTCATAATATTACTGATTCGTACTCGTACTCAGAAAGATACTAGTTTATTAACATAATTTGAAACTTGCTCGTTAATTATTAATATTGCTACCAGAGGCATTCCATCGTAGTCCACAGGGTTGGCAACTCATTTCCGGTCTCAGGATTGCAATCTCAAGATCACTGTCTTAAGAATGTCTATGAGAATGTCTAAGAATGTTTATCCTGTGAACTCGTTTATCTTTTCTTTGCCATACAACTTGTTTCATAATCCTTATTTCTTATACAAATACCTATAATTCGTAGATCCTTTTAAGCATCGGAGCGTCTAAATATTCTAGATATAGGGTAAAGCCATATTGTCTTTGATGTATGTTATGGCATGGTTTTTAACTCGACGGCCATTACTGTCAAGTAAGGGTCTCCCCAAACCAGTCGACTCGGAGTCGGCTTTCGCCGAGTGTTTTACACCATACTATTCGCATTTAGCCGATCGGCCGTCTCAGCGGTTGTAAACCTACGTTCATCCGTCCCATCCTCGCCTCGGTACGGCCGCTGATAAGCCCGATCGCCTGCGATTTGCTATCGCAGCAGCTGTAGACGTACGATTGGTTCCGTACGGCCGTCGAGACGACGGATAGCTCTCTATGTTATAGTAAGCGTCTCCCCACACCTATCGACGCCGAACGGCTGTCATCGTAGCTACTCGGCCGTGGTCGAAACTGTTCAACTCTTGCCGGCACCGAACGGCGGCACTCGGAGATTTATGAATGCGAACGTGTGCGGTAGGCTGCTAACAGCGTCGTACAGATGCGAACAGCTTTACGGCAAAACGCCGTTTTCCCGTCGAAAGACGTCGTTTCGCGTCGGCCGAGCCTATTGACGTCTTATTCGCTCTTATTGCGTTGACATAAAGCTTTTTCCGTACGCGATTCGCCGAAACGGCGTCGACTGGTTTGGGGAGACCCTAAATAAGAGGTATCGTACCGTTGACAATACGATAATACGTCAAAAGCAATAATGTTTTACCGTGTAGAATAGAGCCTCTGGTGTCTTGTGGTCCAATTTTTTTTTCACGTTGGAGGTAGATGTACAGATTAAAATTTATGTTATGTAACGGTTTTCTTATCTATTTTAAAATATTACCTACAGTATTATTCGCTGCCTCTTTTTTCAAATATTCGGAGAGACCTTTTAATTTCCGTTTCAGGCTTACCTGCCCACGTAATCTTTCTTAGATTAGGATTTTAGTACTAACTTCCCTGCCAAGTTTTTAAATCCCCTGAGACTTAACCGATTCAAAAGTATATTCATTCTTGCTTTTTTTTTTGTAAATGCTCAAGGGGCAAGTTTGTATGAAGAAATTTATTATTATTTTTCTCATCGGCCACGGATGATTTTTTCATAGTTATTAAGAGGACCTCTAAATACACATAGATAATTATATATAATTTGTGGCGTTATATAATATCGGAGCAGAGAAATTAAAGATTTAAGTACTCAGTTTTAGGAACTAAAAGTACCCCCAGGTGTGAATATTTAAATATCTCGGCTCCGATGCACTTAAGAGTATTACATTACATAACAAAGTATGTTTATTTTGAATAATTTTATCATAATAATACTTTTACGAATGGCCGCTCACCTTGAAAATGTATGACTTTTACAAATTACACTTTTACCCAAACCTCTTTCCAAGTTTGTTGGTTCGAAGGTACGTTCGCTGTAGTATTTTTATTTAAAAATGCCATATTATGTTATCTTTTACACGGAGATTGACACAGGATGCTTGTCACGAAGCGAAGCGAAGGGTCGCTAGTATTTTATAATCTGTGGCGTGGCGCCCAATAACCACAGATTACATTATACATAACAATTATAAAACGGCACGGTCGATATACAGCACAAGACATTTTTAAATAATTACAGACAAAACTTTCCGGACAACGGATCAATCAACGGGCGGGAAAAAAAAAGGTTTATTTTTAAATAACTAATTAATTGTGTAGTTAACGCAAATGTCGCACCGTGAGAATGAAAGTGACCTAAGACTGGAGACTAAGTGGGAAATCAACAAAATTTGTTTACGTGTTAGCAAGTTTCTCCTTAATTATATCATAAGTACCCGAAACAAAGCTTAAAAAAGCGGCCAAGTGCGAGTCGGACTCGCGCACGTAGGGTTCCGTACCACTATACATCTAAATGAATGTTTTTCTTTATTCTTTATTATATTGGAGTTGATTGAATGAAAGGTAAAATGCGGTTTACGTATAAACGTATTAAAAAAAAACTAATTATTAGATCTCGTTGAAACCAATTTTCGGTGGAAGTTTGCATAGTAATGTACAAGGTAATGTACTTACATCATATATTATTATTACATTTATCATTCCCTTATTTTAGAAGTTACGGGGGGGGGACACACATTTTTCCACTTTGGAAGCGTCTCTCGCGCAAACTATTCCGTTTAGATTTTTTTTTTATTTTTTTTAGAAACCTCAATATCATTTTTGAAGGCCTATCCATAGATAACCCACACGTATGGGTTTGATGAAAAAAAAAATTGAGTTTCAGTTCTAGTTCTAAGTATGGGGAACCCCAAAAATTTACTGTTTTTTTTCTATTTTTGTATGAAAATCTTAATGCGGTTCACCGAATACATCTACTTACAAAGTTTCCATAGTACAGCTCTTATATTTACGGAATAAAGTGGCTGTGACATACGGACGGACAGACGGACGGACAGACATGACGAATCTATAAGGGTTCCTTTTTTTGCCATTTGGCTACGGAACCCTAAAAAGAACATCTTTGTGTTCCTTAGGTACGTATTTTTAAGTCAATTTTATTTGTTTTGTTTGTAATGTTTTGTTTTAACTATTAAATGCACTAAAGTTAATATCTGCACAAAAAATAAGTCTCTGTAGCATTAGACTTGACATAAATACCAACTACCTATTTATAATTAGGTCACTTTAATAGTAAAGAGTCATTGGTGAAGGCACAGCTTAAAATGTAAAAATTAATAAACTACTTTTAAGTCATTAAATTATATAATGACTCAAAAAGGACATCGGTCACTTGATGTAACGACGCACTAAGTTTTAGGTCACTGTTTTTTTTTAAATTTTGTGCACGCACTTCTGACGCAATACTAAATTGGTCATTATTGCAACGGCCAGAGGGGCGGGGTGTCCGGAAATGAAATTTAGATTTGATAAGCAAAAGAACATGGTTTTGATAAGCAAAAGAACATGGTCATTTTACGTATTAAACTCAACTTTTGTTCTCAGTGTGCGATGTGCAAGTTTACCCATCAATTTTCACATAGTCGGTATTTACAAAAATCTTTCCGAGGGTATTTAAATTAAGAACAAGATTACCGGTATTGCGGAATAGCCGTTTTACGGCGGTAAATATCCCGGAACGGCTATTGTTACCTAATGGAGCTCGTAAACACGAGGAAAACAATTCCGTGGAGAAATAATTCCGTCGGAATTTGCTTATGAAACTATGAATATTAGAAGATGGAATTTCAATGAGTCTGTTTAATTGAAATGTTCATAAATGTTCTCAATATTAATGTAGCTGTTCTGTTATCAATCGTAATAAAGATTTAACCTTATATTTTACCATTATAGTCTTTATATAGTATAAAAGATAAAGTGGTAGATAACATAATAAAAGATAAAGATAAAAGATAAAAGATGTTTATTCAGTACGTAGGCCACACGGGCACTTTTACACGTCAAAAATCTACCAGCGCTTCGCAAGAGACCACTGCTGAGAAGAAACGCCGCAAGAAACTCAACAGACAGTCGTTTTTTTTTTAAATTCTAGGTACTTATGATATTATACAATTATAAAGCTTAACCTTGCATTATATAAAACAATGAATTAAACATAAAACAAAAAAATAAAAAATATTCAAGCGTAGCTTGAGCAGGAAAATGTGTCAAAACTAAGAATTTTCATAGGGAGTAATAAGTAGTAGTAATAAATATATATATACTTTCCTATGATAGTGCAAGACAACCACCACATACAAAGTTTCCATACATTCCTACAGAAACCGTGTCCCCTAGACAATATACAATACGAAAAGCCACGTGATCTACCAGTGACGCAATTGCTTTAAAAACGAATCGAGTAGAAACGCTAATTAGCGTAATGCACCTAGACAAGGGCCTCTGTTTAAACGCTACGCAACGGAATTGAATGCGGATTTCATCAATAGATTATGTATGATTAATTCTGGATTATGTACGGGTGTTTTAAAACACATAAACCGAAGCGAAGCGAGGGTTCGCTAGGAATAAATGAACAATTATATCGGTTACAATCTTACGTAAATTGACTTAGTCCTAAAACTAAGCTCTAGGCTCTGAATACCACAGAACGCGATTCGAAGACACTTTTAAATAGCCTATTTTGACCTTACCTACGAACCTAGTGGTCCCGCGTTCAATTCTCGGTATGGACTAAGCCGCGTTCACATTTGTCTGACGTGTTGTGTTGTGATATTCTCTGTCGTGATGACTACTGTTCACATTTATCTGACGTGTTATGACGCATTTTTTTATCAGTTCCGTCTTGGCTCTCGTCGTTCATACTTCACGTGCGGCTCTGACGCGTCACAACACAGCACAGGCGCGTGCACACTGGTCCGATGCGCTGTGTCGTGTCGCTGCACCGCCCCCCGCACCTCACCCGCGTTCTGACGCGGACCGGGATCGCTTGTGATGCGACACAACACAAGCGATCACAACACACTGCATCAGATAAATGTGAACGCAACCATATTAAATGTATGAAACCGATACTGTTCTGACGCATCACGACACAACACGTCAGACAAATGTGAACGCGGCTTTATACGAATTATCAGATCTGAAAGTACGAGTAGGGATGTGATGTGACCCTACCTAATGGGGTTTATAACATATTTAAAATTATGTAATTAAATAAACTGAATATATTTAATAACAATTGGTATTATCTTATTCCAGATAACCGAGGCCCATGGGATCGAGTCAACATATCCGTGGATAGCCACGGTGTTCATAAAAAACAATGACAACAACCAATTTGAATACATCTGCGATGGCAGCTTGATGTCCAATAAGGTGGTTCTTACTGGTGAGTTATAAATACGGTGTTATTCTAGGGCTCTATTCTACTTTAAACAACCATATTGCTTTTGACATGTTATCGTATTGTCAACGTTACGATAGCTTTTTTTTACTTGACTGTAATGGCGGCTGAGTTAATAACAATACGATGACATCAAAGGCAACATGGTTTTACCGAGTAGAATAGAGGCAGTCTTAAGAAGATTTTGACGATGATGATGATATTATCTTCTTAGACGTATATGTTGAGGGCGACACTCTATCAAATTACTAAGATCTTAGTACTTCACTTTTCAGCGCGAGCCGACTTGACCGTTTTTTAGTATTTGATGACTTTCTTTAGTTTCTACTATAAATACATTATCATACCAAATGTGACGCTTACAATACAATACAATACAAAACACTTTATTGAACACCAAACAAAACATTACAGAGATCCAGTAAAATTAAAACAAAAGCAACAGGTAAACAACATGCGGTCTTATCGCTAGTTAGCGATCTCTTCCAGACAACCTTAACAGGGACATGGTGTCGAACAAAAATATTTTACACAGTAGGTGGCGCAGACTTCACGCAAGCAATAACAAGACACTTTTTGTAAATAGATAGGTAAATATATACAAATACACACAAGATATATACTATTAGCATAAATAAACAAATAATTATAAATAAATACATAAATAAATACCAATATATCCACATCAGAGAAAACAATAAAAAGACAGCCACACGATAGAAATTGACGGAGACGAGAACAATTATGACTGCGACAAAAAATGCTCATGAAGAAGTTACCGCTTGCTTTATTCCTTTAGCATAGCACAAAAAAAGTCCACCGTTTTAACACGTATTCGAAAACATAATCAACCCTCTATTTAATACGGTTTGAAAGATGCAGCGGATTAAAGTTAGGGCAGACGGACAGACAGCGTCTAGGCATATTAATACAGTCCCTTCGGATAAGGAACTCTAGAAAAAAAAGGTCCTACTAAAAAAGTTTGCATGAATCCGCACGAATATAAGCGTATTAAAATTAGACACTCAACTTGCATGTTTGATGTTCAACAATCATACGGAAACATTAAGTAAACTCTAGCAGTAAAACCAAGTAAGTTACATTTTCCCCCGAGAGGAATACATACAACTTCAGTTAATTAATTTTATAGTTTTGCTTTACAAGAGAGCGAGTAATAAAATTAGAACTGGCTGTAAAACCCTGTAACTGAGGATTTGATTTATCAAGAGGGTACAATTAAGTTTTGAGCTTAACATGTTTTATGGGGGATAAACTTTTTACTGAGGTTGTATTTATACCAGGGATGTAACAGAGCTCCGGTTCCGCTTCTGTTAAGTCGGAACTTCCGTTTAGTTTTAAACATCCGCTTCGTTTCTGGTTCTGTTACTTCCAAAACGGCTTTAAAGGCTGATGATTCATGTTTGGAATTTTTATTATGAATAGATAGACTTGGCTTAGACCTACCCTTAACATCTCATCCACCTCCATCCAATCCACCTATCACTCGGGTTCCGCTTCCGCTTCTGGTTCCGTTAAACTAAATTTAAAACATCTGGTTCCGGTTCCGGTTCCGATATAACCACATCTGTTACATCCCTAATTTATACTATTTATAATGCATAATTAAGGGGATTGCACATAGAAGCTTAAATCGCTTTGCTCTAATAAAAACTATTCAAATTTATCTTCTTGCGATAACTATTCTCACTGCGTAAATCAAGTCCAATTCCACGACTTTTTTATAATGTTCTAGTTGTTATGAATAACCACAATGGTTTGTACGTTTCCGGCTTTACCATTTGTTTATTTTTCCTGGAAATACTTTCGTGGAAAGGAAAACCTACAATCCTAGCTTTTCATATTAAAAATAGGACTTAGTTTAAAGGAAGAACAACGTTATCGCATTATGTATGGACAGTTTTAGCTTCACAATTGCAATGGTATTAAGGGCTTGGTTAGCTTTCACAATCTCCGGGTAAATCCGGATTCGCGTTGAACAATAAAATATTTTAAAACAGAGTAACAGCAATTCTTATTTAGTTTTCTTTAATTCGTATAGTTTTTTTTAAAGTAATTGAGACCTCGATGTTAAGTTTAAGTAAGTACTCACAGTTGTTATAAATTTACGGACACTCAATGTTAGTTTACATACATTAGCGTGTCTGTCATTTGTTGAAGTCGTATATCGCTATTCCCTCGGGATTATCCAATTATTAAAGATAAAAATATCTATGTGTTATTCCAGACTATAATCTATCTCTGTGCCAAAGTTAATTTAGATCTGCTGATCTATCTCCTAACGCACTTGCAATCGCAATTGACTTCAAAGTGGAATAATATGACAGAAAAGGGCAACGATTCAATCTTTCTGTATTATCTGAAGGTAGTGAATCAAGCCGTAAATATATTATTATTACCATATCGGTACTGTACTTACGACCTTTTAAAACGTGTAATGTACACCATGTAAGCCTATAATTAATAAAGCCATTCACCAACCCAAAAAAAGTCCCCAGAAATCAAAGTAATGTCCATATTTGTTCTCAAAAAAACCGCTTGACTGAACTCGTATGATTTGCACTCTACTAAGTTACGTCTTACTTACATGCCTTTACGCCTTATTTAGTCAATTACCAAGTTAAATAATGCCATTTGAAAACTTTAAAAATGTATGAAGCTTTAAGGAAATAAAGATGAAAGTCGAAAAATTCGACTGCTCTGTAAGAGGTGTTTACGGGAGGGAGAGATGGCAAAAAAAAACTTTGTGCGTAGGCTTGGAAATAAAATATGATGCGTGGTACTTGACATGAGAAAATATGCTGTCTCGTCCGCAGGGATGGGTAGGAATCTCTGTTTTATTTTAACGATGCACGGTTACGTCGTTTTAGCCCCAAGGGGTCAAAAATGTATATGCCACCAGACGTTCATTAAAAAAAGACTAAGTAGCTAGTACAATAAATAATGCCGTTTAATTAATTATATTTGTTGTATATGTCTTGTTATTTTTTGAAATAATATTTCGGCGGGTTTAAGGTTGTAGCAACACTTTAGTTTTTTTGTTCAACTTCATCAGTAGTGGAGGGAATGTTCAGATGGTCGTAAAAGGAAAATTTTCAAGATTTTGACACGGTTAGATGACTTGTAGATTGTGGTATATTGCCCAGTGGGTCTGTTTCATCAGTGACTTCTAAAAAAATAACATCTTTTCTCAGTGATAAACTAAAAATGTAGTGCTGACTTTTCGGGTTTTGTACATGATGTGGAGCTTTAATCTTATGCAGCAGTGTTCGCTTTGTTATGTTCTGGTTTGGGGATAAGACAGCCGGTGTAATGACGACGACGACGCGCTGGCCTAGTTGGTAGTGACCCTGCCTACGAAGCTAGCGGTCCTGGGTTCAAATCCCGGTAAGGGCAGATATTTGTGTGATGAGCAAGAATATTTGTTTCTGAGTCATGGATGTTTTCTATGTATTTAAGTATATATTTCTCTATATAAGTATTTATATCGTTGTCTAGTACCCATAGTACAAGCCTAGAGCTTAGTTTGGGACTAGGTCAATTGGTGTGACATTGTCCCCTGATATTTATTTATTTATTTATTTATTTATTTATTTAATGACTAGCATAGAGGCATTCCATCTTAGTCCTCAGGGTTGGCAACGCATTTGCAGCCTTAGTCTTGTGAATGCGAATGTCTATGGGTCACAGTCTCCACTTACCATCAGGTGGCCTAAAAAAGAACATTTCCGATTACTATGAAGTTTAAAGTGGCTACACTGCCTACATTCTACTAAGTCCATTACAACTTATAAAACACGAACCGTGTCTGAACAAGTTCCAGAGATTTCTTGTTCTTACTTCTTACATCTTTCTTGTATTATATGCAGTTTTAAAGTTATAAAGAGCAGCATTCAGTTTTTTTACCTTAAACAAAAGGGAAAGCGGAACCCTCTGAACTTGACGCCATTTTTATCTAAATGGAAGAAAACGTGTAAATGGTGTGCGACGCTGATTATTGTAATGTACGCTGAAATTTGAATTTTATCATGACGTCACTTTGCTCGCTTGTGATTATGATAAATGACAAGGAAATTAGGACTCAAGCAAAAAGGCTGTCTGTTAAAAAGGTTTATTAGTTGCAAAGATATTTTTATTATATGTCAGTTATAAGGATTGTTTTTAGCGTAAATTGCTTTGCAAAGTAATGTAGGTAGCTAATTAGACTTTGCCAAATCCAATATATAACTGAAGTGTAACTGAAGTGGCAGTGGGCGGGGCACATTGCTCACAGGACTGATGGCCGATGGGGTCAGAAGGTTCTGGAGTGGCGTCCGCGGACCGGAAGACGAGCTGTAGGTAGGCCTCCAACAAGATGGAGTGACGACCTCGTCAGGATCGCGGGAGCGCGGTGGATGCGAAAAGCACAAGACCGGTCTGAGTGGAAAGCCTTGGGGGAGGCCTATGTCCAGCAGTGGACGTCTTTCGGCTGACATGATGATGATGATGATGAAATCCAATATATTAGACATTGAGATTTAATTGTTAGAGAGGTCACATTTCCGATGAGAAAATTGTGTGATATAGAAATTTAAATTTCGGAAAATATTACTGACTCGACTTAAAGGCGAATTGAGGTGGAAAAAGAAACCCTTTGAAAAGAAGTAAAATAAAAAGCAAAGCTAATTTCGTTTTCTTATTTCTGCTTCCGTATATACATACTTAAGCTTTTGAGACGTTCCTATTCAATTAAAGTACCAAATAAATGGGTTTGGAATCACAAATATGTTTTTTGTTAATTTAGTACTTTTTTTTTTCAGCCGCACGCTGTCTTGTGAAATCGAATGAAACTGAAGATGTCAGCAACATACTCGTTATTTTGGGCAAAAGGTCGCTGCAGGCCACGGGACCTAATGAGAAAGTTTTAAGGGTAACGTCTCATCATTTTCAATGTCGAATCCAAATGTTTTATAACTCTACAAAAACTAGTTAAAAAAAAGGTGTGAACACGTGAAAGAAGCAGCTCGCGTTTTATGAGAGAAAGCAAAACACTGCATGCAAAACGAACGAGTGCTATTTCAAAAGAATAAGCGTGAAACTGTTTCCTCCGATGGATATTCGATGGTGGAAATGCAACACAATTGAATTTTCATTTCGAAAGTGCTGTTCTTTTTTTTTTTTTTTGGTAATCGCCTGAGGGGCCAAAGACAAAAGTCCTTGCTTTTGTTTGCTTTTTCGTTGAGTTACTTTAAGAAAAAGAAAAAGGGGCAGAGGTGAAAATCCCTTCCGGAGACCTGGGAATGGAGGGCCCAGGTACTGCCGGGCTCGCACCGGCTAAAAACACCAATGCCCCTATTACCAACTAGAATTTAGACTCCCGCGGATACTACCCCAGCCAGTGCTGAAAGGCCGGAGGAGAAAGTCCTTCCTCCGTTTACTTATCCGCGGGGTTTTTCCAAAAAAAAAAAAAAAGGGGGGATAGGAATGGGGGTTGGGATGGGGGGGAAAGTGCTGTTCAATGTGTCACAAAGACAAACTTTTGTGACAAAATTTAAGGACAGCTTTTTTTGCGGACGGTACTGTTCTTTGCACAATCGTCGGCTGCTTATAGGGTAAAAGTACCATTTGTGGCCACTGTACCCTTTTTGGCTATTTAAAGTTGGAGGTGTTGTACTGTAATATTACAATAAAATATTCATAATTCAGTCCTAACTATACTGAAGATTAATGTAAAGATGAAATATAAAAAAGAAAATGTATTTTGTCAATATTTGTTAAAATTTAGAGTGGCCAAAAACGGTGTAAAGATGACCGAAACAGGTACTTTTACCCTATCCACCTAACGAGCCCAAATGTAATCAGTCGACGATAAGTGCATTATATTCTGCAGCCACCTTGTATTTGCATTGCATTGTATTCAAAATTGATTGGCCATATCTGAACAAATAAATAATTCAAATTCATAACAACAACTAATTTGACAAAATAGGGTGGCCAAAAAGTGGTACTGATGTTAATGATTTTCAGGTGAAATCTGTCAAGCTACATGAAAATTTCACTGCCACCGAAGGAAGAGTTAACAATGATTTGGCAATTATTGTACTAGCTGAACCTATACTGTTCAATGATGACATACAACCAGTGTCATGGAAAAATGATGAATTTGAAAGTATACAATCTGCTGTAAGTGTAACAAGAATTCAGAAGTTTTATTCACTTATAACGAAAACCTCTCTAACGAAAAAATCAATTGATTCTGAAAGTTAAAGGTTTAATAAATCAAGAAATGATTAGTAACAGTTCAAATTCTAGTAGAATCATATAAGAATTGGTCCTGTCGTGACAGAAACGGGAAACAAATTGACGTGGTTTTATTTTACCAGATCGAAAATTTAATTTGACAAATTGCATTTCTTAATTGTATTTTGTTGAGTTCGAGGTATGCGATGCCAAGACACCTATGTACTCGACATTTTAATAAGTTAGTTATGTAGGCCGTAATAAAGCCTAGACTCACTAGAGAGCCGTAACTGTAAATGTTGCACGTAAAATCATGATATGTGTCACGAACGTGTTCTCCTCTAGAAGCTCGTTACTGTCCAGGCAATGAAAAGAACAGAGATATATGACTCCTTTAGCTCTATTTCTTTTACTTTGAAATTACAAACTACAACCAAAGCAGCTAAGGAAAAAGTTGCATGTACCTAAAGTTAAAATCTCTCCTAAAAAGAGTTATGGGCTTGTTAGATACGTAATCCTCTTTTTTCAGACAACGGGCTGGCATGTTACCGGTCACCTAACGCCGATATTCTTCGAAGCAGGGTCCAGCAAATCGTGCAAAAAGGAATCGGAAGCTCTGAACACGTTTTGTGCAACATTTGGAGATGGTTTGTTAAAGTCTGTGTATTTTTAGTGGGATAAGGCATGTTTTTGAAATTGGTTAGTACATTCGGCAAAGTGGAATAGTAACAACCATGAACCAGTGTCACGTTATAGTATTATAGGAAAGTAGTCACGCCCTTTAGGAGTTTCTGTTACCTATTTCTACTTAGGCGCGGTTGCGTCGATGCGCGTTGCTCGGGGTACTTAATATGCACGCCACTGAAAGATTTTCGCGAACTGTCAGAATTTATGGAAAAAAAAGAATAATGGAATAATGGAATGATGTACAAAATGAAATCGAAGACATGATCAAAAGTGATATGACTTAGTTTAGCATACTAATCACACAATGATCAAAATTATAAACCTATTGTTAAACAGTGTGGTAACCCTACTTGACAGAAAGAGATTTACTTATTTCGACAAAACAACAAAACAAATAATTACCAATTGCTGACTTGAATTGGGATTGTTCATATTTTTACAATTACTTTAATTCGAAAACCATTTCGAGGAATAGGGTTTTAAAGCCGTTCTGCATAAAGTTTTCAAAATATTTCTACATATATTTCGGATATTTCGACAAAATAATATTTAACCTTTGTTTGACTTTTGTTTTGGGCTTGAAGCCCTCGTAGGTGTTTCTTACGGATTAGGCGAAAACCGCTTGAATTTGTATGTTTTAAAACACTAATACAATCGCTTTTTATGATTAGATATAATTTAATTGTTGTAATTAATTAGAAAATGCCAACCCAAAGTTAAAATAATCATGTCGTCCATAAAATGTCTGCTAATTAAAAAAGATATTAAAACAAAACTATTGGTTCAAATACAAAATTAATGAAATTGATCTCTTAAAATGAACTTTCTTTCGAATGAAAATGTAAAAACCGTGAGTTATTTTTATTGGTCTATCCCAATCGTCACTGTAATTAAAGTGAATTTAAAGTAAAATAGTCTGAATAGGATCCATAGAGAATATGATTCTAAAAATAGAGTAACCGTCGGCGATTTAAATAAAGGGAAAATTAACAAGAAAGAAATAGCTTTTGTTTCTTGTAACTATTGCTTAGAAATGGCCATTAATTACCCAGTCTGAAAAACTCGTTTTTGATGATCATGTCTTCGATGTCACCCTGTATTGTTGTTTTTTATAAGTATATTGATATAAGCGCTTGACGCAAGCGTTAATCCTATATAATTTCGTTAGTGATAACGTTTTTGCAATCATCTTAATATCTGGCTAGTGTAAAACTAGACAAAAAAAAATTACGCTAACGTAAACAATGTTCGAAAACTGACAAAATGTATGGAATTTACATAAGCGCTTAACGCAATCGTACAAGAGTTTACCTCAATCCTATACATTTTCAATAACGCTGACGCTTTTACAATGCGTCTCCTTGTCAAGGTGTTGTTTACAGTTCGTTATATTTACATCGTAGGCAAATTTTATATTAATTCAAATACAGAAAGCATGTCTTATCTTCAACAGTTAAAGGTACTGTTACTATAACTTCAATCACAAAAGACTGTAACAACTTCGTATTATTCGTATCTTTTAAATCTTTTAATATGTCATCAATATAAATTTAAAGTTTCGACATCTTAACGGCATTCCAAGAATTAAAATGCAAGTATTCAAAAGCGGATTTATCAATTTCAGATATCACCACATGCCCAAGTTTTGGCGGTCTGTTCGTGTCACGTCGAGCTGAGTCTGAATGGTGCCTCCAGGGTATCGCTACTGGGAATCCTACCAGTAGGGGAGTATGCTTCAACAAAGATGTCAGTTTTACCAACATCAGCAACTACTATCAATGGATTGTTAAAAATGTTGATGATAATAAAGATAATTAAATTAATAATGCTGTTTTCCAGGAACGTGAAGTAGCTGGAATAGGGAATATTCATGACTTTTTCACATAGCTTCAATAAAAGTTGATTCATGTAGGAAATAGTTGAGAAAAAATAATTATTTAAACATTTATAGAAATAACCAAGATATTAGCCCACAAAGGAAGTTGATATGGCCGACCTGTTACGTGACGTCACAGTGCATATCGGATCCCTGACTAATTTCGCTGTCTAATCAGCAGTATAAAATGCTTGTAGGTATTTCCTGGCCGATTCTATTTTCATTTCACGTTTGGTGATTTCTTTTTTATTTTCATATTTTGTTGAGAAAATATAGAAATATCTTGTATATTTTTGGGTCCTGCAATTTGCGCCAACTTGGCCGTCCTTCTCAACGCACGTATTAATTTGATGGACGATGTGAGTTTTAGTCGTCGGGGAGTACGAACAACATTTAAGGGCGCGCATTTTTCAAATAAGTCGGTAACTTAACATCAACCACTTAGTGGATGTGAAGTTAAGACAAGATTATTACAAGATTAACACCTCTTACCGTGGGTACTAATAATAACAAAAAAAAAAAGTGGCTGTGACATACGGACGGACAGACATGACGAATCTATAAGGGTTCCGTTTTTTGCCATTTGGCTACGGAACCCTAAAAAGCAGTTACAAATGATCAACTTTGGATGCACTTTATTAGCATTTTAATAGTAGGTCTCCACCAGAGGCAGGGTCTTCTCAATAAAACAATGTCGGGGTTCAGAGGTCAACAAGAGAATGTATTAAAATAAAAGAAACAATATTGTAGAAAGAAGGCCAGCACAGGGTTATTATTATGCTGTAGTGAATAATCAAAGATTTATGCAATGTTTTTGTCTAGTTCGCTTTTATACACGTTTCGTGATTCCGTTTCTTTCATGTTTTTTATTTTTTGATTGTGCAATAAAGAGTTTACATATTTAAAAATACTGCTCTAACGTCCGTAATAAAGGGCCCCACTGCGTGCCTCCGCATAGTACTGAGTGGGTCCCTTATTGACGCAACGTACGGCACAGATGAAAAATGTTATCATTTGATTCCTTGTTATTGCAATCTGTGTCGTTTTTCTGTTATCAATTAATTTTCTTTCTTTCTTTCTTCTCCCCGTATACCTTAACATACGTTTGTGAAAATGCAATGGGCAGTTTAAGCGCTCAGAGAATGATCGAACACTACTGGGAAGCTATTTTATTTATGTGAAAAAGCAGCGAGACGAGCAAGCGAGTCGCCTGATGGCAAGTGATCATCGCGACCCATAAACACCCGCAACACAACAACAACATTACAAATTATATCATGCTATTAAGATAAACAAACATGGATATAAAAAGATATACAAAGTGAAACATAGGAAACATTTTCACCGAAGAACTTCTAGATTTTAATACAGAATGGACCAAAAAGAGGTGCTTGGCAAAGAAAATCTCAAGTATTGAAGCACTGCGCATCTCACATCTGCATAACGTTTTCGCAACGCGATGGGATCTTCTTACGGTTTCTGGAAAATTCCGATTTTAGACGTCGCTTCGGAATACGGTATTTGTGGGGATAAGGTTGTCAAAAGTATCAGTAATAATGAATAACTTAAAAACTCTAATAGTTTTGGAAAAAAGTTTTTTTAATAGCAAGAACAAGGAAAACGAACACACAAACCACCTAATGGTAAGTGGGATCTTGTATATAGACATTTGTATTCTCAAGGCTACAATCCTAAGGCCAATATTAATAAACTGATCTCAAATACAATGGTCGTCTCGAGATGCGTCAAAAATGACAGTGTTCTATGGTTAGGCGTTTACTTTGACGTATTTTGTGACGGCCTCACAGTCAAAGTGAGTTTATTAATGCGGCCATTACTGCAACAGGGGTCGAAACAACAACGAAGGCAACGAACGTATCATTACGGAGAATTTTCATTTCATCGAAAGGCATTTCTCACTGCTTGTGTTCATTTTTTTTGGTCGTCATGTGCCTAACCTAACCTACGTAATTATATATGTAGATATCCTCAAAGAATATTTTTTTAGTAGAAAATAGCGTTCGATAATCGATAAAGGGAAATTCGATAATTTTATCGAATTTCACTGGTTACTCTGCTAAAGCGATACCAACCTTAACTGGACTTAAATGGAATGCCTTATTCCTTAACGGAACCTTGCTATCGGCGTTAGGTTAAAGGATACGAAAGTGGTAGTAGTGTACGGATCACTAAAATTATGTAATTAGTTTACGTGCAGTCACGGATTTTAATTGTTATGCCACTATGGGACCCTGTCATAATGACCGCGTCAAGTGACGAGAGAGAAATTACATGGGAATTAATCGAAGGTTTTATACGACAAGGTTCTATAGTGGTATATCAATTAAAGTCTCTGACCGTACCTACTCGTAAATTATAACAGAAATATCATCCAAATTATAACCGTTGCCATCGGGATACATATTTCAATTCAAAGCACGTACGAAAACCTGCATCAGAAATATATAAAACGTACTCGTTACCATATCGACAAATAGGAGTCGTATCTCATCAGAATGTGCATTTGCAGAAGCGACCCTAAATCTTTACGATACGGTCATAATTTTATGATCGGAAATGAGATCAAAATATAAATGACATGTAACTTTATAGAGTTTCGTGCTTCAAGTACCGATGAGTTAGGTGTTATAGTATGGTCTAGTGCAGTGCTGTTGAAGTTGTTGTTGGTGGTTTCAATACTGCTAGCAAACTTTGAGTGATAAGCGCTTATGTTATAAGCATATTTTTTTTGTTTGGCATAGAGAAGGCAAACGAGCACACACGCCACCATGGTAACTTGAAACTGTGTCCCATAGACATTCGCATTCACAACACTGCAAGCCTAAGACTGCAAATGTGTTGCTAACCCTGAAGACTAAGATGGAATGCCTCTATGCTAGTCATTACACCGGCTGTCTTATCCCCCAAACCGGAACACAACAATGCGAACACTGCTGTTTGGCGGTTGGTTAATGGATAAGATGGTGGTAGCGATCCGGACGGACACTGCACAAGATCCTACCACCCGCAAAATATGTATGTATGTATTTATATAAACGCTTTATTGTACTAGAACAATTACGTAACACAAATATACGTAACTCTCAATATATTTCGAAACCGATCATTTCGTTACAAATTATAAACTTGCGTAGAATAATCTGTATAATCTGGTGAATCTTGGGGGCTATTGCTATTACCATGCTGTGCTGGCTTACTTGCATGTATTTTTATTCAATTTATTGTTCATCCGGATTGAGGTTGAACTAGGTACCTATGAACTTGTTTACAGCTTGATTTTGTTGTCCTATTAAGCACAATTTCCACTAAACGGCCAGCAACGGATCGGATCGGAAAGAATAGTTATATGCACGGATGCGTAATATGAACGGATGCGGCGACAACCGATCGTGTCCGGCAGCATGTGGATGCATATCACTGAGCGGTAACGGTGATAGGTTAAATATTAAAATGTCAGACATAAAAGTAGTAAAAATATATCTTGCGACAACTTCACACTAATCGCCCTAGTCCCAAATTACTCTAGCTCTAGACTTGTACTCATATATACTATAGTTAATATACAATGAGTAACATACTTATACTTACTAAGAAATAAATACTCGCGCTTATCTCTCAAATATTTGCCTATTCGAGCCCAGGACCGCTGGCCAAGCTTCGTAGGAGAGGTCATTATTATAAAGTAGCCTATTAACTTTCAGTGTCGATTACCCATTGTAAGCAGAATTTTAGTTTTACATAAAGCAAAAAAGACTAAATGTATGCAAGCCTTTGTATATGTGTTCGGAAATCGATTTGAATTAGCATATATCTACCCTCCGCGCTCCGCTCGTTAAGTTCGGCTTCGCATAACTTAATTCCGTTTTAATCAAACAATCCTTCTAATACATTAGTTTCGGCATTAAACCAATATTATAAACCTAACGGATCGCGTTAAGTGAAAGTTCATCAATTCAAGAAGTTACAGTAGTGCAAATTCCAGTTAAATCCCAGTGATTACATTGTTATAAAAGTGCGAGTCCGGTGGGTAAACCGGCCGGCGAGTTACCTTATCAGCAGTGCTTCGCAACGGAACGCCCGGTACCACGATACAACATCGAGACGCCGTGAGTCATCGTGCGCCGTACAAATCAAGGGCCTCGGCAGATAGAATTAGCGATAACTGTGATCTCGTGGTACCGGCTGAATAATAACTTATAAAATGCCGCGACTGGCGAAAACAAAAATATGCTCGGGGTGCAAAGGAGATTTAACAGACACAAAAAATTCAATGCAATGTAAGCTGGACGAATGCGGAAAAGTTTTTCACAACCAGTGCATTAACGCAAACAAGCTAACCCCTTCAGAAAAATCGAACTGGGTCTGCCCGGATTGCAAAGCGGAAGCGAAAAAAGGTGGAGATAATTCCTCTACACCAGTACGGGTCCCAATCTCTACTGATAACATAACACTGCGTAAAAATGTGCAACAGACTAAATCCATCCCGGAGTCGTCAAACTCGGACATCGCGGCTTTAACTGCCGAAATAAAATTACTCAGAGGTGACGTGTCTACTATTAAATCTCAAATAGGTTCGGCAATGACGACTATCGCGACATGTTGCGAACGTATGGACACAATTGCTAAAAAAATCTCTGAAACAGAAAATAGGCTCCTGGCACTTGAATCGCAGCAAGTAGAAAATACACTGTTAAAGGCCACCGTGCAAGACCTTGAAAATAGACTCAACCAGCAAACTCAGAATGCCCTGCGGAATGACATTGAGATAATGGGATGTCCTGAATTAAATAATGAAAATCTCCATCATATCGCGCTGACCACGGCCACAAAAATTGGGTTAAGCATCTCTGAACTGGATATCGATTATGTCATGAGAGCGGGCCCGCGAAGAGATCTAAAAAACAACGAGTCAAGCCAATTACCCCGACCGGTGGTGGTACGCTTTACCCGCAGGAAACTTCGAGACGATCTGCTTGCTCATGCTAGAACACGCCGCAATCTTGACACCACAGGCATCATACCTGATTGCTCGCCTCAAAAAATTTACATAAATGAGCGCCTGTCACGAGAAAATCGCCAGTTATTTCGTTTGGCCAGGCAAAGAGCTAGCCAAGCCAACTTCAAGCACTGCTGGACAAGATATGGCGTTATATACACTCGCAAGGTGGAAGGAGCTAACGCAATCCCAATCTTCAATCAGGACAGCTTGGACCGTGTGTTTGGCCCGGCTGGCGATGATGCTCCCGCCAGCTCTTCGAGCTAGATCTCTTTGTGGAAACGGTTTGAGTAATCTTTTTTTAGTTTTAAAATTCCTAGTTTGTAAAATGCAGCGGCATCTTAATTCCAGTTATGCACTGTGCCTTAGTTATATTTTTAATTGCATATACAAAATATCAGTCACAGGTTCTTGTCTTATAATCGAAGTGATAATATTCTTCCAAGTACACACCACACTCACACACCCACTAACACACTTCCTCCACATTTACGTACATAAGAAAGCAAGTTGCTCAGCAGCGTCTCCTATTGCGTGGCAAAACTCGATTGCAGCGGACCCTAAGCGGCTGCGTACGGCGCCGGCTTAGATACGGTAAATGATATTGACGAATCATTTTCTATCACTTGCCACGCGGTAGACGCTCCGGAGCAATGCAAAGATATATTTTCCCCAAAACACAAAATCAAAATCTTAACCTTCAATATACGAAGCCTTCAGCGTAATTTTACCAACTTTCTTATTACTTTTAACCGGTTAAACACAATGATAGATATTATAGTATTGACAGAATGCTGGTTAAAGGATGGCTCAGTGGTCGACGGGATCGACGGATACACCTTCTACCGTTCACAAAAATTTGGCAACCAGGCTAGTGGTATAGTCGTATATGTTAAAAATATCTGGAATGCTCAGGTGAGTGAACCGCAATTTCAAGATGCTGACTGTCTATCTATAAATATTCCTAAGAAATTCGCATTGATAGCCTTATACCGCTCGCCCTCAGTGACGGATATTTCCCCATTTTTAAACTCACTGGACACCATAATTAAAACCACCGATGCGTCAACTGATCTTATCGTCACGGGTGACATGAACATAAATATTTTGAAAACTGACACTCCACATGCATCTGAGTATCTGTGTCTGATGGCTGGCCTAGGTCTAAGATCAGCCGTTAATAAGCCAACAAGGGGTAATGCATGCTTGGACCACATGTTTGTAAGATCTAAAAAAAACCTGGAAGGTCTTATATGCGCTTCTGATATTACAGACCATGATATCATCATGCTCGGTATGGTGACTGAATCTAAAGTACCCCAAAGTCATCGATTTTATAATAAAGTGGACTACGATGCTATTTGTGCAGGACTGGCTAAGGTGAGTTGGGAGGAAGTCAAGAAGGAGACGTCAGCTTCCGAGGCAGCCAACAAATTTACTGTTATCTTAACCAAATTAATTAAAAATCACACGAAGAAAATTGCCTTGACTCGCTCTAGGTTTAATCTTAAGCCATGGATTACCCCGGGGTTAATAAAATGTGCTAAACACAAGGATAAACTTCATATCATTACGCGTAGAAATCCGAGTGATGTTACTGCTAAACTTATTTTTACACGCTATAGAAATTTTTATATTAGTCTTATTCGTAAACTTAGAACAGATTATGAAAGTAAACAACTTGCTGAAAATCAAAATGACCCGAAAAGGTTGTGGGCGACTATTAAAAACATAATGCAACATAAACAAGACAAAAGTACTCCAGCTTTTACCACAATTAAACCTAATCTGAGTGAATCCCTTAACCACCTAAATGAATATTTCTCGACGGTTGGTCAGTCACTGGCAAATAAACTGCTAAGTCAATCCCAAGTAACTGAAAAAACACTTGCCTCCCAAGTAGAAGTACCTATATCTCCTACTAATTCTTTCTTTATATCCCCTACCGATAGTCATGAAATTGAAACAATAATAACGAATATAAAAGTAGACAGTTCCCCAGGCATGGACGGGATAAGCAACCGACTCCTGAAACTCGCCAGCTCCTCAATCGTCGAACCATTGACTATTATATGCAATCTTAGTTTAGAGACAGGGTGCTTTCCAGAGACATGGAAGAATGCTGCCGTTGTACCAATACACAAGGGAGGTAACAAAGGATCTGAATCTAATTATCGCCCTATCTCACTTCTATCCAGCCTCTCTAAGATCCTGGAAAAACTGATGAATAAGAGACTCGTAGACTATCTGGAGAAAGAGGGTCTATTATCGGACAGACAATTTGGCTTTAGGCAAAAAAAATCCACGGAAGATGCTGTCGCTCTATTCACGAAGTTTATCACTTCATACCTGGACAAGGGCCTTACCAGCGTGGGAGTATTCTTAGACCTGGCAAAGGCCTTTGACACGGTGTCCCTACCCATTCTGTTTCGGAAGCTCGAGTTGTTAGGAATCAGAGGAAAAGCCCTGTCCTGGTTTCAAAGCTACCTGACCAACAGACAACAATGTACCAAGCATGACGGCACCTACAGTACACTAAGACCAGTGAATTACGGGGTCCCGCAGGGGAGCATCCTTGGGCCTACCCTATTTATAATGTATTTAAATGACCTGGCATACCTTCCTATCAAAGGGGCAGAGATAATCTGCTACGCAGACGACACGGCAATACTGTTTCATGGAAGCTCATGGGCTCAATGTCGGAATATAGCTCAGGCAGGTCTTTCAACCCTTTCCGAATGGCTCACAAGTAACCTTCTAACATTAAACGCCAGTAAGACCAAATATTTGTGTTTTCATAAAACTAGGGCTTCCGCACCTTCAAACCAAACGATCCTCAAACTTCACCTCCCAGGATGTGGACAAGGACAGGGAAGGGCAAGTGATACCTCAATAACTTCTTGCAACTGCAGCTCAATCGATAGAACAGAAAGCATCAAATACCTGGGCGTTATCTTAGACGAGAAATTAAACTTCGGGAAACACATAGAAGCAGTGTCAGCACGGGTACGTAAAATGGTCTACACCATGAAAATGCTTAGAAACTCGGCAAACAAATTATTATTGAAAACGGTGTACCTAGCGTTATGTCAAGTAATTATTACGTATTGCATAATCATTTGGGGAGGGGCCGCTACAACCCTGCTGATAACCCTGGAAAGAGCTCAGAGGCATGTTCTCAAGGTTATGACCAATAAGCCCAGACTCTACCCGACCGCAGCTGTGTACAGAGAAACGGAGGTACTCACTGTGCGCAAGCTGGCAATTGTGAGGTTGGTTGTTGCGATGCATCGCAAGGTGATCGCATGCAAAGATTACGACACAATGCTAAAGAAACGAGTGCTAACGCTGCCAACTCCCAAAACGAAATCGGCTTTTGCAAGAAGATTCCCTGAATTTCTACTTCCACACGCTTATAATGTTGTTAGTAGGAGGTGTAACCTTAGACACTGCTCTGCCGCTGAGGCCAAAAGAATAGTGACAAACTGGATTCAGCCTATTGATTATTATGAAGCTGAAAAAATACTGAGGGTTTTCTAACACACACCCACACACTCTCATACACACACGCACACACACAAACACACACACACACACACACATACACATACACACGCACGCACGCAATTAATTCAAATATCGATGTATTATACAATTAGTAAATTAGTGTTAAGCCATCTGTAATTCTACTTAGTAATAGCGCAGGACTTATACTTGTACCTGGTAATCGTAACAAATGGACCCCACGTGACAGGCTGAGCCTAGTGTGGTGGTCATGGGCAATATATGTAAATGTAAGTTTCTTGGCAATTAAACAATATTTTATTTTATTTTATTTTATTTTATTTTTATATGTAATAATAACTATCAGGGGGAAATCTCACACAAATGTACTTAGTCACAAACTAGTGACCCGCCCTCGCTTCGCTTAAGTTTATGTGAGTATTCTGTAACACTCGTGTATAATCTAGGATGGAGGACTATGTCCAGCAATAGACGTCTTTCGGCTGAAATGATGATGATGATGATGATGATGATGATGATGATGATGATAATGATGACTGACACTAAAATAGTTCATAGCCGAGAAATAGTTATTGAGTACTTTTAAATGAGGAAAATATGACAGTTCCCGAGAACATAGCGTAGAATGACTTCCACGTTCACGGAGTTGCTGGCAAATCTAGTATTTAAGTATGCAGACTAGTATAAGATATCCATATTAATGTATAAACACGTTTGTGAATAACCGTAAAAAAGGCAACAGAATTACATCATTGGAAGGGCTTATTGGTTTATAATATGTGGGGTGACAAGAACGAATTCCACTATAATGATAAACTGTCTTTAATGTCGAATATGGCGTGTTATGGCCAAAAAAAATAATGCGTTATTTAAAAAAACTGCGTTTAAACATTTTATGAATTGACACTTTGTTTTATATCTCCGCTGTGAAAGCGTAACAAACAGACAACAAATATTGGTAAGTATGGTTTAAAGGATTAAAACAACTGAGGTGCAGTCGAGCCGTGTAAGGAGCATCATACTTTTGAACCCTGCCACTTTAACACTTTTGAGAGATTAGTGTAGTCGTTCAAACATGACCTTAAAGTGACAAAGCACTAAAACGTGGAGCTATTTATTAAGGCGACCGTACGTGAATCCTCGTGAAGACTACCATACCACGAGCAGAGAGATTTTATTAAGTGGGAATATAAGAAGTCTAAAAGATTTTTCTCTTAAATGCCATTTTAAATTTTGAATCAAATTAAAACAAACTTTATACTCATAAGAATAAAGATAAAATTGAATTGCCTTGATCATGTACTGCCTATGAAACACCGGGTCACACGAGGTTATATAAGAATCAGGCGACTCCATGGTTTTTAGATCCACGCTGTGCCACCAATATATCCTGGCCTTAAATATAAAAAATAACCGCGATTGTCTAAAGAAATGTATTAGTGGTTTTCCATACCTCTTCCATTAGATTTATTCTACGTTCTTAATATGCGTTAGCGGCATACGCGGCATCTGCATACAAATTAATCCAAGTCGGTATTTCATTAATCTGCGCAGACGCGGGACTGTAATGCGACTGAGCGGCTATTACGCAGTGGAATGTTATAAATAACTTAAGAAACAATAAAAAAAGGCTATATAATATGTATTTACATCCATTTTAAGAAAGAAAGTTTTGAAGATGGTAAACGAGAAAAGATACAATATATTAGAAACAATAGATTGTAGAAAAGAAAAGATGAAGACGGGTCTATATTGGAAGGCATAAAGTTGTTAGTTAATGATTTAGACATTCTCTCAACAAATTTATAAACGCCAACAAAAACATAAGGTATAGAAATACCCAAAAAAAAGAAAGTAGTCACTCTAGATACAATCAATATCCTTAATATCCAGATACTCGTACAAGTACTCAAATCACGTATCACATGACAATTAATAATTCTTACCACGAACCAAAAGTCGTCAATAGCAATCAAGGAAGCGATCGATTGCCCATTGCGCCTTAAAATGATCATCATTTTCCTCCTGACGTCATTCCCCGTCCACTCACGCGCACAAGCAGTCGCAAATCAAATGATGATTGAAAAATGTGGTGGAGGTTCTTAACTTTCTGCATACTTGTTCTTTTCATCCTGTTTATTGTTCTGAGCTGCATCCACGGCAGGCCAGTCACCCAGTTATTCTTCCAACGTTGCTGCGAGGAGGAAATTGAAAATCACCAAACTATCTACGAGAACTTTGGAACCAATTTCTTCATGAGGGAACGATTGGTTGCTGATTTTAGAAATGATACTGAAGTTATAGAGCCCAATGATGATGTTGTTGAAATGGTTGCTGCTATGAGTGATATACTGAACGTGCATGATCCAAAATCAAGAGTCAATATTGAAGATTATGAAAATGATCGTGTTAATGATACTCAAGAAACGACAGCGGGTTATTTTTCTGCAACAGAAACAAGTGAAAGTGACGTCTTAAGTGTTATAAAGGACTCAAGTGAAATAGAAATGACAACAGAAGGAAGCAAAAATAGGAGGCCAAAGTTATTGTGACTGAATAATATGACTTGTCTTCATACCAAAGGTTATCATTAACGTAAGTAATTTTAAGTTTTTAAATAATAAGTTTATCATATTAAAACAAAAAGTAAGCATGTTGTTTTAATGTTTTTCATCAACGACCTTATCTTATGATTCTCTATGTGAACAAAAACGAAATCAAAGGTTTTTACATAATAAATTAATTTTCCAGCGGTTTGCTATATAGAAACTATTCATTAATCTAATAAGTTAAACTTTATAAACATAAAAAGATGGAACAAAAGTAACACAAACTATGAAAGCTTTTGTTTAATTATAAACAATATAACACAATATAATAAGAAAAATCATCAGAACCAGAACTATAAATCTTTTACCAATAGAATTGCGAACAAAAGCGATTGTTTTCTCGTTTCGCTTCCCACATACTTTTCTAGAACAACACTCATCATAATGAGTTTGTAATTAAAATTCTTGGTAATTCTAGACTTGTCTACGTCATTGATGACGATTTAGTTATGAGCAAATTACAGGTATTTCCGTAAACATCTTTCCAGCAGATGTTCACAACAACGTTATAAATTGTTGCTCAGGGGCTTAATTCTTCCCGGTAAAACCTTTTTTTTTTAAATACTACTTATGATATTATACAATTATAAAGCGTAACCTAGCATTATATAAAACAATGAATCTAACATAAAATAAAAAAATATATATATTGAAGCTTAGCTATGTTATAACTCGGAAATTTAATAGGGGATTTTAGAGATGCATTAAGGCATGATGAAGATCTAGCCTTGTGCCATTCTGGCTTGGCTTCAACTACATAAACACTTGCTGTATTTTTTTACCCGACTACGGCGAAGCAAAAAGGTTATGATTTTGACCGGTATATATTATTATGCTCGCGTCTTAAGTAATTTGTACAGTCTACATCAAAGATATGTTTACATTTTTGGACCTTATGTCAATGGATTAGGTGAAAAAGTGTAACATATCTTTGACGTTGACTGTAAGTTATATCATCATCAGAAAGGTAGTCATTAGGAGCTAATTAGATCTAAGGATGGTTTAAAAATAGCTTGAATTACATCTATGACGTAAAAAAAAAACAAATGTTTTATATTATTTTAACGTGGTTTAAGCCCTGTTTTCTATCTTGTTTACGAAGTATAACTTTTTAAAAGAAAGCTAAATGGAGCTTATTACCAAGTTTATCAAAAAAATACAAGATATAACCTTTAAAGCGTCGGTGGCCTATTGGCTTATGGGGTCGAATCGTGGTCGTAAGGTACCGAGTTCGAACCCCCGCAGTCACCATGTACCAATGTATGAAAAATGTATGTAAAGGAAAAACAACGTGAGGAAACCTGCACATTCGAACAGCTGAGTGTGTAAGAGGGTAGGTAATTCACACAAAAGATTCTAAAGGATCGAAGTGTATCCGTAAGGGCCCATCTGTAAGATAAGATAATATAAGATAAGATAAGATAAGATAAGATAAGATAAGATATAATTTTAACCGTTAAAAATTGTCCAGTTTCATAAATAATTTTCTAGACCCGCCATATTTAAGAGTACTTGACAGTAACGGCCGAGATAAAAACAATCCGACAACACGTCACAAGGAATATTGCGTAACGTCGTAGATCAGAGGCCCTGTCCGGGGTTTGGTACGTCTTTGTTTGTCATTTATCTATCAATTAATATCAATCTGTTTATGCATGCATAATTATGCACATTGCATTATTGCATCACGCTATAGTCCTAGTAATTCCGCCCGATGGCCAACGCATTGAACAGGCTCAGCTTAAATGATCGTAATATTATGTACTACAGGCTAAAGGCAGAAACTAATTCGACAGTAACGATATCGTTGAATGTAAGTTATCATATAGAAATATGATTTGGGAAGTACATATATAAAGCATTTCCAAAAAATATGGAAATTGTGCAAAAGATGCAAAAAAAAAGGTAGTTATGTGCTTTTAAACATTTGTGTAAAAAGTACCGTTTTTATGACCAAAACATGTGAGTATAGGTAACAAAAATGGGCTTCTTAAAATACTAAAAACTAGCGGCCCACCTGCGGCTTCGCCCCGTTGCAAATATCCGACATTCCCGGTGGTTTTTTTATACAAACCTTGTCCTGACAATAACGAATACAACAAACAATAAATCAGCCAAATCGGTTCAGCCGTTCTCGAGTTTTGCGCTTAGCAACACATTTAGAGATAGTAAAAAAAAAATTGCGTATAGATACACTTTGGATTTAATTTAAACATTAATTTTGCGTAATAGCAACCATTAAGCGAATGTTCCCGTGAGGTTCAACAATCCAAATTGAATTAAATGCAACCACAATCTGTGTGTTACCAAAATGTACATGTTTTGGTAACAAATAACGAATTTCAAAAACAAATATTTTGAGACATATTGTAAATAAAGACTAAACAGTATTTAAAACATGCCTAGTGGACGTCGGCACACATTGGGTTTAATTTAAAAAAATCTTTTTCGTAATAGTCAAACATTAAACGAATGTTTCCGTGAGGTCCAACACTCCAAATTGATTAAAATGCAGCCACAATCTGCGAGCTCAAACGTCAAGGGCGATGGGGTAGTTCTACAAACAATAAATAATTCTTTATTTGTCAGTCTTGCTGAGTCACAAAGGCCTTTATTTTGAAGTGATAATTCAATTCGAGTGTTAATACACCGTCAGTATAACTAGCTATAGTACTAAAGTCAGTGATGGTGCCATGGACTTTTTTTTTCTCGCTGAAAATATGAGCTTTGGGCGAGGCTTTCGTATAGTCATGGGCAATTTGGTTGTAATGTAAGATAACACATACATACATACAATCACGTCTCTTTCTTATAGGGGTAAGCAGAGACCACTTCCTTTTACTTGCTACGACCCAGACAAACTTGGCTTGCTTCTTCCATACTCAAAGGTCTCTTCATACACGTCCGTCAGTTTAAGGTACTCCTGACCTGGCTCTTTCTTAATACGTCCCCGATCGCGGCCTTGGCCTTCTTTTTTGATTGTTGTAAGGTAAAAATGGAGTTAAACTGTTAAAAAAAAAGACAATAAAGAGGTAGAGTTTCTTATTCAATAGAAAATAAGACTAGCTATCATTGCTTTTTGCAAATTAAGTATTATGTAATATTCATACAAATCAAAAATAATGTAAATATTTACACAGCCTCATTTTTTTTCTCATAAATTACATTATAATTCAAACAACATTGGAAAAAATAATTATTGATGACCGCCGGTCCCCTCCCTAATTATCCAAATCACATTTTCCTTATTAATTATCTTATAATTTGATTGACCGTGGAATCACCCGCGCCAAAACATTAACAAAGACCCAGTCGTTCCCCAAATCTCCGCGGATATTGAAGATTTATATCTCAAGGACCCGGGCCATTAGTTCTGAATGGCAGATTTACTCTGCCCTGGGGGCTGGTCTCCCTTAGAACCGGGTATCCGAGTTTAAATTGGGACAAAGTTTAAAGTGCACTTAATTTTTTTATGGTTATTTTGATGCGCCTTTGTTGTGTTTAAGGATCAATTCTTTATTAAAATAATCGTCTAGTACCAATAGTAAAAGCCTAGACCTTAGTTTGGGATTAGGTATGTCAATTTGTGTGACATTGTACCCTAAAAAAGATCCAACAAAAACAACATTTATCTCTGAGTATTTTTTCGGATGATATAGTCTTCTTTCCGACTATCTTTCATAAAAGAAAGGCAAAGAAACAAACATTCGCATTTATATTGCACACGTATGACAGCTAATTAATGTGTCAATCATAATTATAAACGTTATTTATATTATTAAATTTTAATTAATTCCATTAACTTTTTCTATATAATTATTTTTTTCTTGGCGAATCAATGTATAACAAGTCTGACCGCGTGTGTGTATTATTTCTAATAAGTAGTAATCTAAAGGTCTTACTAACCTGCTAACCCACCGCACCGCAAAATTCTAAAATAGTAAAATAATGTCGCATGGGAGAGAACAATCTCATTATAAGTGTCAGGCGCATTTTACGTCGCATTCTTAAAACTGCAAGATTATTATTATAATATTTTTTATATATATAAGCTCTATATACAATGATAAGCAACAATAACTTGCACGTCCTTGCGTCCATTAGCGGAAACCTTCTTTCACTTTATAATTAGCAAAAAAAAAAGGTCAAACCTAACCAAATATTATAATAGTTACAGATGTAGTGCATAATTGTTTTCCTTCGTATTTTCACGGAAACCTACGAACGCGTCTTGCTATTTCAGTCGGTCACAGTACAAAAAGTACTGAGGTTGACTGAAGTAGCATGACACCTTCGTACGTTTCCGTGAAAATACGAAGGAAAGCAATTATGCACTACACCTGTAGTTCCTTATTACATTAATATTATTATTTTTAAGTTAATTAATTAATTCATTCATTATATCCCTATTTTATACTCGTGCCTTTTTATTCTGTGGAAGGATTTTCAGCTTGAAATTCCGTCTTATTCCAGTCCTAAAAATGCCACGTACCCGATCCACTGGCAAAGATTACAACGTACGCCGCTCCTCCTGATAAGCCGAATTACAATCGGCCTTAAAGCCGAACCCCATTAAATTTATTGTTGATTAACAATAAATAGGAGCCTATTGTTCTTTAACTAAATATAGAGTTAAGATATATATTATACACAGTCAGCAGCAGAAACATTGTTGTGGCCACATAATTAAATAAGTCGTAAAATCGCTTAAAAGTTATCAATAATAGAATAATACGAGAAATCAAGTCCTTAACTATAATGTACTTTTAATACACTGGTGTACGATAAACCTTTGCAAGGGATGATAATTACAAAACTAAAATTGCATTTATAAAAAGTATTCTATTTTAAAACTAAAAAGTTATGTCTAAAAAAGGGCCCTGCGGCATTGGGACGAAGATGCTGAGCAAGGAAACTGCCAGCTCTTCGATCTCCAGTGACGTTAGGAATTTGAAAACAGTACCCACTGACGTGTCCAGATATTAATTTTCATCTGTAACTATAGGCTGTTTTTTAGTTCAGCGTGTACAGTACACGGTGTAGCACCCTCGACCTCCTCATCACTTAACGTCAGATGAGACTGGAGGTCAAACGCCATTTGTACTGGATACCATTTTTGATAAAAAAACAAAATAACGCTTCAAGATTTTATTTAAATCTTCATAAAATGGAAGCACCATTCTTAACAGACATAACATGGTTTTACACACGATGTTTTAGTCGACTGAAAACGCTTCCAAAGCAACTACCATCACGACTGTAAGGCCTTGAGCCACCGGGGTAGCAATATAATACACGTGTATAGGTAGCCTAGTAGGCTTAGGGCGACTTTGTCTACAGTCCTATTTCGTCACCTTCCTAACTCGTCCACAATGCCATATCGTGAGCATGCAATTCCTAACTTGGCCACATTTTTATATCGTGAATTTCCTATCTTGTCCTCATTCCTATATTGTCCATAGTGCTAAGTCGTCCACATTCCTGTATCGCCCACAGAGCAAACTGAAGTTAGCCACACAATATTGAAGAAGTTGACCACACAATAGAAATATGGACGAGTTAGCACTGTGGACTATATAGGAATGTGGACGATTTAGGAAGGTGACAATATAGGAAAGTAGACAAGTTAGGAAGGTGAGAATATAGGAATTCCGATGAATTGGAATAGTGGGCCATATGGCATTGTGGACGTGTTAAGAACGTGACGAATAAGGACTGTGGACGAAATCGCCCTTAGCCGCCCAGTACATATAACATTAAGAAAATGTACCTCAGAACCTAATTTTAATATTGTTACTCAAAGAGCTGTCATATGGCAGAGAGTAGGTTTAACTTGAAATGCTCTTGAAATATTATATTATACTCGATGTTTCCAGAGTGTGCCAGTTACATTGTCAGGTCTCATATAAATCTTACTCTCCGTGACTGATTCAGGTAGGTAATAAATATTATATTTCGTGATTCGCGTGTAGGTGCGTGGCGGACGTCAAAAATATTCCTTTTTTTCCTTAGCTACTTTCTTTTTGGTCTTTTTTTTCTTAAGGTTAGAGTTTTGTTGAGGTATAACGTGATTTTGTAGTAAAGCTTAATATATTGCATCTTAGGTACAAATAGATTAATCTGTGTAAATGATAATCTTAAGAATTGACCACACGAGTGTTTTGCGCCCACCTGATAGGAAGTGGTGGCCGCCGTATATGGACATTACCACCAGAGGCGTCACCAATGCGTTGCCGGTCTCGAAGAAATACTCTTATTTCTACTGGACTTACTCGTAGGACAACAAATCTGTACAACTCATTGTTGTCAATTATTTGAAATACAAAATGGTAAATGGTCTTGTTTTGAAATCTGTGGAGGTCGTGCAATTTATTGCGATGTAGTTTGTAAGAAATGTGACAGATTCGAACATCAGTCTAATTTTTGTTCGTGCTACGTATCTATTTGTACAAATCAATGATTGCGTCACATTTTCGATACATATTTTACAATATTCTTTGCGATTTTTGAAGCACTACAGCGTAATTTACATCGTGTCATATGTTAATTTACAGTTTGGTTTTGTTTTTAACTTGGCTGCCATTACTGCCAAGTAAATAAGAGCTACCAAAACCTTGTCAAAACACGTCAAAAGAAATACGGTTTTTCTTGATGAATCTCAGGCTAGTAGATTATACAATAGACGCGTCACAGCCATAAGATGCGATCGCACCGCTGCGTATATTACGGTGCGTCAAAACCGGCGCCATGTTGTTACTATGACCCCGTCTTTTGTTTACGCGACGACACAGAATTTTACGCAACGGTGGGGTCGCATCTTTAACGTTGCGTCATTATATTACTTCAGTGTGGTCGATTCTTCACTTTCCTGGCTACACCATTAAGAGTTTTAAAAACGCTTTTATCACAAAGTACACGTCCTAACAATATTTTCCAGGCAGTATTGATCTAGGCTTTGTACAGCGGATGTAACGCTAATAGAATACGAATGAAGAGAACCAAAATCGTTTGCTTTGCATCGGGTTAGTCAATACGCTTGCTCAGTAGGTTTACTGAGTCACGATACGAATAATAATATTCAGACAAATAATATTCTATGTACAGGTAGTAAAAGAAGGTAACGGATATTTTCTTCCGCGTATACAATACAATGTAGACAAAATTAGGTATTCTTCTTTTTTTTTAGGGTTTCGTACTCAGAGGATAAAAACGGGACCCTATTGCTGAGACTCCACTGTCCGTCTGTCTGTCTGTCACCAGACTGTATCTCATAAATCGTGTTATCTCTATAATAAACAGAATAAAATAAATATTTAAGTGGAGCATCCATAAAATAAACGTGTTATTTTTGCTGTTTTTTGCTTGATGTAATAACGACAACTGGTATAGTGTCTAATGTTATATAAATACAAAGTCCGACTCGCAATTGGCCTGTTATTATTCGTGGTCCACCGCGGTATTCCGCAGTGATTACGCCAGTGTCAAGTGAATGAGAGTAGTTAAATCAGTAAACATAATAAATTTAACGTCAAACGCTTATGTCAACTCGATACATCGCAAGTCAATAAAAAACGGAAACGTCGGGAAGTATGATTTGGCTGTCGTTTATCTACTTTGCGATCTTTTTCCTGTCTTTCAACCCACTGTGCTGTTTGAAGAACGAGGGCAGTTTACGATTACCTCTTGTTTGATATTAACAGAAATATCTTAATGAACATTACAGACGGCAGATTGAGATTTCCCTCATATAATAATAAAGTGGCCCAATCGCGCAGTTTACTGAAATCATCCCGTTCAAATATCACGGAAAGCTAATAAAATACAACCAACTTTTATCGAAATCATAACATGAATAGCAATATTAAAATGTCAATGTTATGCCAAATCGCGTAATCACGATTGATACGCCCGTATGTGATCGTATCGCAAAACATTATACGTAATTTGAATACTAGGAAATCAGAGTGTATTAACAATAGCTTATACACCGGGATAAAGCATTTTTTTTATGTCACGGGCGCGATATTTAATCCTGAGCAAATGGGGGACTGCAGATTTAGCTCCCGAGCGTAGCGATGGTGTTACGAGTAAAACGGAGTCCTGAGTGCAGCAAGGGATTCAAGCTCGCCCAAGATGAAAACCGCGTTTGCGTTTATGGTTTGTAGTGGCCAGTTCGATTTTCAAATACGTTTTTGCTGTTGGTTTCTATGGAACAATTTTTTATACGAATTGAAATCTCATTATAACCCGCTGGTTAGCCGATGGCTATAATGACTTTCTTTCAATGAGGTTTGCATGATATATAATTGGGCAATTTCGAGCATGTGGTGTGAAGAGTAATTAATTAGTTAAATGGGTGATTTTTAACAGGCAGCAATGTCTGATAAGTTCTGTTGCATTTTTTCTATTAGTTCTGTTAGATGTGAGCATTAGTTCCTCTTCAATAAATCCCGAAAGCCATAAGTTTTGCAAAGAAATAAATAATACCCAATTTATACCCCAAAACTAAATACAAAAACAACTTTCCCGCCAATATACTGCATTAAAAAAAAACTGCATAGGATTTTTGACTTAGGTCGAACACAATACTGCCAACTCAGACGTTGATTTTGTAATGTTTTTGTTAATAAAGCTTGTTTTGAATAGTTTTAAATTTCTTTTTTGTTTGATGCAACATAGAAGGCAAATAAATTATAGTAAATGTATTCAAAGAACAAGTTTATTTTATGCAATCACCTCGTCGGTCTGACTGTAAGGATTAATTGACTTAGTGTAGATGACTAAAAATGCTATTTTACGCAGCCTATACCTAACATAAAGAAGGACTTTACGACTCTGCGAACATGAGGAGTGAATTTTTTTCTTTTGGCGTTCATACCTAGTCGTAAAACTTCGTATGGACGCGTCAGCACATTTTTTTTAAATCCCTATGAAATAAAAGGTCCGTTTTTAACTGTAGCTTACATCAGTTTGCACCTTGATGATTTAATGTTAGCAATACATTTGGTAAAGATTTTTTTGTAGTTGTCGAAATTGATATTTGTTTGTATGGGAAAAACGCAAGCGTTTCTAATTATCTGGCCAAAATAAAAAAATGATACTTTGTAAAAAATTAAACAACTACAATTGTACACTAGTGCTCAACTTCAGTACTTATTGTACTCGTATTATTCATTAAAATTTAGAATGTGTATACGAATATCTGAAATGTGCACTTTAGTTCGATAAACGTTATATTCAGCAAAATTTGAGCATACAGAAACAGCGGACGTATTCCGGATTTATACAATCTTGTTGAGTGGTTCCGTGGTACACGGGCGTGCAAAAAAAGGGGTCACATTTGGTATATCTTTACATAGTATAAAACAAAGTCGCTTCCTGTCCCTTCTGTATGTACGCTTACATCTTCGTCCATATATTGACCTAGTTCTAAATAGCTCTATGGGTAGAGAATTAAGTACATACTATACGATCATCACAAAATTTTCTATTATAGGCCTCTCATTAAACTTTACTAAGTGCGAAATGTATGTGCCAGATCACATTTCTTTAGAAAAAAAAATTGATATCGTCACTAATTTTAACGCAGCTTCACCCAACATTTCGGTCCATTCAAATTCATCTTTAACACTTTTAGGTTCACCGATTTTTGACGAAGCAATCAATCCCATTATAAATTGCAAATTAAATCTTTTTAAAAATACTTCTGACCTTTTGTACGAAATAAATCCCCACATGGCGCTTTTTATTATTCGTTTTTGTCTTTTCACTCCAAAGTTCATGTATTTATTACGGAGTTGTCCAATTTGGAAATTTCCAGACATCATGGCTTCTATAGATATTACCCTTCAATCAACTCTGTCTAAATTATTAAACATTCATTTTAATTTAAGGTCTTGGACTCAAGCGGTTCTCCCAATTCGTTACGGTGGACTTGGTATTCGATGCTCTTCTAGCGTGGCACTGCCGGCTTTCCTGTCCTCCGCTTATGGTTCGTTGTCTCTCGTCAGTATTATTTTAAAACTCCCACAGATACTTGACGTTGAGATGGCGAACCTGGTGGAGGCCAGGGATGCTTGGTGTAAGTCTTGTCCCGGAGTGGATATGCCAGTCAAGAGGCATATCCAAAGAGCATGGGATACACCTCGACTCGAATCAATTCATGCATCTCTTGTACAAAATAGTCCGGACGATTTAGATCGCGCCCGTCTCCTCGCTGTCTCAGCAGGCGAATCAGGCCACTGGCTCCACGCTCTTCCTTCCCGTAATATAGGCACAGTCTTGGACCCAAGCTGCTTGCGAATTGCAATAAGCTTACGGCTTGGAGCCAGAATCTGTGAACCTCATACTTGTACGTGCGGAAAGGAAGTGAGTGAGCTGGGACGACATGGCCTTTCATGTTTTAGAAGTGCTGGCCGTTTGTACCGCCACGGCACAATTAATGATCTGATCCGTCGTTCGCTTGCCACTGTCTCTGTGCCTGCTGTCCTGGAACCAGCAGGTTTGCATAGAGACGATGGCAAGCGACCAGACGGAGCTACGTTGGTGCCGTGGAAACTAGGTAGGGCACTGGTGTGGGACGCGACGTGTGTTGATACATTCGCCCTTTCTCACGTCCAGACAACCCGTAATCGGGCCGGTGCAGCAGCTGAACAGGCCCAAACCAACAAGCGCCGCAAATATTCATCATTATTAAATAATTACGAATTTGTGGCGCTTGCGGTGGAAACAATGGGACCTTGGTCAGCTGACATGAAAAGTTTTATTAAGGCCCTGTCATCCCGGCTCATCGACACCTCCGGAGACCCTAGAGCTGGCGCTTACCTTTCCCAAAGGATTGGGCTAGCCATCCAGAGAGGTAATGCAGCCAGTGTCTTAGGGACCATGCCGCGAGCGGACGTGCTAGAGGGGGTGTTCTTTTTATAGTGGTGTTTATGTTTAATTTTTAATATTTGAGTAGCTTAGTTTTATTTTATTTTATTTTAAATAAGTTTAGTTTTAACTTTAACTTTTAAATTTTAATGTAAAGTCCGTATTTATAGTTGTATTAAACGATAGTACATACTTAAATTCATAGATTATCCAATATATTAGTTGCCAATAAGTACCAGGAATTCAACCCAAGATAGCAAGATTAAGTTGGTATGTACGTTAAGCTTATTTTAGACAAAACAACAGTGTACCGGCCAATTCTAGACCACCAAACTCAATCCAGATTTTCAACACATCATAACTGAACGTCCAAATTGACGCTGAAATAACTTTCTGTTGTCACTCGTAAAAAGATCGTAAATAAGCATTCAATCCAGCCACTTTATTATTCGAGTACCACATAAAAGACTGGCTGGACTAGTGCTAGTCGAACTACTGTTATTTCTAGTAGGTCAATTGTGGTGTTAACCTTTACGACCGATTTTATGACATGTGCTAATCCATCGTTCGTGAGAGAAGATAGTACAAAAAACTATCACAAAAATGAATTTGAACAAGATTGTCTTCTCATAGTCTGAGATCCCACTTACCATGAGGTGGCCTGCGTGCTCGCGTGCCTTGTCATTGCCAAAAAAAAAGAGTCAAAATTTTGTGACCCTGAGAGTTGCCTAAAAAATGTACTGTTACATACAGACAAACGACGTACAAAAACAAATCTACTTCGTCACTACTTTCCGATATAAAACAGGAACGCAAAACTAATATATGATTCTTCCAAGCTCTAAACAAAGAATCTTTCTACATTGCACCGAAACTATTTTATTTGTTGGCGACCACTTTACTCGGCCGCATACCTACACTACTTTTATGCCCTCGGGATTGAAACTTCAGCAAATAGCTGGGTCCTTCCTTCAACTGACGTAGCTCAAGAAAACATTAACATAAAAGCAAACAAGCAGTAGTGTCTTACAGATTTATTTTAAATACGTTCTTTGGAAATTTAATATACAATACAAAAGAGAAAAATTTAGAATGATCCTATTAACCTGTTATATCATTTTTATAACCATCAACAAGAATCGTGTTTGGAAGACAAGCCCCAGCGGCTCTCCATCCACGTATATACAGTGGACCGTAAAACTATGTATCACACTTTTGAAGAACATTTCATATAAAGTGTGATACTTAGTTTTGCGGTCCAGTATATATAACCGAATCATTATTATGTCACATTTTTGATTGCATAACAATATCTGTCTGTTCTTTTGTTTTTTTGTTTGTCGAAATATTGTGATCTCTATCACCCTCCGTGCTTTCGCCACGCGGTCACAACGGAAGACCTGGCGTTGGCTTCACTGCCAGCTCATGCTGAATTGGGACCGCTTCGTAACAATGACCTTTGTGTCTAGTCTCTGTTCTTTGATACTTTTTTATTTTAATGTCTTGTTGCTGAAAATGATTTTTCTTTCCTTCCGTTAGGTCTTTCACGATCTCATCTCTCATCTATAATTAGTTAATAAAAACAAAATCTCTTCATGGAATCATTAATACCACCAAACGGATAGACAAAAGGGCTATTAAAACCCCTCGCTAAAGGTCGGTTCAAAAAGGATATTAAAGTAAAACCGCTTTGTTAAATAGACAACAGCGCAATAAGCGAAACCTTATAATTGCGTATTAAATATAATTAAACGTGGCTATATCCAGGATTGAAGTGCTGACATCGCGATGCAATAGTGTCCGTAATTTCGCACCACGAAGATCTAGGTTAGCTAGAACTTTCTAGGGCTAGATTTACCAAAAAAATGCGTTGCCAACCCTAAGGACTAATATTGAAAAACCTTTATGCTAGTAATTTCACTTGTCTTATCCCCACACCGGAACACAACAGTGCGAACACTGCTGCATGGCGGTGGGTTAATGGGTACGATGCTGCTAGCGATCTGGGCCTCTCTTCTAGGCGGTAAAAACCATCTTATGTCAAGTAAATAAGAGCTAACAAAACGGTGACAATACGATAACAGGGCCGAGATATGAGACGGTAAAAACGGGTTATTCCCACCTGTTACCACCAATAAAACATCCGTCACTTTCTGACACGAGAGTGACACGTGCTTTATCCGCATTTTGTCACTCAATGAACGCAACTATACTAGGTCCGCAGGTCAAATACGATATGATTTGTGCCGCCTAGAAACCCAGCCCAGGTGGCCCAGGTAGGATGCGGCTCCACTGAGGCGGAGGCAAGCAGAGCGGATAGCAAACGTGTAGGGTTCCACCAATTATATAACTTGTAATCCACATCTCATCTCCACTCCACTTCAATGGAAACAGTCAAGCGGAGATGAGCGGAGTGGAGAGGAGACGTAATAGGAATCCACCATATCTTCGCAACTCTGCTCCACTCAGCTTCGCTCGTCTCCGCCTCTGTGGAGCCGCAGCTTAAAGACAGCAAGGTTTTTACCGCCTAAAATAGAGCTCCTTAACGGCCTATCTAGTTTTATTTCAATGTAAAATAATATTTCGAATAATAGTATCAAGAGTAGATCTGTAATCCGTAATCTTACACTGAGTTATCTAAAGTGAACCCATTGAATCGCGCTCCGATGGTATCATGGATTTAATAGGTTTAATCATTTAAATTAATTGATAATTTATAAACTTTTACCTAACTACGATTAACAAGTAAGAAGTCTGCAAAATTTCATAAAGGTAATGAACTTAACTGAATTTCCAAGAAGGTAGCTTTTGAAAAGGATTAACTTTAAGTTTTTGCCAGGGTAGAGGGCGCTCTAGGTGACTTTTTATAACATAGAGTAGGTATATATATGACTTATAGATGGGAGCTTGACGTTTGGCCGAAATATCTTTGCTAAATGTGTCGTTTCCGAACTGTTTCATTTACCAACCCAATTTTATTCTTAACGGTAAATATTTCAGGATTTATTTCGGTAACATCGTGAAGAACCCTATAGGTTAGGTTAGGTTAGTTTTTATAAAATCTTGAAAGATATACGGATACAGAAAACAAAACGGATATGCAACGATACAACGATAAACATATTTCGCCGAAACAAAGGTAAACCCCCATAGATACTTGCATTCTAAATACAGCAGATGCATCGCCAACCATGAAGCATACTAAAAATAGGAAAATAAGTTTTTCTCCAGCCCATAGGAGTTTCTGTTACCTATTGAGCGTATCTGTCGATACTTAAAAGGTAGGTACTAAACCAGCTTGGTGCGTCTTGTTGAGTTTGCTTGACGCGTACGGTCGTGACACGCACACATGCAAGCACGATATACCTTTGTTTGAAGACAAACTTCTGTTTATACTAACCCTAAGTACTGAGATGAAATTCCTCTATGATAGTCATTTCAACGATTGTCTTATTACTACACTAAATTATATTAAACGGTAATAATGGTGGTACTATGGGGATCTCACGACATAGCTACGAGTATGCAGTTCATTTTACAGCGTAAAGGACGAAGCTATAGCAGTTACATAGCTCTGTCCTTTTGAACTGAACTGCTTAGCTATGTCAAGATAAATTCCTAGATCAGACTAAGAAGTTAGGAAAGATTGTCTGATCAAGAAACATCAGTGGAGTAGTTGAGGCTCGGGATTCTTCACACTCAACGCTGTACTTGGCCGGTGTGGCATCTATCTACTGGGACCAGGATCGTCAAGTGGGAACCAGTGCTACACATCGTGTGCTACCCCTGCTAGAGTCCTGACTAGTGCTGCCAGGTCTAGTCTATCATAAATCGGAGCTGTGATCAAAAATATTGTGAGTATCGGGACTTAGTTTTTCCAAATCGGAAACAACAAAATCGCGAATTACAGCCCTCTTGCAATGCCAATTGCGACAAACCGTTATTGGCCTTCTCAGTTGTTATAGTTTAGTATTTTATACTTAAACATGAACATTGGCGTCCCGATTAAGGGTAAAATCGTGACGTGTCCATAGACTCCAGAAAATCGGGACGTCTCGCAGAAATTAGGACATCTGGCACCACTAGTCCCGATACCGAACTCCGTCGGGCTGCCGACTGTTTCTTCAACCGCTGCTCTGAGCCACTGAACTGGAGGAAAGTGTTCTTACGCTTCAAGCCCAAAACATACTCTACAAACCTACTTCCTTCTGTTTATGCTGCCAGAGATCTTACGATAAATTCTTAAAACTTCTTTGAGTTTCACTTGCCGTTAGGAGATGACAGTAACTCCACAACCGTGGAGTTATTAGATTGAATCAATACAACCATACCACTCGCAAACGGCTGTCCTATCGTACCCTCCATCTCGATGTAGGGCATTCTACCACCGTGCGTTTTAAACGAATCTTTTTGCTGCTCACGATAATGATATGGAAACAGCTTACTGAGGCGGTATTTCTGGGCCACTACGACTTGGGGACCTTCAAGAGACGAGCATACTCTTTTCTCAAAGGCCAGCAACGCAGCTGCAGTACCTCTTCTCGTGTTACAGGTGTCCATGGGCAGCGCAATCACTTCACATCAGGTGACCCAAAAGAGAGTAAGCCCACGTTAGCATTTTAAAGAAAAACAACCTTAACCCTTCCAGGGATTCTGTGGCAGGCGCGGAACGAATCAAAGTGCCCGCCACAGCGTGAAGCGTTAAATGGAATTTTTAAAATGCAAAGAATGGAATGAAACCGCCACTTTCGTTTGAACAGGCCGGCTTAATAGGTTTTTGGAAGCTATATGGCATTTAGAGTATTCGGACTGCCAGTTTCATATTCTTATTTATTATTGATAGAATTGCTGATTGAAATAGTTCGTTAATTGATGGTTTTAAATATGGAATGATTATGAATGCTATTATTGATTCCATTTTTTTTGTTCTAAATATATTTGTGAGTGTGTTTTGTTTTGGAGTGGTGTTATCTATTAATAATTATGATTACAAGAGTGAAGTGGAGTCTTGGGGATTTTTCTACTCTATAAAATCTAATTGCCTTTGACATGTGTACAAATTCATGGCGTCGTGAAATAATCTCAGTTAATTAAGTGTACAATTACACAACTAGATGCCACCATCAAGTCATTTCTAATGACGTTTACTACATTGCGCTGTAGTAAACGTCATTAGACATGGTCGCTTACAATGGGCCTCATAAGAAGGCTCAGGGTCACTCAAAGGGCGATGGAAAGAGCTATGCTGGGTGTCTCCTTGCGAGATCAAATCAGTAATGAGGAGATTCGCAGGAGAACACAAGTAACCGATATAGCTCACCGGATTGCAAACCTTAAGTGGCAGTGGGCGGGGCACATTGCTCGTAGAACTGATGGCCGTTGGAGCGGAAAGGTTCTAGAGTGGCGACCGCGAACCGGGAGACGAAGTGCTGGCAGACCTTCCACAAGGTGGACTGACGATCTGATAAAGGTCGCGGGAAACCGCTGGATGACAGCAGCAGAGGACCGATCGTTGTGGAAAACCTTGGGGAAGGCCTTTGTCCAGCAGTGGACGTCTTGCGGCTGATAATGATGATGATGATGATGACATTGCGCTGTTACGAATTCCCCAAGAATGTATATACGTATATGTAAAGATTTAGTTGTCAACTTAACCTTCGCAACTAGTTCAATAAATGTTCTACGAGTAATTTCGTCATTTATGTTCCCTCGAACCTCTGAGCGCTTTGTTCAACATTGTTTTTAACACAACCGCCATTTCTGTTACGTAAATAAAATATAAATATATAAATAGTATTTAAATTTCGAGTGGCTGTTGTCGAGTGGAGACCCAGAACCGGGCGGAGGAACGTTGGCAGACAAGGAATGAGGTGGACCGACGACCTGGTCAAGGTGGCGGGAAGGAGCTGGATGAGAAGAGCACTGGACCGAGATAAGTGGCGAGCAATGCAGGATGCCTACACTCAGCATTGGGTGGCTATAGGCTGAACAAGAAGAAGAAGAAGAAAAAGAAGATTTAAATTTCATTTTGTTTTTTTTTTAATGTTTTCTTTTTAATGGTTTCTGTTAGAAGAGTGTTTTGGAATAACATGCATGTTTAATTTATATAAAGTTATAATTAAGAGCTCGTTATTGACACTGCTTAACCTCTACGTCACTCGATCGAGCCGCGAGCCAGGCGCCGTGCGCTAGAATGTGAGATAGCGCACATCTACCCGCTAACGCTAAGCGGACGAGCGACTGGGCGAGGCTAGGCAGTGTTAATATGCTACCTACCCACTAATTACATTAAGTAATTTAAGATTCTCAATGTAAGTGAAGTTTGTATATCTTCTTATTGAGAAAATAAATATTCTTAAACCCGAAATAAGAGCTATATTAACGTTGAGAATACGATAACCGTTTTACCGAGAAGACTACCTCTGGTTGATTATGCTATTTTTCGATACCTAGCTTTTATAAATAAAGTACAATTATTGCTACTCAACTGAATTATATAACTTTTTTTTATGACACTGGTGCGTTCTCTACCATAATAATGACCAATATACAAAAGCAATTTTCAACCTAATATTACACTTTGGTTTTGCGTTAGCAAATGAATACTAATCTGAGTTTCCGTTTTGAATATTTTTGCGACGTTAACGAGAATTAAGTTTCTTGGTAAGCAGATGGTATGTCTCGCAAAATGTTTTAATTAAATTAATTAATATTCGTTATCTTGGGTGCCATTTTGTTCCTGGTAACTGGAACGCTTGTTATACTTTATATTAGCTTTTTAGGGTTCCGTAGGTAAGCCCAACGGACCTTATTTATTCGCCTCCGCTGTCCGTCCTTTCGTCTGTCCTAACTTAAAAGAGTTGTATCTTTTGAACCCCAATAGACAGCGGGTTGATATTTTGTTTCAGAATGCGTGTTATTATGATAAATTTACTAAGAAAAAAAATGTTTATAATAAAGGGGTTTCCCTACAAGACGCCATAAAAATACCTATTGGAAATTTCACAGTAAACTTCCCGTAACCCAGCATGCTCGTTTGTCTATCTTATAAAAAAACTTGATACTTGGAATACCCAACGTAATAATGAGCCGTCGATTAGGTTCATTATAACGTTGGGTATTTGAAGTTTCAAGTTTTTTAACTGGCAGCAGTTCATTTCTATTGGGGTTGCAGTTCTAACCTAACCTAATCTGCTTTAGGGAACAGCTCAGTTTGCGGTCGCCATATTGCTAGTAAAGCAGGTTACACATTTACCATTTAAACCCTGAAGAAAAATAAGTTGAGCTTTCGTTGACTCGATTCGAAACCAAATTCAAATTGGAATATGATACCTATAACTGTGCCGTACGGAATCCTCGGTGCGCGACTAACTCACACTTGATCGGTTTTTTATGCTAGAGAGGGCAAATGAGTTAAAACAACACTATCATTTCAAAGCAATATTGATTTACCGCGCAGAATAGAGACTCAGGAAGACATACTTTTACTTTCACAATTTACAATAATTTTACTAGGAATTCGCTCGTCCTTGCAAAGAAAGCAGCTAACTGCATAGTAATAGTATAAGCATTTTAAATTCAATGTGGTTACCAATAGAGTATAGAATGCTTTGACAACGACATTGCAGTTAGCCTTCTTTGGCGGAATTCTGTAAAACCCGGCGTTTTCATTTAAAAAGTAAACAAGGATCTGTTCCATTTTTAAGCTCGATTAAACCCTTATTTGCTCCCAATTTCACGAGCCATAGACAAAATGGCAACATTTTTTTTCTCGTTACCATTAAAGTGGTTACGGTTGGTTTCCGTTAGAATAACTAGTAACAGTTTTTGTTAATATTATTTTCAGAGGGATTTCGTGGTTTTTTACACGAGTGCCTAAAGGGTGAAGTTGTTGATCTGTATATACAGTGTGTCTTGGATCAGTGGAGTACCTTACAGGACTGGATAGCTCAGCTCAGTGTTGAAAATATGATAAATATTTTTCTGTAAACGTTGCACGGCAAACAAAATATCTAAATTTTTCAAAATTTTGGAATTGCGGTACCCTGGTTCACCATTTTAGATGCCACGAACACTGTTATTAAAAAAAACCACTTCGTTTGCTGTGGAAGAATTTTTTATTAAAATTTTAATGTGTGATTTTAATGCAGTAACCTGAGTTTTTCTTACTCCATGTTTGATAACAAACGGTGTAAAAAAAATGTATCAAAACCTGTATAGCAGCTTTCTTTAAAAAATGCTTGTTTAATGGAGATTCTAAAATTATAGCACAATAGAGATTATTGACTAAAGCAGCGAAGTTATTATTAAGTATATCTAACAAAGACTGAATTCTATCAATTATAAAAAAAAACACGCTAATATTTATGTGGGCATAATAAATACATTTTTTTTATGCCCACATAATGTTCGCATACTATTATAACGAAGCGAGGCGAGGGCGGGTTGCTAATTTCCAATAAAGTCACTGAGTCCCTTACTTTATTATTATTATTCATTATTACGGAACCCTTCCAACTTATGTAAACGGCCCAAGGGTTCCGTTAGGGCTGGAGGGTTCAATAATTTCCAATTACACGACCAATCAACAGCGATCAGAAATAATGACGGCCCGACATTCCGTCAATCGAGTAAAACCTCTTAAAAACGTGCCTGTTATGTACTCTGATTTACGTGGTTTAATTTAGAACATTTAGCGTTGTGAGTTTTTATTAAAAGAAAAGAAAAAAATGCAGGAGTTTTATAGCTTTTACCCAAGATTACAAACGCTACCTTTTGTCTCAAAATAAACACTTTTGCTATACCATGGTATGGCAAATTTGACTAATACTGCGCGGACAAAGTCGCGGGCCGGTGCTGGGCGGTCGGAGGTACGGCGCAAATGTCAATTCAAAACAATTTGACATTTCTTAGTCCTCACGGTTGGCAACGCATTTGAAGTCTTAGGATTTTGGTTTAGAGATTTAGTAGCCTTTTTTAGTAGCCTTGAGAATTCAAATGTATGTATGTATAATATTTTTATTGTACAAAACACATAATTCAATTACAATATTTACAGAACAGGAACTTATCCCTTTAAGGGATGTCTTCCAGCTAAATGTCTATGGGTCTCACTCCGTCCCACTTACCATCAGGTGGCCTGTGTACTCGTTCGCCTTCTCCTTGCCTTACAAAACTCTCTTGCCTAAAAAATACAAATAATGAAAATAAAAATCTCCCCCAAGCAATAAAAAACCCCTATTTAATTGCAAATCCTTCTTTCAGACCTAATTTGTTTAACGACTACATCGCAAATAAAACCTAGCTAACAAACAATTTATGATATATTTAACAAGTGTACCTACCAAAAAAATAAACACCTCCAAATCGCGAATATTTTTTTTTTTCAAAGGAGGGTGGGCAAATTGGCCTATATGACCAATAACAACAAGCAATATGTCACCGGGTAGGTAACTCTAAGTTGTAAAACTATTACTATGGCAGGTAGTTCGAAATCTTTGTGGGAAAAGAGTTATCGCCGTGCAAAGACAGCGGTGTTTCAAAGTTTCAAAGTAATTATGCTGAGGTCGTCTATGTAGGCGACCCGATGTTCCCAATTTTATAAATATTTCTCACAGTTATTTGAGGTTTCCCGCCACACTAAATCGTTGTAGAATTAAAAAGAATATCCAATGATATAGTGCTTATTGTTATTGGTTTTCAGGCCAGTGTTCATACATTACTGCCCATCCTCCTTTTCACTTTTGACTTGCACCAAATCGAAATAGATACCTCAGGCCCGATGATTAATATTCATAGATTAATTAACTCGGACGAACCACGGGCTCGGGTGTTTAGGTGTGTTTTCTCGTGTAATCAACCCGGTTGATTGGCCGGTGATATTAAATGATTTGACCCCGTTGACGTCAAAACAATGACGTCGGTATGGTGCCGATCAATATGACGTATTATTTTAAAATTGATTTTAGTTATTTCTGGGAACCACTTAAACTTTCGATATTTTTCGAGGTTTAGATTAAATACATATACTTTAATTGGTATATGGTAAGCGTTTTATTTTTTTTATAGCATAGAGAAGGCAACCGAGCACACAGCCCACCTGATGGTAAGTGGAAACTGTGACCCATAGACATTAGCATAAGACTGCAAATGCGTTGCCAACCCTGAGGACTAAGATGGAATGCCTCTATGCTAGTCATTACACCGGCTGTCTTATCCCCAAACCGGAACACAACAATGCGGACACTGCTGTTTGGCGGTAGGTTAATGGATAAGATGGTGGTAGCGATCCGGACGGACCCTGCACAAGGTCCTACCACCCGCACATAAGCGATATTAAAAATATATAAAAGACAGTTAGTTACTGATATATCAACGCACAGCCCTAAAGCTGGGGATTCACGACCACTCCAACAAGCGGAATAGAACAGCGCCGCGCCAAAATCAATCTGTGAAATGCTACAGTTATAACCGTAACATTTAAAATACTTCACGCGGCCCGTTGGATTTCCAAATGGACGGAAAGTCAGCGTGATGCGCAAACGCGCAATGCGAATGGAACTATCATAAATGTCGAAATTCATCTTTCGACCACACCACGCCTCTGCGCCAAATGGCGTCGCCGTAAATACGTTCTCTGGCTGCCATTTTCTAATCAGTCTCCTCCGTGATGTCGCAACGTTGAGGCATGACGTGGCGCGCCCGTTAATGTGGTCAAAATATTACGCCCATCCAGTTGTATACACTCCATCTGTCGCCGAGACAAACGGCGCGTTCGTGAATGCCTAGCTTAACTGCTGGGGCTCGAAATGCCTTTTCGTGTAGGGGTGCACTAAGAAGGTATTTTCCGAAAATCGACTTCCAATGGGAAAAAAGGGGGAGTAGAACTAATTGTTAGCGTAGATAGTCATCGGCGTCCTGTTATAAAAAAAATGCATTTGGATTAATGAAAACTTGGGATCGTGATGGGAATTTGATCAATTCGGAATTACCTATGACTCTTCGGAATTACGTAATTATATAGTGTATCCGTCATTTTGTTATGATGGTAGACCGTGTGGACGATGTTTTTCAGATATATATTTGAAAGGTACCCGGAAAGAACATGTTTACATCGATCGTAACTTTTTAATTGATAGCGATTTGAAAGGGAAATACGTTATTTCCATGTTTTTTGAAGTGAAAAAAAGTTAAAAGAATAATTTTAATGTGATACCGAGTAATTTCAAACTCTATATTTTGACATTAACAATTAACTTTCCTAAAAATAACTATAATAATGACAAAATGTTTATTTTGCCTTCAACACTCACCAGGAAAGTATTTTTATTAGGAAAATACTCGAACAGGGTAATAACTATATCGTTTTTGATCTGTTATCGTATTGTCTACGTTTTGATAGCTCTTATTTTCTTGACAGTAATGGCGGCTATATCTATAATGAATACCATAACAGGTCTAAGACGATGTGTTTTTTACCGTCGGGAATGGAGGCCCTGATCGCACAAATGTTAGCCCTATCCAGGGATCGAACCCGGAGCCGCTAGCTTTATAAACTACGTAGGTAAGCTCCAGAAACTAAATAGGTACATCAATTTCATCGGCCAACCTCACACCAATTGTCCTAGTCTGAAACTAACCTGTAGGCTTGTATTAGTACTACATTGTTTTTCAGCTTCGATGAGTTCTGTGACAGCCGTATTTCGTAATTTCAATCACTTACTATACTCACATGCGAGGTATTTAAAAGTAGGCGGGCGGGCGGGTGGTAGGACCTTGTGCGGGGTCCGTCCGGATCGCTGCCATCATCTTATCCATTAACCTACCGCCAAACAGCAGTGTTCGCATTGTTGTGTTCCGGTTTGGGGATAAGACAGCCGGTGTAATGACTAGCATAGAGGCATTCCATCTTAGTCCTCAGGGTTGGCAGCGCATTTGCAGTCTTAGGCTTGCAGTCTTGTGAATGCGAATGTCTATGAGTCACAGTTTCCACTTACCATCAGGTGGCCTGTGTGCTCGTCAGCCTACCCTATGCCATAAAAAAAAGGCGATTCATTATTCAAGTTTCTGCATGGCGTCGCTAGGTGTGTACCAGTGAAGTTTTTGTGTAAAGTTAAAGAAACAAGTGAAATATGCGTTTATATGAGCGGTAACAGAACTCATCGTAGCCGAAAAAAACTGAAAAGAATGGAGATGTAAAATACTTAAAGTCATAGAAAACATCCAAAACTCAGTAATAAATACTCGCGATCATCACACAAATATTTTACCATACCGGGAATCGAACCGGACACAGCTTCCTAGGCAGTGACACTACAAAACTAGGCCACCGCGTCGTCAAACTTTTTCATTATGAAAATCTGAGCTCTAATTAATAAATAATTATTACAAAATTCGGTTACAAAATAAAGTCCTTAAATGATGTTTATTTACTCCATTTATAACAGGAAGTCAACCATCGGTTGATGTCTTTAAGATGAAAAAACGCAGCGTAGTTTCAAGAAGCCCCAAGCCGGTAAAAAAACGCTGGTGTCCTCATTCATAAATACATTTACACTGCCAATAATTGTATATGATCCAAGCGTCGTGCATATTGTCCTACGTATAGATAATTGAAAAATGGCCGGAATTATAAGCGATAAAGTTTGGCAAGTGAGATATAACATTATAATAATAATTCCCAGGGTTTCCCTAGGGGTCTCTAATAGTGTTTGTCCTGACGCATCGTTTGTCTGAGTTATCATTCGTAGCAGTCCAGGGATGAGATTATTTTAAGCGTATTACTTTTCTACTCATCGAAGCTTATCAGCTTTATATGACATAGAGCTCGACTCACATCTCACCGTATGCTTTGCCGACCCATCTCAACTTTCATGAGAGTAAGACAGCTACTATTGCCAGCAATAAAATACCGTTAAAAGTTGCCCATGTAAGAGAACATAGAGAAAATGTTTATTAAGGCACAACAGCGAAGAAAACACAATATTAATGATTCAAAAGTATAACCCTCCTTCGGGCAGTCGGGTATAAACACGGCTGTGAAAAGGTCTGCCTGGCTCACAATCAGCAAACATATCACGAATTCTTCGCAACGCTGACATTCCTCCAGGCAAGTATTCAGCAAGTGCACCTTAACACAAACATTACAGCGGTTTTTTAGCAACTGTACTATATGTGCTGTGTTTCTAATCTGTGCACCGGATATTGTGAGGAAGACCGGCGTTTCCCGCGCACAGCCCTGTTTCAAATTCAAGTTGAATCAAAGTTTCCTGCAAAGGGAATAACGTTGCACGCCTTACTGTTAAGAGGTTGTTGGTAAAATGCCAACAAGTGCCTCTTGTTTCCGTCATAAATATATTACACTAATGATGCCCTAGTAACTAGTGGTTTAGTACATAAACTTGAATTTATTATAATAACAACCTTCCGAGAAATCTGATGCTGAGCTGATGGTGAAACAGCATGAAAATCCGCTGAGTGGTTCCAGATCATCGCCAACGTACATCGCAGACAGACATGGCGGGGGATTTTTTTAAATAATTAAGTAGTGATAATCTTGCTGAGGTTTTATTGATAGGGTTGCTATGGGGTTACGGTACGGTTAAAGATACAGTCTAAGAACATCTCAAAATCTCAGTAACGGCATAATGATTTCCAAATACTATTATGCAAAATTGATACTTAAACACACCGTATCTTGTATGGAATTAAAATTAGATAACGCAACACAGTTAATGAAAATCATACATACTGTTTAATTGACGACGCGCTGGCCTAGTTGGTAGTGACCCTGCCTACGAAGCTATCGGTCCTGGGTTCAAATCCCGGTAAGGGCAGATATGTGTGTGATGAGCGCGAATATTTAATTATTTATATCGTTGTCTAGTACACATAGTACAAGCCTAGAGCTTAGTTTGGAACTAGGTAGATTGGTGTGACATTGCCTCCTGATAATTATTTTCGCGCATTTATCTTCTTCAGGGCTACCATTTGTCGACCTACCTGTTTACCGTATAGTATAGGGCTTCGTCTGCGTCGAAATCGTTTATTAATATTTCCTCAAAAACTGTCAAAATTTCCTAGAAAAAAAGTACCTTAATTCCTTGAACGAGAAACGAATCTACGCCAAATTTCTTCAAAATCGGCTTAGCGGTTTAGGTGTGAAAGCGTAATGATGACTATTCACTTGGTAGTATTTGTCAAATTTATACTCCTTATATGACTTATATCTCTTACTTTTGACGTACGGAATGAAAGATATGCAATGAGAATACTTGACAAGTAACAGCCAAGTATGCAAGCAGTAGAACTAAGGTTACCGACATAGCTCGAAGAATAGCTAAACGGAAGTGGCAGTGGGTGGGGCACATTGCTCGCAGGACTGATAGCCGAAGGGGTCAGAAGGTTCTGGACTGGCACCCGCGTAGGTAGGCCTCCAACAAGATGGAGTGACGACCTCGTAGGGATCGCGGGAGCGCGGTGGATGCCAAAAGCACAAGACCGGTCTGAGCAGTGGACGTCTTTCGGCTGACATGATGATGATGATGACCCAAGTATCATAATGGTGTCGCTATAAAAAACTAATAAACAGACAGATAGAGTTTTACATTTATAAATTACTAGCTGTTCCCGTGCCCACTTTGTTGGCCAATAAAAAAAAAGATTAATATTTATAGCCTATTACACTCACAAATAGCGCGGCTATCTATTGGTAAAAGAATTTTCAAAATTGATGCATAAGATCCAAAGATTACCCCTTACAACGTCACAATCTTTACCTCTTTATAATATTAGTATAGATTATCATGATTTTTGCGGGTGGTAGGACCTTGTGCAGGGTCCGTCCGGATCGCTACCACCGTCTTATCCATTAACCTACCGCCAAACAGCAGTGTTCGCATTGTTGCGTTCCGGTTTGGGGATAAGACAGCCGGTGTAATGACTAGCATTGAGGCATTCCATCTTAGTCCTCAGGGTAGGCAACGCATTTGCAGTCTTAGGCTTGCAGCCTTGTGAATGCGAATGTCTATGGGTCACAGTTTCCACTAACCATCAGGTGGCCTGTGTACTCGTTTGCCTTCTCTGTGTCAAAAAAAAATATTCACGCACGATCTCCCATCCGTAATATAAAAGTATTAATAAAACGGTCTCACGAATAGCTTCGATAAAAACAAATGAATATTAATTTGAAACCAAAGCACAACAATACTTTATCACATTAAACTGAATATGCGAAAATCAAATCGCATTAATGCATGTTCGGAACCGCCACTGAATAATCAAATGTCGATAAATTCTGATATTTATTAGCCACGCAAATTTCGAAATGTTGACCTGTGTGATAAATAAATTCTTGGCAATATTTGTTATTTTCGTTATGATGCGGTGTAGAATGTGCCGTTGTTCAAATTATTAGATTAGAATATTGTATTTCGAGATAATTTTTTTTAAGTCCTTACGTACCATGTCTAGAGCAAATAAATGATTTAATTACATTTTATTTATATTCAGAGTATTCCATATCATTGATTGAAAAGATTTGTAAAGGTAAAGGTTTGCGGGTGGTAGGACCTTGTGCAGGGTCCGTCCGGATCGCTACCACCATCTTATCCATTAACCTACCGCCAAACAGCTGTGCAAGCATTGTTGTGTTCCGGTTTGGGGATAAGACAGCCGATGTGATGACTAGCATAGGGGCATTCCATCTTAGTCCTCAGGGTTGGCAACGCATTAGCAGTCTTAGGATTGCAGTCTTGTGAATGCGAATGTCTATGGGTCACAGTTTCCACTTACCATCAGGTGGCCTGTGTGCTCGATTGCCTTCTCAATGCCATAAAAAAAAATTAAAAAAATTACGATGTTCGAATAAAACATGTAAATTAACAGTGTATTTGGGCTTGACAAGGTATTGAATTAGTACAAATAAGTGCATGCAAAACATACAATAAGACAACGTTTTAGACCTACCTGGCAACAACTGGTCTATTTGACCAAAACGTTTGGTCAAAACTATCATTTTGTTTTACAATACGAGATATCGAAACCACTTGATATGCGTCTATTAGGTTAGGTTACACTTGTGACTACGCAAAGAGATAAATCAAGTGCAACGGGAATACAATTTTTTGGGAATAAAAAATTTGGGAATTTCGGTACCTAACTTCCTTTAAGTTAACGTTACTTACTCAACAGAAGGCAAAAGTCCAAACTTATACTTAAGGTCAATTAACAAAAAGAATACATTCACTATAAGGAAGGAACTCAAACATTACTTACTAATTAAAACAATTGGTTTGCTAAAGTGGAATCTGGCAGGATATTACTATGTTTCCTATGGAACTTAATCCGTAAATTGTTAGCGAACCAATTCTAAGTTTCAGAATAGATGAAGTTGAACTTACAATATTTGGTACATTAGCTAGGTAGTTTTAACTACCATTAGACCAACAGTCCAGTAGATCGAAAGGTTCAATAATTTATAAAAACACTGCCTAAAAATACAAGCTAGAACAACAATTTGAAATTTGATTGTGATATCACGATTCAGTTAATAATCCTTCCTTGTATATTTGCAAGGCCAATTAAACGTCGTAAAAAAACAATTCGGTGAAAATTTCAATAAACGCCGCTACAGCAGTAACCCTCTCGATAAAACCGAAATTGATTCGGTAAACAAAACGTTTCGTTTGAAATGTTCAAATTAATTACTTTATTTTGTCCAATGGGCGGCTCGAGCGGCCCACTGTGCAAATTGGGGTTTGTTAGCAACAATAAATTTAATGGTATCGTTAAACCTTGTTTATCAATACTTTTGGTTCAAATATTAGCCCTCCATTTTTATTGGTTCAATGGATTATTGGAATTTTCACTCTATTATAAGTTTGGTTTGTTTTAAAATTGTATCTAACTGCTATATATCATAATTTTCATAATTTCAGCCCACATCCACCCACTCAACAATTCATCCACCCAAGGCACACACACTCCACTTTGCCCGATCTCGTGCTAACGCCATCCATCATTTCTTAACTGTCTGCCTAATTTCAAAAGACCAACGAGCTGATGGTATGCCGATCTATGACCTAATCTCGGCCACTCTGTTAGCGCCTTGGACCACCTGCCGTCTGTTCGCCTAGCTAAGTGTCTCGTCCAACTCCACTTAAGTTGCATTATTCTTTAGTCGACATCTGCAACTTAAGGTACGCCCACACCAATGCTTAAAAAACGGTGACGGTACGGAATCGCAGTGACGCATCGTATCCGTACCGTTTTTGACGCATGCGCTCCACACCGCTGCTTAACGGTGCGTATATTACGGTGCGTCATTAACGGCGCCATGTTGTTACTATGTCCCCGTCTTTTGTTTACGCAACGACACCGTATTTTAAGCACCGGTGTGGAGGGCATGCGATAAAAACGGTACAGATACGATGCGTCACTACGATTCCGTATCGTCTCCGTATTTTAAGCAGCGGTGGGGTCGCACCTTTAGTCCTGTGCCTAATCTCTACATACGCACTTTCGATTTTTTCAAGTACTTTAAATATACTATAACTAAGATTTTATGCTACAAATGAAAAGGGAATAGTTTACGAAAAAGAAAAGATTTTAATTTAGAAATAGCTGTAGCATAAAGTATCATTTAGCTACAGTATGTATAAACTTGAAAACATTTGACGTGCTCATTTTGTGCAAGGAGTTTATGTACCCTTAAATGCCGTAATAATGCAAAATATTTTTATCTCTTTCTAATAGCCGAACCGTTCGCTAAGAATCCCAATGAAACTAGTGTCGTGTCGCGGCGACGTGGGAATGCAATAGAACATTCCGCGCTCGGTCCCGCTCTAGATCCTTAAATAACGAGGGCAGCTACACTGGCGGACAAAAACGGGTCGAGAAAAAAAAAGATTGTTCAACCACAGATTAGAAAAGTTTTTTTGGTCATGAAGATAGCAAACGAGCACACAGGCACGTAAACATTAAGGTAAGTCATGATTGCAAATGCATTGCTTTAGGAGTACCTAATGAATAAAATACCGGTCATTATACCGGTTTTCTAACCCAACACTGGGATACAATAAAAGGAACTGAAGATATCAAATACACTGTTACATACCTATGGATTAACATATGCTTATAATGTGACTACAAAGTTTTTTTAAATACACCTAACTTTCAAACAAATAAACAAATAAGTCATGATAAAGAGAAAAAAAACTGTAAAGCAGCATCATTTTTTATTACGAGAATTGGGCCGGTATTTTTCAATATTAATAAAAGAGGAAGAAAGGAAAAAGAAATCAAATTTCGTCAGTTTTATAAGACCAAAGGGATGTTTGTTACCTAACATATTTTCAATTATAATTTTTGAAGATTTTTATTAAAACTTTATAGCAGCAAAATAAAGTGATGAGCTTTCTTGTGAATTTAATTTCAGGAGTAAGAAAGAAGCATCAAGTTTTTCTTTAACGACCTTTTGAAATAACTCTTGAAACTAATTTAAACCATCAAATGAATGGTTCACTATTAATGCTTTAAAACTTTTCAATTCGCTATCATATTCTTGCAAAGTTTTGTGCGTTTTTTTTAGGTTGTCCATCGATAAATGACATAAAACTTGTTTTCTCTTTTATGCATTTTTTTTAGGTTACCATTATCGATTAGTTAGTAAGTTCTTTTGTTTGTTAGTTCTGTGTACTTTAACTTGTAATTTTTTTTTTTAATTTGTTGTTATCAATTTATTCCACTCAAAACTTTTAGATATATTTTACATGATTATATTATAAGTTAAAAACTTTTATTAATCCACCCATTTCAATGCCAGCATGTGTATTAGATTTTTATTAGGTACCCTTTATTTTAGTTTGAACAAAGTAAATAAAGACCCGAATGGCTTGCTGGTTATTGATTAACTTCTGGGTTAGATGTGGGTTTGATTCCCGCCTTTGTTTATTTGAGTTCGACTTTGGGTCTGTTTGTTTGTATTAACGAATAAAAGGTTTTTTTAGACATTGACAAATGTCACTATATTTAATGAATGCCTGTCGACAGGCTGGTATAACGAGATTTTTGCATCGTTAGTCAAGTCCATAATTTCTCACGGTCGTTATTTTTAATTATGAAAGTCAAAGAAATTATTTGAGATGCAAAAATATTTGCATGTCTATAATTATGCTTTCGACATGAACTTCTAAAATTGTGGAATTTTATTACGAAAAATTCAGGGAAACTTCAAAAAATATTCTGTTGTGTTTGTATGGAAGAAAACAATATTCATGTTTCCGAGGTGCAATTTTTCAGTAATCGCTGGGACTATTTTGCAACTTGGTTTATATAGCGTTTCTCATTTTGAATCAAATGAAAAACGCTATTCGTTTTATTTGACTAAATTTGTATAATAATAGGATTTCTGCTCAGCGTTATAAATACTTTACATATTCATAAGAAGAAAAAACTCGTACACTTTTCAAATATTGTTTAATTTTCTATTTGGCAACGTAGCAGCAGTGTTCACATTGTTGTGTTCCGGTGTGGGGATAAGACAACCAGTGAAATTACTAGCATACAGCTATTCCATGGTCCTCAGGGTTGGCAACGCATTTGAGGTCTAAAGGCCGTATTAATAAACTCATCTTGACTGTGAGGCCCGTCACAAGATACGTCAAAGTAAACGCCAAACCATAGAACACTGTCATTTTTGACACATCTCGAGACATTATTAATACAGGCTTAAGGATTGCAGTCTTAGGATTGTAGTCTTGAGAATAGAAGGTTCTATGGATCACAGATGCTATTTACCATCAGCCTGGCCTGTGTGCCCGTTCACGTGTCCGTGTCATAAAAAAACGTCCATAAGAAGATGTATATAAAGGAAAGGAAAAATAAGTGCAAGACTTTAGTTAGAAGATAATTACCCTGGGCCATTACTATAATATTACAGTCGCATTGCAGTGTCCTTCATAAATTGCATTCGTGCTGAAGCCTATTGTCTCAGAATACATTAAGAGTAAGTACCTATGAGTATGTAATTAATGATTGCAATCTTCTATTAAAAGGCTCTCAGGAAAAACGTTGATTTTTGATGAAGTTTAGGTCCAATTTTGTCAGTCAGTATCTCAATGTAAAACTATGAATAATACCCTCGTTTGTTTTCTAGATTCTAATGTTGGAAAGTATATGAAATTTAATTATTATCCAAATAGTATTATTCATTGTTACCTGGTCATGTTTGCAAGAAATCTTGGTTTGGGGCGTATATGATATAATGATATATTTTTAGATTTTATAATGTTATTATTAAGTATAATTGCTACGTCATAGATATTAAGTTTTGGGATCACAAATTAAAACTTTTTCTAGACCAGGTGTTCCACAAGGTAGTGTTCTTTACCAATATCATTAAAAACCTAAATAACTGCTAAATTAATAAACACAATGAAAAGCAATAAGTACATTCTGAACCGGTATAAAAGGGCCTTTCCTATACTGTAATACTTTTGAGACAACTGTATAATTCAAAACTTGTGGTTTCAGAAGAATATCTTGTACATTCAAGCCGGTATTCTATCAAACTAGTAAAGAATTATGTTTGTATTTAAAGTAGTTTTTGGATTTATAGTAATTAAAGTCACTCCAAAACATTAAAATCTTCTTTGAATAAACAAAAAGGTGCAAAATGGCACAATTAAGTGCAAACACCGGACTAACAACTCCAGTGCATTTGGAAATAAAATGTGGCAGTTTTTGCGGGAGTCTTCTACTTCTCTCCGACTTTAAGGAGGCTCCTACTAATGGTTTCTGAATTTTCAGAGTACTAAGATATTTCCTATAGAAGACTTACCGTACGACAGTTGTTAGATTTTTGGCAGTAGCGTTGGGCCTCTCTACTGGGTCAAACTACACTCAGGAGCAAAAATAACGGGTCAGAGTGCGTTTTTCATACTAAAGAGGCTATTTCGAAGCCTTGGTTCCTCGCCAGGGAATGCTTTTAGTGAAATCTGATGATGAATACCCCGGGCATCGATACAGGACTCCCAGAGTGCCTAGGATACCTAACTGAATAAATCTGCGGCTACCGCCGGAATTGTACATGTTCGGAACAACATCTAAAATGGCAATAAAACGTAAGGAAATCCAAGTGCTGACCCAGACACTCCCGCTGTGGTGTTAACTGGTTGTGCGATCAGTTAGGTATCTTAAGAACTTTTGACCTCCTCTATTGAACCTCGGAGTATCCACCATTAAACCTCACCCGAAACAACCCCTGGCGTGGTCGTTCAGGCTTCAAAATAGTCTCGTTTGTATGAAAAACGCACTCTGACCCGGTATTCGGCTCCTGAGTGTAACTACAAAATTCAAAAATCGTGGAAATCCGACTTGATTTAGGGGGTGAAAAATGTTATCGCCTGGAGCTAAGTTTTTTTGGATTTTTCTGATAGCTCCGCGATTTCAGCGGTGCTTAATAATCCTCTTAATATCTAAATTCACTCGCTGGGTGGGTTGTCTTAAATATATCGACTAAATTAACGATTGCTACCAGCAACTTTTGATATCAAAAACAGCGGGCTCGGGTTCGTTTCCATTCCATTGAATAATACGCGAAGACGATAATTACGGCGGTTAAAACGCCGAGTAATCACCCACTATCCAATGGTACTAACCACGAACAAAAACAAACGTAAATCTAACGTGCCGGTTGCACCCGAGAAGACCCATGATCCCGCTCCCCCATTAAAAACTTCCTCAATGCAGAACACGAAAAAAGTGGAAGTGTTGAATATTCCTAAAAACTTTCCGCTGCGAAGCTTGGAAAGATTTCAGGTCAGAGGTTCTTTTATGGAAATCAAAAAGATTACTTACGTCTTCAATGTTAAGTGTCCAACTTTTGACATCAAGGTTTAATGAGGGGAGTAAGTGGACTTGAGCTTATTTTCGAGTCCGTTTTGATGTGGCAGTGTTCAATCTGACGAATAAGGTAGAAAGGTTTTGGTAGGTAGCGTTTGTGTCCGAACTTAATAACACCTTTCTGTATTATCTGTTCTCTTATCAAGGGTATACAGTGTGTAAATGGTATACGGGCGGTCCTTTTAACTGTGGTTAGTATAACCCCTACTGAGAACATTTAGGCAGCTTTTGTTAAAATGAAATTAAAAAAAAAAACCATACAAAATAATTTAACATTTTCACAAGTAAACATTACGTACTTAACTGACAGATGGACTTCGATGTACATTGCGGGTCGATAGTATGTTCAAAAATTAATAACGGTGTGTACGTTAGCGTAATCAAAATAATTCTTTCTGTTAATGATTAGTAGAGTCTTAATCTATGTCCAGTTTTAATAAACGCCCGTATACCATTTACACACTGTATACCCACATACAAGAATGGTTCTATGGTATTTAATTGTATTAAGCTTAAAATGCTGGCCTTTGCAAAATATCTATATGGTAAAAAAATAAATCTCCTTTCCTTATACTTTATCCTAAAGAAAACATTCGCAACAGCAATAAAGCAACTACCCACAACGCAATTTCCCGGCTTATAATGCCGCTCCGATATATTAACGCAATAAATGTTTGCCGGAAGTGGGACGAGTGACGCTACGGAACCGCGCATTTAAATCACGTACCGCCCGGAAGAGGAAGCGGCGTGCTAATAAATATGGCGGCGTATCGAGTCGGTGCCGTGACCAGGATGGTCGAGACTTTTTTGAGATAATCAAAGCCTGCCCAAAACATAAAAACCTCTTGATATTGCGGAAATTATATGAACTGTCATTTCAATTTCAATTCACGAAAATAAGATAAAGAATGTATTAGTGGCGACCCCATTACTGGTTTATTTTTTATGGTCAGGTTTTACAATTCGTAAAGCAGTTATTGTCAACAGCTAATTTGATAATTCAAAAATTGAGAAAATAATATTTATTTACTACGAACGATAGAAGGTTTATGTCCTATTTTAAGTGAATTAATAAACATCCCTTTTATTTTCTATTACTTACACATTAATTCAGATTAATTTGAAATGGTTATTTAAATATTAATAATTAAAAAAAGCCACATTTAATTATAAACATCCCTAATAGATCAAATTGTCATTTACATTACAAAAAACTCGAGCTCAACTTATTTCATTATAATTTTAATTAACTCGGCAAGCTTTATAATTAAGATTAGAATAGGTAATTATCTGTAGCTTTCAAATATTAAACGTTCATAAAATATAATTTAAATAAGATTAGTTTAATTAAATGCATTTACCCGCGAATTAACAATAATTATGTACTTTTCTCTACGGTACTAATTACCTTTATGACCACCCAAATTCATAACCCTTTAATTTTTTCAAATAAAAATTCAACGCTTAAAAGTTCTTTCAAATGATATCAGTATCTGTCAAAAATATGAATTGAACTCTCAACAAATCTGGATTTATAGAATTGATCTCGTCTTATACCAAAAGAGAGTGTCAAAACGTTAGACACACAATCCATTACGTCAAATATATAAAACCCATTTCATTTTCTACAATTTGAAAAGAATATACTGCTGAAGCAACAGCGTAGTCTACGCTTCGCTTCACTGCAGTGTGACAGATTTCACACATACCTTTGAGTGTGTATTGGGAAACAATACCATTTATTTTTAATGCCATCTGCCATTTATATAAGCATTGTTAAGGTTTGGGTGGCTATTCACAAAGTAGTCGACATATTATATTAAACTAGCTGTTATCTACGACTTACTCAACGTAGAAAAGAATTAAAACAGCCTATGTTACTCAGACGAATTTTGAATTTGTTCGTTACAAACATACGAAAATAATTAAAATACAAATATTTTCTCCTTCTAACATCATAAGATTAGATATTACTTAAACGGCTACACTCAGAGTCAGTTAATGACGATGGTGTAGTTCTTTAGCAACGGTATTTTCACACACAAGTTTGAAAAAGGAACGAATTGTCTTTAACAGGTCTCTGAGAACGGCGGTTAAAGATGTACCTATTCGGTTATTCACCTTGAGAGAGTCCTATCAACAATTCGCTTTCTCATACTCATTTCCACCTCAAAGACCATCAGATGTACGAAAAATGTCCCGCTAACTGCCAATTGAGGTATTGGAAGGTGACCGATTATCTGGTGAAGTCTGCGGGCTGCCAATGGATATTAGTAGCACAAAACTGAACGTCGTGGACCGATGTCAAGTTGGGCAAGGCCTATGTCCAGCAGCGAACGACCTTTGGCTTATATGATGGTGATGATGATGATGATGATACTAGTTATTTTTATTGATGTGAACTGACTTATTGTTTATCCAATTAATGAAAAACACACATAACAGATGGTTTATGGCAAAATTATTGAGAATCTCCTTCATAAAACAAAATTCGTAATCATCGATAAAGACCTTCGGTTTGTAGAATACGGCATTCGTGGCATTTTTAGAGAAAACCTTTGTTGAATGGGTACTGATGAAATAAATTTTAATTTCAAACACTGATAGTAAACTGCATTCCTTTCAATCGCAATAGAGCAACAAAACAGTGTTTGATGCAAACGCACATAGAATCTATCTCGATCAAAATCTCATCATAATTTTTCGACCGCTCCTAGAATACGCTCTCAACGCCAAGGAGTAACCGCGATACTTTTATCGTTGAAATATTTTCTTATCGGGAAGTGGGAATTTTCTGCCATTTCAAAAAGCAGGCTCTTGTTTTCCTCAAGAATATAGCAATAAATGTAAATAATAGCCGCTGGCTAAGTTATGTACAAGCGATAAAAAGGCTGGGTTTGTTTTGCCCTCGAATGGCTATTTATGTTCTGGGTTTTGCATTTGGTTCGTAAGCATATTGTTGAGCCAGAAAGGCGGTGCCAGGAAACAGATAGTTTCACCACTTTGCTAAAGCTTAATCGTTTTGGCATGGCATTCGCATTATGTGTGTTTCGGCGAGTTCAGATGTGTAGGATACTTTAGGCGTGGCCGCCATTATACTTGATAAGTAGCAGATGTTGCATCAACTAGCTTGTGCCCATGACTTCGTCCGCGTTGGTTTCGATTATGGTTATTCCCTCGGGAACTTTAAAATTTTCCGGGATCAAAAGTAGCCTATCTGTCAATAAAGGGTATAAGCTATCTCCATTTAAATTTCATCCAAATCCATCCAGCCGTTGGAGCTTGAAGGAGTAACAAAGACAGAAAATTTCACATTTATAATGTAAGTAGGATAACCAATTATATAATTTAATAGTTTGAGAGTACGATTTGGTTATTTTTGATTTAATTACATGACCGAGTTTGGAATACTTGTATCAAAGCCACCCGTCATTGGGTTCGTTGTATTTGGCTGTTGCTTGAAAAATTACCCCCTTCATACCTGCTTTCTCATAGATTTAATAAGTTTTTGATATTTTTGGCCTAATCAGAATGCAGATAATTTTCATAATTTATTACGTACCCCTAAAACACATGACAAAATGGGAATAACATAACAAAACGCCAATTTCAATCCTACCCGCCACCATTTAAACCCACTATAGCCTAGCCCAAATAAAAAAAATGTATACCTTCAATTACACCTAAATTATTTTGTTTGGAGGACAAATGAATATACCGAACCGTTTTGTTTATTAATAGAGTTCCATCTTATTAACTGTGAAAAATGTGGTTACAGAATTATCAACAAATTTTTAGAGTAGTTGGTAATTCTTAGCCTTGCCTACCCCACTCTGGGATGAAGGCATGAGTTTATAGTAACAATAATTTATATAAAATCTTATATACCTACAGAAATTAAATAAGTATCTAAATAATAATAATTATTATTTATTTCAGAATTTATAAAAAAATAAAATAGAATTAAGTTCATTATTCTATGTTGGTAGACATTTACATTAAAACTAATTTAAATTAAGTCAGCAACATCAAATATGGTTAAAAATCATATAGAATATTTGTTTTATTTAGAAATTATTTTAACTATACCACTAAATTCCAAGTTGCTACATTGAAAAAAAATTGATGTTGCTGACTTTGCTTCTATATGACTCAAATATATTATCTTATTAATATTATAAATGCTAAAGCTCGTGTGTCAGTTTGTTACGCTTTCACGCTACAACGGCTGGACAGATTTGGATGATATTTGAAATGGAAGTAGCTTATTCCCTGGATTAACACATTTATATCCAACCAGAAAAATTAAAAGCTCCTGAGAGAATAACGAAGTCGCCGAAAGAAGCTAGTAAAATATATACATTCATGTTTCAAAGTTTGCGAGCCGCTGCTGGTACTCGTTCATACCCGGATATGGATATTCTCTCTTCGTACTGTGAAGCCAAATGGCCTGGTCGCTGCATGGAGGATGGCTCCCATAAGTGCATGGTAAGGGTCCCATTACGCTAACTGATACCACTTTGAAAGAATCAAGTCTCTCCCTTGGGTAGAAAAGGAATATTTCTTGTAAAGTTGGAGGCACACTTGATTTTATCCTACGGTTAATGTTAATTTGATTTTTGATAGTTATTTTTTTGTTGAAATATGTGAAAAAAAATGAATAGGTACAGTCAGCGTCATATCGTTGGTAGCATCCAAAGTAGCCAAATAGTTCGTTATACGCCCTTGTTACTACGGTAATAATGACGTGTAACGTACTATTTCGCTACTTTGGATGCTACCAACTATATAACGCTGACTGTACAGATAATTTTTTTTTGTGAGTTAAAATATGTAAAATTTAATGAGCTCTATTCTACTTAGTATAAACAACTTGCTTTTAATAGGTTACCGTATTGTCAACTTTATGATAGGTTTTATTTAAGAACAAGAGTAGAATAGAGCCCAAGGCAATGACGTCAGAATAGGGTAATTTGGGGAGTAAATGGAACTGTGTTAATAAATACGGCAACCTAGGCTATTGGTGTTCTACGGGATTAAAATCTTATTATCAGGCATCCACAATATAAATAACCCATAAGGCAATTTTTAATTGATTAATTCATCGACGATGTTCTTTCGTTAACTGACTCTCCGTAACAGATCAAAAGTTGTTCTAAATAACTTGCGGTTATTTTTTTGTCGTGAACTCCTAGTTATTAAAAAATATTCATTTCAAAACCCTATTGTGACGTCATTGCCACAAAAATCCTGGGTCTAATTATAATATGCAGGGTCCTCCACAAACAAGACCAACGTGTTTATTAATATACTTAGCAAAATTCGGTATTTATTAGCAATGGCTGACCATTGTAATAATGTTTAACGGCAGCATTGTCATTAGATCACCAACATCTGCCAACTTGTCTGTCTTAAAAAAAATGCTTTCTCCCAGTGTATCCCCGATTTCAGCTTAGCATCAAGTGGGGCTCGGGAGGCGCATTTATTTAATGCCAACCTGACGGCCGAGATACTTGAAATACTTCTAAGTATTAAAAGTATTTTTGTAAGGAGGTTTGCATGTGTGATTTATTATATTGTTCATTTGAATTATTTGACAATAAGATTGCATTGCGTATAATAACCGTACCAAAAATATGTTTATCCACTCCGGTACTATACCGCTATAACCGCTAATATTGATATCGATAACGGTATCATAATACCACCTACACCGTTGCCATGGTATGTACTAACAGTTCTATAATAAATATTATAGCATTGTTATTACCATTTATGATGTTTAGCAATAAAATTCACAAACTATTAACGCCAATCGAGGAAAGTATACGAGATTGTTTATTTTTGTCATAATCATTTTAAGCTTGTAGAAAAAAATATGTATGGAATGCTACATAATTAGTTCTTAAGGTACTCGTGCCTGCAATTTGAGCGCTCGCATGTTCGCGCTCTAACCTCGGCACTCGTACCTTAAGAAGCTTCATTATGTACGAGTTACATAGATAACTATTTCAGGCATGTACGTACGTACATACTTTAAAATTATTAAAATTAGTCTAAACAAGCCTATAACGAGTAATACCATATAAAAATATATTATAATCTATTTTTTCTTTGAAATTCGTACAAATGTGAATGGTTTCGTGAAAGTAAGATATAAAAATGTATAATAAAAAACAAAACCCACATTATATGCCGTACAAAACGTCTACATATGTAATTCAGACTTGGTCGCCAACAACTATTTAAAAAAACACTAAAGCAAAACGCAATCGCTTTCTCACAAGTGGCCAGAACCAAAACCTAGAATTCATACAAATATTCCAACAGCCTCGGTATCAAAAATTTAAAAAGATAATTCCAGAAACAAAAATTGATAGCCTTTTTCTCAAGTGGCCAGCATCAATTTTTCACACAGCGCTTGGAGCGCTGCAAAGCGTAAATTTCGCCTGAAGAATAAAGATTGGAACACCTCATCTGTGGCGGGCGGCGGGGCGCGACGTCCGAAAAGAAGGGACAAAAGGTGAGCGGATGCGGGGGGAGTGGGAGCGATACGTGGCTAACGAACGTATTATTATGTTAAGTCAGATGCTCTCCTCGTGATGCGTGAAGTCATAAAATGTCATTATTGACGCGTCGTATTCACTTAAAATTAAAAACAAGTGATTTTTAAGTACTGACAATGGTACCTCAAAACTACGTCTGGTAATTTATTATAGATATTAGTCAATCTAAGTCATCGTGAATGAGTGAAGTCACAAATATCAAGAGATAACCACCGTAAACTCCTTTTTAATTTATTCTGGTATAATAATCTCCTACAGGTTACCGAAGGCTTATCGGAACGAGCAAATTTTAAAGCAATCATCCAAAGTATACAAACTATAGTTTACTCAGGAATAAAATTGCATTGAAACTGGAAGTACTTCAACTATTGTGTTGTTTATAAACAATGGGAATGCGAACAAGAGCTATCGGTTAGCAGGCAGTGTTGCTTCATGGGCGCCCAGTTACTGGGTTTTATATATTGGAAAATGACGAAAAAAAGCTCTTATGATAATTTAGGTATGCAGAGGTGCAGATTAGAAGTTTTTACATTTTATCGAACCTTAATACACATTGTTTTAAAACCTACAACTTTTACCGTCTTGAAAAAGTTTTAGTTTGAGAGTCGTTCATTATAAAACAGCGTAAGTGAAAGAAGCTTTAGTCTACACTTTATTAATATTATATGAACATAAGTACAATCGACAACTTGCTAAAAAAGGTTCACTTTTTACTTAAGTACGAAATAGAAATAACACCTTCTTTTTCTTCATCCTCTCTACCATTTTGATGCAGGCCTCGTTTGTTTTATGCTGTTCCTGTTTGTTATGTTCCAGCTGTATCCAATTCGAACCAGCTCTCTTAACACCATCACTCTACACTCCATCGTTGGTCTCCCCATGGTCTTCATTCAACAGCCTTCTTACACCAGAGCCTCTAATGCCTCTAATATATAACCATATTTGCCTTTGATATGTTATCGTATTGGCAACGCTACGATTATTCTTAATTAACATACTAGTTAATGACGAACGAGTTAAAAACAGTACCATTATCATTGATTCTATAATTTCGTTGAATTTTGTTTCATTTAAGGTTTTTTATCGTTCCTTTTTGCTAACAAAATTCAATACTATTTTTCGTAACAAAACGGACAATTCCATACATATTTTTGGGACATATCGGGAGTACTATTTTTTGTTGTTCAGAATGATGATTCCAACCAACGTGCATTTATTTTTACAAAATCTGTAGAAAAGTCAAAGGTGCGCATTTTTTTAAAATTCCCCTATAATTATGACAATTGTTAATTGCTGACGTCAAGTTTCCGCATATCACAAAGAAATATTTTCGATATAACTTAAAGACATATAACATCTATCATCTGGATTATCATCTATCATCTAGACAAAGCATCCCTTTCTCTGCTTATATAATGACGGGCGATGATAGTATACCTTTGACCAGGTATGCCTATAGATAGGAGCAGGAAGCCGCTTGACCACCAAAGCTCTTTACTAGCTAATAATGTCCTTAGTTCCTAAAATCCTCACAACAGAGCACCGCTGGGAGTCGAACCCCGCGCACAGTCGCTATTCGTTATTCAGACGCGGCCCAGCAGTCACCTGATTACGCGCTTCGCTGGGTTAGGGATGGGAATAGTATCGATATCGATGAGAAGAAATTGTCTGCCAAAATATGACCAATTATCGGGAAAATGATCCTGTCTGATATGTTTTTGAGGACCGAAAGAAAACAGCTGCTTAAAGACTTGGCAAAAAAAAAGTGCGTTAAATTAAATTTTACGATATAATACATTCATACTCATACATACATACACTCACGCCTTCATTTCCAGAGTGGGGTAGGCAGAGCTACAGAATTACCAACAACTTGTTGTTAATTCTGTAATTTCTACAAACACATTTTGCACAATCAGGCTAAGATAGACCAGTGTATAATGATGATAAAATGTACAATTAAAAAAACAACTAAAAAAAAAGAACACAATAGTGGTCTGTGTTGATTTTTTGTATTTTTTTTGCATATTTTGTTTTGTACTAAGTAGTAATTTTCATTTAATTAGTAGATATAAAACTGTGATTCCATAATGTTCCACAGCTTAGAGTAAAAACATTCTCGTTAATTAAATGAAGAAGAATTTTTACTAAACGTGATAATATTATCAATGACGGCTCATTACCTTATTTGATAGCATGGAATAAATTCGAGGGATTAAAGAGTCCCGGGTAAATTGAGCTAGCCGTCCTACGTACACCAAGTGATTTGAAATTGTTTACATATTGCGTATATATTATATTTCTTTTGTGCTTGCATGTTTAAAGAAAGCGATCATGCATGTATACTGATACTGATGATTTAAAATTCCCTTCCCTTCCCCCTTCTATTTCAGTCGGGTAAAAATAAGATAAAGTCAACTTTGTTTGTATCGCGTAAATTTAAATGTATTACGACTGAATACGATGACACCTTTTGTAAAAAATATAGAAAAAAACCAAATAGAGAGAAAAAGAGAAAGAACAAGCATTTCATTAAAAGACAGCCAGACAAAAAAACACAGAACAACTGATGGATTGACCTAGTAATGCCAGACGATAAAAATGGTAGTCCATTGGTTAGGACCGTTTTTTATTTACCAACACAAAAAATATAAAAGTACTTACATAGCCAAACCAAAAAACCTATCTCCTATAACAATACGCTGGACGCCCGTCTCAATATTTGCGAAACGCAAACATTTTATCGATATCGGCATTCGCAACCCACACTCGCCCCTTCTCTAACATTCTGGCAGCTTTAAGTGCGCATTTGGTCCAGTGCCGACCTCTAGTTAAGTACCTACACACTAACGATTTCGAATACCTATATTCAAATTCAAAGGTCTTACACCTATTCGGGTATTCTCTGAAATTGCAGCATTTACTATCAAGGGTTACGTCGGTTACGAAACAGAATTTGTAATAGTTAAAGGATTTTAGTAACTAAAATTATTTTGTGGGATTTTGATTATTATGGTGGTATTTTTGAACTAAATTTAAGTTAAGGCGTCGAGTCCATGGGAACTTGTTGCAATTAGATTTTTTAAAAATAGTTTGAAAAAGGTAAAGGAAACAGCTGGAGACCACAGAGCTGGCAGCATAGCTACTACGAGGAAATGCTTCTAGAATCTGTTAAACTTTGCTATTTGTCCTCTCTTTTTAAATTGATTTTTCTTAATAATAAGTAATAGAATAGTGCCTAAGTAATATTTTTGGTTAGCGTACTTTTAATTTGGTTTACCTATTTATGGTTTCATTCTTTTAATCTGCCTTTGTATTCGTTTTCACTTGTAATATTTAAAGTTATTTCATCAATGTATCTAAATATTAAATATGATATGAATTTATACCATTTTTATTTACGAGCATCTGAACTACATTATTTAACAATTACTAGCACAAGTCATAATAATACTTTAAAAGTGGCAAAACTAAAAAAATCTTCTTTTGATTTCACCTGGTAATTTTTATTAAAATAAAATCTACAAAAAGTTCAGAATATGGTACTATATCTTATAGTATGAAAAATTAAACAATAATCAACTTATACCCTAATTTGTTACGGATGACTTCGATTTAACATTGGAATAAGAATATTGAAATCTTTTTAATATTTCAAGCATGCTGCGACATTTTGCATTGCATTTGTTTTATAGGTACGTGTTTACACATACGTCACGCCTTCATCCCAGAAGGGTAGGCAGAGCTACAGAATTACCAACAACTCTGACAACCACATTTTGCACATACAGACCAAATTGTATACTAGTGTATATTAGTGACAGGTTGCAAGCCCATCGCGAACTACTACAAGCCTTTAATCCCTTAGTCGTCTCTTACGACTTCCACAGGAAGGCATGGAGAGGCACTATTCTAAGTGTTTGTTTTATAATTTATAAAAAATCAATTATATATGCGTATTAATTTTCAACCAATCCAATTTATTTATTTTGGAAAAAAGCACGGTAACACAGGATAGTATTTATAGCGAATGAACTATCAGCTATCGAATATTTATATAAAACAAAATCCATTTGAAAACTGAACGTGTAATTTATTTCTCAATTTTAGGGTAACGATTGATGTTTGGCAATATAGATCTAGCGATATCGACGTCAATTGCCAATATTGCTATTTTATGGCTTGCAATTTCGTCTTCCAATATTGAAGAATTTAAGTTATTGCAAATGAAATTTAGATGTCAATTTAGACAATTTTAACGCTTTATTGCTTTATAACTCACAAATAATTATGTTGTAATTTTATTGTGTTTTTTTTTTTATAAATAAATCTAGAGCTATACAGAGTGGAAAAAACGAACGCCAGTTGGACGGCAATTCTTTTCTTTTTGATGGGCAGGGGAAGATATTTTACTAAGCCATACCAATTGTTGGAAAAAAGAAAAAAATCATCTAGTTAAAAATTGGATTTAATCAGCAAAAACAATTGGATTTTTGCAGATCAAGTCCTACTTTTAACTTGAAGTTTATCTCCTTTTATTACTAAGCCATACCAATTGTTGGAAAAAAGAAAAAAAACATCTAGTTAAAAATTGGATTTAATCAGCAAAAACAATTGGATTTTTGCTGATCAAGTCCTACTTTTAACTTGAAGTTTATCTCCTTTTATTATTTTCCAACAAAAACCCTTCTTATCTTGTAAAATATTGAGCCTAATATTATGGGAATGTTCTCATTACACTTCACTCGCCAATTAAAATTGCAAAAATAATAAGTTTAATTAGGGTTTATACGAAACTGGTTCAAAATAGATTTTTAGAATCATAGGCAGTAAAAGTTCGACCTCTGGTGACTTAATCTTTGACCCTTTTTGTAGCTACTGGATGTCTTTATTTGATCGTAGGAAGTCACCGTTACATCATTATTCTCCTGAGTTGAACGACTCCCCAGAGTAATTTGCCAGTATCACAGCCATAATAATGTCATTGCCTCGGTTATCTCGTCATGTGATAACATGATTGCCTATAAAGACCGTCTAGGGGCTAATTCTTCCAGCATAACCTTGTTATGTTTATAATACCAAGACGGTGGTTAATGTAACATAAAAAAACCGAGCAAGAGCATGTTGGATTCTTCTGTGTGGAGTTCCGTCGCCGTTACGTAACAAAAGACAGTCTCTGAAAAACCACAAGAATAAGTTTTTTTACTAAGTTTTGAATGGTAATGCTTTTTGACATTCATAGGTGCATTATATTATGCCTAAATTGAAGAATAAAGAACTTTGACTTTGACTTTGACTTTGACTTTACGACGATTGCTTTTTGGTCATTGTGCTATTTGAGCTTAACTGCTGTTGATAACATTTGAATTTTCAACGCGCTATTCCTGGTTTTTTTGACATAATGCTACAGAGACCTTTTGCCATTTTGGTGTTAAGTAAAGTTAAGGACGTTATGTTAATTGGGCAAAATGCTAATATGACGCCTGACAATTTGCGTCACAGCACATTTGGTTACTTTGACGATCTTTTTTTACATTTGGCTGCAGAACCCTCGAAAATACCAGCGATATGAGATCTTCCGACAAAGACAAGATAGGTAAGCCAGAGAAATGTTAAACATTTTACTGCCTGACCATAATAATACTCAAGCTGAACATAAAGAATGAGTAGGAGTATGTCAAGAAGCTTTTTATAAAGGCTGAACAGGCAATTTCGCATAATTTTAGTTTTTATTTATAACTAGCGTTTGCCCGCAACTTCGTCCATGTTTTGAGTATCGTTATTACCTCGGGAACTTTTTAATTTTCTAATGTGTTAATCCAGGCCATGAGCTATCTCCGTTTAAAATTCCGTCAAGCCGTGTTGCTGCGGGAAAAACCAAGTAACACACAAGGATTAAAGTGAAATTGAATAAATTCGTAGGTTTACTAATGTTTCGCCGAAAATTATTAAGCAAATTCTTAACTCGCCAAACGACGTATCCCAAATTTTCATTTCGTCAATTTTTTATTTCCCAACTCAACGTTTCGCACTGATATCATTTCCCAACGAATGATTTGATACATTATTGTTAGACCAATTATTAACTGGGGTTATTTTAAGATGTCAATTATGTTTTCGTCAAATGTATTGATTGGCATACCTTAATTTAGCAATATATGGAATGGCATTATGAAATCTATTGGCATACTTTAATTTAGCAACAAATGGAATGGCATTATGAAATCTCTGGGAGCAGTTTCGTTTTACGGGTCAAAAAAAAAAACCCTAACCTACCTATCTCTGGGAGGAGTTTCGTTTTCAGGGTCATAAAAAAATAACCCTAACCTACCTATCTCAGGGAGCAGTTTCGTTTTTAATCCAATTTATATTTGTTTCAGACAACTTCAAGCTCAAGGTTACGCAGCTGATATTACCACATAAAATTTTACAATAAGTTATTTGCCTTAGCAAATCATTTGCTATATTTACAATTATTTACCACATACATTTTGCAATATAAAAATGTAGTGAAATAAAAAAATTACGAAGTAAAATTATGCCAAGGATTGATTTGCCAAATAAAACTTCGGCGGAAAGTTGATTGCCAAATGAAATCTGACGAAACATAATTCGGCAAAAAGGCAGTACACCAAATTCGTAAATGTAACAACACATACATAGGTACATAAATTTACGCCTTCATTCCTAGAGAGAGGTAGGCAGAGCAGAGAATAACCAATAACTATAAATTTTTGTTGATAATTCTGTAATCATATTTTGCACAATTAGGCTAAGATGTTTACCAGCGTACTAATAAGTGACAGGTTGCAAGCCCATCGCCTAACAGTACAACAAGATTTAATTAGTCGCATTAAGATATTATTGCGTACGAGAAATATATAGCTATACAGTGTGTAAATGGTATACGGGCGTTTATTAAAACTGGACATAGATTAAGACTCTACTAATCATTAACAGAAATAATTATTTTGATTACGCTAACGTATACACCGTTATTAATTTTTGAACATACTATCGACCCGCAATGTACATCGAAGTCCATCTGTCAGGTAAGTACGTAATGTTTACTTGTATTGCATTTTTCGTTATACATTACGTGTTAAATTATTTCGTATGGTTATTTTTTTAAAATTTAATTTTATTAAAAGCTGCCTAAATGTGCTCAGTAGGGATTAAACTAACCACAGTTAAAAGGAACGCCCGTATACCATTTACACACTGTATATAGCTGATAGTTATAATAATCGCTCGCTATCGCATTATAACTCTGTAACGGACAGTTGGTTTACGATCTTTATATCGTCTTATTGTGGCCATACTTTAGATCACTTCATAAATACGGCATAAATTCAGATTGTAGTCTTGAGAGCGCAAGTGTCTTTAGGTCTCACATCCCACTTACCATCCAATTGCCAGTGTTTGTTCGCCTTCGCTATGTCATTCAAAAACACCTACTACGTCACACATGTCTTTGGACGATGGCTTAGTCATGTATAACAAGGACCTATCTTGTACTCGTACGGCGGGAACAAAGACCGGTTTGTCGTTAAGGCACTTTGTGCGATACCGTCGAGTCATTGCTCAAATGGACAGTGATACTGATAGCACAAGAGACGGTGACGGAGGTGCCTTTATTTAATTAAAGGCCAAAAAACTTGACCGAAATATTTACTTATATTTAAAAATATTTATGAAATATTTACGAATATGAGAGCTTTTTAATATAGCGTTTATATGGCGTGTATCTACTAGTGCTTCAGACAAGATACTTGTGAAGAAGAAACACTGCAATAAACACAAGCAAAAGGTTTTTTTTTCAATCGTTAAATACAATTCTACCAACCAAAAGTACATGTCACAGTGACGTTATAAATCAAATCAATTTAAATCTGTGACACAATTCTATGGTGGATCAGATTTTCAGGTTGCCAACTGTGCGTAGTTAAGATGTGAAGAAAAAGTAAAAAAAAAACTCGCGTGGAATGCAAATTAGTCATACAACTCATACAATTTATAGTGTTAATTATTATTACAAAGGGAGAAATTAACTTTGTGTCAATAACGTTGTCATTAATATGCTGGTCCGTATACTCAGCTTTATCCATTATATTCAGTTAGAGAGTTTATGGGCCTTAATTTATAATTAGGTACATAAATTATTTAAAATGTAATGATTTGAGTTATTCTATTATTTATGTAAAAAAAATTCTAATTTGGTTGCATGCTATTTTCAAGACGATCCTTATCGGCGAAAACTCCTTGGTTCTGTATTTTTATTGTTATCCTGACTTTTATTTCTATTTTAAATTATATTACAATTTGTGTATATTTTGATGATTCCAATGTAATTTCTTGTACGTTACACATAACATGCAATGTGTACTGCATTAATTTGCATGGAAAATGTAGACAAGTACCTATGCATGCCACGTTCGCTTTGATATCGTAAATATATAAATACTAATATTTAATAAATATCAGAGGACAATGTCACACCAATTGACCTAGTCCCAAACGAAGCTCTAGGCTTGTATTATGATGAGTAATAGACAAAGATTAAAATACTTATATGGAGAAATATATATTTAAATACTTATAAAATATCCATTATTCACGACCGGACCGGAAGACGAGCTGGAGTGACGACCTCGTCAGGATCGCGGGACCGCGGTGGATGCGAAAAGCACAAGACCGGTCTTAGTGGAAAGCCTTGGGGGAGGCCTATGTCCAGCAGTGGACGTCTTTCGGCTGACATGATGATGATGATGATGATGATTCACGAACATTCGCGCTCACACAAATATCTGCCTTTACCGAAATTAGAGCCCAGAACCACAGAACAAGGCGAACGCGTCGTCAAAACCACATATTAAATATATTATGACGTGTCTTATTTAATTGCCACTAAGTGATAATTGCTGAGGTCCTAGAGAAAAAAGGTCAAGGTGAAGATCAAGTGAAAAAGAGTTTTCACCGTTCATGTATATGTACACTTTTTTATTGCGAGTTAAACCAACTTGTTCCCTTTTTCACTGGGACCCAAGAATGTATGTACAATGGAAGCATCTAGATAGTAGCGATCCACAAGATCAAATATAATCTAAGTATTTACTTCTTTCTTTATGCTTTATGGGAAAATCAAATACTATTCGTTTTTTTTTAAAAGAGGGCGGCAAATGAGGATCTTATCACCACCGCCTATTTCATAGTATAAACCCTTTTCCAGATGATTTTACCCACTGGGCAAATATAAGGCATTTATTTATAAGAATTTTCATTTCGCGGAACGCAATTTTCTCTTAAAATGTTTAATTTACAGGATTTTAACAATCTCAACGTTAAATAGGTTACTTTAGACTTGAAACTATAATTAGAATAATTATAAAGAGAGCTTAAAGAAAATTGAGTTTAACGCTGGCATGTAATACAAATAAAAATGTTGTGATCTTAATTTATGTCTCGTATTTAGACCCTTATTAATAAACTGATCTTAACTTTAATGCTCGTCTGGAGATGCGTTAAAAAATAACAGTAGGTCTACTGTTAACTTTTACGTATTTTGTGACGGGCCTCGCAGTCAAGATGAGTTTATTAATACGGCCCTTAGTGTTCCATCTTAGCTTTAATCTCCGTCTTGTTCAATCAACGTGCAAAGATTTCAACCCTAAACGAGAAACCGGATTGTCAAAGGGGATACGCTTCAGAACATTTTACCAAAACGGAACTTAATACGTTAGATACGGGTAAATTATTATGTCACAGTATAAACAGTAGTTCGTCTTCCAACAAAGTTATATCGCGCGGCTTGCATGTGTGCGTGTCCCGACCGTACGCGCCGCGAGCCACCACAATAGGACGGATCCAGTCGTTTTGGTTACGTTAGTATTAAGTATCTAGCAACGCGCATTGACGAAACCCTAGCGCCGGGGCGGCAATAGGTAACAGAAACCCATAAAAGGCATAAAGACTACTTTTTTTAAATATGGCAGTGAACGTCTTTTGGCTGATATGATGATGGTGATAATCATGAGAATGTATAGATAAATTAAAGTCTGTAAGTAATTATATAGAATCAAGGACTCTAATTGTTGAGCCACTATGGAACCCTGTCGCATAACGTTAATCATTAGTTTTAGCTTAATTTCTGTCATGTGGCTGAACACTGTCATTATGACAGGGTTTAATTATGGCTCAACAGTAAAAGTCCATGATTTAGTACTTTATATCGTCACAACTAGGATTTAATCTTCCAAAATTTAGAATTATGTGTGTCAATTTAGTTCTCGAACATTCAATACAGTTCGACCCGATAAAGCGGATAAATAAGATTACTTTCCACCACACTCAAAGACATTTAAGTGACAATTAACTGGTCCTTTTTCCAAAGTTGTGTATGGAAAAAACGTAACTAAAAACCGAGTTAATCGTTATCAACTGACCCCGCAGCTTTTATCCTGGTTTAAATACCAAAAAACACCAGGATTACTTATCAGTAAAAGGCGCTTACGACCCAACATTGGGCACATTATTAAAAAAAAGTAAGATTTCATTAATTGGGATTTCCAGTCATACTTGCATCTAAGTAGTTATAAGATTAGTTTATTTATTTCCACTTCTTGATTTCACGTTTTGCTTTTGGATTTTGATCATTAATTCGTTTTCCGACAGCACATTATTTAAACCACGTCCTTAGACATAATAACGGGAGGATAATATGAAGTATAACGTCACGTTACGTGCAATATCCACCCCGCCGCGTTACGTGATAAATTTTCTAAACAAGGAAGGAAAATTATATTTTGCTGGACCGGAAACTTTAATAAAGGAGGAGAAAAAAACATTATACACTACCAGTGCATTTGAGTTCACTTTTCACATTCTAAAAGTAAAAATGATTTTGTTGATATTATATTCTGATGTTTTAAATTAACATTGGATTTAAAATAATTTTGATAAGTATTTGTTGTAAAGACGGAATATTTAAAAATAAAAGACTGTCTTGTATGTGAGTCAATTTTACAGTAGACTTTTAGAAACGTTATCATTATGATAAAAATCTTCAAACTCTTTCATGACTGATTGACTGACAATCAACGTTACAAGAGTTACTACTCCTTGTATGCAGTTAGATGGGATTTTATCAAAGAGGAAACTGACTGACTGTGCCTCTATTCTAGGCAGTAAAAACAATATCGTATTTGATCTGTTGGAATCGTTTTTCACTTGGCCGCCATTCATCATCATCATCATGTCAGCCGAAAGACGTCCACTGCTGGACATAGGCCTCCCCCAAGGCTTTCCACTCAGACCGGTCTTGTGCTTTTCGCATCCACCGCGGTCCCGCGATCCTGACGAGGTCGTCACTACATCTTGTTGAAGGCCTACCTACAGCTCGTCTTCCGGTCCGCGGACGCTACTCCAGAACCTTCTGACCCCATCGGCCATCAGTCCTGCGAGCAATGTGCCCCGCCCACTGTCACTTCAGTTTAGCTATTCTTAGGGTTATGGCCTAAGATGGCCGCCATTACTTTCAAGCAAATACGAACTATCAAAACGTCGACAATACAATAACAGATCAAAAACGATATTGTATTTACCGTGTTCAATAGAGGCCCTGATTAATCAACGCTCTGAAACTATTGGACGTAAGGACTTGACATTTGTCGGAAATATTTTTCATAGATATCCTATTGTCGTATTGTCACCGTTTTGATAGCTCTTATTTACTCGACAGTAATGGCGACTGCCGTTAAACAATACCATAACAGATCAAAGACGATTATGTTTTTTACCGTGGGGAATAGAGGCCCTGCGAGGCTAGACAAGTTTCAAATACGAACGCTAGCGTTTGGAGATCATCTGTCACTAACAAAAATATATGGAAAATAATGGCATTAATGATAAAAGTACAATATTTTCTTAAGAAAATTTATGTTTTGAAGTTGAGTCACGAGCCTTTTAACTACTGTTAACTTGGAAAGACCAAGTTCCCGAGAGATCCCTTCACTTTATCTCGATGGACGCTTGAAACTTTTCAGGTAGGTGTAGGTAACAGTAATTGCTCGGCTTTGTTCTCGTTTAGTGGTAGTTACTGAAAAGAAAAATACAGCGGTATTTTATTAAAGGTTTTGAGACTTAAATTATTTTAGAGTTTGTGGACTTTGCCTGCGTAGGACTAAGAGTTGTTTTCTAACAGAAAACAAGTGTGCAGACTGCATTAAAGTTAGTTGAAGTCTGACCAAAATCGAGGATCGAATAAGATTAGTTCAGGCCTTTTCTCTCGCTTTGGTTACTAATAGAGAAAGAGTGTGACGGCGCTCTTTAATTATTCGGTCAAGCGTCAGCGTGCGTTACGTTTCACTGCTCCTGCGCTTTGACATAATATGGACTATGGCTCGGATAATTCGATACTTTTCAGTGTTTATTTTTTCTTTAGTATTCCTGTAGCATCTTTAGGATTATCTTTTGGATTGTTTTAGATTTGTTTTGATTTCTAAATTTTTAAAACAGTGAACTAGCGTACCGGCAAATCTGAAAAATTCACGGAGTTTTAATAACTCTCTGTTTTGCCCCTGTACCAATGTATGCCTTGTACCAAGTAATAACGATACTTACACATTGCTCCAACACAATGATGGTAGTTAAAATCTACAAACTTAAATTGCAGCGTTAAGTCAATTAATTTCGACTTAATTATACCTGAAAATAATTACTTGTACATAATATCATCGTTAGTTAAAGCAGAAGCCCTCATGCCAGTATCACACTGTATATCACGTGTCAAATGTGGATAAGGTGACGGATGCCTTATCCAAACTTTGTCACGCGATAAACGCAGCCATGTTAGGACCCCTGCACAAAAATAGTAAAAAAAAGGAACCAGGGCAGGGTAGGGTGTGACTTACAAGGAAAGGTACCGACTCCGATTTTGTTTATTTTGATGTATGTTAGAGAGTAGTCCAAAATAACAAACACGTTTTTTGTTTTAGTTGCCCACTTTCAACCTTTTGGGAGAAATTGACTTCAAACGTAATGAAAATTGACTAAACCCTCTACCTTCTATAGAACTTCCACGAACAAGTAAAACAAAGAACAGGGTAATTATCGGAAAAGGAATATTATTGACAAATTAACCCCTGGCACTAATTATAGCAAACGTCAAATGTAGACGTAATAAATGACAGTAACTGATACTTAACGACCCCTTCATTTTTTTGAACTATAAAACTACCATTAATTACAATGTTTGTTTAACCTGAAAGTGTCACATAAGCCGCCATTTTGATATAACACAACAGTATATTGTTAACAAGCAGTAACACATTTTGTTATCTTCGAGTGGACTGAGTTAACGAAGTTACTGATAAGTTTATTTTTTGGTCTAGAATAAATGATTTTTTGTTTGATATCGTAAGAACGTTTTATTTATAATTCCTTCAATTTATCTGGACCTTTATTCCAGGCGGTACAAACCATATTGTCTTTGACGTGTCATCGTATTATTTTGAACGCCGCCGCTATTACTGACAAGTAAAAAAGAGCCTATCAAAACGTTGACAGCACCATAACAGGTAAAGAACCATATGGTTTTTACCGCCTGAAATCTCGGCCCTTGAAGCACATAAACTCAATTTTAATTTGTCTTGTATTAAAACAGTGTTGAATGGTTAAAATTTCACTGCAAATTATAAATCGGCCGTGGTTGTTTCAGCAAATTTTCAGCAAGCTGCGAGGCGCCGGGCTATGAAATTAGAATCATGCAAGGAAGCGTTATGCCACTACTAATAAATGGTAAATTGTTACAGGGTTTTTGGTGTTAAATATAACATAGTGACACATGTCTTGCTATTTGATAGAATTCAACGTCGATTAAAACAACTCATGTCTAATAATCTCGATTTCGATCATAAAATAAATGTCAAGTCTCAAATATAATGTAACTGATGTCGATGGTCTAGAAGACAAACGTGCTAATTACAAAATTTTGATATTTTGACATTTTAATGCCAAATGTATTAAATGAAGATGCTCTACCGTTTGCACTTACCCAAATATCCTAATTCCGTCTCTTTCTTCCTAAACTGTAGGTGTACACTTATAGCAAGTGATGTCATTTTGATGCCAAATAAAATAATTATAATTATTTACCATCAATTTAAACTACAAAAAATGTTAAATGGATTTATAACATTTCGCTTGCATTTACCACGATAGACAAATAAGCTAAATGTTTTTATTCTTTTTGTCATTTGGTCAATTTAGATTCCCAATTATATTAAAAGATGTTAATCTTTCCAAGATGGCGGTAGATAAATGGTTTAAGTGGTTTTAATACTACTGAACACTCGTCAGCAAATAGTAAAATATATTACATACAATACACGGAAGTGTTAAGTGAACATTATGTATTAAGTTTACGTACAAACATACTAAGTAATGTCCTTTTTTACTATTTTGTTTTTTTTGTTGATACCTTGGGATATTGATGTTCAAGTTAATGATAAATAATTAAAAAGATAAATACCCTAACCAAATATAGGCAGTATATATACGATTCCAATGTTCAATTTTAAGTTATAGTATCTAGAACTTTTAAGTTAATAAAAACAGTCCCCCTGAAAAGTTGATGAGTCTGTAATTATCACGTTTGTCTTCTAGACCATCGATGTATCAATTCTAGATTTGTGGTTCATATTCTTTTTTGGATTGTCCTTTACTAGCTCTTGTCCGCGACTCCGTGCGTATGGAATTTGTTAATCGGTGTTCCCTCGGGAACATTTTTTTCTGTGCTAAAAAGTAATCCATTCCAAATTTCATAATTTAAATTTCTCTGCATTACCGGTATAGAGGCATTCCATCTAGCCCTAACGATTGAGAATGCATTTACAGTGTTAGGTTTAAATTTGAAAACCCGTATGTCTACCTATTATTATGGTTCAAAATATACAGCGTTCGATAAGATCAAGGTATAATGGCGAAAAAATACGTTTCTTGTATAGGGAATCGCTTTAACTTTTGACTAAATAATTTTAATTACATTTGTCGATAATTGTTTCAAATAAGTACTTATTTCAAAGTTACACTTCATAGTAGATTGTTGTAGTATATTCGTAGGTAAGTTCACCTGTTTTTTTTTTAAAACTAAAATGCGTATCACTATCCATCGACGTTATAATAATGATAGGTAATATTTAATTTAAGTAATTCATAGGCATACTTTTTAGGGATTATGAAAATCAAATAAATTCAGTACTATGTTTCTAGATTTCTTTGCTCCCATGCTCAATGTTCATATTAAACGTTATCTCATAGTTATAACTGTCACAAGAAAGTAAAATTTATCGATAAATTACTATCCTTCGGAAGTCCCTAGGACAATTTTATTCCTGCCATTTAAACTCCTATGTCTGGATACAGCCCAAGAGACAGGCAAATAGACAGCGAAGGCTTAGGTCTCGTTGCTACCCTTTGCGTACAGAACCTTTCAAAGGATTTACAATAGCATACTGTTTTCATAAAAGCCCCTGCGTTTTACATTCATTAATCATTGCAGTAATAGGCTGCGAGGAAACTTGTTGCGCGATTAATCTAAGATGTTTATTGCCTGAGTCGCGGTTTAAGTTCAGTTTTATGTGAGCAACTTTAATTGACTAAGTTAAATAAACTGGAGGACTTGGTTCGGTGTTGGAGGTTTATGTGTGTTGTAGCTTGGAATGTCGTTTGTTTACTGAAGATCAGTAGATTTAATTGCCTATCGCTGAGTTGATAAAATGATAAGCCCGCTTTGAATTTACGCTGAGCAAGTGAAAATGTAACTAAAGAGCTAGCTAATAGGGTAGGAAAGACGAGGAAACGGTGGCGGTGCGAACAAGTTAGCGAGCGAAATAACCCGTTATTTCCAGCAGTTTCATTTTGTTCTTTGATCAGTACCGAAATAATATCGATTCTGTTCGAGCGGAACCTAAATATAATATAAATGCTCTATTTGATATGTATGGCGTTTCAGACGAGCAGGTTAAAAGAATTAACCAGGTTTCCAAGCCCTGCTCATTACATATTTTGGAAAAAGGAATAACCTAAAATCGTCTCTTTTCAGTAGAAGCAAAAATAAATATGCTGTCGTTTTTAGGTCTTACTTTTTAATATTAGAACTGTCATCATCATCATGATCATCATCATCATGATCTTCATCATCATCATCATCATCATCATCATGATCATCATCATGATCATCATCATCATGATCATCATCATCATTACAATTGACGTCCCCAAGGTTTGCCACAAGGACCTGTCCAGCTCGCTTGTATACATCGGTTTCCCGCAACCTTAGGCACGTCGTTAATCTACTTTGGTAGTATTGGTTTTTAGTAGAAATAAATATGGTAGAAAGGTAGTTAGTTCTATGTTTGCAATTTTAATTGATTATGTTAAATAAGCTGGTGGACTTGGTTGGATGTTGGAGGTTGTGTGTTGTAGCTTGGAATATCGTTTGTTTATAGTCTAAGGTCCCGATCAATGTGGTGGGACCTTCATTATTTAGAAAATATATTTTAGCTGGAAGAAAAGTGCAGGCTTCTTTCTGCACAAAACACTTAGCGAGCTAAATTTCACTAATTACTTGAGTTTCTAAACACTAAATATATAAGACAAAAAATCTATCCCAATAATAATTATTAAAGTTTGACGTTTATTACTGTGACGGTGACGACGTCCTTGTGAAAAGAAAATTAACGCGTGCGATGCATTAAAAGTTTAAAACTTGATGAAATAAGCGAGCGCGGACTAGCGCGCCTTCTCACTCTGATTTTGATTGCGTCTCACGTGTCGCCGTATCTGTGTGTGAGTTCGGTTACTTTTGGTTTTACGTTTTGTTTGTATACCTATTCTATGCATAAAAAAATAGGGAAGCCGCTCGCTGGGAATTGTGTTATATGGATGCTTCGCTACTGCAGGCTTTACCACATAGATTAGGATCTCGTACTAATACTGAAGTTTAGTCCTCAGGGTCGGCAATGCATTTGGAGTCATAGGATTGCGGTCTTAGGATTGCAGTCTTGACAATTCAAATATTGTTTTCATGGGTCTTAGATTCCATGTATCATATGTGTATCAATGGCATGTTTACTCTTCTCTTTTCCATAATAATAATATTATAGTGTTTTAATTATGTTTTTTTATTGTAAACCAAATGACAGTAGTTACTAAATAATTAAGTAAGTTGTTAGCTTTACTTAAGCACATTACTTACGTACTTTTGGGTAGTTTTTGATTTTGCTAACGTTGTTAAGTTAAATTTAACCAAGAATACCAAGGAAACATGAGCGCTTAAGAATTCAGTCCTAAATAACTTTTTATAGGCACAAAATATAAATAAACTGGTACTCTCATTCGTGAATGGGCTACAGCTTCCCATTCAAAGTAATGGGCAGAATCTTTTCATAAAATTCTTCGAGCAATTACACTGGACTCTATCTGATGCCTAATTAACGCTTTAGAGATAATACCTACTTGTGTTAGAGATTATATTTTTTTAATTTGTTTTTATTTCGTAAGAAGGTTTAAGATTTGTAAGGATAGAATAAAGAAGAAGGGAGATAAGTTAATCTTGAAACTGAAGTCTATATGGTTGATATTAAGAGTTGCGAAATAACGGAACTAGGTATATTCGGTCCACATTCAGGAAGTGCTGCCAATTTAAAACAATACAATAATGTATTGATAGCTCCATAGTTTTAACTGATACGTTATAGCCAGCTTGAGAAATTCGTCTATTATGCTTTCTGGAACGTTGTTGCAAATACAAAACCTTTCTGTTCCACTGCCGTCAGTTCTAAAAGCAATGTGCCTTACCCAACAGACTTTTTTTTATTGCATGGAATAGGCAAACAAGCACAGAGGCCACCTGATGGTAAGTGGAAACTGTGGCCCATAGATATTCGCACTCACAAGACTGCAATCCTACGACTGCAAATGCGTTGCCAACCATGAGGACTAAGAAGAATACCTCAATGCTAGTCATTACACCGGCTGTTTTATCCCCAAATCGAAACACAATAATTTAAATACAGCTGTTTGGCGGTAGGTCAATGAATAAGATGGAGTTAACGAACCAGACGGACCCTGCACAAGGTCTTACCACCCGCAAAACTATGGAAAAGACATATTAGACAGGTTCAATAAAACTTTTTGTCTTAGAACTTATAGGTACAGATTCCGGGTACTCTGGGCCCACTAGATACGAGGCTAGTAGAGGGTCAATGCATTGGGACAGCGTCACATATTATTATTTAATGTTAAAATACAATAAGTAAAAATATAGTGAAATTAAAAATTCCCATACATAATTATTTAACGTTTCTCCCTCCTAAAACCTATTCGGACTTTAACGATTTTTGAGTATGTTGTAGACATTATGAAAACACTTCGGTAATTTGGACGTAAAGGTGTTGCGAAGCTTCCCGAACGCTGCCCAGCCGAGTCGGATACGACGAGTGACCTCTTTCTCAAAGTTGGACCTACCTAACTGTACCGTTGGTCCCAGGTAAATATAGTCGTCAAGAACTTCGAGCGCAGAGCCTCCGACTATCACGGGAGTTGGCGCGACATGGACATTGGACATGACTTTCGTCTTGTCCATGTTCATTCTCAAGCCCACTCGGTCTGAAGCTCTCTTGAGGTCAGCGAGCATTGCACTGAAAAAAACCTTACTTGAAAAAAACATTTAAAAAACCGAAACATGTAAATTTCGCAATAACTACGACACATTAAGGGACAGGGGGTTAATATGACATAGCTATGCAGTTCATTTTACAGCGAGCGTAATGGACAGAGCTATATGCTACATAGCGCATCATCTGAACTGCATACCTATGTCATAATAACTCCTCAGAGCTATGTTTTGTATGGTTGTTGGCTTCAAGAATCCTTTTATGTTTTCCATTTCCCAAAACAAAAACAGGTTTTGTTTAAAAGTAAAAATAATATACAATCATCAAAAAAGTGGTTAACTACCAAGTGGGTAAACCGAATAACCTGCATTAGTTAATTGCCAATTTATTATTTTTGAAAAAATACTAAACAAACCGTTATTATGCTACTTTAAATAACAAACATTTCTATTTAAATCTTGATACTAAAACTTCATCAAGCAGACTTTGATTGGCATTAAGAAGGTTTTAGCCTAATTACCTCGAACGTTGCCTGGTGCCAAGTGCCTAATTGAATAAGCCTGCATACAACCCCTAAGGCGAGTCATAAATTTGCGGCCGAATGTACCGACCGCGATTAACGCGCGTTAAAACTGGGATTAACTGTACGTCTGTCACACCGAAGCGTAAGTAATTAATTTTTATTTTATTTTATTGAATACTCTTTTAAACCCTGAACGTAATTGGTAGTGCTTGGTATACATAGTAAAAGCAGCATAGAGGAACCGCTAGACAAATCTGTAATATTATATTTCAATACTCAGTTTCAAAACAAAGGTTTTCTTATCTACAATGTAAAAATATTGTATACCGTTGTCGAGTACGCGCCTAGAGCTTAGGTAGGGACTGGTGGAATTAGAGCAGGATAGAAAAAAAATTTAAAAAAAAACTTCCAGGACTTGTTTATCACTATAATACTTGCGGTTACCGTGTTGGGATAACCAGCTGCTCTATTCTACCCGCGAAAACCTTATTGCTTGTACATTTTAATCGTTATGCATATAAATTTCCGGTATGGGCAATGTTTTCTATGTACTTAAATATTTATTTATCTGTACAAATATACCCAATAGTACATGACTTGAGGTTAGTTCAGAACTAGGTCAATATGTGTAACTTTTTTATAATTACGCTTCGGTGTGATTATAACCGGAACTAAGCGCACCATTTTGCGCCTGAGTTATCGGAGGTTTAGGCGGGAACAGGTGACATACAACTTTACTGATTCCCTATTTACCACTGTTTATGCGTTTTGTAATAGGGCCGGATTTAAACAAGAATCCATAAGAAAGAAATCCATCTCATTTAGAGCGCATTTTGTTTTTAGGCCACCTTTAAAATCACTTGCCTACTTTATGCAAGAAAAGAAATCATTTTTATCTGTCACTCTCGCACATAGTCACATACACACTGGTCAGAAAGAGACACTTGACTTATGCAAGTCAATTCACATCGAAAACACGGTCATAGTAGGCCCAGGCCCAGGCATATATACGCAGTAACTTGTATGAGCAAACGGTTTGTGCAAAAATTGGAATTGGATGGAATTGGAATGGTGCGGTATACCGTTTTGCCGTCTTAACGCGCATGCTTGCGGGATCCCCTTGGATCGCATAATGTGTTTTAGACTAATATTGTTTCGCATAATTGTTTTCGCATAATTTGTATTGGCATAATAGTACTGACGCATAAAAATACTTTAGCATACTCCTTTTTTAGCATATTACGCTATTAGAATAATTTTAGTTGGACTAATTTGTATTTGACTAATACACATTATGCATATTATTATTTGGGCTAATAATTATTTGTCATATCTTTAACCATAATATTAGTTTTCTAAATGAATAAAACGCAGTTTTTTTGTTACTATGCATTTGTATTTCATTTGGAATGATTTTATAAATTAGGTCACGTTAGGTACATTAGGTTAGGTTAGGTTAGTATGATATCCAGGCGCGAAGCGCTCAAGCAACGCAGAATAGGAGGTCCGCGAAGCGGACGTCCGTCGACCTCGTTTTAGTTCCTACATATTTTTTTAGGACAATACTTTTATGCATTTTGTAATATGCCAATTCATTATTATGACTTTTTGCAATTATGCTATTTGACGTTAGTCTTGATGACAATTATGCTTACTGTATTTATGCTTTTTAATGTTATGCGTAATAATATATGCGTAAAGATGATTATGCACATCATTATTTCGGCTAAAAGTAATTATGCGTAACACTATTATTACAAATAATTTTATGCCATCCAATAGAGAACCATGCTTGCTTGTGTAAATTTGAAGTTGCGCAATTATAATTGAGCGTGTGGGCCCTAACTCTTCGAATCACGTCATCTACTAGTGATGCGATTGGTTTGCAGACGAAACGAATAGAAACACTAGTAAGAGTAAGGTTAACTAGGGGCCCTGGTTCCTAACTCAAAACCCTTTTAACACGACTGCGGGTGGTAGGACTCTGTGCAGAGTCCGTCCGGATCCCTACCACCATCTTATCCATTAACCTACCGCCAAACAGCAGTGTTCGCACTGTTGTGTTCCGGTTTGGGGATAAGACAGCCGGTGTAATGACTAGCATAGAGGCATTCCATCTTAGTCCTCAGGGTTGGCAACGCATTTGCAGTCTTAGTCTTGTAGTCTTGTGAATGCGACTGTCTATGGGTCACAGTTTCCGCTTACCATCAGGTGGGCTGTGTGCTCGTTTGCCTTCTCTATATCATAAAAAAAAAAAAAAGCTGCCCAAAAAAAGGAGTGTAATGTTTTCAGGGTTCATATTGTATATATGTATTTACGATTATCTATTCCACCATTCTAGAAAACGTCCCTTAACGTGACCTTTTGTTTAAAGTTATAATTTTCAACGAAATTAGATGACATGCACACAATTTTCAGATTCCGATCTACGTACCTGAATAATATTTTACCAAATTGTTTGGGCCTGGGTAAAGCAAGGCTAATATAGTAACCCAGGCGTTATTTGCAAGGGGACGTGGAGACGGTGACGCAGTAGTTTTTTTTGAGGAGAAAATTCTCGCAAAATTAACAAAAATAGCGGGTAAATTTATAGTAAAAAGTTAAGACTTAACGTGGGGCTCCTGTAAAATAATCTCAATTTATCTACGATTTTTTTAAATGGATCTTGAATATTCATATCTATTTTAGGCATGAAAAAGAAGAATGGCCTCTAATCGCCTGAGGCGATTTAAATGTGTGTGGTATCGTTAGAATCCTTGTACCATTCCGGGTGAAATATGATACCTAAATTGTTAAAATTCAAATAATGGCAACAAAAACAAAGTCTTCTGATTATTACAACAAAGGTATCATTTGAAAGGTCTTAATGTGACCAACTTAGATATACTTATACGAATATAGTAGCATTAATAAACGGGTTTAATAATTACACTCGGGGTTTGAAACTTGCTTTTCATTTAATAATATTTACAACAGCCGATGACGCAACATTTACGTATTATGTTCTGAAAAGAAGAACTTCTTTCTGCATATTTTGAAAACCTTATCTGCCACAGAGTCCTAATCACAGATTTTCTAATAAAAAAACCACGATGTATACATATACATATGTACATGCGTTACTTAATCCCTCGCGTCGCTCCTCCAATGAATCTTCTGACACATCACATTACATTTTGCGTACCCTTCCGAAAGGCACTAACGCCCTCGCGATAAATAGGGGTGATTTAAATCGTTTAAGGTGGATTTGAAAAGATGTAAGGGGAAACCTTCCAAAAATTCTTACATTCCTGCTACATTCGTTTTGTGACGGGAGCTGGGTGTAATTGTGCATAGTGAAATATTTGTCTCATATTTAAATTTGTGTGTTCTATTACTACAATAATTACAATTTGGACATTGTATGATACATTGATCTTGTACGAAACTAGGTTTTCTAACATTTCGTGATAATCAAGTCACCCTAAACAAATCAATCAAATAATTATGACAAGAGAGCAATACTATCTAAAGTAGATAGTAGGTTTAGGTTTTTGTACATAGGTACTAAACCAATTCCTTATTTTAATAGTGATGAAAAGCTTATTTTCTGACGCTAGCCTACTAGCTTAAAGGTCACCGACCGCGAAGCCCGACTACTACTATAGTAACGTATACAAACCAATTAACACATATATGTATACGTACGGTTAAGTTCGCGCGGCTAAACGTTTTGTTGCATGTAATTGCTTTACTGGATGAAGATACCTTCAAAAGATCTTTGATTATAAAATGTTTAAGCGATTCATATCATTTGAACCCTATTAGTCTTGCTATTATAAAAAAATCGACATGGCTGACCATAATGGTATAGCTATGCAAGCGCTTGGACATTACAAAAAAAACTTAAAATCTCAAGAACTCGTATGATGTCTATATGTTTCACCGATAGCACTCTGATTTCAATAAAAAAACCTTAAGCGAACTTAAGTTTTAAAACATAATTTCAGCTCCTGGTCTTTCGCCGCTTCCCACCTCTCTTCGTCACTCCAATCTCAAGCCGTTGTCTGGTAAATTGTCAAAATACGATTATAATGCTTATTCGGTTCTTATAAAGATTCAACGGTTATTTTCCCACGACTAAGAAAATTATCAGGCTTGCTGAATTTTTTAATGGACCGGTTGTGTCGACACGGTCTAAATTTGACTGTATAGACTCTACCCGGCTTACTGCTGAAAGTTAATGATTCATTTTGACGTTACTAATTTAGTACTTCTTTGTTATTTGACTTCTTGAGTTTGAATTCTCTAGGGGCCTAATCATGAAAAAATTACGTTAAGTCAGCCATTTTAGACATTTAACAGAATGTATAGGCTTGACGTACGCTGCGGGCCTAGTATGGCTGCGATTTATCGCGTTACAAAATGTGAAAAAGCATCCATCACTCTTGTACTATACGTGTCCGAAAATGACGGACTTATATCCACATTTTATCACGCGATAATCGCAGCCGTATTAGGCCTCTTGGGGCACGTTTTATAAAGCGTTACTTGTAACAATTTTGCCGGTCTAAACTGGCAACACTGCTCAAATGACTGGTCCTCATTGATCGAGGTTGTGTCAAATGGAATCTTATAACCAGTAAATTGTAGGTAATTTGTAGTTTTATAAAACTGGCCACTTATCGCGTCGACTGCTTATCGATTATCCTACCGCCAGCTGCAAACAGCAGTGTTTGCAATGTTGTGGGTATAACGCATTATAGGCTAGCGGTCTGGCAAATGAAACATGAGAATGAAAAAATGGCAACACTATAGTGTCGTCCCTTTCAAATCAATCTAAGAAAAAAGGGACGACACTACAGTGTTGCCATTTTTTCATTCTCATGTTTCATTTGCCAGACTTTAGCGGTCTCGTTTGGGACCGTATTTCGTGTTTGAATGCGTGCTTTATTGTTCTGTAAATAAGAATTGAAAATAAAATGAAATAAACAAATAATTTATCCTGTAATGGGATAAGATGACTGGTGTAATAACTAGTAGGTATAGAGGCATTCCTAGTCCTCAGGATTGGCAACGCATTTGCAGTCTTAAGATTAAGCCTTAAGAATGAAAATATCTATGGGTCTTAGATTCCACATACCATCAGGTGGCCTGTGTGCTAGTTTGCCTCTTACATATCATAAAAAAGCCTGCGTTTTTCTTACTTCACTGTCTATGAAGTATATTTTCTGTGTAACCTGATTTAGATTTTACATACGGCTTGACGGATTTTGAAGTGTGATTTGTTGGAAAAGGGTAATTTGCTTAAGAAATCGCGTTTATTGAAATGTGAACAGGACATAATTAACTTGTTCTCAGTTTCAATTAACTCTTGCTTGACTGTAAGGCCAGTCAGATTGAAACAGACCCTTTGCAGGTTCTGAACTCCTAGTGCTAGGGTGATAGAACATCCTCATCTGAATGATTGTCAAATTAGACCAACTTGGCTAACTTGGCCAACGATTCCTTCAAGGAGGCGTGCTTGACTTCAAACTATGTATGTATGTGTACTTTTTATTGTAAAATAACAAAATACAAAACACGGGCATTATAAAACCTAAAACTTTTTATTTAAAGGCCGGCAGTGCACTTGCGATTCCTCTGGTGTTGCGGGTGTTTATGGGTCGCGATGATCACTTACCATCAGGTGACTCACTTGCCCATCTGCCTTCTTTTTCACATAAAACTTGTCAAAGGGAATCGACATTTTTTTCCGTTTAAGTGATTTCTTCCTGCTTATCGTTGAAATAATAGTATAAATTATGATGGTTACTAATTAATATATATTTTTAAATTTGATTTTATATCACTTTAATAATCAAGACAAACGATCATGTAATGACCTATGTTCGTGCTTAACGATGTAAATAATCGTGGACAAAACAACTGTCACTTTCCAATCAGTATGTAAGTGCAAAAGTGACGTATGCTTTATCCACCGCGATAAAAGCGTTCATAATACGGACCAGACGGCTAGCACAAATGGTCCGCGACATGTTTGTTACTCGGATCTTCCTTTCTATCTAGCCTGTTACGATAGAGACGCACTGAACGACAAGCGAGAAAATACAACGTATGCTACATTTCATTTGCAAATGGCGTGTTAAGTAAAAAAAAAAATGTAGTTTAAAAGGCTTTATTAAAAAAAGGATTTGGATTTTTTTAATTTTGTGAACAAGCTATAAAGGTAAAAATACTGTGCCCTTTAATGTCAAAGCTAATAAAGATATTTACTATGATCAGATTAGGTAGAATTAATTCGCTTTCAGTTGCGTCTTTAACTAGATAAATTATTTGATTCTATCTTGAGCTATATAGGATAATAAAACTGATTCTTACAGCGATTATTTAATCTGTGGTTATAACGATTAAAGTACTGATCAAAATACGAGCACTAAAAAAATATATATATATATAGCCTTTAAAAGGTAATTTTGCACGAGGTTAATTAAATAAGCATTTTTGTATTCATTTCACTTCAATGTAAATTATATTTTCCTTTTTTAAACTGTAACAGACGAGTTAATTTGTACTCTTTAGGCTTTTTTTAATGCACATCTGCACTATCTTTGTTAACCGTGTGGTTAAGTGGCAGAGATCTTTAAGCTTTAAGTCTGTTATTTTTACATTTGTATGTTTAACACGTATTGGTACATAAAACCAATACGTGTTAAAAACGACTTTGAATTAATATATCAACCAGTTCGTAGAAGAAGTTTTATCTGTACAACAAATCGTACTTTCTATTTAAATCTACGAAGTTTATTATTTTTTAATTTATTTTTTATGTGATTGGATGTTGAGAGTTTGAGTTCGAATGCCGCTCCAATAAAATGTAAAATTTATAACTACAAAATTCCTTTTTATTTTGTCCCAATAGGGAATATTTTTCACAGTTTCAATAAAAGCTGATTTTTGTAAAAAACCGTTGACAAAAATCAGTTTTAGCTAAGAGCGAATACCTATATAAATAATGTAAATGCGAATATCTATGGGTCACAGTTGACATTCAAAAAATATATTATATATACAGGCCAACAACAATTTATTCCGATCTCTTTCAAGCGAAACTGAATTTACATGGACTTCTTCCATGGAGGCTCTTGAAATATCCTCACAACTGTAGAACATTAATTGAATTAATTAATTGATTAGTACTGAGTGGTCTATCCCAAAGATACAATAAAGTCACTAGATAAAAGATAAAAGTCATTTATTCAGTTAGTAGGCACGGGCACTTTTACACGTCAAAAAATTACCAGCGCTTCCCAAGGAGACCACTGCTGAGAAGAAACGCCGCAAGAAACTCAGCAGTCAGTCATTTTTTAATCATATTTCATATTACAATGGTACTACTTACAATTAGTTTAAGCATTATATAAAGCTATAAATATTAAATTAAATATAATAGTAAATAGCATGTGTAGTTCAGCAGGAAAACATGTCAAAAATCTTGAGAGAGAGATAGAGGGTGAAACAAAAAACAAGACGACCAAATAAAAGTTTCGATATGTTTAGCCTACATCACCTGTAATTTATATTTCCGCTTTTATCTACGATGCCGTACATATACAATCATCATTATCAGCAAACCATTTATGTACCGACGCAATAACCACAAAAATATCTATCATTAAAAAGTTTATGCAAAATAAGATTTTACATTTTTTATTTTTCGCATGCTGAAATGGTTTAACCCTTACTATGTAACCGCATCCGGAATGGAACCTGTGAACTGTTAATGAGCAGTGACCGAATGAAGAGCGAGTGAACGAGTAAACTCGAATGAGTTTCCGGAGGCTTAAATTAATTGAGACGGGACTAGAGTCTAGCTAAAATACGGTAAGAGCATTAGTACGGGTAGACATGTCAAAAATTATTAGGAGGCTTCATAGTTAAATTTAAAGGCGACACAAATTGTCAGTAAATAATTGTCTATCATGATTTAATTGAATATGTAGATACAACTATGTATATTTTCAAAACTAAATATCCTTACTATTTTAGAAAAAACTCGTATCTGATATTTGAACTTAATTCTCTTCACGCTTAAGTTCAAAATCGAACGTCACAAAATATGAGATACGAGGTTTTTTTCAAAGCAATGACGATATTTGATAAAAACTTTTGAATAGATAATTCTTTCAGAGATGATTACTTTTAAACCATCCAGCCGATTTTCATAAAACATAGCTAAATATTATCTTGATTCAAATAGCTTACTTACAAAAAAAAAATGCGTACATATTGTTCCATCCATTTGGGACACGTACCACATAACATAGATACGCACCTTTATAACAACCTTCCTTTTTAGTCATAGGTTATAAAGCAGCATATTTTCTTTAACAAAAACGAATACAATGTCGTGATATTCAATACTAGCGATCCGCCCTTGCTTCGTTTTGGTTATTGCGAGTTTTCTGTTACTCCGATACATAAACCAAAATAATTATGTTTGTATAAAAAACCTTGAAAAATGTATGATTTTTTTTGAAATCGTCGCGTACATAGATACAGACATGCAGACGCGGCAGGGGACTGTGTTATACGATTATGTACTGATTATAAATACAAAGTATGAGTACAGTCCATCAAAAATGTCCTCTACGGTTGATGTTAATTTACACAACAAGTTTGATTTTATCTTGCAATAACATTATGACTGTGACTAGTGTCAGCCTTAGCGATAATTAGATCTCACAGACACTTGTGTCAAAACTGGTACACCACTTTCTTGGCCGACCGTACCTAGGAGCTAGGAAACTGCTTCTGTCTTCCGTGACGTCTATGAGCCTTTATACCTATAGTTCATACAACACTTGAGTTGATTACTCCAGATGACGTCACAACTCCCAACCTAAGTTAATTATGAGACGCGAAGCGTCTTCATATACGTAAAGCAATGTGGAATAGTACATTACCGCAGTAACAAAATTACCTCTTAGGTAAGACTATAAAAATTCGTTAATTTATTCACGCCTCTTCTAAACCTTTCATAGCTCTGTAACCTCTTAAATAACGCGAGTCGGGCGTTTCCGGCATAAATTTGTGGCATTTCCGGTCTCTGCCTCTATTCCTAGGGGCACTCACTAATATTTCAGCGTGACGTCACATCCGTAACGCAAATGTTAGGGTTGAGTTTACAAATTATAAGGGTTGCGGGAGATACACCGTGACGTGTAAAAATGAAACCACATTACCGTAATACCAAAGAACTGCATAGTAATAGTATAAGCACTTTGAATTTAATGGCGTTATCAATAGAGTGTAAAATGCTTCGACTACTACATTGCAGTTAAGCGCCTTCTTTGGTGTTACGACAGTACAGTAGGCCTTCCTCTAGGCCTGCTACAGGATGGACCTAATGTACAAGTAGGTGTAGTTGCGGGTGGTAGGACTCTGTGCAGAGTCCGTCCGGATCGCTACCTCCATCTTATCCATTAACCTACCGCCAAACAGCAGGGGATAAGACAGCCGGTGTAATGACTAGCATAGAGGCTTCCATCTTAGTCCTCAGGGTTGGCAACGTATTTGCAGTCTTAGGCTTGCAGTCTTGTGAATGCGAATGTCTATGGGTCACAGTTTCCGCTTACCATCAGGTGGCCTGTGTGCACGTTTGCCTTCACTATGTCATAAAAAAAAAAAAAACAAGTACAGTAAAGAACTTAAATTGGGACCAACGTTAGATCCAAAGTCAATCTGACATACTACAACAATAAGGTCGAGTTTCTTAAAAAATACGAATGATTTAGCATCTCTAATAACCAGTGATCGGAATAATAAAAAATACGTACTTTTCGCAAGAGGACATAATATAGAGTGGATACAACCGCGTGTTTTTTTTTTCTGAATACCGGGTATACAATATTTATCCGGGTATTAGTCGTAATTTCACTTACACTACGGGATGTTTTAAATGGGAGGAGTACCGAAAAACTACGAACGGGTACGAAGTCGCAGGCGTCCTTTAGTTTAGTTTATATTCGGTTCTGTCGGCAATGTTGGCAGGCCTCCAACAAGGTAGGCTGACGATGAAAGCCTCTACTCGATTTTTTTTTATTGTTTTCAATACAGCCGCCTTTACTGTCTAGTCATTTAGTGAATAAGAGCGTTAAAAATAATAAGCCTAAGGTAAGCTTCCCATATTGATAAAGAGAAATAAAACAAAATGTAGAATCAGGTATCAATATTAAATGTTGCATACAAGACTAAAAGAACACTAATTTTCAAGTACTTGAAACCATTCCTATTTTCTAAACGTATTTTTTCAAAATAAATCACACCCTGTACTACATCACAGAACAAAGACTACAATCCTACACAGAACAAACAGCTTTTCTAATTAAACCGAAGCTCTAAAGCTCGCGACCGCATCTTATCTTATCTTTTGCGAAAGCTTTCGCGCCTTAATCACGCTTCTGGAAGAACATGACCCGACGTCACATCCGGTGATTAACGACAGCCCCTATTTTGGAAAGTTGGTGGGAAATATAGGGTGTGGTGGAAACGAGGAGTTTAAATTCGTTTTTAGATTTAAAGAGCGGGTTTAGGAGTGAAAATATTTTTTTTTCACGGTACGGCTTAGGAAATCATCAGCATTTGTATACAAAAATAAATACACACAGTTAAAGTAATAATGCCTTTATCTGAGTAGAACACTTTTTGAGAAATTGACATAATTAAATTTGCTCTATCCAGAAAAAAAAAGATTTATTACGTAATTTAAATAAGTAAGTAACTGTAAAACTAAATCACAAATAGCCGATGTTCATGAAAAGGAAATAAATGACTAAATAAAAATAGTTATAACATGACGTAAAATGACTAATAACTTAAAGACGTGAAAGTTTGGATGGATGAATGTTTATCACACAATTACGACAGAACGGCAAAACGGATAGGGTTAAAAGGCACAGAGATGGATCTATGCAATAGTGCTACTTTCCGGGAAATTAGACAGTTCCTGAGGAAAAAGCGATAATCGTCGAAAAAGACAGTGTCTAATAAAAATATGGGACAACTTACGAATGTAATAAATATTATTAAATGAAATTCGAATAAGATTAACTTAATCCGGTGGTGCCTATAACTTGAACCCGCAGCCTCAGTTGAAAAACGAGACGTCTTCCCGCAAAAGAGATTTAAATATGTTTCAAATGGAACTCGCAGGTTGGCTAGAGCGGGAGTGATGAGGGTACCTACAGCGATTTAGAAACTGTTGTTTACAGTTACAGTATTATGTATTTGGCAGATGTTTACTACAAAATTTTGTACCTATGTAGAATTACCAGTACCACTAGATTTTGCTAGCGTAGAGCATGTATAACTCGCCAAAACGATAAAAAAATCAGGTTATGTATATATAGAGTATCTTATGTCATTTCTTGGGATTTAAATTATATCTATACTAATTTTCAACAGAACCAGTGTAGCAGTTTAGCAATAAGGATGTTATAAACCGACAGACATCGCATTACTAATATTACTAAGCAATTCCGTTACAGAAGTTGTTATTAATTTTCAGCTAAAAATATTTTTTTCCAAATAATATACCTTTTGTCCGTCTTTGGACTATTACCATGTTTTCAAGACCAACGAAGACATTGCCGTGTTGATAAACTGATCTTAAGATACCCATCTAAAGACACGACAGAGATGATAGATTTTTAACATTTGCCAATTTACTTTGACGTGTCTCGAAACGGATATTACCCTTGAAATGATACACGGCCTTTAGTCATCTATTTAAAAAAAACCTAGAGGGACCTAGAACCTAGAGACCTCTATTTGTATGTTTTACATAGTTACACGAACGCCATGCCAAAGCAATTTTACTATTCTAAAACGGGTCGGCCTGTATACGGCATCCCTAGCTTTTGTGAATTTAACACCCTATGTATGCTCAGTAGATATTGAATGAGCCTTCGTCTTGAAAAGGTGTTCAGTTAAATCTTCCACTGTATTTTTTTTTTATTCCAACACGAGTTTAAATCGACTATTAATCTGCCCTGCTAACGCAATAGGCAGTATCTTGTACTCCTTTAGCAATATCAATCTTATTACTAACAGAAGAGAATTAAAAGTGCTTTGGTTGTTGAAATTGGGATACTGCTTATTAGCTTAGAATGGTAGAATATAAACTATAATACAGGTATCTTTGGACCAAAAAATTGACCTGCTCTGTGATTTGACATGTTGATATTGCATCCCTTTAATAAAACCCGAGAAATTGCAACTATACAAATAACAAATAACATGGCCCCTGCAGCATTGTCCCGAAGTTGCTGGCTGTATTTCCTCGCTGAATTTCTAAACTAATATGTTGAGCGACAGGGAGAGAGAGAGGGAAACTGAATAGGTGCACTTATTAAACAAATAAATGTCAAAAAACATTTTTTATACCATTTATTCTAGTCCCAAACTAAGCTAAAGGCTTATACTATGGGTACAACGAGAAACATACTTATGTAGAGAAATGCGTAAATACATATACATAATCCGAGACTCGGACACAAATACCTCACGTCTTTGACGGAATTCGAAACCGGGACCGCTAGCTTCGTAGACACGGCTGCCATCCTACCAAAAACTAAATTAAACTAAAAACCGGCCAACTGCGAGTCGGCCTCGCAAACGAGGAGCCCTACATTTGCGAGTACCACCTTAAGATCGAGCAAAAAACACGTTGTGTGTATGGGGTATTTCCACTTTTAATTTTTAACTTGATTTTATTTTTGTTATTTATTGTTATGGTAGTCATTGTTATAATAAACATTTTGTATAATTAAGTGTCTGCCTTTAACGGTTATAAGGAATACAGCAATTGTAATGGTGGAACAAAAAACAACGAAAATGACACGTTTTTTGTACGGGGACACTTTAGTTTTTAATTTAATTGTTGAAACGGCAACAAAATCACACTCTCTGTAAACAGAGAAAAAACTGTGTACTTAATTCGGTTAATGAGATCGAACGCGCTCACAGATAGACTAGAGAAGAGGTTAATTAATAGGATTCCGTTGACATCCTTGGGTGCGGAACCCTAAAAAGATGTAGAGAGATATAAATGAAACACCTTTAACAGTTCTCATGATTTACAGCTCCACAGTTTTTGACTAGGAAACCCGTCAAAATCCCGTATTATATCGTTCTTTGTCGAGCGAAGGCACAAAACTAAAATGCCATTCAAGCGCCGTCGTTTCAGTTGAAACAATTTACTTCCTCGAATAGGACCCAGTGGAGAAAGCTACAGAGACGCCAATTGAAAAATTACATTAATTATAGAAGTTTCCTGAGCATAAATATCGTATTTGGCCTGTTATGGTATTGTAACTCGGCCGCCATTACTGTCAAGTAAATAAGAGCTAAAACGATATATGGTTTTTACCGCATAGAATCTCGGCCCTGATCAGATGAAGGATACACTGAAAGAACATGTCTAGGCACTTAGTAATATTTTGAAATATAGCGATTTAGTTGTAAATTTATTTAATACAACTATAAATACGGACTTTACATTTAAAAGTTAAAGTTAAAACTAAACTTATTTAAAATAAAATAAAATAAAACTAAGCTACTCAAATATTAAAAATTAAACATAAACACCACTATAAAAAGAACACCCCCTCTAGCAGGTCCGCTCGCGGCATGGTCCCTAAGACATTGGCTGCATTACCTCTCTGGATGGCTAGCCCAATCCTTTGGGAAAGGTACCTTTGGGAAAGGTAAAGGGCCTTAATAAAACTTTTCATGTCAGCTGACCAAGGTCCCATTGTTTCCACCACAAGCGCCACAAATTCGTAATTATTTAATAATGATGAATATTTGCGGCGCTTGTTGGTTTGGGCCTGTTCAGCTGCTGCGATTACGGGTTGACTGGACGTGAGAAAGGGCGAATGTATCAACACACGTCGCGTCCCACACCAGTGCCCTACCTAGTTTCCACGGCACCAATGTAGCTCCGTCTGGTCGCTTGCCATCATCTCTATGCAAACCTGCTGGTTCCAGGACAGCAGGCACAGAGACAGTGGCAAGCGAACGACGGATCAGATCATTAATTTTGCTGTGGCGGTACAAACGGCCAGCACTTCTAAAACATGAAAGGCCATGTCGTCCCAGCTCACTCACTTCCTTCCCGCACATACAAGTATGAGGTTCACAGATTCAGCGATTTAGTTATTTCTTACGTTAGTTTTCGTGTAGAGATTTTTTCAAAGTGAAGAAGTAGAACTTATATTAAGATATATCCGTAAAGGTAAATTGCTTTTGAGATTGATAACTCATTAAAAACAAGTGAATTGTTGACGTGAAGTTTGTGCACCCTTCAGATACCTAGACAAGATGGATAACGCTAATCATGTGCCTTAATAATTTCCGAAATCAAGGTTTAATGGGAAAAAAGGAAGCAGACTAGCAGGCAGGATGGTCTGTGCGCTCATTTACTTTCTCCTAGCTTAAAAAAAAACAAGCGAGCGTCACCTCATGGTAAGTGATAACCGTGACACAATCACCCGCAAAACCTGAGAAATCGCAAATTCGCAGTGTTTGAGAAACCAGTAGGGACATTTTTGAAAGACGCTAAAGCCATGTCGTCCAATTTATTGAAGAGTTTGCGTTGATAATTGTTTATTAAATTTAAATAAAACCTGTGATTTTCAACCTGCTGTATGATTGCTTTCACTATGAGTACACAAGGGTGACGGACAGCAATTCATTATTTTTTTCCATTCTCTTCCGAAGTCAATTTGTAAGGATTTAAGGTTTGCAAAGGCCAGAGTATTATGAAGTTTTTATTGATGACAATTGGTAGCTTGCAAATATTGATTATAGCAACAGTTTTTATTAACTGGAAAACAAAACAAATCAGACCCAGCAATCTTCTAAGCCCATCGTTATACGGAACGCGTATGGCATTGACAGATCTTTGTGTACTCCTGACCCACAGACTGCACGTGTAAAATGTCTGGCAAAAAGCTTTGAACAGGGTAATTTTGACATCTTTTGTACAACGCATACACCTGCAAGCAAGCATGTGGCTCCTCAATGCCAATTCCCTACGCTTTTGCTCTATATTAAGGTCATCTACGACGTACCTGGTCCTATGCCCAAGATATTTAAGCTAAGATACCACTTTAAACGATAGGAACATACTGTCTACATATTCCTATTTTAATAATGGCGGCCCACCAGTGTCAAGTGTGTAGAGACAATATAGGTAAGTAAATAGAATTTTACTATCAAATGTACGAAGCCGGACATCTTTCAATCGGCCATCTTCCCTCCCCGAAGGTTACCGGAAGACTTGTACCAACATATTGAATCAGGGATATCACAAATGAACTTGTTTTTACATTATTTATCTTATTTATCATGACAGCAATCGACCGCATTGTGAAAAGCGATCCACAAAATCGTTAGCGCTACGTCTAATAGGTTTGGGCTAAAAGGTCACAACAGTTAAATGGAACTCACAAAAACAACAGTATATTAACGGAGCCCCAGAAAGCTGCCAGTATCTCAGCCTAATCTCGACTTATGATGCGCCCATACAATTTAATATCGCAAAATAAGGGCGGCCTACCAAGCCGGGATTGTGGTCATTTGTTATAAGAGTTTTATTTTTATTAAGGTCGGGTTTGATATATCTACGGGTTTTAGGAATGGCTGCTAGACCTTGAAGCCGAGCGGTAAGACAAGTTATGATTTCCGTCTGTTTCTGTGGCTGAATTGCATTGAAGGGAGGTAGCTCACGGCGACTTTGTAGCGAAGTAGTCGCGCGTTTCGTATCGCTGTTACTTTTGCTCTACCTATAATGAGTGAAAGTGACAGTGGTTCCGAACGCGCGACTGCATGGCTACAAAAATTCGCCGTGTGCTAGTATCCCGAAGACTTTACTTTTTGCAGAGGTATGTAAGCATGTACAGTTGGCTTTGTAAGTTAGCTGCACACTGTAACTTATCGCTTTGACGCGTTTGATTGATTAGTGCAGCCGTTCAAACATGACGACAAATGCAAAATGAAATTAAGGTAAATGAAATAAGAGCATTTATAAATTTTGGGCAAACAATAGATAACCAAATAAATGCCAATGCCAAGAAGAGTGTGGCAGAAATAGACAGCCGAGTAAGGCTCTGGACCAGATTAATTCGGCGTTCGTTATCGTTATCAAAAAGGTGCTTATAGGATTGACGTAAGACAGTCGCGTCGAGCGCCTACGTCAATTCCATGCATTTTGCCAGTTTTATGAAAATCGTTTACGTTAGCGTTACGCAAATTATCCAGTCTCACAGTAATTTCTGCAATCTTCGTTTTTCTATCAAACACGAGCAACGAAATATACTCACAGTTGCGAGTGCAAGTGAGATAGATAGTGCAGTATGCCCAAAAACATTTCATTTTCCAAGCCAGATGGTCATGTGTGTGAAAACTAAGCATTTACTCTCCACACCACTCCACTTTAGCTAGCAGTCAATTACGCATAATTGCCTGCCATCCTTTTTTAGCTTAGTGACCGCAATGAATCCACTCGGAATAATTATGCCCTGCTGCATTTCCTGCGCCATAATTGGACGTATGTTGGACAAACGTTACACGTTATTTTCGTTGTGGAAATCGTTTAAATTTGATAATCCTACAATTAGAAATGTTTACTACAAAACTAGGGGATGCCCGCGACTTCGTAAGCGTATAGAATTTTTGTCCTGGTGTGTCGATTTTCAGATAATCACCAATGAATAGGTACCTTTAAATCTGAAGTCCCTAGGTCCTGAGGTTTGGCCTGTGCGGTTGTGTAATTCAGGTGTTAACGAAATGCGTTCAGAAAAGAATGCGTTGAAACGAGAATGTTTAGCGCAAGTGTGATAAAAAGCTTGGAGCATTGTATAAATAGAGTGGTTGGCCAAAGATTAGGTATACAAACCGAAATTTGCATTTATTAATTAAAAAAAATATTTCAAAGAATTGAGAATATCTCTCTTTACTCAAAAAATAATACTGCTAAATAAATCGGTTTGAAGTAAAAAGCCTTGGTAAGTTTTTTTTAACAAACATCAAAATGGAATTGGAATATTCCTCCTCGTGTAAAGTGGTCAAACTATATACCTTGCCGGTATTAAAGAAATGGAGGAAATGTCAGTGACCAATATATCAATGACAAGAGATATTATACGATGATGGAAGGAAGATGATAAAGATGAAAAAGCAAATCCCTATAGAATTTCGCAATAAGGGAAACGATTTAGAAAATATTTTTAAATCAGCGCGACCTTTTACTTATAGAAACCATTTTTTTCTGAAATCACCGATAATTCGTCAAGCAACTTCCTTAACATTTACAAAAAGGCTTTTAAATTCAACTTTTAATTGGTTGCAAAACCTTGACCAGCCTTGTTCGAGTTGAGTGCCAAAAACCTATTACCCAGCTGATTTTCAATACAATTCTTGAATGTTGGCATCGAACAGATGAAACCGGGAAAAGGATAACGAGTGTTTTTTTAGGAAATTGAAAAACATTTTTAGGTAATCCTTTAAATCCTTGTGATTCATAAATTTTGGCTTTTAGATATTGTTGAGGGTGAGGACGTTTTGAACATTTTTGGGGTTTAGCCGGTAGTGTTATGGTTGCGTGATGGTTTATGGAGATCGCAACAAAACAAGCCAAGTAATTACTTGTTTCCCTAGATACGAGTACATTGTGAGAACGTTATCATTATTGAAAGTGTATACGATAGACGTAAGCTGCCGGACTGCCGTGTCGAGTGCTAACGTAAATTTTATAAATTTTCAGTGTTTTCGAATATCTTTCACGTTAGCGTTCAGCGTCTTGTCTAGAGCGTCGCTACATTGCTTATTATGTTATTATTGTAATATTATTATTAAAGTTAAAATTAAGAATGAGAAACATTATTTGATTGAGTGTGAAAGAAGCTTTTATATTGTGCGACTTATTCTCCAGTATAAATTATTATTATAATAATATAAGTTAAAACAATTAACCGGTACATGCTAGAATAAAAGATTGTGTAGTGAGACCATTAATTTATTCCTTTTAGGTTTAATTCTGTTAATAAAAGAGAAACGGACAAGTGCGAGTCGGATTCGCACACGCACACTAAAACGCGTTTTTTGCGTGGGAACCCTTTTATTTTCAATTTAGTTTTTAGCTGCTTTTGTAACACAAATCTAAGTAACTAGTGATAAATAGTCGAACTGCCAGATGGACAGCGGTGACTTTGTAATAAGGTCACCTTGGCACCTTTTGGGTACAGAACCTTCAAAACAATAATGTATCGTTCTGTCTTGTAATATCCCGTAACATTGTCTTACTAAAGACTATGAAAATACTCATATTCAACAAGCAATTGTGTTGAAAAACAGATTTCCGCAGAATCCCTACTAGAAACAATTTAATTCACCAAACCTCTAAGAGCCCTCACTAAAACCAACATCAGTAACAACGAACTCCACTCAAAGTCAATTTAGTATTGAGATTAGAAAGGCTGGCACTGAATATGTTTACTATTCAATGCCAAATACACGAAAACGAGTCGGTTTAGTAAGGAAATTAGAGCTGAGGCGTCTAATGGATTTAACTATGCCTAGCCCTGCAAACAATCATTGTGCTGTATGAAAGGGATCATTAATATTCCTTTGTTTCCGAGATAAATCGGCTTTAGGTAATTTGTTACGCTCAAGCCGCGGCACAGTAAAGGTTTAACAAACAGTAAGCGCAGTGATTGTCAAGCAAACAAATTGCCAATACATCATCATCACTCTCCTCCTGTAAGCCTAATACAGTACTGAATATAGTTTTTTCTCGAAGATTTCTACAATGATTGGTGTTGTGTTGTGCTTCCCTTACCAGTCCTCCTCTTTTAGGGAAGCCTGCCAACGTCCTTCACGTTTGCGAACTTTCGTTCTTCTGTGGATCTCCTCAATACCGGTTTGATACCGTAGAACATCCCTTCTAAATCTTATATGGAATGCCTCGATTCTAGTAATTTTACCAGTTGTCTTTTCCCCATACCGAAACAGAAGAGCATGAATACAGCGGTTTGGCGGTGGGTTAGTTGATCAAAAGGTGGTAGCGATTCGAACTGACCTTGCACAAGGTCTTACCACCACAAAAATATAGTATGAGAAACATACCGATTATTTAATTTAATATGCTGCTGCATTCTGTTAGTAAATGATACACTGTGGTTGCGGTTTGGAGGCTGACAGACAGCCATTAGGCGATAAAACGTGTTGGGACTATAGTTTCAGTTTCGATCAATCTGTTCAACCGCTGAGTTATGCTGAACTATAATGGCTGAATCCACAGTTATTCCGGAACTCCAGCAATCGTATAACTTAACTTTAGCTACATAACTAATAACCAGTTACAGAGTGCAGGGTTCAGTTTCAAAATAATGGAAGAATTTGTAAATGTCACAGTTCTATAGGTCTTTAGCATAAGTTAAACGTATAAAATAACTTTTAACTTACTTGTGAACTCTGTATTGTAATGGTTGTTTTGTACCCCTAATCTTGATGCCGGAAGAGCGGGATCTTTGGTCACAAGTATTGCCATACTTACTAGAAGGTCTCGACCCTATCCTTATTGTAAACACACTGATTGTGACCAATTTATAAACATATTTCACTCACTCACTTTTGTACTTTATATTTTTTATGGCAAAAAAAAACAGAGTACCTAGTAATTCAAATAGTTCCGGTCTAAAGTGTGTTAAATAGAATATAAATACGGTTCTCTGCCGTTTTGCCAAACAACGTTTGGTCGAATGTATCGTCTAATCTACTTTTGGGAAGCGTTTCGGAGAACACCTTTGCATATCAATATACAATTGATCTACGCTTGGAGTTATTCAATAAAGTAACGGCTGATAGCGATCTACTCTTTTCGCGAACGACGCTATAAATTATTGTAATTGTGTTTGATTTGTGCTAATTGTTTGTAGAATAATGTCTGGTTATCTCGGCAACCTAAACAGTTTTGATTATAAAGAACAAAAGTGGGACATTTTCTATAACCGACTGTAAACAAGATATCGAAAAATATAAATACTGTTCAATTGACTTATTTGTCGGACGATACATATCTTTTAGCACGGAATTCAGTTCACCCGCGCGATCTCGATACAATAACGTTCGAAGATATTGTTAAGGCTTTGAGTGATCATTTTACACCCAAGCGATCAAATTTAGCGGATCGAGCAAATTTTTATGGTGCTACGAAGGCCGCGTCCCAGTTGCAGCGATATGCGATTTATTTATCTGCGTATAATTACGTAATTCAGTACACATCTCGGATTCAAAATGTAATCGCCGACTATTTTTCTAGGGCCATACTCATCTGAGGGTGATGAGACGGATGACTCAGTAGGCTTTGTTCATTTTCTTAGTGACAGTACCTTACCTGTTTCTTTTAATGATATCAAAGACAAACCCGCCACGATCTCAGACCGGACTTTACAAACAGTAATTAGGTACATGCAGAGTGGGTGGCTCCGCAAAGTAGAATGCGCTTCAATCCAGCCATATTTGAAATGTAAGATGAACTCGAAGAAGGATGTCTATTACAGGGACATCACGTTGTTATTCCGCAAATGTTGCAAGGGCGTTTACTACAAGACCTACACAAAAGTCATTTTGGCATAGTCAAGACAAAAAGAAGAGCGCGTAGCCGTTTTTGGTGGCCGGGAATCGACCGCTATCGAACGAATGGACGGCGCGTGCGATGCCTGCAGCGCTCTGCGACCCGCGCCGCCCCGCTCGCCCCCCGCCGCCTGGCTGCGTCCCGCTGGCCCATGGCAGCGGATACACTTAGATTATTTATCTTTCGGAGGAAATGTGTTTTTGGTTGTAGTGGACGCCTATAGTAAATGGCTCCAATGCCATGAACGGCGAAACCTCCTTGTCAATCGCTCATTCAAAAACTGAAGTATCTTTTTGCCAGGTTTGGTTTACCAAATACAGTTGTTTCTGACAACGATGCGAAAATTAAAACTGGAGAATTCGATATGTTTTGAACATCTTAGTTCGCCTATATACCACCCGGCGAGTAATGGCCAGGCCGAAAATTCTGTCCGGACGTGCAAGAAAATATTAAAGTGTTTTTCAATAGCGAAAATTAATAGGAAAAATATGAGTGAAAATCTTTTAGAATACTTGTTCCAATATCGCAATACAGTGCACTGTTCGACAGGGTCGACGGCTGCCAAGCTGATGTATGGCCAGGAGTTGCGAAAGGCAGTACACCTATAAATACAAATCAATTTACAATCAAAATTTAAGACAATACACAAAAAACAAAATAAAAACATTGACAACGTATAAAAGAGCATTAAGAAGTGTCAAATAACATACAGTCAACTACAAAGAGATGTATCCACTTTCAGCTAAACTTTTCACTGAATGATAAACACATAAATGTAAAAGTAACCACAAGATTAGAATGAGTCGTTTTTCTATTCTCTTTGCAAGTAATTTCAATGAATTTTACATAAACCAAACTGACAGTATAAATACGTTTATTTAGTCGTATTTTCGAGTCTAGTCGAGGAATTTGTTATACGAAACATGTGTCACCTTGACTTGTCTAGACCGTAAATTGGAATGAGAGTGAAAAGTGTTTTATTGAGAGTTTATGTCAGCTGTAATTTTAATTTTGTACTCACGCTGTCAGCTGAATACGGCTCCCAAATGAATTGTTTTTAAAAATCATAGTTTATGGTTTATTTAGGTTTTACTCAGAATTAATTTTATTTTACGGTTATAATGTATGATGATGCGGGAGCGATCACATTTATCACTACCAACTAAGCTCGCGTCGCCAACAAACATTAAGTTTCTAATATTAATTGTTAAAAAAAAACGTAACTCCGCTCCTTACTCTTACTTAATGTGGTATTGGACTTTAATAAAAAAAAAACAAAATGTGGCTTAAAATTGTGCCACTCCATGTCTTCCCGTGGATGACGTAAGAGACGACTAAGAGAATAAGGCTTGTAGTACTGTCAGGCGATGGGCTTGCAACCTGTCACTAACACACTGGTAAACATCTTAGCCGAATTTATGCAAAATGTGGTTACAGAATTATCAACAAGTTTTTAGTACTCTGCGCACTAACTCTGGAAATTGGATGCGTGAGTTAATGTAGGTTAAAACATAAATATCTAATTACCTACCATAAGTATTGATTTTAATTCAGCAGCCATTACGAGTACTGTCAAGTAAATAAGAGCTATTAAAACTTTATGCGTTCAAAACCCGGAGGCATTGACCAGTATTACCTGTGGTACTAGGTGACAGCGATGACAGCTATCTTTGGAAGATGTTCCAAATTTGGGTCTCATTACATTACAATATTCGATAACGTTATTTCATTACGTTACAGCAGCTGTCATCGCTGTCACCTACTACCACAGGTAATGCTGGTCATTTGGATTTTGGCTTTTGAACCCATCTTAGAGTACTTATTATGTGTGTACATAAAGTATTGTAAGCGACTCTGTATAATTAGCATTACAACACTCGTGTAATTTATTATAACGATACAGATACAAGTCATAAACAATAAGTTTTCTCTGTATAGAACCTCAACTTGGCATCGTTGTACGTAAATACAACATTTTCCCGCAGTCTAATTAAAAATGTCTGACCGCAGTAAATCCACATTATAACTTCAAAACAAACATTCATATCCCTAAAAAGGGGTCTCAGGGTAACTCCACAGATAAACAATAAGTTTAAACAATAGGAAACCCTTTGGCTTCATTTAAATAAAAGTTGTAGCATAAATTTGGAAGCGCTAGTCGAGGTGGTGGTGTCACACGGTAATGTTGTGACTTTCAATTGTAGACACACAATAATTAAATACGTTGTAAGGTTGTAACGACTGTACGACGTACATGAGGACGTCGTCGTGGTCGACGTGTGACGTGTGACGTGTGATACGTTGTTGTTGTTGACTGTAGTCTATGTATTTATGATGGACGGTTTCTTTACTGACTGTAAGAGCATTTTTGAACGACTTCAAAAAGGAGGTCTTGTCGTCGACTGTGTTACTATGTTGTTTTTTGTTTTGTATGTTTACAGAATTATAATACCTATAGGATCAATGTTTTGCGAGATATGAACGTTTTTTGTTAGAGCAAATTAAAAAAAGAAAAAAATGTCAAGTGAAAAGTAGGATTTAATCAGCAAAAACATCTTCATAAATTATATTACATACTGGACCTAGTTTTAAAAAAATAAGTTTTTTTTGCTGATTAGCTTAAATCCCACTTCTGATTTGAAATATTTTATTCTTTTCATTTTCAATGATACTTCACCTGCCTAGTAACATTTTCACCATGCCCATAGCTCCCCAATGGGGGTAGAACCCCTAAGTTTTGGTAGGACTCGGCAGATCCTCATTTCTAGTCTAATGTAGATAATGTTATGAACCAATTTTCATTGATGTACATACTTTTCCGCTAAACTCTTATACCTAGTCTTTATTTACCTGTATTATTCTCTCTGGCAATTGTAAACAAATTATGACAATTGTTTTTTGTTTGCTCCTGTAGAAGCCCCATTGTTACCAAATTAATATTTGATGAGGGAATGGACTATTTCAGCCACCAATTGAATGCGGCAAGATGCGGCGCAGACGTGGTAGGCCAAGAAAGAGATGGCAGAAAGACTTGGACGCTTATACATACATACACATACACACCTTAACGCCTGTAATCCCAAAGTAGTGTAGGCAGAGCTACAGAATTTAAGTTGTAAGTAAACTTAAAAAAACTTATTGTCAACAGTAAGCTAAATTCCCGCACACACACACACACACACACATATGCACGCAACAACGGACGTATATCTCAACAACTTATCATCAAACAGGCACTGCACTGACACTTAAGTTGAAGAAAAAAAACGCTCGAATCGCGAATAATTGTAATTATTCATATGTAAATTCCTTATTTCTTTCCGTAACATTTACTTTAAATTTAATCTCATTTAAGTAACCAAAAGCGCTCGTATGTAGAGCTAAACTAATTCGTACTCATTAAAATGCCATTTGCTTAATCTTGCTTAGGGCTTTGGTCGCTTTTATATAAATACTAGGTAAAAATACTTGTTAAAATACTTGACGCTACGAGCCAGGGCCTGTATTCCACTATACTAAACTATATTTTCATACGAGTACTGTTTACGTAATGATAGCTCGTATTGACATGATAGCAAGGGCGGCCGTATCGTACACATTAATAGAACGTAATAATTATGAATCAAGGCGAAGCGAAATATAAACCCAGACCAGAAGAGATACATAGCGACTGCTTGTCCCGGATGTCTTGAGGATCGCCCTCAGAGCACGACGTCGTGACATGTTGGCCGTGCTGCCAGCGCGCACGGAGCGTGCAGGAACTCGCCACTGCCCCGCGCCTGCGCACAGCTCAATGCGCTCCTGGCATCGGCACCCGAGTGCGACTTGTTTGCGTGGCGATGGAAGGCAGTGTGTAGTGAATACTTGAGATTCTGTGAGGCGATGGATGCTAGATGCTCAACTATTCCAATATGATTTGTTACCTGTTATTGTGAAATTTTATCTTTTAATTGTTCATTTAAGTTTAGTGACGCATTAATTATACTGTAATGTCATGTAAACGTTTTTATCAATAAATAAATAGTAAGACACTATCTCAAAAATGGCATTTGCTAAATTTTCGTGTTAAAAAAAATCAAAGTATCTAACATCTTTCAAAGTAACTGAAGAATCTTCGCAGACAAAACTTTTTACTCTCAATATCAATGACATAGAAATACCGAGTATTTTTATTTTAAGTAGTAAGTATTTAACAAGGAATTCGTACCAGGTTGGCTCGACTCTATCCCCGAACGACCTTAAGGCTCCGATGTTTCGGCTGAGATATGTACGAAGGTGTAATTCACTGTATTATGTTGGTATTACCATAATTTATATAACGGTGTGGCGCTATCTTTACTTGGATTTGCTTTAATTAAAATAATTACATTCTTACTTAGCGCTTGTTTGAATTTAAATCACAATAAACTAGTTGAAATACTTTTTAGAAATTAAGTACTTTCATTTGAAAAGTCACAAAAAAAAATAAAAATGGATAACTTTCATCGTCATACATTGGATTTTGATGAACCAATCTATATTTAAAAATAAAAAAGCGTTACAATTTTGTGTAGGTACGTACCTACTGCTTAAACTTTATTCTACATACATACTAACACCTAAGTGAAATGTAAAAATAAAAAAAGTAATTAAAAAAAAAAGTACACACTAAAATCAAACTCCTTTTATATTGAAACCAAATTTAAATTCCTATGAATGTGTAAAAATATATTTCTGTATTGATTTATTACCCATAAACAATCACGCGTTGTAAGTAAACTGAATTTCCCGTTACGTACAACCCAACACTCCCCAGTTTTAACCCATGCACATAAACATTAAACATACGAACGCTTTTAATGGTCCTAATAGCCGGAAACCGCAAGCCGAGTAGCGTCTTGTTCTGCTATGTTTACACGTACAACTTTACATTTCATGGACGAGCTTTACTACGTACCAGTTTAACTAGGCCTCTAGTTAAACTGGTATGTAGTTGATGAAACTTTCTTGTCGCAATCTAAGGGTCGTATTAATTAAAAGATTTTGGTTGAGATATCAGTCTTAAGACTCGTCAGAAAGACGTATCTTGACACGAACACAAAGTTTATTAATAGCCTTAGTCATATGAATACCGGTTTACTGTTTTTTTTATGGCAATAAGACAAACGAGCACACAAGCCACCTGAAGGTAAGATGGATCTGAGATCCATAGACCAAGCATATCACTCTCAAGACTACAATTTCAAGACTGCTAATCCTTAGACTACAAATGCGATGTCCCGAGGACCACGAAGCCGCTGTTAGAGCATTTATTTAAAAATAATCCTCTGACAGTGCCTTCTAACACATGTGTAAAAATTAGTAGGGAAGATAAGCAAAATAGGGGAAGGAGTAGTAGGATCGAGTAAATGCAAAAATGGGTAACACTGCATACGTGTATTTTGCCCCCTTTTTTTTTCACGCCGGCCTGGGGCCAGTGTGGTTTTGTGGGAGTCACCAACCGTCTCTGGTAGGAAAAACCCACTAAAAGCCCAGCGATTCTTCCTCCGCGCCGTAGTTGGTGAGGGCTGAAGGTTCTGCTTGCGCATTCGACTACAACCAGCGCTTAGTTTAGTTTAGTTTATTTATTTATCAATGTAATGTTACAATATAGATTGCATTGCATGTCAAAAAATACGAAATTACATTGATATCGTCAACAAAACATTAATACAAAATGATAAAATAATATTAAAATAATACAATAATATAATAACACTCAAATAATCAAAAACAACAATGATAAACAAGAAATAAATGGTCAGTTTCCGATGTCAACACACAAAACTAATAAAGGTCAAATATCAATAATAATTTTACAATTTAAGTTGCATATATTCGTCGACAGATTATAATGGATTATCCAATAAAAGGTTTCTCAGCTGATGTTTGAATGCTTCGTCGGATGTTACATTTTTAAGTTTAGCGGGTAGACGCTCATATAATGTGGGACCGATGACACGCGGGTTCTTAGCCGCAAGTGCCATGCGACGGGGAACTGTTGTCAAACGCCCGGTGTGGCGGAGCTCCTTGCCAGGAATATTGACTCGTGCGAACGATGAAATATTATTTCTGACGAACATTATTGTTTGAAATAAGTAAACCGAGTAGTGCGTCAATTGCGGACCTACCTCATTTGCACCGACTCATTAAATAAGTAGATTTACCCCTTCCAACTCGTTTTCAATTCATGCCCTACTGGTCAAAAAATATACATACACATACATAACTTCACGCCTGTAATTCCAGAGTGGGATAGGCAGAGCTAAAGAGCTGAAGAGCGGTCAAAAAACTTTATCAATCCGGCAATCGGGTATAATACTTGAAATCATTTCAATAAACCTCTGCGGTATATAATGTTCTACAGTTAATCCGATATAAGCCTCAGCTGCATACACACAAACGCTTTCAATAGGTCTAATTGCCGACTGCCGCAAACCGTGTAACATCTTGTACTGGGCCGATGTACAGTCAGCGGGTGTATTATGGTCGTGATTAATGATGTCCATAATATAGATAAACAGAGGCAGGAATTTTCGTAACACTTTTGAACTGTCATAGGGACGTCTCATTTATCAACTTTCGATATATATATTTTATCGATACATTAAAGAATAAATAATATTAAAGGATAAAAGTAGAGGTAAACAACAGGCGGTCCTACCGCTAAAGAGCGATCTCTTTCAAATAACTTTTGAATAGTTCTGTTGATGTGAAATAGAGGTTATCAATAAAAACAATCGATAGCCATTCTTGTTGCAATGTCTGTCGAAAAATGATTATAAGGCATAAGAAATCCACAAATTAATTTAATTAATAAGAAACAATAATAAAAGTATTATTTTAATTTGTTTTTAAAATTTCCAAAAAGACCCAAAGGTTATCTGGAAGAGATCGCTCATTCGCGATAAGACTCGTAAGCATACTTTAAATATTGTAGTTTGTATTTATCGATATATAGTAAAAAAACAGCGATTGCAACTAAATAATTCCTCAATGCCTGAATTTAGTTCGAAACACGACCCGAGCATATTATAAAGTAAACGATTATATCATGGATAGGGATGTTTGGCAGTGAGTCGTCCGTCCTGCATGAGTAATCTACGCTTAAAAAAGGTGCACCTACTGTACAAAAATACCGTGATATTGTAAACTATTTATAATTATAATGTAATGATGTAAACCTTTTTCTTGAAGAAAATATACCTTGCCGAGTTTCTTACGCCGATTCTTCTCGGGGCAAAGGTTTTATTTTTCGAACCGGTGGTAATGCTTTTTGACATTCATAGGTGCATTATATTATGCCTAAATTGAAGAATAAAGAACTTTGACTTTGACTTTGACTTTGACCGACTATACCGGTCCACATACGCCAACATGATAGAGTTAACAGAATTAATATTATTTATTGTTCTGCTTTGCAGCGCAATATAACTTGGATCAAACTTCACTGTAGTTACTAGAATTGAGAAACTAACTTATGCCCCAGCTTTGCCCAAGACACCAGATTTTAATCAAGGACTATGTAACCTGTGGGGCTAGACACGTTGCCATCGAATACGAACGCTAGCGTTTGGTGATCACCTGTCCTTTACAAAAAATGTATGGAATTAACATAAGTCACGTGATATATCACTCGTTACAACTGACACGCTATAATGTGATCACTATCACTCGCGCTAGTGATAGTTTTGACGTTTTGTCCATCGTTACGCGGTACTATTTTGACAGGTTGAATTCAACACGAGCATTATCACGGTATAAACGTCGGTATCTAAGGGTAACTTGGCTAGCTTTTTCATTTTTAACAACACAAAGCGATAGGTGATCACCAAACGCTAGCGTTCGTATTCGATGGCCACTTGTCTAGCCCCACTGAGGGCTTAGTGTGGTATCGTGTGGCAAAATGTAGATAAAGCATACGTCACTCTCATGACGGATGTGACTCGACTGACAATACCAGTCCACATACGCCAACATGGTAGAGTTAACAGAATGAATAATCATTTATTGTTCTGCGTTGCAGCACAGTATAACTTGGATCAAAACTTCACTACAGTTTAGAACTGAGAAACTAACTTATACCCCAGATTTGTCACAGCCAGATTTTAATCAAGGGTTGTAACCTGAGGGACGACCTAGTATGGTTGCGTTTATCGTGTCCCAAAATGTGGATAAAGCATCCGTCACTCTCGTACTTATACGTGTCAAAAAGTGACGGATGTTTTATCCACATTTTGTCACGCGATAAACAAAGCCAGGCTAGTCTAGGGTGATTTCTGTAGTTCGATTTCCGTAAGGGCAATTATTTTTTTCGCGAGTATGATCTGCGCTTGGAGTTATAGACAAGAAAAGTAATTATTTATATTATTATAAAAGAAATTATTTATGTAACGATTTTTAAATGACTTTTGACATTACTTACTCAAGTAACAACTTGACTATAAATACGGGTGTTAGACTCAGATTCGTGCGTGAATGATTATTTCTGTCTACGTATAATAGGTATAGGTATTTATTTAAAGACCAAACGACGGAAACTCATTGAGTCAACTGAATCGGCATTCATAGTATATGTTTGTAGGATTCTTGATTCTCTTTATTTTGATTTGTATGAAATTTGTCAAAAGAGTTAAGGCATATACAAATTATAGGTTATGATTAGGGGTTACGAATTTGATGGGATCGGGGCGTTAGGTTTCTAACTGTTTGGGACGAAAAGTCTAAATTCTCGCTGTCTAGTGTTACAAAGTTACACGTAATTAATTTTATGTATTTATATTAGCCAAACATGTGCTTTTATGGGACTGACATAGTTTGATCAAGGCACTGTTGTGACAAGTTCCTTTAAACAAACGCAATTCAAATTCCATAATTGCACTGAGGAGTTTACTGGCAAATATTCCGGTATCAAATATCTGCAAACAAGGTTTATTAGTCAATGACACTGGCATGTAGAGTACTAATTATTAAACTATGTTAGCTGTCTCCGAACACAGTCAAAGCAAGTGAAATACTAAAATTTAATCTATTTACTCTGTGCGTCAGGTCTCGTATTATTGTTGCTTCAATCGTAGTGGATAAGGCACCGGTCACCCTCGCACTTACTTACTAGTCAGAAAGTGACAAATGTTAATCTACGTTTATTTGTATCAATAATCATTGACCATAACAAAACGAAAACTACCCTCGGGACGAGCAACACGTAATATACATTGCTCCGTAAATTTTAATTTACCATTAATAATTTTCCGAATCTTTTATATTATTAAGCCCTTGTGTCAATAGTGAAGTGTCTTGGCTTTGTTTTCTACTAATAAGAGCACAGTAAAACAAGTTAGAATAAACAGATAAATAGTGTTAAAACAAGGAGTCTCGCAGTCTACCCTCTTAAAGTGAGTCATTGCGCCTTCGCGCGGCGGCAGTGCCCAGCGGCCGGTGTTATCAGGTATCCCCTGTACCAAGTGAGCGCATATACAGCGACCCGTATCGCTAACTACTTGGGCGCTTGAGATTATCGCCCGTTGTGCGCTCGGTTGATCGGTCTCGTGGTACCAAGGTGCAAGTGCAACTAACATTTTTGTGAGTACAAAATTTAAGAATTGTTTACAATGTCATCGGTGAAGTTGAAATGTGATTGTTGCGCAGAAAATTTAAAAGAAGGTAATTCAATTAAATGCTCAACCACTAAATGTGCACAGGAATACAAATTAAGTTGTGTTGGACTAACAGTGGAATCTTTTAAAAAAATGACTCAGACAGTTAAAAATACTTGGGTATGTCCAGCTTGCAAATGTGCAAAACCGAAGGTGGGTGACAACTCAAACACTCCATGTCGAAAGTCTGACGATACTAATATCACTTTAAGAAATAAAAACAAAACGACTTGCTCAAATGATGAGAGCGGTAATGTTAGTAGCGCGGCCCCAGCCGAATTGCCCACTTGGTATGACACATTGGAAAAGAAACTGACGGCTAATTTCCGTGCCCTATTGACCGCGCAAATAGGGCCCATTAAGAGATCTAATGATGAGATATTAAAATCAATTACATTTTTAAGTCAGAAATATGACGAACTGAATTCTCGAGTCACAACTGTCAACGAAGAGATCTCGACTCTCAAAAAGGAAAATATCGAATTGCAATCTATTGTAACCAACCTTTCAACTCGTTTGAATTTAATGGAGCACCATTCTCGCGAGTGTAACATAGAAATTTCATGTCTTCCTGAACATGCCAACGAAAACTTGATGAATACCGTGGTTCAAATTGGCAGAGTGGTCTCAAGCCCCGTGCAAGAGTCTGACATTCAACTGTGTAAGAGAGTTGCGAAGGTTGACCCATCTACCCCAAGACCTAGGTCAGTAATTGTCAAATTGCGCACGGTGTTTCAGAGAGATAACTTAATTGCGGCAGTCATTAAATACAACAAGACCAATCATAAGGATAAGTTAAATACAAGTCATCTTGGAATCGCTGGAACTAAGGCACCTGTCTACATTACTGAACATCTTTCCCCGGCAGCAAAGCATCTACACGCTGCAGCTAGGATTGCAGCTCGAGAGAAATCGTACAAAAAAGTATACGCACGTAATGGTAGAATTTTCGTTCGTAAAACAGAGGAGGCTCCGAGTATCCAGATAAAAAGTCTAGCTGATGTCCAGCGTATGTAATACACCGCACAGCGTTATTTCGCCCGTTATTTTATTCTATTATTTTCACTATCTATTATCAGAATATGAGAGGACTCCGCACCAAGCTAAAGGAACTGCGATTGGCTTCTCTAAGTTGTAATTACGATATCATTGTTGCAACAGAAACCTGGCTGCATGAAGGAATTGGTGACGCCGAACTGCTGGACTCTAGATATTCCATATACCGATGTGACAGGCAGCTCAGCAGGGCTGGTAAAAAAGATGGTGGAGGGTGTTTCATAGCCGTCTCTCATAAGTTCCAATCTTCGCGACTGACCAGCTGGGAGGGAGTAGGAGAAAACGTCTGGGTTACTGTACATGATGCAAGCTCAAATTCAAAATTAAAGTTAGGAACGATTTATATACCACCAAACGCGAGCCATCTTAAATACGAAGAATATTTCGAAGGTCTAAGTGACAGATTGAACTCATGTGATGATCGTGTGATGATTGTGGGTGATTTCAATTTGGGAACTATTCAATGGACTCGTGACACCTGTAGTTATTTACACCCAACGCCTTGTAACTTTCCTTCTGCGCATGCATTGTTTGATTTTATGTCCCTGAATAGCATGTTTCAATATAATCCAGTACTCAATGCCAACTGTAGAATTTTAGACCTTGTCCTAAGTAATTACATGAACCTTACAGTAAGTCAATCCCAGGATGTTCTTTGTAAGCTAGATAGTCACCACCCAGCTCTCGAAATTGTTACTAACGATGTCAACCATAGGCAATCATATTGCAAGCCGAAACAGTTTAGTACTCTTAACTATAGGAAGGCTGATTACACTATTGTTAATCAAAGGTTACGTATGATTGACTGGAACTCTATATTGTACTCGTGTGATACAATGGATGGCATGGTTTCAGCTTTTTACGTTACTTTGAGAAGGGTCATAGAAGAGACTATACCCAAGTCTAAGTCTAAAAACTATTTGTACCCATCTTGGTTTAGTTCTGCTCTCATTAATATGGTTAAGGAAAAAGAAAAAATACGTCAAAAGTACAAAAAAACCAAGAACCCACGTGATCTCATTGAATTTGAACTATTACGCGGTAGGGTTAAAATAAAAATAAAAAAAGACTATAATTACTACTTGACAAAAGTCGAGGGCAACCTGCAACGTAATCCCAAGAAATTCTGGTCCTTCGTAAAGAACTCGGGGAAAAACGGGAAAAGTAATTCTTCTATACCGTCCAGCATGACTCTTGGAGACACCACTGTTAACAACAACGTTGATATTTGCAACTTGTTTGCGTCACATTTTTCCTCGACTTTCTTGAATCTTAACCAATCGCCGGGCTCTTGGTTAAATTATGACAATGGTTTTTTATCTTCGTTAACGAACACCCTTTCTTATGTTCGTGTAAGCGAATCCACTATCCTAAAGACACTTAGGACCCTGGATGTTAGTAAGGGACCGGGCCCTGACGGTATTCCACCTTTATTTATAAAAAAGTGCTGCAAAAACCTTTCCGCTCCTCTAGCGATAATTTTCAACGAGTCCTTAAGACTATCAACTTTCCCTTCATATTGGAAGGAAACGAATGTTGTGCCTGTATTTAAAAAAGGTGATAAGACTCTTATATCTAACTATAGACCAATATCACTCCTACCAATATTTTCTAAAATATTTGAGTGTATTATTTGTAAAAGGCTAATGTGGCATGTAAAAGGAAGCATCTCCCTTCGGCAGCATGGTTTTATAGCTTCTAGGTCAACTTCTACTAATTTGGTCCAATATGTCAACGATATAGGTAAGTCAATTGATTGCGGTGGACAAGTGGACGCCATTTACACTGACTTTAGCAGTGCTTTTGACAAGGTGGATCACAGCATTCTTCTATGGAAACTCTATAATCAATTCAAAGTGACAGGTGAAATATGGAAATGGCTTAAATCTTATTTGTCTGACCGTTGTCTGCGAGTAGTCAAGGATGGATATTTTTCAGACTCATATTTAGCCACATCCGGTGTCCCACAAGGATCACACCTGGGTCCTTTGATGTTTATTACATTCATAAATGATTTAGTCGAGTCTATAAGACACAGCAATTGCCTCCTATATGCCGACGATCTCAAAATATACAAGTGTATTTCTAATTCCATAGACACCTCACTTTTGCAGGAAGACCTGAATGCCGTCAGAGCCTGGTGTATTGTCAATAATATGAGCCTTAACGCCAGCAAGTGCCTTTACATTAGATTCACTCGAAAAAGACTTCCCATCATCGCTGAATACTGTCTAGGTAACGTTGCTCTGCAACAAGTTTTTAGTGTTAAGGATCTTGGCGTTCATTTGGATTCCAAGCTTAACTTTATTATTCATTTTGACTGCGTAATACGCGAAAGCTACAAATTGCTCGGTTTCATAAAGCGCATTTGCAAGAGTTTTAAAAATGTCATAACGTTTCAGACACTGTTTAACTCACTAGTGCGCTCGCGTCTGGAATACTGCAGTCAAGTCTGGAATCCACTCTACCAGATCCACATTGACCGATTGGAGAAAGTGCAACGATCTTTTACTCGGTATCTAGTCCATAAGACCCTAAAATGTCGTACTGATCGTCGTGTAGGCTATGAGGAAAGATTAACACTCTTCAAAATGAACACACTGCAAGATAGACCATATCACGATATGGTTTTGTTGCATAAAATTATTAATAATAAAATTGATAACCCTTATCTATTAGAACTGGTAAATTTCACAGTACCTAAAACGAATATGCGTACATGTCGGCGCACTACGTTTCGTCCTGGTAGTACAAGAACGAAACTGGGAAAGTCCTTGCCTATTTATCGCATTCAAAAGTTTTTTAATGATCAGGCTTTAGCTGATGACTTTGATATAGATATCTTTTATGACTCCATACCTATCCTAAGGCGTAAAATGCTTGTTTCCTTATTAACGTCGTGATTCGTTTATTTTAATTTTAAATTTAAATTTTAAATTTTTATTCTAGCACAAGTATTGTTTCTTCTACTACCTGTTTGATAAATGTATATATATATAGATTTTTTAACCCTTTTTAACCCTTTTAGCTTAATTATTGTTATTTTATATTATTCTAAAGATGTAATTTTTTATTGTATCCATTCAAGATTATTTGTTTTAACTTTTAGTGTTAGTCCCTAATAGACTGTTTGATTGCTGGCGCGTGCCTGTTATTGGCGCATAAACTTGAATGTTCTTTGTAAATATGTACCTATTTCTTTTTGTTATGTTTATGTGCTGTTGGCATGTCTAATAAATAAATAAATAAATAAATAAATAATAGACCCGTTAGCGTATTGGCTTAGGGCGACTTTGTCTACAGTCCTATTTCGTCACCTTCCTAACTCGTCCACAATGCCATGTCATCAGCATGTAGTTCCTAAATTGTCACCTTTCTAACTCGGCCACATTTTCATATCGTCAATTTCCTATCTTGTCCACATTCCTATATTGTCCATAGTGCTAAGTCAAGTTAGCCACACAATATTGAAGAAGTTGATCACACAATAGAAATGTGGACGAGTTGGCACTGTGAACTACATAGGAATGTGGACGAGTTAGGAAGGCGACAATATAGCAAAGTAGACAAGTTAGGAAGGTGACAATATCGGAAAGTAGACAAGTTAGGAAGGTGACAATATAGGAAAGTAGACAAGTTAGGAAGGTGACAATATTGACGAATTGGAATAGTGGGCCATAAGGCATTGTGGACGGGTTAAGAACGTGACGAATTAGGACTGTGGACGAAGTCGCCCTGAGCCAGCGTGTTTATGTGTAATGTAACATTTTGCCGTGATGTGGCCTATAATTTTATAATTATGCAATATTATAAAGATGATAAAGTTTTATTTATCCGAAAACGAACGCCGCTGAGGCAGCGTTTAGCTATCGACTGTTTTCTCGCCCATGAATCGAACAAAAGATTTAAATAGATCCCGTGTCAAAAGACTCATATATTAATAGTTCATAGCTGGCTGTTCACGCTGCCGGCGAGAACTCTCTCTCCAACAAAAGATGTCTGTCTCCAATAAAACCGTTAAATTTATAAATGTGACATTTGCGTCGGGAGATATTTTAATACGATGTTCCACTATATCACACTTTATGAATACTGCTCTATTATGAGCTATCAAAATCAGCCAATTTCCAGGCAATTAAAGTAACAATGCTATTGAACACTTATAGCGCCCTCCACTCTGACTGGATACGTTTGTGTCCCACGTTTTGACACCTCACATACCTAATTCTACCTCTTCACATTTTACGTGGTTTACGTAACGTACGGAATTTTCCTCCATTAACTTCGAATCATGAATATTGTTACTGTTTGTTGTGATTTTGTATTCGCGTCTTCTCGTTTAATTATGTGAACAAATTTACCTTCTGCTCGCTTCATTTATCACAGGCTTAGGTAAACTTAAATACGTGTGTTTAAAGCTGCACGCAGTGATAAGATTGGATGACGAGTACTGTGCGATGTTTTACAAAACCACAGTATAAACAGTATCACATTACTTGCATGTGTGCATTCCTCGATCGTACGCGCTGCGAGCTACTACATTCAAACTCAATAGGAGGGTCTGAGACGGTTTAAATTAAAAAAAAAATGAAACTCCAAATATTTATTCAGTAATTTGGCCATATGATGGCTCACACGTCGGCAATATAGAGTGAATCTACCAGCGCTTTGGACAAGACTATTAGTAGCGGAGAAGAAGCGCCGCAAGAAACTTCAGCAGAAGGTCATTGTGTCAATCAAATAACAAAATAATACTTAAAAGTAAGTTCCATTAAGTAATAATATGGTAATAAAGTAATAAATAATACATTCTTAAATATAACAAAAATAAAATTACAACAAATTTAAGTAAGGTCAATAAACATTAAGCTAGAAATAAAAAAAACAATAACCAGACGAGGTCGAGGAGGTTTAGTCAGGGCCACGCCGTCGTCACGGTTGCGAGGGTATTAAGTATCAAGCAAAATGCAGTGATGCAACCCTGGCCCGAGTGGCAATAGGGAACAGAAACTCATATAGGGCCTAAGCTAAGACGGACTACTTTTCTTTTTTATTATGACGAAACTTTGTACCACGAATAATTCTTATATCAATAAAAATACCAGCTTATTACGGCGGTATTTTTGTACCGCTAGGATATGGAGACAAATACTTCTTTGTCGATCAAAATTTAGCAGTTGGAGTATGTTTTTTTTTTTTGTTACGGTGGTGACCCCAACCGACTGGATCTCAATCAACGGCAGCTGTAGTAGAAGCAGTCCAAAAAAAAGATAGCAGGACAATATCAATTTGTGGTAGGTTTTCCATCCACACTAATTACTTTTTTTGTTATAGGGTTACTAAATCAAGTATTAAAGTCACCAGAACTTGAATCAAGGACTACATATATAATTCTCCAAAATTAACCTTAAGCATCTCGATTTTCTAGCTCCCTTGCCCTCATTACTGATTTACGAGGTGAACAGAGACGATAATACCTACGCGTTAGCGCAACGAACCCACTAATCACTTTACTGTACCGAAGGAAGGTTCACAGTAGACTTTGTTCTTTATCAATTTTTAACCTTTGACAAAAATAAAATTATCGTGGTTATCTGTGTATGTGTGTATGTGGGTATATGTCCGTCCGTGACATCGTAACTCCCAAACAGTTGGACCTATTTAGATACTATTGTAGGAGTATTTTTCCGAATAGAGTGACAACATGTGGATTAAACAGCCGTCACTTTTTGACTCCTATATAAGTACGAGAGTGACGGATGCTTTATCAACATTTTGTCATGCCATAAACGCAACCACACTGGGCCCGCTAATGGTAGGTAAATGGGATCTGAGACTCATAGACATCTGCAATCTCAAGACTAAAATCTCAAGACTGCAATCTTAAGACTACAATCTTAAGAATGCAATCCTAAGACTGCCAATGCGTTGCCAACCCTGAGAACTAAGATGGAATGCCCACACTGGAACGAAAATGTGAACACTGCTGTTTGGCGTTAGGTTTAAGGATAACATGGATATAACTAGGTACATTATTTCAACGTAGTTGTTTGCTATTTTTTATTTTCAGCTTCTGAATATGTTTCTTTAATTGTTGCACGTTTAGGCATTTTTTTTGGGTGTCATTCACGATCCATAATATCATTTGTGCTAATTCTCATTTGCCCTAATTTACCGTTTCTCCTAAACTGGTTTTCAGCTGAAACATACAACTTTTTAAGGTAAGGTAAGAGTAGTGTTTTAAACCTCGGACGGAAATGTCTTTTAGGACAAACGATGACCTATAACCTTTTTTTTCATTCATACCTTTTCCTGATAAATACGAGCAAACACAATTATTTTTATTAATCGGTCTAAACATTATCGAGTTATTGCGTAAGCATGAGAAACAGGGATTCATTTTTTATATAAGGTCAAGCGGGGATATTCCAATAGAGGGGGTAAATGATTCACTTAATATTTTCCAGTGAAAATACTTAAACTACTATAAAAGGACGTAAAAAAAGTTCTAAAACGACGAATTCCCTTGAAAAAAATTAAGTCTTGCATTTGTCGGAATAGCCCCACTTGACCTTACATAGATTAAATAGGTACATACTCGTACCTCTTGTGTGTTTCTTTTGTACATTGCTATTTTTTGTTTGTAAACACACATTGGTTGTAGCATTTTGGACGGACTCTGCTTTAAGTCTTTTTATCATAACGCCGAAGGAGGAGGGTATTGTTTTTGAAAGTCTAATAAAATTGCTCCAGAAATGGTCCTTCTGTAGTGTTATCTCCGCTATAAAGGAGCTAAAGGATTATTCCCATAAAATCGTCTACAAGTTAAACATTGAGTTTGCTAATTCGTAAGTCGAAAGTGGTTCTCAAACTTGAAGCGTTTCCTGTATCAGGATTACTGAATTTCAAATGTTTCGTTTCATTTACTGGTTAAAGTTTGGCTAGCAGGGTTGTTATAAACAATTTCGATTCTAAATACGAATAATTACATAACTAAAGGTTTCTTGAAATGTTTTAGTACCTACACAATATTCAAAGATATTGAGTTTATGCCCAAGGACAACCATACAACAACATTTGTCAATGGAATATGAATCAAAAATGACGTCACGCTAAATAGAGTTGATTCCAAATGCTTTTATTGTAATTAGTAACCATTAGTCGTCAATCATTTAATCATGTAAAAATATGTAATCTTTTGACGCGTAGAAAAAAAAATACTTCATATTAAAACGTCAATAAAAGTATTTGATTTAGAAGGACAGTGGCAAAAATTATCAAGTAACATTATCATTAAAAAAAAAGTTTTTAAGTTGTAATAAAAATTAATATCATTGAATAGTCATAAATACAATTATGACATTGACATTCATAAAGATAAATTGGCTCTATTTTCCATTTTTTGCAAAGATTGGTAAAAAAAATGATGCTGACGTGTTCTGTATTATGATTGCGATTATGCTGTATTTAACTATAATTATTTATCGCTCCTAATTTAACCAGTTAAATACATACCTACCTAAACACCTGCCAAATAAAAATGGAGCACCCGAGTGTAAAATTTCGTCATATTTACGTCATCGGCATCAAAAGTACCCCTGATCATATAGTCATAAAATCAAAACAAAAAAACCACTTTACTTCCTTTGCTACAATCTTTATTACAATGACGTATTTTGTACTATTTTTAGTACCGAAAAAATAACTCAGGATTTAAAAAAGTCAATATTTTCGAACATATTCCAACAATAATAATACGTAATTTTAAAACATTTATAAGTACAGCATAATGAAAACCATTGTTTCCTAATAAATTATGAGTTTATTTTAACTTAATAACTCTCCAAGTAAACATAAGGATCTCGATTTTCTAGGTACCTTGCTCTCATTACTAATTAACAAGAAGAGCAGTTTTGAGTAGTCTTGAGAGTTCAAATGTTTAGGTATTAGATCCTGCTTACCATCAGGGGCACGTTCTATAAAGCCACAAGTTACAATTGTACAGGTCTAAACTGGCAACACTGCTCAAATGGCTGGTCGTCATTGGTCGAGATTATGTCAAATCTGAAATCACCAGAAGAGTGCAGCTTGGTTGGGCAGCATTTGGAAAGTTGCGTCACGTCTTTGAGTCACCCTTGCCGCAATGCCTGAAGACCAAGGTATTCAATCAGTGCGTCCTGCCGGTCATGACATACGGAGCCGAGACGTGGAACCTGACAGTGAAACTAGCCCACCGACTACACGTCACCCAGCGAGCTATGGAAAGGTGTATGCACGGAATCTGGCTAAGGGACAAAATCCGGAATGAGATGATCCGGCATAAAACTAGGGTCACTGACGTAGTTCAAAAGTGTAGCGTTGCAGAACCGATGATCGGTGGAGTAGACGGGTTCTCGAGTGGAGACCACGGCTCGGCAAGCGTAGCGTAGGACGCCCTCCAGCCAGATGGACCGACGACCTGAAAAAAGAGACTGGTTGTGACTGGATGGCAAAAACGGGAGATCGGGCCTTGTGGCGAACCCTGGGGGAGGCTTACGTCCAGCGGTGGACTGCAATAGGCTGAAATGATGATGATGATGATGTCAAATCTTTATAAAACAGGCCGCAGGTTTTCATTTATACTTCAAACCACTTTTCTTTGATAAATAATTTGTTGATAGCATCGAATATTGCCTACCATAATATTCATGCATATTAAGATGTTGAGAACCGCAGATGCTTGCCATAAACTGAGGAACCAACAAAGAGATTACTGAAGTATTGAGGCTGTGTCGATACCAGGCATAAGAGGTTCTACACACTCAGTTATTGAGCGGCTGTGTCCCCAAATCGCACCAAGTTCGCGTGGAAAGGCATTTATTAATAATATCTTGGACTCCATATTATTTATAGGTAATCAAGTACCAGCCGAGTACGTACACGTTATCTCTCAAAAAATAATAAAACGAGCTATACGATGCCACAGAATACAGATACTGTGTGCGTCAAGGGTTAATAATGTACTTTCATCAAAAAAACATCAAGTTAAAACTAGCTTTTGTTTGCAAATCTGTGTTAAGTCAATGTTCGCTATTCTCCCGGGAATAGGGAATATACGTGGATTTGTTAAATCGTATTTCGCAACAAAATATGAAATTATTATATTAAAAGATGACGCCAAAAGGGAAATTAAAATTTAAATCAGCCAAGAAATGCGGACGATACAAGCATTGTACAGTCAACCTTATAAGTAGGTGCACACTTTTGTGCCTTGTCGCTGAAACGCCTTTGACAGATTAGTCCATCATTTCAAACATGACGTTAAAGTGACAGAGTACTAAAGTGTGCAGCTTCTTATAAGGCCGACCGTACACTGCTAATTAGACAGCGGTTAGACAGGGAGCTCCGATGTGAACTGTGATGTCATGTAAAAGGCCGGCCAAATAAATTCCATGTTAAATTCTGTTTTGCTAGAACAAAATAAGAACAAATCCGAACTTCTTGGTTATTTGTAGGATAGATATTAAAAAAAAATATATATCTACTGTATGTTACATAAATCAGCCTTTTTTGAAGCTTTGAAAGAAAAAATCAAGAACATTCCTTACTCTCTGACTTTTCTGATTAAAAAGAACCAGCTAGGCACGACACAAAATAATTTGAACTATGAAGATGGAACTAACAATAAAATACAATATTCCATTAGCTAATTTTGTTGCTAATGGATTAAATCTAGTAGCATAATGCTAGTATTCGTATTTAGATTTACTTTATATTACCAACTACATTAATTAAAAGACCATTCATGAGGCCAATTTACAGAGTTAAATCTTTTTTTTAACTTTTTTTTTGACGACGCGCTGGCCTAGTTGGTAGTTGGTAGTGACCCTGCCTACGAAGCTAGCGGTCCTGGGTTCAAATCCCGGTAAGGGCAGATGTTTGTGTGATGAGCACGAATATTTGTTACTGAGTCATGGATGTTTTCTATGTATTTAAGTATATATTTCTCTATATAAGTATTTATATCGTTGTCTAGTACCCATAGTACAAGCCTAGAGCTTAGTTTGGGACTAGGTCAATTGGTGTGACATTGTGCCCTGATATTTATTTATGTGCCCTGATATTTAAATTGTACTGTATTGCGTAAAGTAGAGATAAGCAACTCGCCCTCACTTTATTTCAGTTTAGACGGTTGAAATACACAACCATTTATCTTTTGAAATACCTAACTTTTTTACCTCTGAATCAATGATTAAATCCATTTAAGCCGTTTTGGAGCTTACTTCATAGAGTCTGGCAAATGAAAGATGAGAATGAAAAAATGGCAACACTGTAGTGTCGTCCCTTTTTTCTTAGATTGATTTGAAAGGGGTGTTGCCATTTTTTCATTCTCATCTTTCATTTGCCAGACTCTAACTACTTCATTTTGAGATTAAATTCGAAATCAGGCACAGCCATAAATTTTATATAGATAAAACTGGCCAAAATGGCGTGTGCGAAGCTCTTAGTACGAAAATTGCTGAGGCTCCTAATGCGCAACTTGCTTGAGTCAATTTCGGCTTTCGGCCATTTTCTAATAAACCGGGATTAATGCTCGATCGGAGGATATTAAAAAAGTGCGGGTTAACCCGAGAGTTGCTTGGTAATGTTTGGTTTCCGCGTTTTGAGGACTGTGGAATAAACGTTACGGGTATTTGGGTTATATCTGCAATTCTGCAGGTATAAAAATGTCTTCTATGCTTACATGGGTCACTTACTATGTTAATTCAATACAAAGTGACCCGATTTCATTGCTCTTGACTGTAGATATAAACTAGTCACTTTCTGTGTCTGTATTATCCACCAACATCTCCTAAACCAGGCAACGGATTTTAAAGCGGCTTTTACCATCAAATAGATAAGTTTTCACGGATGGTTTTAATGTTTGTTTTATGGTAATGAGAAGGCACGCGAGCACTCAGGCCACCTGATAGTAAGTGGGACCTGAGACCTACAATCTGAAGACTTCAATCCTAAGATCTCAAATGCGTTGCCAACTCTGAGGACTGAGATGGAATGCCTCTATGCTAGTAATTTCAGCGGTTGTCTTATCCCCACACCGGAACACTGCAACGCTTACACTGCTGCTTGGCGGTGGGTTAATTGATAAGTTGGTGGTAGCGATCCGGACGGATTCTGCACAAGGTCCTAGCACCACTGATATGTATAATCTATTCTGGTTTATGTACTGCAGTGGCAGAAACCTCACATAAACCGAAGCGAAGCTGTGCTACTTTTTTCTATCGGTTTGGAAATCAAAAGTAATTTAAGTCCGACTACTTTTTCAACCTTCAAAATGAATTTTACGCCGTTATATTTGACAACTGTCTTGTACTATCCCAAACAAATAAACATGTCACAAACATACTAAATCGGCCACAAAATAAATTGCCTGGAAAGATCTAACAGAATTGCTGGAAACCAATTTCAAATGCCAATACATGTACGTTCAGTGCTTTACTAGGTATTATTAAACAATAACATTTAAACTTAACTTGAACTCTTGTCCAAGTAAGACCCGACGGTAAGCATGCCTTTATTCGACTGGGTAAGGACCATATTGAATTAGATTTAATAGCTGTCCTGTTAACGTTACGATACCACAGGGTTGGACACGCATTTGAAGTCTAACTACTTCACTGTGAGGCCCGTCACAAGATACGTCAAAGTAAACGCCAAACCATAGAGCACTGTCATTTTTGACGCATCTCGAAACGAGCATTAGAGTTGAAATCACTTTATTAATACGGCCCTTAGGATTGCAGTTTCGAGATTTTAGTCTTGAGATTTCTAATGTCTATGGGTCTCAGATCTCACTTACCATCAGGTGGCAATAGTGCTCGCGCGCCTTCTCATTACCATTAAAACATGTTATTTACTGACAGTAATGGCGGCTGAATTAAAAACAGAGGCAATATGTTTTTACCTAGAAGATGTCTATTTTAGGAGTGCTTGTAGTAGTTTACTAGATAAGTAGGTACTAAAAAGTATTTTACCTACTTAGGTAATAATATTACCATTCAATGGAAAAAAGTACCGATATAATGCTACCCCTTCATTCAGAGTGCATATACTCTTCAACTACTGAACCAATTTTCATGAAACGTAGCTAAGAACCATTATGATTAGTCTATCATCATTTTAATAAACCGCACTATTTAACTAACTTTTTTATCAGCTCTTTAAAAACCCTCTGAGCAATAAGCAAACATTTATAAAGCCGTACATTTCCACAACAGGTAATTTTTCACTGATTTTCAGTATTAACTCCCGATAAAACCAGGATCATAGCTCATACATAACTAATTAACGGTGAAGTGGATTTTCATTGAGCAAAACTAAGAACATTTTCGATTAAATTACCTTTCTAACAAAACAAACTTCATCAAAATCGGTCCACCGCTTAGGAGTTACAATGCCACAAACACATACACACGTCATACTTATAAGACGTCTATTCTTGCGACGGGTGTAAAAAAAAAAGTTTGATAAACATAATAAAATAGCGAACACAACTTGCGGTTGCATTCTCGCAAACTAACACTTTCACTCAGCACTATTTCAAATTAACTATTTCAGCAAAATCCTTTATTCAGATTTGTTTCTAAGAGACCCAAAACAACGTAAATCTAAACAAGAGATTGAATAAACCAAATAAAACATCCTCATTGTGAATCCATCACTCCCCGTTCTCGGGCGAACCCAATTTTAAAGTCTAGACTGTCTGAAAGAATCTGGAATTGAATAATATGTTACCCTAACGAAGCGAATATCGTGTGGGACGATACAAAGCTTGTGTAACTTAGAGCCGTATTGACAAACTGGGCTGAGAATCTACACGATAAACCTTATAGTTTTTGACGTGTTTTTGTACTGCCAACGTTACGATAGCTCTTATTTCATCATCATCATCATTATCATCATCATTGCGGGTGGTAGGACCCTGTGCAGGGTCCGTCCGGATCGCTACCACCATCTTATCCATTAACCTACCGCCAAACAGCAGTGTTCGCATTGTTGTGTTCCGGTTTGGGGATAAGACAGCCGGTGTAATGACTAGCATAGAGGCATTCCATCTTAGTGCTCAGGGTTGGCAACGCATTTGCAGTCTTATGCTAATGTCTATGGGTCACAGTTTCCACTAACCATCAGGTGGCCTGTATGCTCGGTTGCCTTCTCTATGCGATAAAAAAAAAAAAAATCTGCCGCAAGACGTCCACTGCTGGACAAAGGTAGCTCTTATTTACTTAACAGTAATTATGGTTTTAAGAGCGTCGGTGGCTTAGTGGCTTATAGGGACATTAGGGACTCGGGATCGCAAGGTACTGAGTACGAGACCCCGCACTCACCATGTACCTATGAGTTTTTCTAACGTGTGCATAACCTGAAGCTCTTACGGTGCAGGAAAAACATCTTGAGGAAATCTGCGCATTCGAACAGCTGAGCTGACATTCGAAGAGGGTAATTGACTAATTGCACAATTGATCCCTAAATGGTCGAAGTGTATCAAAAAGGGCGCATCTGTAAGATAAGATAATATAAGATAAGATAATTGTGGCCCAGTTAAAAACAATACAATAACATGTCAAAGACAATTATTGTCTTTCCAAACCATTATGGTTTTACCAAGTTGAATAGGGGGTAAGTAATACGAGATATAAGAACTTATCATAATTATAACAGTCATAATATATATGATCACTTTGTATAACCTTGTTTAGTATAACGTTCACTGGATATAATGAACGAAAGATATAATCTCAAAATATCTATTTTCGTAAAGTATAACGTTATAAACATATAACACCAATCGATAAAACGATTAAAGCGAAATACCTAAAACTTATGTATGTTTAAGGCTGGTATGTTTTTTAAAGGATGCAAAAAAAAATAACCTCGAAGACTAAGGCGGCAGCTTCGCTACGCTTCGCTCCCGCTTTAGCCTTCTCACCAAACCAATCCGACTCACTTCTGCCCTGACCCATCTTGCTTGCTCGCTACGCTCGCTCGCCGCAACATGTTATTATTCACAAAACTCCTATCTTTCTCTTCATAATTTTTGTCAGACCTATAATTGTATTAAAAGATTTTATGTATTATCATCGTTATATGTTATGTATGTTATACGAACTGAAATTAGTCGTTTTGAGTGTTGTATAAAAAAACATTATAAAAAATTTATATTATGTCAATTGACCGTTAATCCTCATAAAATTATTGATTTTGTTGTTATAGCTAACGTTCATTATTATCTTGTCAACGTTATTGACATGAAATTATGTAAATGTAGTTATATCTCGTGAGACGCACCCTGGAATAGGGGGTAGCCATGACATACTAAATCAGTTCAGTTGAGAGAAGAGGACGGCATTGTATAACTGCTATAGCTCTGTCCCTTTCTCTCAACAACAACTGAACTGCTGATCTCCATGATCTCGACAGTAATACTCATGTCAAGATGGAAAATGACAGTTTTCTTTGATTTTATACACATAACTGATAGTAAGTGGGATCTGAAACCCATAGACATTCGCATTGTCAATACTAATCTTTTAAAACTGCAATCCTAAGACTACAAATGCATTTAAAATTCTGATGACTAATATGTAACGTCTCTATGCTAGTAATTTGAAAATACTGCATGAAGACACGAGTAATCTGGCCACTTGATGGTAAGATGGGCTGTGAAGCCCACAACATTTTTAAATATTATGACTGCGGCTTTGCCAAACCTAAGACATGGGAAATTTTGAAGCAATATCATTAGACAAGTATTGACTACGTATAGCGATACATATTGTAACGTACGTGGGGGTACGTAACTGATAGAAATCCACGAATACACCGATAATCAAATGTAGACTGTAATAACTCACTTATTTAAACTGTCACAAAAAATTATCGCACAATTAACTTCGAAAATCGTTAAAGTCGCTCTTATTCGTACTGTTCACTTTCTAATTAAAGCCACAATATTCCTGAACGCCTTCCGGAGTGTTCTATGACCTTCGCCTCGCCGATCGACGATCTTTCTACCTTGTTTTGTTTACAATCACGACGTCCTTGGCTCACGGGTCTGGAATATTCTGCGTATTGACGTCCCATTTCCAATCGTGTTATCTCTTTCAGACGCTTCTCGAAGGTTCTCAGTATCGCTATCTCTTTCTAATCGTATTATCTCTTTCACACACTTCTCGAAGGTTCTCAGTATCGCTATCTCTTTCTCATTGTGCTATCTCTTTCACTCTTAGTGGAAAATTGCCATATACTGAAATGTACTTCAAAGGCCCTGAAAATGCCGGAAAATGGGTTTTCAGGTTATGGCGTCATCCGATAGAGGGTGGCCTGAAACATGAAAAAATGATTCAGGCGCCTGAAAGCAACGGCAAGTTGGTCGAAATTATGATAATGTGGTGATAGAGCTACCTCTGAAACGGACTGAAACGATATTTCAGCCGGCTGAAAACGCTTCTAAAGCAGCAAAATCTACGACTAAAAATGAGACGCCTTATCCCATCGGCGTAAAAAAATTAATGCTCTCCACCTTCTTGTCACACAGATTTAATTTAAATAACCTAGTAAACTATCAATTTTATCTGCATTATCAAATAAGACTTTATAAAAACAATAATACGTAAACTGGGGGTACTTTGATTTACGGGGTAACATTGCCCACTCCAAAAACTATCTTTAATATTTAATTATTCTATTAAATGTTTCATCAGGACTAAGCTACTCATACAGTTATATAATTACTTCACCAATTTAAGAAGATAACAACTAAAACAGCTATCGTTTTAAGGTCGGGCAATGTTACCCCGTAAATCAAAGTACCCCCAGTTTACCGGTATCCATCAAATTGAAGAAATATAATTAATAAAAAAAAAACTAACTTTAATTTGACTATTTTAACTACTTTCGTTTTTTTTTATTGTGATAATGCATATTTGAAAACATATCTAAAATTGATTACTTACTAGTTTAATCATTTATTTAGTATCGACATCAGTACTTTGTACCATAACTCCGCCGAATAATTCAAGAGCAACCGCAGAGCAACCGCAGAAAGATAAAAATGTACCATTAAAGAACTGAGAACATTGCATTCATTCCTTTTGACTGATGTACACAACTCTTGACAAAAGACGTCCAGTTTCATCTAGACTTTGTAAGGTATTTACTTTACCCTACTTTCAGCTTTAAAGAGACGTCTATTTAAATCCTTGTTTAAAAGAAAACTGTAGCACCCGTTTACATTGCGCTTTTATTTTGTTAAGGAGTGTATAATAGTTCATTATGCAACTGTTACATAATTAAGGCTCTTGTGATAGGAGTGGCAGCATAAAAACAGAAGGGGTAGCCGGTTTAAAGATTAAAATTACTAACGAAATAAATTTAGAGATAAACTTGTCCACAATTTATCAAATCATCAGACTCATAATCCCGCTGTCTCTAAATAACCTAGTTTTGCAAGCGTTTCCAGACTCGAAGGTAAGACTACTATCAAATTTGTAGTCTTTTTACGTCTCCTGTCTGAGGATCATTTTAAATTTTTATTCAGATTCTGCTAATTTCATATAATATTTCGCAAATATTTTGCGTTTCTTTATGTATTCTTTATGTATTATGATTAAACTAATAAGTGGTTTATTTTATGCGTTAAACAGTGTATCAAGAACATTCACAACAACGTTTATGGAGCTTTTGCCCGCGGATTCACCCATATACAAGTTATAAATCACACCTTTATCACTACCATCGTTATTCTTTTCGTTTATATTATTTATGTATATTTCTCATAGTAAACCCTGATTCTGTTCTATTTTGTGAAATTTATTTGTATTTCTAGATTGTTTCATTCAGTTTGCACCGCCTGCCTGTTTTTTTTAATGTGAAAAAGGATGCAGACGAGCAAGCACTGCAATGGTCTCTTCCGAAGCACTGGTAGATTTTTGACGTGTAAAAGTGCCCGTGCGGCCTACTTACTGAATAAACATCTTTTATCTTTTTATCTTTATCAAGCGAGTCACCCGATAGTAAGTGATCATTGCGACCCATAAACATCGGCAACACCAGAGGAGTCATTGTATCGTAATCGCTATTCCGTTGTAAGAACTGGGGGGTTATTATGAGATAGCTATGCAGTTTATTTTACGGTGAGCGAAAAGAGCAGAGCTATAGCAGTTATATGGCTCTGTCCTTTTCTGCTTTTGGGGCGCTATTGGGGCTGCCCAAGTTCTGTAGCGCGTCTGGGATGTTCGCGGATGCCAGAGTTGACTGTTTCTACACAACTATGAGGAAACGCTGCACATCTCTGACGCGCAGGATACGGGCTAGCTCTAATGGTATCCTGAGGGCATTTGCGGACTGGTTTGATTGTCAGTATCTGAATCATCGTCATTATGATCCATGTACTGACAGTCAAGCTTTACTAAGTGCTGTCGTCCGTACTTTTACTTTTATTTTCATTTTAATTTTTAAACAAAATGTAATAATTAGGTCCTATTTTTTTTTGTTATATTTTTTTTGTTTACTTTAGACTAAGAAATTGTAACTAACCTAAATTAACTATGATCCCAGTTGGTCGAAATAAATGTTTTTGAATTTGAATTTGAATTTGAATTTTATACCTGTATTGTCAAGGAAACAAAAAATTGGCACATGTTCATTTTCGGGCTATTAACTGTCTCTGTATAATTAAAAATTGGCATTGATCAATAAATGCGTTTAACCGTAAAAAAAGGCACAAAGAAACACCAAGAAGATAAATCAAATCGATGATTAAAAGAAAAATCATTTCTTATTCCAACTTTGATAGCAAAGTTCAATTCTTTACTTAAACAGGAAAATAACCAGAACAAGACCCAATTAGAGAAAAGAGCGAACCTTAGCCCTTTTCCCCGCAATTACTTCATTTCCAATTTATTGTGGACACACAGACGGCTCAGACGTCCATCTTTTATGCATTAAAAACCAAAGAAATAGAAACTTTTTAAAATGATTGTAAAATTGTTCAAGTCAAACAAGTAATTTTATCTTCGCAATAATGTACCATTGTAGTTATATTTAGGTTTAAAACTAGGATACCAAACTAATAAACATGATAAGAAGAAAAAAAACTCTCAAATAGAGAGAAGATTACTAATTGCGTCATAAATAACAAAACTTAAATCAAATTTTGGTAAGTGTATTTTGAATCTGGTTGCAGGTAACTTAGGTGATGATAATGAGGATACTCTTAATAACAAACATTTGTGTTCCATGGTTTGTAACTTCTTTAAAAGTATAGATTGTTGACATAAAAAAACAAGGAGTTATCATAACGTGTTGTTAGATAAAAATAGGAGTATTACCAAGATAGAATAAGAACTTCTAAACAACACAGAAGAAAATGTGATACTTAAACCTATAATTAAGAGCTACACTTTATAAATGTACTCACAAACAAACATCACACAATAAGCTTCGACTACTTTGATGATCACTCATTTCGCTCTTGTAAGTAAGTATTATCTCTTTCACACGCTTCTTTAAGGTTCTCATTATCGCTGTCTCTTACTAATAATTATGCTTTCTGTCCCACTTCTATTGTAAACTTGTCATATACTGGAATGAATCAAAAGCCAATAAGGGGACCTGAATATATCTGAAATTAGATTTTCAGGTTATGGTAGCCTGGTACGGGCTGAAAATTGTTTCAGGTGCCTGAAATCAACGGCAAGTTGGTCGACATTTTGATAATTTGAAATCTGAAACGATATTCCAGTCTGAAAATTAGATGTTTTAATCCAACAGCGGCGTAACAAGAATGTGGGGATATTTTTGATACTTAGACATGTTTGACGTGTGAACGTACGCTCTTCTCTGTTCAGCTTTGCTTCAATGTAAACTCAACCGTAACAAAGTTTGTCTGTGTTGTTGTTTGTATGTCCCATTCGGCTCTCTGCTAACGAGTTGGGAACTCCGCAGGTAATCACGCCGATGACGTGCATTCTCTTATTGATTTCTAATTAATCACGGTCGATGCATTTCGGCGTTGCGTCATTATGGAGGGATATTGTTGAAAGGTTGAAAGAAAATGATGTGGATATTGTATTCATAATCCTGAGCTAAAGAGGTTTCAGACGAAATTAATCGAAATTTGTCAAAATACTCTTGTTATACCTAAGCTATGTGATATATGTTGTCTATGTGTCTGTCTGTGTAGCTTTATAGAAGAGGGGTTGCAAGGGCGTGTCGTGCATGCCGTCATACAAAACTAAACCTTAATACTAGCATCTTTTTTAAATGTCGGAGTCATGTAAACGATACGTCTGGTATTCTAGGCGTGTGACAACCCTAGCATTACACACGCCGCGTGCGAATGAATACAAGTTATACGATAGTAAGAGAGGCAGAGAGTAGGCACGTTTCTCAGGCCTAAACGGATTTTTGGCAAGGAAAAGCAACTTCTGTACTTGTACTTAAACTTATTTAGTAGTTATAGGATCACTCGAGTGTGTGTCTGTCACAGGTCACAGCCAATGGGAACGCCGGTACTTTACTTCACGTAGTGAGACGGAGGGAACAGTAAGCTAGTAAAACGACTTCTTGAATATATAAAAAAATGGTTTAATAACCGATCTACAAGATTACGAAGTACGTGATGTGAGTTCTGAGGTCTATGGGCGAGTGGTCGCCGCGGGCGCAGCCAGCGGCTCGCTGCATCCTATGTCGTGCGCGTGTGTGCGTGACGGGTTGCTGCTTAGCACACATGCAAGGCGTCAAACAGCCAACGACCTCCGAATCTATTGGACCAATTAAGTTGAAATTCAATGTTTTTTACATGAGTTTTTACAAAATCTTTACAAAATGTGCCGTGTGACATATCAAATGAAAAAGCATGTCAGAGCTTAACTAACTAAACAATCTTAAATATTCTTTAATTTGGCGCTGTTTTAAAGCTTAGTTCAACTCATAGTTAATCATTTGCTGCTCTTACTACTGCACTTGCTCCTATTGCAAGTTCCTTTATAAATTGTATGCTGAAATTTCTAGCTAACCTAGGCATGTGTTCTGAAACCACGACATTTCCCTTTCACAAAACTATCTTACAATCCTCTTGGCCTACGTTCAAGAATGCGAGCAATTCCTTACTACCAGTCTAATCCAAGACAGTTTTAGCTGGTCTGACTTAATTAAAATCCTGGCAATCACCCAGGAGTGTGAATTGTCTAATAAAATCTTTGTAATGCAATTGGGAAGTCGGCAAAGTATTTCCTCAAGAAGATCGAATGGATATCGTTGTTTTGGAAAATGTATACGAAGGTAAAAAAGCCACAGGGGCCCTAATATGGTTGCGTTTGTCGCGTGATAAAGTTTGGATAAGGCATCTGTCACCTTCTGACACGTAAATAAGTACGACAGGGACGGATGCTTTATCCACATTTGACACGCGATATAAACGCAGCCATGGTGTACTGCCCTTTTGCTAAATTATGTTTAGTCAAATTTCATTTAGCAATCAAATTTTTGCCAAAGTTTTATTTTGGCAAATCAATCCTCGGCATAATTTTACTTCTTATTTTTTTCATTTCGCTACATTTTTATATTGCAAAATTTTACTACGTCAAATTTTATGTGGTACATAATTGTGTAGCAAATGATTTGCCAAGGCAAATATTATAGGTTAGGGTTATTATTTTTTGACCCGTAAAACGAAACTGCTCCCAGAGATAGGTAGGTTATGGTTAATTCCATATGTTGCTAAATTCAGGTATGCCAATCAATACATTTGCGAAAACATAATTGAAATCTTAAAATAATCCCAGGTAATAATTTGTCTAACAATAATTTATCAAATCATTCGTTGGGAAATGACATCAGTGCGAAACGTTGAGTCGGGAAATTTAAATTTGACGAAATTAAAATATGACATATATGTATGTAGTTTGGGAAGATAAGAATTTGCTAAATAATTTATGTCGAAACATTAGTAAACCCGCAGCCCTACTAGCCCCGCTGATTCAGTAAAATGACGGTGTCGTTCCTGAGTGTAGATTTTGAAAAAGTAAACGGTGAACAATGTTTGAAAAGGGAAGGAGTTACTCGTCTCTTTAATGTTTCTAAGTACAGCGTTATTAACACGTTAAAATGAGCAGTTTCCTTGAATATGCCATTTTGGAAACGTCTAGCTCAGAAGGTTGCGCTATTGTGTAGTCGTGCTTCCTCAAGACTGTAAATAATGGTGTCCACGAAATGCTTATAAGAGAGCTTTTATGCTCGGTTAAACGTAAAGCTTAAGGCAAAGTATAAAATATTTGGGACTTGTTTTTCCGCCGACTGTCCTTTATTTTTGCAAAGTTATTATCTGTTTATCAAGACCAAATTTTGCTACAGGGTTTGTATCACAGAAAATACGAAAATAACAAATTCAAACCAAAACCATATTCCTTAAAAATTCAAAACAGTTTTGAAAGCCTTTTATATGTTATTTTTACGCGTTGAGTCTTTAGAAAAGTTCTGTGATAATAATTATTTTTCCACGCACCACTTTTGGTAGTTTCTGTAAGATTATTTGGTTGACTAAAAGAGAATGCCATGAGCATTTGCACTTTTTTGTGCAATAAAGGTTAAATTAATTAAATAACTAATGAGCAATGAGTACTCATCGTATTAATGTTTAAGTAATTACGTAAGTTATACATATTTTATTCAATATAATGCAATGGAAACCATCTTTGCTCTGTTTCTTCTTAGATGGGCTCATTAAGAACTACCACAGTATGAGTGTACACGTAATTATCTTCGTTGCCTAGCAACTGTTTGCTTTTTAAATTCTTTACATAAACATTATTCAACAGCTACGCTCTTGTCGTTGGAGTGCGTAATTGCTACTTTTCTTTATTCCTAGCCAGCCTTTTAACTTCTTAATAGGTCTCATCCGGTACTTTATAAATCGTTTCTTTTACTAATGATTCAAAGTTTAAAACAAAAGAAACATCTTTGGATTATACTCGGATTATTCAAAGATGATGATTATGACAGCTCATTTAAACAATTATTACTATTATCTATTTCACTTTACATAAATACTAAATCGGTACAAACCTAATAATACCTAGCGACCTAGCGACGTCGTTCAGGAGTATAAAAAAAAGTAATAATAATAAGAATTAATTTATTGCATAATCATGTAACATCAAGGTGTATAAATAAGGTACATAATAGTTCGAACGGTAACCCGCTCTGAATTTTTCCTTAACTGAAAATAAATAATTAATCACCTATTCATAAACAAATCGGTTTTGAGAGTATAGTAAGTGAATTACGAAATACGGCTGTCACCAGGTATCATCTTAGAATAATCAGAGTATAGTATCACTTTTTTTTTCAAACTGTGATTATAATAGTGAATATATATTATTGTTTTCAATATTGTATGCCTAAAATAGGTAGAACATAAGCACATCCTGTAACACTAAGAACTGTCTGTACCTACTGTGTTCTTGCAATAAACGCCTTTGTCTTTTGTCTTTGTCTTTGACACCTTATTTCTTAAAATCGGTTCAATCGTTTCTGGAACACTTGATTTCTAGTCTCAGACACACACTCTCTGTTTTACTATTAGGTACAGATGTAGTGCATAATTGTTTTCCTTCGTATTTTCACGGAAACGTACGAAGGTGTCATGCTACTTCAGTCAACCTCAGTACTTTTTGTACTGTGACCGACTGAAATAGCAAGACGCGTTCGTACGTTTCCGTGAAAATACGAAGGAAAACAATTATGCACTACATCTGTATTACTTATTCAATCAACTCGGCCGCCATTACTGTCAAGTAAATAAGAGCAATTGTCAGAAGCAATTTGGTTTTGGCGAGTCAAACAGAGCCACAGTTATACAAAATAAATGTTGAGCTTGTTTAAATCCTGTTATTAATAATGGCATTGACTACATTTTAACTTATAATTTCATTGTGACAAAGTACTAGAGTGCTCTATTTTTGAACTACTCAGGCAACAATATTATGCTGTACAAACATTCCAAATTTCAGTCAGGAAAACGGATATACGAGTGCAATAACTTCCTTTCACTGTTTGGAACGTGGCAGGTTTACAGGTAATTAAAGGGCCTATAGGCTTTTAAAATTGTAACCTTTTTTAAGGCATTATGTGTCTAGTTCAGAGTATAAACAAGTAAGCTTATTGTAAAACGACTTAATAAACGCAATTTCAATAAATTCCTAATAATCTAATGTGTTAATATTTAATGTGTATTTAACTCCATGTCTTCCCGTGAAAGTCATAAGAGCCGACCAAGAGAATAAAGGCTTGTAGTAAATACTGAAACATGTCACTAATACACTGGTAAAAATCGCAGCCTAATTGTACCAAATGTGGTTACATAATTAAAATAAATAAATATCAGGGGACAATGTCACACCAATTGACCTAGTCCCAAACTAAGCTCTAGGCTTGTACTATGGGTACTAGACAACGATATAAATACTTATATAGAGAAATATATACTTAAATACATAGAAAACATCCATGACTCAGAAACAAATATTCTTGCTCATCACACAAATATCTGCCCTTACCGGGATTTGAACCCAGGACCGCTAGCTTCGTAGGCAGGGTCACTACCAACTAGGCCAGCGCATCGTCAAATATTATCGTCAATTATTGTCAAGTTTTTAGAATTGTTGGTAATTCTGTAGCTGTGCTACCCCACTCTGGAAATGAAAGCGTGAGTTTATAACGTATGTAATATTAAATAATTAAAATAGAATAGAATAGAATACAAATGGTTTATTCGGTGCTAAAAATGATCATAAACAATAGCAAAAAAACATAATAAAAATGTAGAGTAATACAAACTTAGAGTACTGAATCTAAAATTAACACCGAAAAGGTTGCCACTCAGCATGGTGTCAGGCTTACGAGCCTTGACGCTGGTTTTCAGGGCCACCCGATTGAAAAGAAAGGAGGGAACTCCCAATCCATCTCACGACTATTTATTAAAAATAATGTTAAAACAAAATTATTAACAACTTAAACAAAATTATTATTAGTATATATAAAAGAAACACTACTTATGAATGGTAGATGCTTTTGTTTTTATGTTAACTGACAACCGAATCAATTTGATTGAAAATTATCAAGATTACCTAAGCCTCAGGGAAGTCTTTGTTTCGAGAAATTTTGCATTTGAATGTAATAAACAAATCTATCAAGACAAAATCGCTGTTACATTCCAGTCTGGAAAAGAATATGATCTAACTAAAGAAGTAAGAACCGCGTCACTTTTCTAAAAGTGCTTTTAGACGGGATCAAATTTGATAAACTTCGACTTTGAGGCGGAAGTTCTGAGCTCGAAGAGATTAAATCAGGCGATTCGTCTGTCTTCTGTCTGCCGTTTGCGATGCGCTCTTCTTGCGGGCTACGAGATCTGATTTCCATTATTAAAATCCAAGATAGTTTTTACTACTCCCGTTTTTTTTAAATTAAGTGGTATTTATTAGTCAAGAAACAAACATTAATTAGAAAAATGAATTAAATGGGTACCTTCCGTTACAAGATATCGAAGAGGTCATAAAATGTGTGAAGAAAACTATATTTTTCAATAAATATGATAAATGAAAATGCTAAATGCTTTTACCTAAACCTTTTTTCGTCTTTTACGTCTACTCGAGATTTTTGTTTTGAAATTCTTCCACCAAACAATTAAAAGCAAGATACTTTTCAACATTAATACTATAATATCACCTGTAAGAGATGGTGATGGCATTGTGGTGGTGGTATAACCTTGTGCAAAGTCCATCCGTATCAAAGCCACCATCTTATCCTTTAACCTACCGCTTAGGCACAGTGTCCGCATTGTTATGTTCTGGTGTGGGGATAACACAACCGGTGAAGTTACTAGCATAGAGGCATTCCATAATAGTCCTCAGTGTTGGCAACGCATTTGCGGGCTTAGGACTGGAGTCTTAAGATTGTAGTCTTGAGAATGCAGATGTTTATGGATAGCAAATACAAACTTACCATCAAGTGACATGTGTTTGTTGGCCTTCGGAATGCCATAATAAAGTCTTTATCTTTTTAGTATGTCTACTTTTTTCGCTCGTTCTAGAATGAAAACAAAGCCGACAAAACAGACAAGTAAATAACAGTAACAACAGACCAAACTTCCAAGCACTCCCCTAAATAACTCCGAAAATCAGTACCAATACTCGTATAAAACTTCGAATAAAGCAATTCATAACAATGCCTGAAATATGGTCCCATTTGGCAGAGCGTCTGTTTTGTTTTGATACTGCTATTTTTTAAATAAGCCCTGGGCGTTTACTGTTAGCCCTTTTTTATACGCAATTTGTTACCGAAGCGTGGGAAAAAATCCTGACGTATTTCAAGCAAGATGCGGTTTGAAAAATTTCAAAACCATCTCGGAATTTAAATGTTACCACCATAGCACCTCGTATTATGACAGCGTTAAGTGAGTAAATATAAATTACATACACAGGAAATAATCGTTCATTTTATGCGACAAGGTTCTTTAGTGGTTTAGTTAAAGTCCAAGACCGTATTGGTTTTTAATTAAGTTTTATCTTCAATTAGCCACTTGTATATGAAGTATATCACTGAATCAGAATGATGTCTAGCGACAAAGATTGTGCCTTCGTACGATTATGTCAAGTTTGTACTTCGGTAATAATTTCTCGGTATTTACTATCATATTATCAAATAAATAATAACGTGACGTTATGTAATGTTTTACGAGACGTTAGGTTAGTTCCTCGGCCTTAGAAGTTAGGCTGCTTTTGATGCTAGTGGCCTCGGGTTCCAATCTGCTCGAGTTCTGATATTACTCTTTGATGTTTGGATTGTAGTCTTGGATATTTTCCATGTATTTCTCTATATAAGTAAGTTTAATGGGTTCAAGCCTAAGTTTTTTTTTTAAATTTGTTGAGCAATTGAACAAAGAGTTATATCGGCTCTGAAAGTTTTGTACAGGGGTTATTAATTATTAAATTTCACTCCGCGTTCACCAGCTTTAACGGTCAATAAACAGGATGGAGACATTCAATGGGTATTGAAAACGACGCACCTGAAATCTCTGAGATAGCTCATTTACTTAAAGAAAAAGGCGAAAGATTTATTCGTTTGAAGGGAAACCAGACATCTGTTTCTAATAGGCATGAAACAAGACGCGACATGCAGGTTCTGTCAGGAGACAGAGGAGACAGCATTGCACATCCTCTGTTCATGCGGACCACTAATGCGCATCAGAAGTATCTACTTAGGGCGACATATTATGGACCCACAAGAGATACAACTCCTCACTGCCCAAAGCATCTGAAAATTCCTGGACGCAACGGGCCTTTGCGGTGAGCTCCAAATAAAGGGCTGCCACAAAAGATCAGCAATGGTCGAAGCGGCACACAAGGCCCATCTAAACCCCTTAAATATCAACTACTCATATATGGGAAAGAGGTTAGCTGATAGCATCTTACTTAAAGGAATAGGTTTTTTTTTTTAGATTTAAATAACTCTATGCACAGTTTTACTTTTTGTAAAGCTTAGATTACAAGAAATATTATTTCAGTTAAATATTTCATACAGAAAAGCCGGCTTACGAAGATAATGAGAGGATATGAAATGCAACGTGATGCAATAGTTTCGCTTGCGAGTGTAAGGGTAAACTCTTTTGAAGAGTGACCTTAGGTTTTAGAAGTTAACACATCCATTAAATCAAACATTAGGTATCCTGACTTTTTACCAAAACGTGATTGTGCTCAAACCATTACATATGACATAGGACACTATTACCCGTGGACCCACTTATTTGTCCCACCGCAGAAAAAGTTGCACCCAGCTTTTGGCATACAATTTTAATTGTGATACCAAAACTGGGTAGGTTAGGTTCGTTGGGTATCTATAAATGCCCGAAGGGCAAACAGGCCTGGAATAGGAGCCCTGCTGTGAAGCAGGCCAGCCACCGCATTTTATGTGGCGGGAAGTATCACTTTGCGAAATGAAAGTTTGTAAAATGATAAAGTTTGTCAAATGATGATGTGGTAAAACATTAGAGAACTTATAGATTACTTAGCATTTTAAAATATTTAGTGTTTATTTTTCGCTCATTAAATAAATTCATTTAACAAAATAACAGTGTCCACCCTCCTGTACATTGTTGGTTAAAGGCTTAAATGAATTCAAGTTACGTGGTGGTTTCAAATCATGTTTCACTCTGAAAATGTAAGCATTAATTCGAAACAATCACAAAACGCTTAAAACAACAATATAAGGGTACAAGTGCTACCACACACTCAAATAATAGTGAATCATCGTAATTTTAATGACAAAAACCGCAAGCCACACTGCGCCACTTGATTTATAGCAGTTTCACATCGTCAATTTGCGTTGTATTTACTCACACGGTAGTTATTTACATAATGCTGTTACGTAGTCCCACTTTTTAATTAATGAGAAACTATTGAATATTTTAACTTAAATGCCCTTCGTCATAGTCGCTCAACTACCTTAATCGAGATGTCTTATCGCCACTAGGTACCGTTAAGGAGTTCCGGTGACTGTCTGTGTTCTTCTTCATCATCAGTTCCACTTCACCAAATAGTGTGCTGTCCAAGAGAAAATGCGCGATTTACTATGGAAAATACCCAAATCACTATAGGTTTGCCTAAAATATTTGAGGAGTTCCCTCGATTTCTCTAAATCTATTTTCAGATGTGTTGTCAATGGGAACCACTCGAAAGTATTCTTTACCATAAAACATTTGAGAACCTCCTCCTTTTTTAAGTCGGTTAATAACCGCAAGCCTCCCTGCTCCTCTTGATTTATTGCAGTTCCACATCGTCAATTTGCGTTGTATTTGCCCACACGGTAGTTATTTACATTATTTGATGAGTCCGCGCCGCGGTGATAAAACTGTGGGCTTTACGGAGCGTGTGGGGTTCCTTGGGAAATCAGTTCGATGTCCTTTTGTTTGAATGTTTGGTGAGTCTAATAAATCCCATTGCCAAGAAAAATGGCACTCTCTTTTTAGGTATGTCAAATATACTACTATAACTAAATTAGATTTTAACACGTTCACGGACTCAGCGTAATATGGCACAAAAACATCTCATACAACATTTTCTACGGCCATGGATAAACTGACACATTTAACGTTGTATCAAACATTGTGCCACTTTAGGACGGAAAATATATATAAGTAATTTCGTAAAATAAAAATCTTACCTATTGTGGCAGCTCGTCCACGGCCGTTACGTCCACCAGTCGTGATGTGTCACAACACGAGTCATTCCATCCTCGAAGTTGCGTAATATGGCACAAAAACATCTCATACAACATTTTCTACGGCCATGGACAAACTACCACATTTAACGTTGTGTCAAATATTGTGCCACTTTATGACGGAAAATATATTTATGTAATTTCGTACAATAAAAATCTTCTGTTGTGGCAGCTCGTCCACGGCCGTTACGTCCACCAGTCGTGATGTGTCACAACACGAGTCGTTCCCCTTTTAGGGGTAATGCATGAGGTTGAGGTTACCCTTGAGCTTTTTTACTATGACATTAGCGGCTTGTGTTAAAGTTTAAAACGGCACAGAGTCTGTACTTCATATAAATGCTATGGGAAACAGCCAGCCGTGGACGGATGTCCGTTTTTGGTGTAATTAAAAACACCGGCCACAGCCGTAGTGCCCTATCACGAGGGTCTTTGTTCCCGTCTCTCAACGTACTGTCCGTGGCCGTGTTAAGGTACAAAATGACACTGAAATTATTTGTATTGCATACAATTTGATTCAATTGCACTATGTTAAGAAAATCAAATTGTTTTTTTTTTTAAACTATCCAGTTTCTCTGCAAGAAAATTTACCTTGTAAACTAATCTATAGTTGACTAAAAAGCGCTGTATCCACTTTTGGACCTTATTGCAGTGCAATACCTAAGGTGGATACATCTTTTAGTAGCTGACTTTAATATATTTTTTGACAAAAGTTTTATAAGACTTATATAATAATATTGAAAACCATGGCTTTATGTGGTGTCTAGCCAAGAACGTGAGATGAAGATACTTTGAGTGCGTCTCGATAGCAACGTTGTCCTCCAAATCAAAATAAATCACGTTTATTCTAAAAAAAAAGTCAGTCGAAATTTGCGGCAATTATAGAAAAATATATGCGGCAATTATAGAAAAATATAAAAAGAAATCATTACATGCAAGTAAGTGGGTCTTATGCCCGTATTAATAAACTGATCTCAACTCTAATGCTCGTCTCGAGATGCGTCAAAAAAGACAGTGTTCTATAGTTTGCCGTTAAGTTTGACGCATCTTGTGACGGGCCTCACAGTCAAAATGAGTTTATTAATACGGCCCTTAGTATTTTTTATTGTTAACTAGTTGCTCTCGTAAGACTAAACAAGCGAAAGGGTTTCTGAGGAAAAAAAGGCCATATGTCCACTTAAGTGGTCTGCTCTGATATTTAATTATTGCTTATCATCATTTTAAAAATATGATTTCCATTTTTTTGTTTGTCCTCTTGCATGCCCTAGCAAGAAATTACTTAAAGTAAGTAAAAACCACCAAAAACCACTCTTTATAAAATAACTAGATTCGGGAACCTCAAATATAATCCATATTCACGCTTGGATGTTATTTCACTATTTGTTTTAACTGTGCAAGCGCAAGATGTGTGTTATTACTCGTCATTTTTTTTCACGCCATTTTTGTGTACATAAAATACATGTTTGCTTTCGTATATTTTAAAATTGAGTATCTGGTAAAACCAGGGCATGTGGCTGAATACAAACACGGACATTTAAAACATATAGATTTAGGTCGGAAAAAAACATTTTGAAAGAAAGAAAGATTGCATTTATTAATATCACACTAAAAGAAACAACTGATACCAACAGTGACTACTGTTACTGGTCCCAAAACGGCAGTTGGCAGATGTTAGAAGGGCGGACAACCGCGACGAAAGGTTATTTCTAATTTGATGTTACATAGTTAATAGTTAGGATTCTACCTACCCAAATAATAGAATTGCGCATGTTCTACTATCATTGCTGTGCCCCTACGGGGTTTACGTTGACGCTAGGCGAAGAGTAGCGAGGGTGGTAGTCGTTTCATATTAAGGGGGTCCTCTTAAAAGATTAAGTCCAACGAAATGTTAATTGTTATTGTATCGAAAACGTGATAAAACATACAAGCGTCCAAATTTGTATGAATATAGTTCAACCCATCTTTGTTTTGGCCCGAGGTCGCATAAAGTCTAAGTTTTAAAGTCTTTTTTTAAATGATGAAAATTTGTAGAATTTATCGTTTAAGCGTTTCAGATAGACTAAGGAGGTTAACGCGGAAGAAAAAATGAATGGTATGTCAAAAAGCTTAGCAATAAAAACCGATCTGTTTAGAAGGAATAACACAATTACCACAAAAAAAACTATACTAAATAATATAAAGCGATAAGTTAAAGATAAAGCCTTCAAACGACTTCTTTCATCTTCCACATTTAAACGTACAGTCAAGGAATTAAATGTGTCATTCACCTTAGTTCCAAAGTCAATCTGACATTCTACAGCAATAAGGTTGAGTTTCCTACCAATTACAAATGACTTGGCATCTCTAATGACAATGGCATCTTCAAGCAGATTTTCTTTGAAACGGGTAGCAAATCCTGAAAAAAAGTTAACTTCGCAAATACGAATATCCACGACTTAAACCGCATGGCCAAAATTGGGAATTTCACGCTTCGGCCCCAACTTAGCCAACAAAGCATCTACATATATCGCGTCGCTAGAAATCAATAATGCTGTAACCCTCAAAAACCAAACTTTACACTAGAGCCAAATAACTAACGCAAAAAAAATAAAAAAATCATAACTTCTAAACGGTAGCAGGCTTTACGGTCCGACTTTGAAAATATTATTAAAATAAATACTTTTGTTAAACTGAATTCTCAAATTTGAAATAAAATGGGTTTATGGTGATTTTTGCGGGTTACAGCATTTTTTTTCTTTTTTTCCCCCCCGAAAGAATGCTGTAACCCATTAGGAGAACGTATGAAGGTGTAATTTAAAAAGAGAATGAAAGGGCGTTTTAAAGTGCTGTAACTAAATAACAGCCACTTACAGCAATTTTGGTCCGAAAAATCCTTCCTGATTTAAAAAAAATAGACTTTAATATTGCTGTAACGGGATGTAGTAAAAGCAAACAGGTCATTTTGAAATGTTGGTCGTACAAATAAGCTGTTTGTAAGGCGTTTAAAATAAAACAAAGTAATATTATTCCAAGTAATATTTAAAGAAAGGAAAATGAGATCAATCACAATTAAAAAATCAAAACAAACACAAAGAATATTAATTTAAATAATAACAAAAACAATAGAATGATATTGCAACATAATAAGAGTTAAGTATAGAACTAAACATAATATTTCTAATTAAAACGATCAACAGGTACAATTATTATTTTATAAAATTATCATTTATTTTTAAGTAATTCTATAGTTTAATACTTATTTTTATTAACAGTTACAATGAACAACATGTAAATAAATTAATTGTCATCTTCATCACTCTCATTGAGACAATCTATGACTTTTGCATTGCTTTTTAAACTTAAATATTCATTGGCGTAACGTTTAGGTATTATATTCTTTTCAACCAACTTTTTGAGATCATTATACTTGGCTTGTGATACAGGTAGACTCGCAGGATATAAATTAGTTTTCAAGGAAGCCCCAGTTACATTCAACGTTTTAATATCCGTGTGCGAAGCTGTCTTTGCAAAACTATATTTAACTTGAATAGTATCACGACATTTTTTTTTAAATGTGACAATTTTAAGTTTAGAAATTTCTAACTTCTGACTTTTTTTAAAAGTTTTGTTGACAATGTTCTCATAAGAATTGAAATCTTTTCCCTCAAGGATTTTAACTTTATATGGCACATTACGAGCGAATTCAATGATGGTTGGCCATTGTGATGGTGCCCATACTATTGAGCCTGCAACAGCCCTTTCAATAGTAGAATGCATACTATCGACGGGCATGTAAGTGTGGCCTGGAATCAGATAATTCATTTGAATGACTTCTATGTTCTTGCATGTCATCAAAACCCAATTCAACATAGCCAAAACAGTTTTATTTTTGTTTTGGCCATAACAAGAATCACTGTATAAAATAAGCGTCTTGATAGATTCTCTGGAATCTACTTGAGAAATGTAATCCATCAAACAAGATGCTATTTCGTTAGCTCCTCGACGAGCGTTTGTCTCGTTCCAGATATAACAAAATCCATCCTTTGTGCCACTCTCAAATACTGTAAAATTATAAACAGCAAACTTTCTACTGTAATATAAAGTCATGCTTTCTCCGTATGGAGTGCACAAGACTTTTTCCATATCAAAACTAGCACAAATAATGTGATGATTTGTGTCATACAGACCTTGATGAATTTTAAAACGAGTATAAGATTCGTTCTTTTCCTCTTCATGTTGGGTAAATTTTTGCGTTTCTTCCATGGTTTTAACATCAAAATTTTTTTCAGTGTGACATATTGAGCACTTATCTTTTTTGGGTTTATGGAAACTTATATTCAAATCTTTTTTAAACCAATTGGAAAATACTTTAAGCGACATGAATTTATCGATATGATGATCACGGCAGTGCAACACATAAATTCTATGAAGATTTGAAACATTTTTTATACCATCGGAAAGGTAAAGGCGAGTAGAATTGTTACGACAGTAGTGAGAGGGTAATAGTGGCAAACTCTGTATAAACTTTTTCGCAAATTCAATTATTTCCGCACTTGTTTTATTGGCCCCACCAGCTGCTTTTCCTCTCTCATCCATTTTAGCAAAACCGCCCACCATTGTTTCTAGAGTATACAGTATAAATCTTTGTGTCACATTCAATGTACTTACCAAAAATTTTTGGCATACTTGTTTTCTTTCCTCTCCTTCATTTATGTAATAACGGTAGCTTACTGTTCTCCTGGAATCCTCTTTTTCTTGTTTTTTCACACAGCATTTAACTGCACATTGTGAAATCCAATCCTTTCTTCTTTGATTACTATTTAAGTCCCAAAAATATTTAAAAAGACTTAGACGTCGTTCTTCAGATATTTCTCCACATTTGTTACCGCAGGTTCTTCCTACACAAGGGTTACTTTTCATTTCTTTAGCTTTCACTGTATTTCCTTTAACATTTACGTGCTCTTTGCCTTTATTTTTGTTCTGACGGTTTTTAATTCTATTATCTGTCTTTTTATTACTTTTTAGTAGCGACGGTTGATCGTCTTGTTTTTTACTATTCGCCTTTTTTTTATTTTTTTTACTACACGTCTTTTTTTGTGTTGTATCATTTGAATCTGACGTAGTTTCTGAACCACTCCAATTTGTTTCAGAGTCTTCTGATGGGAATGCTTCGTTTAACAATAATGTATCTTCGTCGTCATCGTCGTTAAAATCAATGTAATGTCTTGTAAAATCTAGCTTTCGACGTGATCGGCAACATTTATTTGGTATTTGGGTAACAGATTTATTACAAGAGGTTTCATCATTTTTGTTCTTATTCCCGGAGCTGTATCCCGGTTCATCATGAAGTAAATTAGAAGAAATTGAATTTACCGAATTGCCGTTACTTTTTGCCCCACTAATGCAAGGTATTGTATCATTAGAAGGCTCCTCCCAGAAGCTGCACCCCGGTTTAGCTGTGTCATACTTTGAAGGTTTATTAGAGTTTCTGTTATCGGCTTGTGAACAATCTGAATCACTGTCTTCAAAAGGAAAGTTTTTAAGTAATGGCATATCAACCTTCACCGGTTCAACGTGAACTTCAAGATTAAAAGTAGGCTGATCTTGGAAGCTGCAATCCGGTTGTTTACTAGAGATGCCTTCAACAAGTTTTTTTTCAGTAGATGGCATGTTCCTGGAAATGCAGGACAACTCAGCATCAACAACATCTTCTAATGGTAAGTTTTCAGGAAATGGCATTTCAACGTTCAACGGCTCAACGCGAACTTCATGATCAAAATAAGGCTCATCTTGGAAACTGCAACGCGGTTGTTCACTAGAGATGTCTTGCACAGGTATATTTTTAGTAAATAACATGTTCCTGGAAATGCAGGACAACTCAGCATCAACAACATCTTCTAATTGTAAGTTATCAGGAAATGGCATTTCAACGTTCAACGGCTCAACGTGAACTTCATGATCAAAATTAGGCTTATCTTGGAAACTGCAACGCGGTTGTTCACTAGAGATGTCTTCAACAGGTATATTGGTAATGTATGACTTGGCAATTGTATTAATATTTATATTTTTCTGAAGTGTTAGCGGTGAAGTGTTGTGCGGTATCAGGTTTGTAATGTTTTCCATAACTTTATTTGTACTTTCAATATAATTTTTAGGATTCCTAAAAGTTGGAGTTAGGTCTTTCATCGAAGCCTGCTTTGTGCCGGGTGTGACACATATTTTCTGTGTTGTATTTAACTGTAGTTTATCTGAACTGGTTGATGATGCTTTTATCGTGATGTCGCTCGAAATTTCAATCTTAGGTTTTTTTGATCTAGTTTGGCAACCACCGACATTACTCTCTAATTTTACTATCTTCAAGTCGTCTAACCATTTTCTTCTTTTATGTGACATCTGAAAATGCATTATAAATAAATACTATATTTTATACAAATAAAATCTTTTTAAATTGCCGTACAGAATTAAAAATAACGTGAAACTAAGAAATAATATAGAATAATGTAGAAAATTCTAAGTCATTATGGTTTAATTTAAATCTAAATAATGACTGCAATGACGTGCACAATAGCAATGTACAGTGAAACTCATAAGAAGCTTTACATTTTAGTACCATGTCGCAATTACGTATTATAAGTATAAATTTCAATAGTTTGAATTTAGTATGTCAATAGCTGCGACAAGGTACTAAAATGTACAGCTCCTTATCAACTGTACCTAACATGATTCTTGCCACCGACTTCGATATATTTCATTAATAACTTGGAATTTATCGAGAACCATCTATCCGCGACTTCGTCCGCGTAGGACTCGTTTATAACGGTTTCCGAGGGAATCGCGTAGCTTATGTCCTTCCTCGGGGCTAAAACTATCTTCATACCCAATTTCATCGGTTTCGCGGTTTAAGGTAACAAACCATACAAACAGATATACAGAAAAAAACATTTATGATGAGTATAGATTAACGAATTAGGTACCTACAATAATTGTACAGCGAAATCAGAGTCTTTAAATAGTAGGTACTCGGCAATCTTCGTATCACAAGTATCAAGTACCTATTATTGTCAGATGCGAGTCATGCGAGTGAGAGTGGGACAGCGAAAGACAGCCGAGTACTATTATTACTCCAGTTTTACTGTAAAATTTCATTTATCATGTCATTATTAATATAGAATTGGAAAAGTTGAATTATAATGCTTATTTACCATGCCTAAACCTTACCTTTTAATTTCATTTAAATTACTAGTTAGAAAAAACTGTTACATAAAAACATATTATTGTTATTCCAAAACCTCTTCCCCATTCATATATTAATTATTTGTTAAAAAAAGCCAAATTCACTCACGATTCTGCGTACTCCAAAATGTGCACTGCACTATGTCCGCTCTCTCCGACGCACACGAATTTACTAAAGACCGCGGTAAGCCGCGTGCTAGATGAGGTGAGGGAGGGGGGAAGTGTCGTAACAACATCAACTGCTCATTGAGTCGCGTGCTTTAAAATGTCTTAACTGCTTTGAAATAGTAAAAAAAGACATTTGAATTGCCGTATGTAGCTGTTCAATTTAAAATTAAACCCAAAGAAATGCTGTTAATAAACTATAATTCGAAAAATTGGGAAAGCAAAAACGCTGTGTCGCAGTAAATTTTGAAAAATTGGGAGCGCAAAAATGCTGTATCATAGCCAAATTTGAAAAGTTAGGAAAGCAAAAACGCTGTACAATGTTCCAGAGATTAACTTTCTTACCTTGTATTGCTGTAAGTCCCATTTTGACAAAAAACACCTGATTTTAAGCGGGTTACAGCATTTATTTGTTCACCAATAATCTAAATATCACAAATAACGAATGCTGTAAAGTTTTTATTTTTCATCGTATAAACACGAGACATAGACCATTCGACGCAGAAAAAATAATAAAGTGAAAATATGAAAAAAAGCGATTTTGGTAGGAGGTGCGGGTTACAGCATTATTGCTTTCCAGCGACGATCGGTAACCACACGTTCCGTTCCAGGGGTCGTCAACTATTCGGCACTTAGCGAACTCCGAGTTCTCAACCCCTGATCGGGAATCGATAAGGAAAATCGCCCAAGTTCTTAGAATTGTAGACTGCATTTTCTGGTTTCTAGGACAGCGTTTAAAATTTGTTGACTTTTCAAAGTTAAATTAATATTGGTAACAAGCGCCGAATAGCTACCGTGAAAGTTACTAAAGATGTTTAAATGTTTGTTTTTTGTTTCTTAGTTATGCAAAACCAATAGAGATTTACTGGTAGAACCTTGTGCATGCTGCGTCCGGATCGCTACCACTATCTTGTCCATTAACCTACCGCCAAGTAGCAGTGCATGCATTGTTGAATTCCGGTGTGGCAAGACAACCAGTGAAATTACGAGCATAGAGGCATTCCGCCTTAGTCCACTGAAGTAGCAACGCATGTTGGGTCTAAAAATTTTAGTCTTGAAAATGCAAATGTTTTCGCGACACAGATCCCACTTACCATCAGATGGCCTATGTGCTCGTTTACCTTTCTTATATCATAAAAAGAAACCGGACAAGTGCGAGTCGGACTCGCCCACCGAGGGTTTCGCTGTGATTTTATTGTGATTTAATTAAAAATGTACAGATTTCAAATTTTCCCGGCGTATCGGCGTAGTATCGGCGTTACTTGGCAAATTGCATAGTTCTAGGTCAACGGGAAATACCTTGAACATGTAGATTTCCTCGAGAGTGTCGAAATACACATTTTTTAAACGTAGGTAAATGTCAAAGTTTGATTCTTTTTACAGCTTCAAGGGACTGTAGACCGAAGTATATGGTTTGAATTTGAACTCGATACCTCCATGCGTTCCTGAGACAACATAGTGATACGGATCTTTTTTCTTTTTGAGGTACGGAACCCTAAAAGATAGTAATGTAATTTACTGACAGCCCTAACTTAACTCAGGGCGTCACATAACTGTTACCGACGTCGTCGTATTGTAACAAGGCAAAAGTGGCGGGACGACTTAGAAGCATTTCAAAACTATACTGCTGAGTGGTACCCTGTAGTTTTGAAAGGCATCTATTCCGATTTCCAACTCTGTCTTTATAGCTAAGGAGAGACAGTTGAAAATCTGAGTGAGACTCCCTTGGCCCAGTACACTATCATCAAGACATGTATGTACATTCGAGGAAATGTATCCACCTAGCGAATGCTAAGTTTCGCAACTGTTTCTCCGTGTCTTTCTTTTTGTATCTACGTAATGTGGTTATGTATTGTTGCGAATAAATGTCTCTTTATCTTATGTATTTAGCCTAAAACGAGGATACGAGATCGCTGTAAAAAACTTTGTTGAAAATAAATAACTTTGAATATTGATATTGGAATGTGACGTTTGATATGTCACGTTATTGTGATAGGGATCTACGGTACTGGGATACATTTCTACGACTGCACAAGTAAATACACAATGTAAAAATATAAAAAAATATAAGCGAAGTAAATATTTTCTATACCATTTTATTCTATTATAAAAATACCAGCTTCTCCCTATTGTTCTGCAACTAATATTCCTTACTTAATGCAAACAGCTTGTGTTAAATTTTGTTCATTGTTCTGAATTTCTAGAAAATTAAAACTAAAGTCTGTTCTTAGTAAGAATATAACGAAATTCCACGTATTTAATAATTTCCAATTGCAGGATGATATAAAAGTCCAAGATAGAAAAGAAAATTATTTCAGAGGAAACATTATAGCTGAACTTTTGCTGCACTTTAAGCTTAAAAGTGTAGTTAACCTCTTTATAGTACATTAAAGCTCATTTTGTTGTCAGTTAACCCAGTTCTTTGAACATTTCGTTCGTTTCTAGTTAATTATATTATTAGTTTTTGAAACTTTAATTTTAGGTATCGTCGAAGTATTACAATATCGTTATAATACATTTCTGAACGAGGAATGCATTGCTTTTTTATCGATATACATCAATTCCCAAGCCTATGCCTAATCTGCCTAACGTAAGTCTCCTGAGGTGAAAGCATACCGTCTAAAACCTCTCCGCTGTTAACCTCCTGATAGCGGGGGCACCGTGGGCCGATGACTATGCCACCACTGGGTGCCCCCAACATAACCTAACCTTTTTTTTTTTTTTTTTCGCTGGGGAAATGCGTTTACTAATACCACCCAGGTCGAGGGAAACCCGGGATAGTTATGTAGGACTTACCAACCAAGATTGGCCAGAATACAACATAACCATATTTGCGGGTGGTAGGACCCTGTGCAGGGTCCGTCCGGATCGCTACCACCATCTTATCCATTAACCTACCGCCAAACAGCAGTGTTCGCATTGTTGTGTTCCGGTTTGGGGATAAGACAGCCGGTGTAATGACTAGCATAGAGGCATTCCATCTTAGTCCTCAGGGTCGGCAACGCATTTGCAGTCTTATGCTAATGTCTATGGGTCACAGTTTCCACTTACCATCAGGTGGCCTGTGTGCTCGGTTGCCTTCTCTATGCCATAAAAAAAAAAAAAAAACCTATCCTAACCTAACCTAACCTAACCATTTCATTACCAAAAAAAAAAAAAAACCATTTCATTTGTCAAGAAAATATTTTTTTTGTAAATCCATGAGCGTTTTAACACGTTTAAAGAGATACCTACAAAACTTGTAAGTCAGGGTAGGTCTTAAAACTGTTTTTAAAAAAATCCAACGTATGACAATTCAAAGAAATGGAACAGTTTAACTGAAATTCGACCTTGTATTAAGTAACATAAATACATAAATATAAAAGTTATAAGCAGTCTCAAGTTATTGTAGTTTGAGATGAAAACAAGGCGTCTGCTCGAATGCTAATAATGTCTCCAGATGTTACTCTTACACTGAACCACGACAACGAAAGGCGGTTGGTTAAAAGGTTAGAGTCAACACAGACAATCTACATTTCAACTGCAACCCTGCTGCAAAATTGTAGTTTGAATGCAGTTTTTCTGCAGTTAGCATCAAACTGCCAAGCGATTGCGCAGTCCGTTTGCTATCTGTGTTATGTTTTATCCAGGAAAATTTGAAAATACACAATTTTAACGCGGTCACTGTCGACTTACTAATATAGTCAAGAGCAATAAAAGCGGGTCACTGTACATAGAATTTTCATGGAAGTTGACCCGTTTTCATTGCTCCTCAGTTTATTATTAATGCAAGAAGGGATGTTTGTTACTCAATCACACCAGAATGGTTGAACGGATATACATGAAAGACACAAATATAGATCCTAGCAGTATATCCTGAACCGCTTACGAATTAGGTTTAGACCAAGCGCACGAACAAGAATTCAATGGCATTATCTCTTGCATTTTCTTTCTAAAAATAAGGAAAAAACATGTTCTAGAGCATTTTGTCCGTTGGAGCACGTCATCAACGAAACGAGCTTACTCTGGAGACGCAAAAACACTCTGATGAGAGATTACTTGGAATTCAAGCCCTTTTATATAAATAGCCTATTTTGAGAGCTCCTATTTCAACTATTTGATCTATGATTTGGTATAACAGGGTAATTCCAGATCAACGAACTAAAATGTCGACAAAGCCTAAAAGCGTATTACACTGCCAAAACTAATATGGCGTCGGCTTGCAACTCGAATCTACTCAACCGTAACGGATAAATTTGCATTTCCATGAAAACGCGTTTCGTCCGAACTGTGCCGTGTTATTTACCGTAAAACATTAAAACGGCTTTTGTGTCTGCAATAACGGGCAGTTAAAATAGTTTGCTTTAGTATCTGACAGCGAGTTTATTATGTTTTTCGATGGACACTGAACAACTTGTGGCACCTTTGGAGGTTGAAGAGTTAAAAGTTTATAATCTATGGTTTTTAATGACGTGGAGGAGGCAAACGAGCACTTAGGCTACTTGATAAAAAGAGCGATAGTCTGTTGCAAAAATCGCAATCGTTAAACCCATCCATCCATCCCATGCCATGCTAATTGTTTAAACGATTTACTTAGCTTCACACTCTCGGAATGATACTAACACTGCAGCTTGTGTATAGGTTAAAGGATACTACTGGTAAATGTATCTCAGACCTATCTTTTAATGATGTTTTAACTGCTACCTCAGCTTCAGAAGCATTTGGTGACTTTCATGACATCTTAAGTTTAATTTATAAATTATGTTTTCCTGTGGTTAAAGTGAAAATCAGCAATCGTTCAAAGAAAATAAAATGGCTTACAAAAGGCTTAAAAAAGTCAAGCAAAAGAAAGCGTGATTTATATTTCATAATATAGGACATCTAAATCAAACAAAGACAGACATAAATCAAACTTCAAGCAGTACAATACATTATTTAAATCTTGTTTACGTAAGGCCCAGCAAATTAATAATAATAAATACATAAAAAACAACAAAAACAAATGTAAAGCTACATGGAAAACAATATCGACTACTGTAACACACGATTATTGCAAAAATGATATAGACATTTTAAATTTTGAAAACAATTCATACTCTGATCCCTATGACATATGCAATAATTTGAATGAATATTTGATAGCTTTGACCAATACTAATAAGTCGCCTGCACCTGACTTGAAACTGAATAGATCACTTTATAATACACATACAATTTTTCTAACACCAACAGATGAAAGTGAAATCTACAAAATTATTATGTCCTTAAATAATACTAAAGCATATGGATACGATGAACTCATAACAACGGTGTTAAAACTATGTGCTCCTTTAATAAGCCGTCCTCTGTCACACATTGTAAACCTTTCTTTTAGTGAGGGAGTTTTTCCGGATGAACTAAAGCTGTCTATAATTAAACCTCTATTCAAAAAGGGAGACAAATCAGATCCAAACAATTATAGACCAATAACAAAAATTCCAGTACTATCAAAAGTACTAGAAAAGGCTATACTTCACAGGTTAAACGAATTCCTGAGCAAGCATGATATAATAACTTCTGAGCAATTTGGCTTTCGCAAGGGAAAGTCAACAACCCTAGCTTGTTTTAATCTAGTCAAGAGTGTCTCAGAGAGCTTGAATCACGGGAACCCAATCATGGCAGTTTATCTAGATTTAAGTAAGGCATTCGATTTTGTGGATCACGCAACTCTTTTGAAAAAAATAGAATTCTATGGTATAAGAGGCAAAGCATACGATTGGGTAGAAAGTTATTTAGTAAAAAGGATGCAGTGTGTAGAAATTGAAAAAATTACCCGGAAAAACAATTCCAACTTTAAAAATAGTTTGACAAAAAGCAAATTCAGGTCTAAATTCTTAGTAAATGGAACTGGTGTCCCACAAGGCAGCATTCTTGGACCTTTGTTGTTTTTAATTGCGATTAATGATTTACCAAAGTCCATGAAACAAGAGTGTATCATTTTTGCAGATGACACTTCTATAATAGTAAGAGGCAACGACCAAGAACAACTACAATTAAATGCTAATAAAGCCTTGGCAGATGCCGTTGGCTGGTTAAAAATCAACAACCTAAAAATTAACGTAGAAAAGACAAAAGCCATCCAATTTAGTCACTACAATACAAACCCATTATCTTTAAAAATTAGTTATGAAAATTCAAAAATAGATTTAGTTGACATGGTTACATTTCTAGGATTCATCGTTGACAAAAATTTAAATTGGAAACATCACATAGACCATGTCTGTAAGAAACTAGAACGATTCGTCTTTGCCCTGAAAAGACTAAGACAAACAGTATCCACAGAAGCAGCTCTCACGGCGTATCACGGCTACGTCTCCTCTGTCCTAAGCTATGGAATATTATTATGGGGAAACTCCGTCGACGTAGAGAGAACCTTTAGGCTCCAGAAAAGGTGTGTCCGTGCTTTGGACAATGTATGGTATCTTGACAGTTGTAAACCTCTTTTTAAGAAATTTAATATACTTCCGCTCCCATGCCTATATATTAAGGACGTATGTCTCCTGGTCAAAGACAACCCAGACTATTTCACTCTTCGTAGTGACACTAGCGTACGACCTACGAGGGCTCAATATAGTGAATTGCTGTACCAGCCTCCTTGCCACACTTACATTTATAAAAAAAACTGTTATAACATGTGTATACGCTTATTTAACAATTTACCAAAGGAGATCAAATCTGAAAGTAAGCAAATGTTTAAAATTAAATTAACTAAATGGCTTCAAGAAAAATGTTTTTATAGCATAGATGAATATTTATCATACTTACTAAAAACTTAAATTGACAATTAAATTAAATTAAATAAAATTTGCACACCCGCCTGCGGGTTGAATACGCATGAACTTTCTCACTTATTGTAACACCTTGTAACCGTATTGTAGCAAATAAATATATTTTGATTTTTGATTTTGATTTTTTAATTTGGAATGGGTGATAATTGCACTGCAAAAAAGCCTATGAGGGCAAACTGACAATTTAACGTTGTCCCAGATATATAAAGAGAAAAGTAGTTTGATGAGAAACTTTAATTTGTCCCTAAATAAGCGACAGTTTTGAAAACACAGCCTATAAATGTAATGTTGTTCACGGAAGTCGATAAGTTCCACTTTATCTATGGATAAAAAAAATCTTACACAAATTGACGTAATCCCAAACTTAAGTAGCTCTTGGCTTTTATCGTGGGATTTAAGTCACGATAAATAATAAATAATAGATAATATAATATAAAAAATACATGCTTAAATATGTAGTAAAAAATCCAAGACTCAGAAACCAAATATTCGCGCTCACCACACAACCTGCCCTTACCAGGATTTGACCCAGGACCATAAGCTTCCTAGGCATGCTCACTACTAACAAGGCGTATCGTACAATACCTGTGACCCTTTCAAAAGATAAGATACAAGCGCTATCGTTTTTGGTCGGATAACTTCGTATTTATCTTGCTTTCTCAGTTTGCTTATTGATCGGTACTAAAGTTAATTGAGGAAGCAAGATAAATACAAACTTATCCGATAAACAACGATAGGAAAGGATTATTCACTACATCTGTAATAATAACAGATAGGCGGGTTTAGGTTTAAGCCTTAAACAGGGTCCTGTGAGGCTAGACAAGGTGATTAACGCTAACGTAAACGATTTTCGAAACCTGACAAAATGTATGGAATTGACGTAGGCGCTTGACGCGACCGTCTGACAGCTTACGTTAATCCTATACATTTTCGATAACGATAACGAGCGCCGTATGCATCTTATCTATACTCCGTTTATCAGTTACCGTAAACTGGGGGTACTTTGATTTACGGGGTAACATTTCCCACCCCAAAAACTATCTTTAATATTTAATTATTCTATTAAATGTTTCATCAGGACTAACCTACTCATACAGTTATATAATTACTTCAACAATTTAAGAAGATAACAACTAAAACAGTGAACGTTTTAAGGTCGGGCAATGTTACCCCGTAAACCAAAGTACCCCCAGTTTACCGGTAGTTAATGTAAACCATCCAAACCACGTGGCATGTTAAACAGCCAATCAAAACTGTTTCGCACTTGGACGTATCAATGTTGACGAACTATAATCACGTGGTTGTTTTGTTTACCTTTTTTTAAGCACCTTATCAAACGGAGTATAGAGCCTCTGTCCTGTTAATACCTTTCAAATAAAATGCTTCATAAATAAAGACTTCTTATCATAATTAATTAATGGAAGGTCTTATAAGAGGGTTTCTGTCCGTCCTTAGACATTGCGTTATACGGGACTAATTCCGTTCACGAGAAACCTCATAATTCCGAGCTCGTATTTCGGGTCTATCCGAGATGGATGGCATTATGGTGTATGCGCCAAAATATTTGAATACATTCAACATGGGGTTTATTTGCTCGTCCCAATTTCTGCCTGTTTTTTGACAGTGTGTTTAGTTTAAATTTTAACCTACCAAGTTAGTTTTAATCTAGTTTCGTTATTGTGGCTGTGGTGGTAGAGTTAGAAGGAGGCAACGGTATCCTTTGTTTAGAAAAATCGTACTTGTTTTTAATAATTAGGTATTTATCATAAGACTGACAACATTTAATGTCGGGTAACAAGGCCCATAATTACAAATACCTTACATAGTTACAAATACCTTACATACCTTCACGCCTTCATTCCCAGAGTGGGATAGGCAGAGCTACATAATTACCAACAACTGTAAAAACTTACATATATAAAAAATCAAATTAAGACAATAACAAAATATACAAAAAACAAAACAATAGAATTGCAGATGGGTATAATGATAATCGTAGGCTCATTAAGTATTTTGAAGTATTTCCCTACTAACTTTTACTTAAATTTAAACTACACACTTAAATGCATGATGTAGCTTACATCCTCATCATCATCATCATCATTATCAGTCGCAAGACGTCCACTGCTGGACAAAGGCCTTCCCCAAGGTTTTCCACAACGATCGGTCTTCTGCTGCTGTCATCCAGCGGTTTCCCGCGACCTTTATCAGATCGTCAGTCCATCTTGTGGAAGGTCTGCCAACACTTCGTCTCCCGGTTCGCGGTCGCCACTCTAGAACCTTTCCGCTCCAACGGCCATCAGTCCTACGAGCAATGTGCCCCGCCCACTGCCACTTAAGGTTTGCAATCCGGTGAGCTATATCGGTTACTTTAGTTCTCCTGCGAATCTCCTCATTCCTGATTCGATTTCGCAAGGAGACACCCAGCATAGTTCTTTCCATCGCCCTTTGAGTGACCTTAAGCCTTCTTCTTCTTGAGCTTACATCCTACATAACAAAAACTCTAAAACGTTTACCTATTATATAGTCAGCAGGCTATTACGTGTAATAGTAATCATAAGCGCCAAAAAAACCATGCATTTAAGGGTTAAATAACAGCCAATAGTTTTAAATTACATTTTAGTTTCCTGAACATCTAGAAACTTACATTTAAAACATTTGCCCTGGAACTGTAAACATTGTGTCTTGTCTAGGGCCACGGTTTATCATATGAATAATTATTTAAGTCACTTATTTTGTACCTCGTCAATATATTTTTTTCTTCCTACGCATGAAATTTAAAAGTAAGTTATAATAATTCTATAATAAAAAAAAAAAAAAAAAAACTTGGTTACTTGCAGCATAATACCGTCTTACTTACTTCGGCTGACAGGTCACGCACTCTGCTGACAACTGGGAAGGTGATAAAGTGAATCAGGCGTTATGACACGTGCCAATAAAGTTTGATTTCGAGCGTTCAGGAGTTCCAAATATTCAATAGATATATTATAGCTTGAACCTTATAGTGTCTTTTTTGTATATTACTTACTATTGAATAGATAAAAGCTCTCGATATAATTGCGACAAAATGTACGGCTTTGACGTAAGCTGATGAGTGACGACGGATCGCGGCGCTTGTGCCAACTCCATACGAGTACAATTCACGATTGAAAACAGAAACATTAGCAGCTTTGCATTTTGCATCGGCTTCTGGAGCGTTCCTATATTCAAAGTGGAGTAAAATTGTGACGTCTCGTTAAAATTTGACACATTTTGTACGTAGCAAATGTCAAATTTTAACGAGACGTTACAACTCTATCCACGAATTTGAATATACGCATCATTAGAGTGCAAACCTGCAAAATACATTTTTAAGAGTTTGCAGATATGCACTTTAAATATTTTATCGTTTTAGAGTGTAAAACTGCTTGATGCTAAAGTGGATTTAGCAGGTTGTACTCTAAGCCGACGTGACTATGCCTGCAGAAAAAGACAAAGGGATTTTTTAACCGATTATAAAAAAGCAGCACGTTCTTACTTTGAGCTGTATGTATGTATGTATGTTTGTCCGCGATTATCTCGCGTTTGGCGGAACCGATGTTATGCGGTTTTCAGAAAAGTATTTGTTGTACTTAGGAGGTTTTGATATTTTAACCGACTTAAAAAATGATGTCTGTTTGACCCGCATGCACTATAGCCATCGGACCCCTGACCCTCCATAGAAAGTTGTCACAGTGACATTATAAAACTATTTGTTTGGTTCTTCTTACGACTTGAATCATTCACTGTGACACAGTTCTATCGTGGGTCAGGGTTCCATTGGGCTGATAGCATTTATGTATTTTTATCCAGTACAATTTGTCAGTTTCCGAGGGAATAGCAAAAAAACCAACAACTTTCCGGATCGCTAACACCATCTTATCCATTAACCTACCGCCAAACAGCAGTGTTCGCATTTTTGTGTTCCGGTTTGGGGATAAGACAGCCGGTGTAATGACTAGCATAGAGGCATTCCATCTTAGTCCTCAGGGTTGGCAGCGCATTTGCAGTCTTAGGCTTGCAGTATTGTGAATGCGAATGTCTATGGGTCACAGTTTCCACTTACCATCAGATGGCCTGTGTGCTCGTCAGCCTTCCCTATGCCATAAAAAAAAAAAAAGTGGCCGAATCGGGAAACATTACTACCTAGTAGGTCATCATCATCATCATGTCAGCCGAAAGACGTCCACTGCTGGACATAGGCCTCCCCCTCAAGGCTTTCCTAGTAGGTACCTAAATATAATTTTAAAACGCCTTCGAACTTTAACAATGACAAACCTGCATCGTTTTAAAGAACTCTATAATTTCCCTAATGGTTGCAATCAATAAACTAAACCGCTGAAATCACTAAGGAGTTTGCAATCGTGTGTATTTCAACCGCAGTCATAGACATTACATTTTCTGAGAACCCATTATAGGGCAGCATGCTGAAGACATCGTGCCACTTCCCACGATTCCATGCAATCGATGAGTTTCTTAAAATTGGAGAAATTATATTGTGTATGTCGTATTCGTAAGGCTAGTTTCATATTGTCCTAGAGGACGTCAGAGACTTTGTACGCGTAGAATTGGTTTCCCGCTACTCCCTCTATCTTAACCCCTTAGGGGGTGAATTTCCAAAAATATTTCTGAACCTTGCTGCTTTACCATGAAAGGAACCAATGTACAAATTTTCAAGTTTCTAGGTACAGTAGTTTCGGCTGTGCTTTGATATATAAATCAGTGAGTCAGGTTTGCCTTTTATATATAGCCGGGTACTCACTACTAGCGAACTGTAACCGTAACAGTTACAGTAACGATTTGCGGGTGGTAGGACCTTGTGCAGGGTCCGTCCGGATCGCTACCACTATCTTATAAATTAACCTACCGCCAAACTGCAGTGTTCGCATTGTTGTGTTCCGGTTTGGGGATAAGACAGCCGGTGTAATGACTAGCATAGAGGCATTCCATGTTAGTCCTCAGGGTTGGCAACGCATTTGCAGTCTTAGGCTTGCAGTCTTGTGAATGCGAATGTATGGGTCACAGTTTCCACTTACCATCAGGTGGCCTGTGTGCTCGCTTGCCTTCACTATGCCATAAAAAAAAAACGAGCTTCCAGTGGGGAACAAGCTCGCGAGCCGCGTACACGTTACGATGTTACGTGTTGCAGTAACAGTTACAACTCGCTACTGAGTATCCAACTTTAAGATATTAGTATGTAATTTGTCTTTTAAACAAGCAATTGTTTTATTTTAAAATCATTTTTAATTTTTTAATTGATTTTAATATAAGACTGAAAGTTTTCAGTCACATTCGCCATTTTTAATACTTATCATAGTTATAATTAGTTAATAATGTTAAATACATTTTATCGATTAAACGGCTCGGTGAAGGCCTAATTGGACCTCAGACTATAACGTTTCTGTTTTCTATCGGTTTGAGATGTATGGAGTTGACTTAGCGGTCGATGCAATTTGCATCCTCACTAGGCTCCTGTTATGCATCCTAAGTAGGCCCCTGGTCCCAAACTAAGCACTAGATTTGTTCTAAAGGTACGTAAGTTTTTTTTTGGGTCTTCTTTTTTTTTTGCGGCGGCTACCGGCAACATGCTGAGCTCGGACCAGGACGAATAGTTCAGCCATATATATATATATATATATATGGCTGAACTATTCGTCGAGTAATTATTATTCAGATATCTAACAAAAGGAAAAAACAAGCATTATATATATATATTTAATGCTTGTTTTTTCCTTTTGTTAGATGTCTGAATAATAGTACATTACTACAGAGGCCGGGACAAAAGGGGTTGCCGGCCGAAGTTATATAGACGGCCGTCTATAGGTCTGAGGCGGGCAACCCCATATTTCCCGCCGAAGTATGTATAGTGCTTTTCTCAAACATAATTCATTAAAATAATTAAAACAAAAATTACAATGTCAAATAGGTACTAGGAGTGCATAAACATAAAAGTAACCTACAGTGCTCAGTACGCCCGCCCGCCGGCCCGCTGGTGGCGCGCGCGGGGCTCGCCGCATCGTGCTAACCTCCTAATTACCTCTGCGCTCCTGGTACTTCAAATAAACATGCAAACGCTTAGTTGGATGCACGGCTTAGTAAATTAAAAAAAAACCGCTATTTAAGCCTTTTCATAAACACAGCCACCATGGCCAAATTAAAATTTTAAAAAAAATTACTTCCCGGCCTAGGCCTTCAATTTCGTATGAAATTCCTTTACAGTTCTCTCGAGTTGTTCCGTCGGAAACGTGGCACTTTGAAGCCTAAAATAACTAACATAACGCCGACATTACATAGCATGTTTGAGAAAATATTTTTATTCTTACAAACTTATGTACTTACAAGAAAAAACATACAAACCTCAAACAATACTGGCGATAACCACAGATTATAAATTGGTACTATCAGGCCAATGGAACCCTAAACCATCATAGTGGGTCCCTAGCTATGACACAGTGACGTCATGATTCCAGTCGTAACAAGTGTCAAACATAATTATGTTTTTTAACTCACTGTGACACCGTTCTATCGTAGGTCAGGGCTCCATCACTGATATTACTTTTCCTTGCCTGAATCCGATTCCAGGCGGCAACCTTCGTAAAAACCGCCAAAAACTAATCGTTAAACTACTATTTTTTTAGTACATTAACGGTATCATTTAACGTCAAATGGAGGTGGTCCCCTCTAAATGCACACGTGGATTGAAAACATAATAAAATCTATCGCTTAGTTGAACTCTCGTTTAACTAAACGACGTCTTCAAAGCGCAAATCTCGTCGCCGTGAGCCTGTCTAACAAATAAGATTTAAAAAATACAAAGTTATTAAGATATCGAAAACGCCGCTGTGTCCGATCGATTTTGGATTAAATGTCGCAAACTTAACTCTGCCATTCGGCGACTGGTATAACATCTTTATTTAGCTCAGTATAAAGATCAATTTTCTTTATATTTTAAAGAAACTAAATGTTAAGGTACTTTTGGTATCGCCAAGGATATTTTGAGAGGAGTTTATGGCGGAGATAAGTTGCTGGTAAAAAAATGACGGACCCTTTTCTCGGGATTGAGTGATGGAGGAATTTGATACTTACTTTATGTTACTTAAGAGATTTGTGAAATATAATGTAGCTATACCCACAGTTTAATTTTGAAGGTCAAATAAAATATTTATAACTTTTATACTGACAGAATACGTGGAGATAACAATATGTGCTTCTATATCTCCATGGTGATTGCAATTGGCGAAATGCAACTAAGGCTTCACATCAAACATGCTTACTAAGGTTCTCTGCGCTAGGCTGCGGATGGACGGACGGACGGACATGGCGAAACTATAAGGGTTCCTTGTTTGACTACGGAACCCTAACAAAAGTAAAAACATTACAAATTTTTCAATATCGAAATTTAAATGATTACTCGTATTGTCCAAAGTTTAGTTAGTTCGTTTCAAGAGAAGATACTCTTGAAACGAACGAAAAAACTATCCTATGTACCCCAGGACCCAGGTTGGCCAAGTTTCCGCCCGTTACGTGGTTAACTAACTCAATATTAGTATTAAAATGGTATTAATAAGTGGTCAAAATACTTGATTCAATTACCCTTTTTTTATAAATATGATATTCAGTGAATTGCAGCCATTTTAAACATAGACGAACTTCAGACTTTTATTATCAAAGTAGGATTCAAAGACAGCCAGTTCCTTACACAATATTTAGAAAGGAATAAGGACGTATCTGGAAAATAATATTGTACGAATTTAACTCTTAATTCGATGGAGATTTAGTGTTTATCAACAGTGTAATATTTTTAGTTGCGTCACTCTTCTCCGCGAACAAGCATGGTCCAGACAGGGCTTTGTTCACAAAGATCTATTTTTGCCGGGAAATGTTAATGAGCACAAAAACACAAAGCACCCGGAAAGAAAATATGAAGAGCTAAAGCTTTGGAAAAGTTCTTTGATACTGGAGCTAAGTGTAAGTACTACTTTATTTTCCGCCCAAAAAAGAGTCGGTAGCTTTCAAAAGTTTATACATACTGACAAGTTACGTGTTTATTGAACAATACATACGTATTAACCCTTTGAACGCCTACCACGCCATCGACGCCTATAGTTGTCACAGTTACAGTGCCAAATAGACACGAGTATTTGTGATTATGGATTTTAAAGAAAAGAAAAAAAATAACATTTATTCACTACACACACAAGACACAGAAAAAAAAGGGAAACAGAAACAACAATAAACAAGTAGTGAGTGTGTCTTCGCGGCAGAGAATCGGACACTGGCTCAGCATAATGCTGAGGTATTAAACACCTGCAGCGCTGATTTTCAGCCAGCTCCGAGTGTGACAGGCGGACAGTACGCTACACGAATAAAGTGGAATTGAAAGAAGATAAAATAAAATAGAAATAAATATAAAGATATATAAAATAAAAACTGCATGCAAATACCTTACATAAACATATTTAAAGTATAATACGAGTACATACTTACAAGGAAAGGTACCCCACTGTCCTGTCATTTTGTTGATTTTGATATTATGTTAGAGAGTAGTTTAAAATAACAGACACATATTTTTTTTAGCGGCCCAAACTCAACCTGTTGGGAGAAATTGACCTCCAAAGTACTGAAAAGTGACTAAACAATTTAACTTATATAGGAGCCGTACAGTTGGGTACCTTTCCTTGTTAGCCAGTACACGGCATCGAACATTTGGAACAATAAACAAAAACAAAAGAAAAAGTGGTGGTTGGGAAATAGGATTTTTGGAGCGTCAACAAACCTTACCCTTACGTCAAACGTCCTTAAATTACGTCAAATTTCAAACAGAACGTCTAACGCTCTATACAGATCTGTTACAACTACACGCAAGAGTTTTACTTAAGTTTGTTCGTTTTATCTTCCCGTTTCGACTCCTCAATCGATTAACGTGAAATTCGGTACTTTTATTTATTTGTACATGCTTTCCCACTTGACAGTCCAGCGTCGCTATTGCGTCACAATCGGCTTCAAAGCGGAACAATTGTTTTCTGTTTGTACGCAGACAAAGCCTTCGATTTTCAAAATGAAAACAATTGCGATTGCGAGTGCGTTATATTCTTCTATACCTTACTTTCTGCGTTTAAATTTGTCAATAACATAACTCGATTGATTGATTATGTGCAGAGTCCGTCCGGATTCCTACCACCATCTTATTAACTAACCCACCACCAAGCAGCAGCTTTCGCATGGTAGTGTTGCGGTGCCGGAATACGACATCCGGTGAAATTACGAGCATAGTCCATTCCACCTTAGTCCTCAGGGCGCATTTGCGGTCTAAGGACTGCAGTCTTAAGATTGTATTCCTGTGAATACAAATAACTATGGGTCTCAGATCCCACTTACCATCAGGTGGCCTGAGTGCTCGCGTGCCTTCTCCTGGCCATAAAATACAACTTTGGTTACTATGATATCCTGGACCAAGTGATAACAGACCAAAAACAAAAACCAGCAAAGAACTTTAACTTTAAAGGCCAGCAGCGTCCCTCCAATCCCTCTGGTGTTGCGGGTGTTTATGGGTCGCGATGATCACTTACCATCAAATGGCCAGGGATGTCAGACGTACCAACTAGTTGGTACACATACCAGTTTTTAGTGTCACGTACCATGTACCAAGACTACTCGGTCCTTGTATGCAAAAATACCAAGATTGGCCGTTGACCGACAAAAATACACCGATAATACAAAAAACCGACAAATTTCAGTGATGCAAATAAAAAAATATATTCCAATCAGAAATCAGATTTCCTTTATGATATAAAACTTTATTATAGCAGCAGTCTCTATAAATGCTTACCATTTTTTGTCAATCGACTTTTTAGATTTAAATCCGAAATGCAATATAATATCAAAAAGAAAGGTTTAAAGTGATATTTCTTCGGTGCGTCCGATAATTACTGCCCTCTATTAACGGTACACGAAATCAAAATATTAAATTTTTCACTAGGATGCAATTTCCGACACAGTTTATAGCAGCGCCGCGGCGGAGCATAGGGGTACTAGTTTTTCGTTTTCAATACCAGCTCGGTACAAGGATTTCCGAGTGGCCGTCTGACATACCTGCAGATGGCTTGCTTGCTCGTCTGCCTTCTTTTTCACATATCAGCGCAATTCACACAGAGTATGGGCCGGACGCAGGAGCCGACAAGACCCGCGCTCTGTGTGAACTGCGCTAAAAAGTTCAGCAAGATTTTGTAAGTACTGCTAAATTTTTAAATCCTCAAAGCGTTTCACTACCCGCTTAGTCAAAGCCATGACCATGTTTTTTAAATCGCTCTTGACGTCTAGGTCGTTTTTGCAGTCACTTGAATGCCCGCAGCACATTTAGGTTTTGCACAGATGTTTCACTCTATGTTAATAATTTTACATTTCCATTATTTCTATGGTGTGGCAAATAATACCTTGGGAAGTTTACCAATGTAAGATCCGTATTATTTGCTATATTAATATGAATTTAAGAATGAACAATTCAATCAATAAAAAAAGTACGCTACTAGGTAATTATTATGTCTACTACTTGCTTCGAGTATGTACCTAGTCGGTCCTTAAGTTCTGTCATAAAGTTTTAAATAGTCAAATAAAACTAACTTCTGTTTATTTTTAATTTCAAAATATATCAAAATTAAAAGCTTAATTGATGTACATTTTTAAGAACTAATAATCATTTCACATTGTTTCCGCAATTTCCGATACGATCCTCTAACATACACGGCCGGGAAAGATTAAAATACGCACGAGTTTTCTGAAAATAACAGTTTTTGAAAACGCTTTAAAGTTTAGTTTTCGTTAAGGAAGAAACTTTTTTCTTTAATATTTTGAAGCCTTTCATCTGTGGGTATGTTTAGAGATCAGCATTATTTTCTTAACGACACACGAAAACCAGCTTATGGAGCTCGAAAATTGGTCGTTTTCGTATTGCTGCAAATTTATGTGAAATCGTAGGGTCGATTTAATGTCTCATGAAGATTGACCGGTATATAAGCGGATCTTTAGTTGCTTGGAAATACATTTGTATCAGAATTGAAAGATAAAATTCTGATCAATATGTCACGCAAATTTCGACTCAATACGAGAACTCTTACAAAAGTTGTAGCCGTTATCAGTATCGTGGTCGTGCGTGTTTTGACCCATGATTCCCTGCCCCGAATGGAATGCTTAAAGCTCGTTCATCAAAATAATGATGGCAATAGTAAAGAGTACAAATGACTCTTCTTTTTATTCTACATAAAATAAGGTTTTGATTGATGTACTACAAGTTTATGAAACTCTTTTACTTTATTCTTAAATTGAAATAACTTTCAGTGACAGAACTTATGATCAGACTAAGTATAAGTGTAAAAGTTTGAGAGTGTTAGTGTTTTTGAGTCCTTCATTCTTATATGGCTGGACGAATTTCGATGCAATTTATATCGGAGTTTGATTATCTTGATTTGACATAAAAGCTTCCTATAATTCGGAAAAAATAACAAATGGGATAGTCCACGCGGACGAAATAGCGAACAGGAGCGTAATACTAAAATATAAAAGTTTGTAGGGATGCTTTTATTGCTTGTTCCTCAATTCTAGGGACCTAGTCCACTTACCTCTGAATAAAAAAGATTATTTACATACACGGACTATACTAGATTTACCCTTTCTCACCTGATCTTCAGGATAGGATCCCAACTTAAACCGCAATCACGTTTTTTGTGATGGTAGGATTAATGGTAAGATTGTGGTAGCAACCCCGACAAATCCTGTACAACGCACTACCTCCACCATCCTGCCGTATAATATTAATAATGATTAGCGACCCGTACCAATTTTTCGAGTTACATGGATATGATTCTATTTAAATTTCGTGCACAATTTAAATACTAAAAATGTCTAGTTTTAATTTCGAGGTTTTAACATAATCTTAAACGATGAAATATCGGCCTTTTACATTCTAATTCGAATGAATCGGAAATTATATTGAATTTGACCCAATAGTTTGGTTTTAATATCTTTATTTATTTAGTAGACAATATATGGATGAAATGATTGTTTTTAATTTGGGATGGCATTTTCTAGTAAATAAAAACAATTAATTGATACCTAATCATAAAAACTGAATGTAATGGTGTATTAATAACATAATATTTCAAGCCGTTTTCTCCTAATCCGTAAAATGCACCAAGGAGGGCTTCAAGCCGAAAACGAATGTCAAACAAAGGTTAAGTATACTTTTGTCGAAATATCCGAAACAGATAAATATTTCAAAAACTCAATAATGCAAAACGGTTTTAAAACCCTATTCCTCGACATTGTTTTCGAATTGAGTCATTGTAAAAATATGAACAATCCTAATTTACTGTAGTAAATTAAAGTCAGTGAGTTTTTAACAATTATAAATATGTTTTTATTTTTCACAACACAGACTTATCCATATTAGTCATAACGTTTGACGTTAAAGTGACATATTAAAATGCTACCGGTTGCCGATCATTTAATATTAAATAAGGCCATTAACTGCAATGTAGTTTTCGGAGCATTCTAAAGTGTTCTTCTTGGGTATTACGCTTGTTCGGTATTACGGCAATATGTGTGTCTTACTTACCTTAATGCTAGTAAGTTTTATGTAAGCACTACAAAACTGCACCATCCTATTTTATCTGTAACAGGAGCTCTTAAAAGTTGGAGCTGATCCAATTCCTACGTACAGTTCAAAAAGTGTATATATTATTATTACGACGGAGTCATAATGCTTTAAATGCGCTGGGTGCCTCTTTCTGGTTACGGCTTCTGGTATTTCCTATACTTTAGCATGATCACTCTCCAATATACAGTTGTGGCTAAATCAACAAGATAAGTCTAAGTGTTCTAGCTATTCTAGGTCCATTGTAGGTTTTTACAGCTGCTTACGGATATGGTACGACTACTTAAAATCTATACATAAAATACTTTGTCCTGAATGACTGACTGACTGACTGACTGACGGATCAACGCATAGCCTAAACCGCTGATCGTAGAGACCTGAAACTTGGAGGGTGTGTTCTTTATATAACGTAGGCATCCAATAAGAACGGATTTTCTAAGGGGGTAAAAAAGGGGGGCAAAGTTTGTATGGGGCAATGTGATTCTTTGGTCCAATCTACTTCAAATTTTTCATAATCATTCTTTAACAGAATTGATGGAAGGGATAGAAAGTTATTTCGGGGGTGATTCGCTTCGAAGTTGATATAAATACTCCTTAGTGCTTTTGATTTACATTTCATTTTATTTTGACACATGTTTATGAACGGAATCCGATTGTATTCAAGAAATGTTGAACTCACATAAAAGCTGCAATGCAAATACTCAAACCGCTGAGTCTAAAGATTCCAAATTTGGTACATAGGTTCCTTATGAGGTCTAGGGGTGTGGTGAGAAAGGATTTCCCGAAAATGGACCACCAACGGAAAGAAGAAGGAGGAGTAGGTATATATAGTATAAGCCTAATATTTACCTTTCTATGCATGATTTTGTTTTGTTAGCTTTTATTCTGATGATATTTATACTTGTTCTTTTCAGTAATATTGTTGATTTGTCTATCCTCTTGCATTGTCCATACTTATTTTACTTCGAGAGTAACTTGAAGTGATCCCACATTAGTCAAATTAAATACACAGTAGTGTACTTTTTCTAAATGTAAAACCAACCAAACATTTATTTATTTTATTTCTTGAATTGAATATCTACCATTTTTGTTATTGTTACTTAACCTATATGCTTGCTTTGTTTACATTTCCATACAAAATCGTTTTTTTTCTGTTTCCTTGGTGTTGCCAACTTTACCGGGCTATAAATTTTATGGTGGTTCGAGAAAATCGTATATAATCATTGATATTTTTATTTTAACGTTGTTTTGTGTTAAGTGTGTCACTTTCCGTCTGTTCACCGAGCGGTTCCAACGGAAGACCAGTGCTAGCTTTACGGCTAGCGAATGCTGAGGTGGGACAGTTTCGCAACAATTTATCTGTGTCTTGATGTTTTTGTATCTACCTAATGGGGTTTTGTTTTGTTGCGAATAAATGTCTCTTTATTTTTATTTTACTATATTGATAAAAATATGTCTTGGTATTCTTTATGTGCAATAAAGTGCTTATAGTCATGTAACAGACTACTAACTTACGTTTTTTAAATGTTACTTACACAGTAGGTACCCATCTTAGTCTTCTTACTTATCTTAGTCTTTCTTTATTACTTTCGTTAGTTAAAGTTGTTTCTAGTTAACTCCGTGGTAAGTTATCTCTGCAACTCCTAATCTAATTTTCAAAGTAATTTTACAGACAGAAAGCTAAATTCTTCCAAATAAACAACTTATCTTGGCCTTGCTACTCATCTCAAGCCACGTCGATGTAATATATAGGTAATCTCCAGAACTATGGAATCTACATACATACATACCGTTACGCCTTCATCCCAGAGTGGGGTAGGTAAAGCTACAGAGTTACCAACAACTCTAACAACTTGTTAATTCTATAGTAAACAGGCTAAGATGTTTAACAGTTTTATATTAGTGACAGGTTGCTAGCCCATCGCCTAATAATACTACAAGCCTTTAATTCCTTAGTGGCCTCTTACGACTTCCACAGGAAGACATGGAGTGGCACTATTCTCAGCCGGCAACCACACGGGCCACGGCACACGGCATTGAATCTATTCGAAAAAATCTTTCACCATTTTAAAAGTACATTATTCCGGATGTCCGAAGATCCGATAGGGTGAGGAACACAGATCTGCGCTCCAGAACTGGTATTGCTGATGTTGGGGTAAAGACCGCAAAGTTGAAGTGGGACTGGGCTGGCCATATCTGCCGCATGCACGATGAGAGATGGGCCAAAAATACCACCCTTTGGCTTCCACGCGATGGATATCGTAGCAGAGGTAGACCCAGAAGAAGATGGCGAGATGACCTTGAGTCGTTTGCGCGGGATTGGCGGGAGTGCGCTCTGGATAGAGACGAATGGCGAAAACGAGGGGAGGTCTTTGCCCAGCAGTGGGACACAAAAACAGGCTAATAAAAATAAAAAAATATTCCGGATGGATCTAGGCAATTTTTTATGTACCCGAACCGCAGCGTAGCGAGTGTGGCCTAGTACTATATGAAACAAAATTTTATATGTCAGGACTGCTAATAAAACATATAATTAATCTTTCAACTTGTACGTTGGCACGGGGGACCCGTAAACCGTTTACGACTTAACTTACTGATGTTTAACTGTCTGTCTGTTAAGTTGACGATGCGATTCTACCCCGCGGTGTCGTTACGAAGGGCTTCAAGATAATTAATTCACAGGTTTGGAAGTTATATGAGAAAATTGGATTAGAGAAATAATGGACACACGTGGAAGATATGGTTTCTGTATGAGAATGTATTCAAACTTTGTATATGTCAAAGGTAAGTATATTTTTTTTCTTTTTTGTTACTACTTACCTACTTATTAGTTCTTGTGAAAATCTGAATTTTGACACATTTTCCTGCTCAACTACGCATTCATTATTTTATTATAATGCTAGGTTACGTTTTTTATTGTATAATATCATAAGCTATATTTAAAAAAACGACTGAATGTTGATTTTTATGGCGTTAGCTTGATGGTTTTTACCGCGTAGAATATCCCAGGTTTTAAGCATTTTAACATATTTATAAATGTCCGGACAAAGGGAACATTTAGGTAATAAAACATAAGACATGCGATAGGTTACCAAAAGATAAAAATTAAGGGACCATCTCACATAAATTGACATAGTCCCAAGCTAAGCTCCAGTCTTGTAATATGATAAGAATTGTAATAAGTAAGAATAAGCATACCTACTATAGAGTAATACATACTTAAATACATGGAAAATATTGAACGCAAGACTCATTAGCCTAGGTGGTGACTCAGTAAACAAAGCTAGCAACCCTGGGTTCAAATCACAATAAGAGATGCATGCCTATGTATAATGATCGCAAGTTTTGTTCTTAAGTTTCAGATGTTTTCTATAGCAAATTTGTCGTTGTTTATCCACAGTACAGTCTAAAACTTAAATTTGGGACCCACCTTAGGTCCAAAGTCAATCTGACATTCTACAACAATAAGGTTGAGTTCCCTAAAAGTTACAAATGACTTGACATTTCTAACGACATTGACGACTTCGAGCATGTTTTTCTTGAAATAGGTCACAAATTATCGTTCGCGATAGTACAATCAACAGCATAAATAAGTGACAATTTATGTACCTTGGCACTTTAACGTCGTGTTTGAAATATCATACAAAATTGTGAAACGATTGAAAGCGACAAGGTACATAAATGATCACTTATTTATGATGTTGACTGTACAAGCCTAGAGCTTAGTTTAGACCTAGATCAATTTGTGTGAGAATTTCAGTAAATATTTTATTAACTTTTTATTAAAGTAACGATATTAAATTTAGCGAAGTAAAATTTTTCTATTTCTATAATATTACATTAAGAAAAAAGACGAGAGAACTAGACTTTATTACCCTATTATTTACCCAAACCTCAAATTCTTATTTCCCTTTCCACTAGAAACTAAAAAATATTGCACCTGCCGAAAACGTTAAATTTCCAAAATCAACAACGTAAATCGTTTTCTTACGCAAAAAGAGCAACAAAAAAACTCAGAAACTTTTTCATGTGTAATGTAAGACAGTAAACACAAATGTCCTGCCTGACCTTACCACTCAAGAAGCGTGCGAAGGGCCCAGACCAAAGTCCTTGCGTTCATTTTATCACCCACCCAAATGTGCAGACATTCTTGGCGTTAAGTGTATGAAAGCGAGCCACAACAATAAAATCTAATAAGGGTCTGTATATAAATAAGTGCGAATTGACTGTCAGCAACGCATACTTTAATAACGCGGTCCTTATCCAGAATATTTTGGGTAGAGGCCACATTGCTTTGTAAAAGTAAATTCATGATAGAAATAAATTTGAAAAACTACCTTTTATCGCTTTTATTAGACAAAAATATATTCTATTTTTGATTATAAGAATTCGTCCTGTATTTTCGGAAACAAGAAAGTTAGTAAACATAAAATTGCGGCCATACGGGTGTTCCACAAGGGTCAATTCTTGGCCCATTCTCATTCTTATTACGTAGCTAGTTTTCAATCTGAATATGTAGTATTTTAGATACTGAAGATTATCATTGAACTTAGTATTGTGGGTAATTACTCTTTCTTTGGTCTATAAAATAGTTACATGTAACGCGTAGAATGTTATGAAAATGGATAGTTAGAATCGTTAACAAGATACTCTAAATAGTACGTGCAGAATATAATAAGTAGCGATACAAACGGGACAATAAAGATTTTTTTATGTATCTGCCGTACTTTGCAGTCTTATACGACAACGTGTCGTCAGTCGCCATAGAAAACTTTTTAGCTGCGGTCGGTATCGATTGATATTTTTTTTAAAAGCATAAACACATTTAACAATCAGAACTGATCATCAACAAGTACAGAGATCAAAAATTAATTTACGAGTTCAATACCAACTTGTGAAGTAAATTAATTTGCAAAACCATACCTTGTCCTCTCTACAAAGTTATTATTTACTCTTCCAAAACCCAATAAAGCCTTCTTACCCCGCTCACGTCCGCAAGATGGCGCTGCGTATGCCATGAATATTCAGCTAAGGACTTTTAATTAACCCTGAAGGGGTCCTGAAACTATGGGATAATCCTATTTGGGGGTACGGGTAATTGTTTCTGATACTCGTACAGGTGTTTTAATGTAATCTGTTTAATAATAGAATGTTTTTTTGAACAACGCATTTGGTCTCGTGTAAAATATCCTACATTTGAGTTGTAGGAATGAAAGTAATAAATGGATGTTGTTTCAGAATGAACAAAATCGTAAATGTATTTATCTCATTCTCATCATCATTTTCATCTTCATCTTCATCATCATCACCATCATCATCATCATCATCATCATCATCATCATCATCATCATCATCATCATTTCGTATTTTGGCTCCCTGGATTTTGCGAGGTAGATAGATTATAAAACCTTTTAAAATCTTTGTATCTGTAATCTCACTGTTACTGTTGTAATCTAACTGTAATCTTACTATTATATTAACAGTGTATGATATATTATGTTTTGATATATTTCAATATTTCTTAAAATTTAAAATTTAATGTTTAATTTGTGAGCAAGTATTTAATGCATGCAGTATGTAGTTCAATTTGTATATTTACTGGCGTAAGATGTGGTTTCCTATAATTGGGTAAGCATCGATTTAGATGTTAAAATAGATATTAACATAAGTCTGATGTATTATCCGTTGGAAATCCTCAATAAATAAATAAATAAATAAATAAATAAATAAATCATCATCAGTTTTAATGATAATATATTTTTCTATTGCCTATTTACACTACCACTTGATCATGCCATATCATATAGGTATAGGTATAGGTTATGGCGGGCTCTTTTCCGCAACTCGACGACTTAAAAACTGCGCCTATTTTGCGTGAGGGGTTGGTGGTGTTACTCCTGCCAACCCAGTTCTACCAGAAAGCCTAGCAGACCCTTGACGTTGCCGACGGCGTCTGGTAGCGATCTCGGTGTTCCGAGATGACGTGCCCGGGTATGTTGCCACCCCCGGGCATTCCATGATGACGTGGGCTGCGGTTTCCTCCGCCGCCATGCATGCTCTGCACAGGGGGCTGTCTGTAACACCTAAGTTGAACAAGTGTTTGTTAAATAAGGCATGGCCGGTTATGGCTCCAGTTAGCAGTCGGAGTTGGGCCCTTTTGAGCAGTCGTAACTTACGCGACAATCCGGGATTGATTGTCGGAAGAGCTTCCTTGCTTTGCCTGCAGGTGTTTAGGTTGCTCCAATAATGCTGGTGCTTTACCTTGGTGATTCGGCGCAGTTTATTTCGCAGCCAGCTGGTCGGAAGGGGCAAAAATGGTTCGGTACCTATCACTTCCATTTCTGAGCCCCTTCTCGCGAGTATGTCGGCTGCGTCGTTACCGCGTGAGTTGCTATGTCCCTTTATCCACTGTAGGGTGATGGGGTTAATGTTACATACCTTGGAAAGGGCGTTGTGACATTCGTATATTAGCCCTGACGTTGTTGTATAGCTCTGTAGGGCTTGGAGAACTGATCGGCTGTCGGAGAGTATCCGGATGGGGAGATCTTTTACTTTCCTTTGCTCGATCGCTTCTGTGGCCATAATGATGCCCACGCATTCCGTCTGGAAGACTGTGCTATGGGCTCCTAGTGGCGTTGAGATGTGTATGTTTAGATCTTCCGAAAAGGTACCTGCTCCGGATCCCGACTTAGTGTTGGATCCGTCTGTGAAGATCCTTACTTCCCTGGGATTGAGACCTTCCCACGGATCCTCGTGCAGTTGTATTTTGTACCTTTTGTCGAAGATAAACTGTTTTGGTATACTGTCGGTCGCTGCCTCCATGAGCGGCTCCTCGTTAACCGCTTCGGAGAGTATTTCGGTCTGCGGTACCCGGGCGGGTTTCCACAGGTGCAAATTTCTAAGACGTGCCGCTGTCGCCGCCGCCTCCTGCTGGATGAAGAGATGCAGTGGCGGGAGGTCGAGTAGGGCTTCCAGGGATGCTGTGGGTGTAGTCCGCATGCATCCGGTGGCTGCCATACCGGCTAGTCTCTGGAGTCGCTGTAGTTTAGCTTCCACAGTGGACAGTCTAGTGCGTGGCCACCAGACTACCGCACCATAGGCTATGATTGGTCGTATCACTGACGTGTAGAGCCATAGGATGATCTTGGGGTGCAGTCCCCAGGTCTTACCTACCATCCTTCGACACTGCCAGAAAGCGATTGTTGCTTTGTCCATCTTGCTGTTTAGGTGATTGCTCCAGTTCAATTTGCTATCAAGTATGACTCCTAGATACTTTACCTCATTTGATAGCTGGAGTTCTGTTCCAAACAACTTGGGGAGTTTATAGTTGCCCAGGTTGCGTTTGTTTGTGAACAGTACCATCTCCGTTTTCTTCGGGTTGACAGATAGTTTGTTGCTTGTGCACCAGCGTTCCACGATACCTAGGGCTGAGTGGGTGACGTCACATACCGTGCTGGTGACACTGCCACTTGTAAGTATCGCTATGTCGTCCGCGTAGCCTACCGCGTAGTAGTGACTATCGTTCAGTTCGGCGATCAGCTCGTTTACAACTATGTTCCATAGTAACGGGGAGAGAACGCCGCCCTGAGGACAGCCCTTTGCCACCAGTGCTAGTTGGTTGTTGTTTGCATTGAGTCTGATGACCCTTTTACTGAGCATATTACCTATCCACTTGACCATGGTCGGGTTTGCCCCGTGTCTGGCTAGTGCGGTTGTTATGCTGTTGAAATTGGTCTTGTCGAAGGCCCCCTCAATGTCTATGAAGACGCCCAGGCACATTGTTCTGTTCTTGATGGCTTCCTCTGCCTTGCTTACTACAGCATGTAGGGCTGAGTCTGTGGACTTACCTTGGCTGTAGGCATGTTGGTTTGGGTGCATTGGTATGTTCGCCAGGCTACTCTCCCGTAGATCCCTGTCGCACAGCCTTTCCAAGGTCTTTAGTAGAAACGAGGTTAGGCTGATGGGTCTGTGGGATCTGGGGTCTGAGTAGTCACTCCTACCTGGTTTTGGTATGAATATTACTTTGACCTCCCTCCACCGTCTGGGCACGTACTTGTGTGCCAGGCTGGCGGTCAGGATCCCGGTGAGGGTCTGAACCAATCGCTCGCCCCCCACTTCAGAAGGGCTGGGAAGATCTCGTCCAGTCCCGGTGATTTAAAGGAGTCAAAGCTGTTGATTGCCCATTTAACTTTATGGGGGTTGATTACCTTGAGGGCCTGTTCCCAATCTACAGTGGTAGGGGGGGCCTCTACGCTCGCCCAGCTGGTCGACTGTGATATCACGCAGTCAGGGAAGTGCGTTTCTATGAGGAACCGCTCTGCCTCTTCTGACGAGCTAGTGAGTGTGTTGTCTGGCTTGCGTAAGGAGCCCATGGTGAGCGTGGTCTGGTTGGAGAGAACCTTCCTTACCCTGTTTGCCTGTGAACATTTTTCTATGCTGTTGCAGAAGTTACGCCATGAGCTCGTACTCCTGTACCTAAGGCGTTTCTTGTACCTAGACTTGGTCGTTTTGTAGCTCTCCCAGTCTTGGTCTGCGCCAGTGTTCATTGCTCTGTTCAATTGTCGCCTCATCTTCTTCCTGAGCCTCTCCAGCTCAGGGCCCCACCATTTTCCTTCGCTGTTGCGGTTAGCCGGTGGGTTGGAGAGAGGACAGGCATGGTGGTAACTTGCTATAATGGCGTCCGTTAGGAGAGTTACCTGGTTCTCTATCGCTTCATGGCCCTCGATTTGGTGTGGGGTCACCGACGGCAGCGTACGTACCAGCCGCTCGGCGTATTGCAAGCGGTTGGTTTTACGTGGGTTCCGCCTTGGAGTTTCTGCGACTGTGTTTACCCGAATAACGAAGCGTATCCATCTATGATCTGAGCACGACAGTTCCTTTGAAACATGCCAGTTCATGATGTACTGCGAAGTTCCTTCAGTTGCTAGAGTCAAGTCAATGATTGTGCTGCTTCGTTTGTTTACGAATGTGGGTTCAGAGCCTGTATTAAGGATGTTAAGGTTGGTTGATGCCATATCATATCAATTGGCTGATTTATCTCCTGAAATAAATGAATAGCTAGCTAATTAGATTACGAGTATACTATGGCTAATTATTATGCCATGGCATTATCTGTTCCATGATATTATCTTTTGCGTTTTTTTAACTACATCAAATGCTCTTAGTAAACTGTAAAGATCTTCAAATTGGTTGTTTCCTAGTTCCGAATTTATTCTAAGTAATTTAAATTTGATCTCTTTATACTTTTGCTGAAAGCCACTAAGGTTTTGTATGTGTGTAATATAAATTCTTAATTTGCTGTCACTCAAATATTCATTCAAGCCGCGTTAATTTACTAGGAGTAAAAATATACTCAGAATGTATTATTTAATTAAGTATTTTTCACTTCTCTTAAAATGTTACTTGACTCCCTAGGGTTAAAGTATTTTGTTTTAATTTACTTTGGAAACCCCTAAACAGCCAATCACGCTGTTTGTGAATGGAGGATTATCGCTATTTTCAGTGATTGTGTATACACAATTTTGAGGGCGTGGAAATAACCTCAAATTAAAAATTTCGCAAAAATATATAAAAAAAAGCGATTTAATTTTTAGAAAAACACGATTAATAATTACGAATATGAATCTAGGCTAAAAATGCAAACATTCAAACATTAAACTTTACAAAAAAAAAGAAAAAGAAAGAAAAACCCTCGGAACAAACTTATAAGGAACCTTGTTATAATCAACATTGTAATTTAGTTCAAATAGAACAAACTATATTTAATATTAAGATATGTCATCTGAGTGCGAAAGCGTTCCTCAATAAGGAAGGTAAATTACCTTACTACTTTTTTGTTTTAATATGTATTATATATATTTTTATTACTGCTACTTATTACTCCCTATGAAAATTCTGAGTTTTTCTGCTCAATTTTAGATTCATTGTTTTATATAATGCTAGGTTAAGCTTTATATTTGTATAATATTAAAAGTAGTATTTAAAAAAACGACTGACTGTTGAGTTTCTTGCGGCGTTTATTCTCAGCAGTAGTCTCTTGCGAAGCGCTGGTAGATTTTTGACGCGTAAAAGTGCCCGTGCGGCCTACTTACTGAATAAACATCTTTTATCATTTTTATCATTTTTACCGTTCAGTTACGCCGCGACCGCTGGCACGCACGCGTCAAAGATAATAAAGTTTTATGACCGAAAAGTAATAAATATATTTAAAAAAAAGCCGTCTTGCGTTTTTCGAGGCTGCCGGAATAATACTGTAACTGTTAAAGGAAGAAAACATGTCTGATTTCATTCGTAAATACATACCGTTTTTTTTTAAATTAGTTCACATCGCCATGCCATACTTTGTTTAATTTGCACGGGGGCGTCGCTTTTACCTGTGAAACATGAGATACACAGTGAGATATCGCTTAAGTGCGATAAAAGATGGGTAGCTTAATGGTGGAAATGGCGAGCGAGCACCGGTATCTAGGCACGCTGCGTCATTCAGGTACGCAATTTGTAATAACTATTTATCTCTTTTTAACAACAGCATTTGCTACGGATTGCCGTCTTTGTATGTAAAAATATGCAACTGTTAGTAATTGGTGACAGGTTTTGAATGCGTTTCGAATGAGCATAACGTATCTAAATATAAAATATCATTGGATAAAACGTCGTGTTTTTTCCTCGCATTCCAAGTGAAAAGTAGAGTGTTTAACGCGAGACTAAGCAAGCATAATGACACTATAGCCATCTCGTGTCATTATGGCTTATTTTAGTCCCTTGTTGAACAATCGACTATATACCATCTCGTGTCATTATCGCTTGTTTTTGTCCCTTGTTGAACAATCTACTATAATCGACTTCATTATTTGATGCAGTTTAATATTGACTGGCAAGTCTAAATAAATAATATTATATAATATAATTTAAATAAATATGGAAGTCCCCAACAGATAACCATAAAGATATACGGATCTAGTACGGTCACGGAAGTTAATTTGCTTGAAGATGTTATTGTCATTAGAGATGCCAAGTCATAATTTATAGGAAACTCAACCTCATTGTTGTAGAATGTCAGATAGACTTTGAAACTAAGGTGGATGACAAATTTATTTCCTTGACTGTACATTACCAATAAAAGAAGAATTTAGCATTGATACATTTTATTCGACTTTCGTCTTTAACGTTTACAATGGGATAAAAATCATAAGATTACAAATTTTAATAGGCTATCGGCCTTTTTTTCGTTTGGAAGCCTACCTACTATTAAATTTAAACATCGATAATATACGATGACAAGTATAGAGACGTTTTATTTGCCAAAACCCTTCTGATTTCAAATTAGTTTACGTAAACACTCGAGATTAATTTGATTCGTGTAAGTAAGTAAATATTAACTGAAATTACTCTATGAAGTCCATTAAAAGCTTGTAATGTGCACGTTACATTTATAAAACATTATTGGGATAATTTTGGGCAAATAAACAATATTTGATCGTTCATGTTTTTTTATGCAATGGAAAAGGCAAATGATGCATACAAGCTGTCTACTCGATTTAACCTTATCGCTTTTGCCATATTTTCGTATTGTCAATGTTACGATAGGTCTTTCTTATTTGACAGTAATGTCGATCGAAAACAATACCGTGACATGTCAAAGTTCTTTTTTTACCAAGTAGAAATAAAGCAGATGATCATTGGGCACCAAGACCCATCGACGTTTAGGATTGATTTTTGGTAAAAAAAACACAAAGAACCGGGGTTCAGTTCGGGGGAGATATTGGTGTAGCGTTGAAAAGCCCAGAAAAAATCCTGATTTATTCCAAACAACTCGTTTTATAAAAAATAAAACAATACAATTTTCTGCTCTATTTTGAATCTATATTCGGTCTTATTTGCAGCTACAAATCGGCGACATCGACGACATAGAGGCAGAAGAAATAGGTGGAGAGAGTGACAGTGATTGAATATGAATTAATTGTACGACTATTCATTTGTTATTTTTCCTAAACAACCCGTAAAATCCCGGAAGAACCGGAAAAAAACGGTAATTTCTAAAAGTAGAGAAAAAATATGTATTTTTTTTGCCGAAATTTACAATACTATTCTTCTGGGTAACAATTGTATCTCTTTCAAGTATTTTAGTTTTGTATTTAACTCGGTTGCCATTACTGTCAAGTAAATAAGAGCAATCGAAACGATGACAATACGATGATAAAATAGTTACACACTCGTAATATTATCAATAATATAAAAAAAATACTAAATTCATGAATGAAATCACTAAAAAGTTATTATTTTCAATATTTCCAAATGATTTGGACACACTGGCACAACCGGTACGATGAAAAAACGTTTGCTAAAAATTCAAGATTTTTAATGAAAAAAAAAACTGTCTGGCCAATTACCGTCAAAAACGAGACAAAAAGAGCGCAACAGGAATTTATTTGGACCACGTTCCAGTTTAGCAGATAAGATTAATAGAAAAGTTAACAAGAGAGGAGTTTCGCGTGGCGTGGGGCGTGTAAGGGTGTCGCGATTGTGCTGGATGAAGCGGGAGCGGAAATGTATTTTTTTCTAAGCAACGTTGAACCTTGTCTTTATTTATTTTTATGGCATGCATAAATGATAAGCATGAAGGCAAACGAGCACACAGGCCACCTAATAAGTAAGTGGAAACTGTGAACCATAGACATTCGCATTCACAAGACTGCAAATGCGTTGCCAACCCTGAGTACTAAGATGGAATGCCTCTAATGCTTATCATGACACCGGCTGCCTTATCCCCAAACCGGACCACAACAATGCGAACACTGCTGTTTGGCGGAAGGTTAATGGATAAGATGGTGGTAGCGATCCGGACGGACACTGCACAAGGTCCTACCACCCGCAAATATAGGAGTACTTACGTATTTTTTAGAGTCAAATTGGAGAAATATTGGAAAAAGGCCATATTTTAAGTACCCGAAACCGACGTGCACGCATGACTCGATATGTGAATGTAGAAGAAGCAAAGATTTATCAGGATCGTGGTGCAAAGAAGCCTAACCCTCTGGAAATCAGGTGTGATTTTATGTATGTATGTAATAGAGGTAGTCAATGTTACTCTATATTGCAGGCGGTCCAGAATTCGGTGCAGGGGTTACAAGTACGAAAAATATGACAAACACGACCTTTTCATAGTACAGATCAAAAAGGTGTTCACTTACAAAAATGCTATCATGGTTAAGAGGGGGGTTACACACATACTCGTGCCTCACAGTACAACAGATTTTCTGGATAATATTAATAATTTCCAAAAAAAAAAACTAACAAATAACAAGAACAACAGCATTTTCAAGATTTAGGTACTTTGAAAGGTTTTTCCGATTAGCAAAACACAGGATGGCAGAATTGATTCATTTTAAATTGCCGAAACGCACTTTGTCAAGAATTTTTTCCATCCATTGTTATTTTTTTTGATTTCGTTCAATTAAATAAATGTTTTTTTTAAACGCGATGTATTTCATAGCATGCTCTCTCCTTTATTTTGATTAATGCTCACAACACGCTGTGTTACTTTCACTAAGACTTTATAAGTATTCCTTTTCGTTCAGACTTAATTTGGCTTTTCAAAACTTTGCCCGGAGATTTTTTAAATTTATGCAAAATAGCAATTTCGGGTTGGATGGTATTAAAACTTATTTTTTTTTAAATATTTTCATGTCTTGGTAAATATGAGAACAAGATGCTTTAAATTACAGAAATTTGTGGATCAATAAGGCGCTTCTCAAAAGAAAATAAACAATCATGTTTTCAAAAGAATTTTAATTATGGTGGAAAACATGACTATTAGAATAACAAATTTTAAGTAACCTAATTTTAGAGATATAGTGTATGTTAAATCTAATTTACCTACGCCTTAAATTTAATCAAACCCGAGGTTGTTTTAAAACAGCCAACAGCTCGTCGCCAATAAGTCGGTAGACATTCGAATAGCTCATAATTATAATTATACAGTACACACTCTTTTATTCTCTTGACAGTAGAACCTTTTATTATTTACTCGAGAACACGTTAGCTAGTTAGTTAGTAGTGACCCTGCCTACAAAGCTAGCGATCCTGAGTTCTAATCCCGGTAAATCCAGATATTTGTGTGATGAGCTCGAATATTATTTCCCGAGTCATGGATGTTTTCTATGTACATATTTCTTTATAATTATAAGTATGTGAGTCGTTGTCTACTGCCCATAGTACAAATCTAGAGCTTAGTTTGGGACTAGGTCAATTGGAGTTGTTTCCTGATACTTATTTATTTATGAGTTACATTTTGAGCTATTTGACTGTTCATATAGTTTTTCTGCAGACTCACTTATTTGCGTGTTAAATAAGCAACTTGGTGAATTGCTTTGTACACGAAGTTACTTACCATTAACATAAAAAAAAGTTTTATAAACTTACATTCATTCTTCCTTTGACACTCCTCACTCCAACCAGTATTTCCAGTGCGAATATTTAACTACCCGGCTGTTGTTCATCGTAATCAGAAACTTGAAGTAAACATGAATTACTCTCGAGCATTTTCCGTACGAAATATTTCCCCTCCAAATAATTACAAAGTTCAAGTTTTTCCGGGAAAATTCTGTATTCCTTTCATATCCATCAGTCAAAATTGCTAACTTCTGAAAAGTTTGGGGCAGCGCGAGATTCAACAGAATCAGGTTTGCACGGACACCGAGCTAAATTGGTATGGACGATGTTTTATGTTTTTTAGAACCTTTACTTTCGTAAATAGTTATAAAAAAAACATTAAGATATGGATGATATAAACTGATACCTAGGGTGAATAAAAAAAAAAACAATGCATCGTATCTTAGTTCTAGCGGTGACGTTATAAATCGACATTAAAAATTATAGACGAACAAAATCTTGCCATAATGATACAAAATATTAAACCTCCAAAAAAAAACGATACGCGCGTCCTGTTGGGTTTGCTTGTTGCGGCTCGCGGCGCGTACGGTCGAGGCACGCATACATGCAAGCTGCGCGACATACCTTTGTTTTGAAGACAAACTACGGTTTACACTCTGACATTAGATAATTGGGTAGTGACTATGCTTATGCTTGGGCACGAATATTTATGGTAGCTGAACATTTTGAGGTATTTTTAGTACGTTGTATGAAATAGGATGACAAATAAAAAAATAAAAAGGAAAAATAATACCGTATCACGTTGTGAATTATTACATAGCTCTAATTCATTAAATATTCAGAAATCTGCCCTCTAGGTTTGTCAGAGAGCTATGGAGCATAGTCAAATTTACGGACCGCGTCCGAAATACAATACTAAAATAACTGATGTAATCTAAGCAGCCGCCAAGCTCAAATGAGAATGAGTTGAACATGCCTGTTGCATCCCTGAGGAAATGTGAACCAAAGTGTGTATCAAATGAGTCCCACAGGATAGAATTCGGCGTCGCGGCAGACCACGGATGTTGGTGCCTGCAATTGGGACAGGTGAGAGACTGCTGTAGGGCAACGTGGAAAGAAGGGAGGGAGGCCTTTGCTCAGCAGTGGCATATTCCAGGCCCTCAAAATATGAATAAATAATAATCCATTTTTACGGCCAAGTTGTCAAAATGCTTGCTCCGTTAACAGTCAAAACAGTCACAATTCCATCTCCATACTAAAAGATTTTTGCTTCAAAGAATGAACTTGTCACTAACGTGTCAAAACTTTTCGTACATGAAACATTCAAAAAGCATCAACTCAAGATATGAATCCATTCCAATTCGAGTCGTGCGACTTTCGGATAAAGTTTAAAGTGAGAGTTGAGTTATTACTTTGTTTTGGTTTTGATCATGTATTATGTGAGTGCTTGAACGTAGACAGCCGTTTGAGTTTTGTTATTCAGTGTTTTCTGAGTTAAATGGTTCGTTGATTGGATGTTTCATTCAAGTTTCTTTGCAAAAAGGGCATGAAAGCTGCTTTGAACGAGTCGCCAAATCTGCTAATTTTAGGAATGTTCGTAAAAAGTCGAATGTTAGCCACACAATTTACTTGCTAGAAGCTCGCAAGCAAGAGTTTCGAATAAAATAGAACTCCAGATCCCATTCTACTAAGTAAAACCATATTGCTGTTGACATGTAATGGTATTGTTTTTACTATGATGGAAATAAGAACCATTGTAGCGTGAACGACCCAATAACATGTGGAAAGCAATTTGGACTTACCGAGTGGAATAGAGCCCGTGAACAATTGTTTATTTTACTTTATTTTCGTTACACATGACTGGTTGCCACGGCAACTGTTTCATCAGAAGACATCATACTTGAACGAACTCGGCCGACCAAACTTCCCCGAGTGCGCTTGGGCCGATAATTGGCCTCGCTCCACCAAAACTTCGTTAGTTACGACTTTTCATTCACTTACTTCGTCAACGCCGTACATATTGCTTCTAGCTATCCTACTTTGATCTGTATCTGCAACGTTTGATGGTCGAATTTCATTTTGTCCCTTTGATATACATGTGCTTGTTTTAATAAGCGGTTTAGCGGTCTTGTTCAGGTGAACCATCGGTTAATTCAATAACTGACCGTCGAGTCATATTAGAAAGTTTTGGTAGAACGAGATGGTTAAGTGAAATAAGAAATAAGTAAACATCAGGAGTTATTCAAAGATGTTGGTAAGTTTATTTTTAGAATCCAGAAATAAACTAATAGATAAGGTTTTTTTTGGTCTAGAGAAGGCAAACGAGCACAAGCCACCTGATAGTAAGTGGATTCTGATACCTAAATACTTGTTCCTTCTTAATACTACTTCTTTAGACTGCAATCGACGACGCGCTGGCCTAGTTGGTAGTGACCCTGCCTACGAAGCTAGCGGTCCTGGGTTCAAATCCCGGTAAGTGCAGATGTTTGTGTGATGAGCGCGAATATTTGTTCCTGAGTCATGGATGTTTTCTATGTATTTATGTATATATTTCTCTATTTAAGTATTTATATCGTTGTCTAGTACCCATAGTACAAGCCTAGAGCTTAGTTTGGGACTAGGTCAATTGGTGTGACATTGTCCCCTGATATTTTTTTTTTTTTTTTTTTTAATCCAGAGTCTACAAATGTGAAGCCAACCCAGAGTACTCAGGGGCTAGTCGTTTCGCAAGTTGTCTTATCACCGGAACACAACAATCGAACACTGCTGGAGAATTAAACCCGATACTGTCTATTCTTACTCACCCGATTTTTTTTTAACCTGTTGATGAACTTATTTATTGAAGACTTTCGTCAGTCGATACCTTAATAATCTGTGGTCAGTGGCCCGCCAAGAATACGGGTATCTTACGTGTCTGTTCGGCCTTACTGTTAAAAAAGTTGAGCAGTTTTAATACACCAAAATTCAAAATTCAAAATGTCTTTATTTGCTTAAAATGTGGTACAAAGGTTGGTAGTTGCATAATCATAAACGCGCACATTTTACCAGCAGCGGGCATGCAAAATATAAAACAAAGTAATAATAAGTATATCCATGTCAACACCATTATTTTAAACAGTTCAATGTTTCAATAGGTACCTACTTTCAATGGACTAAAATACAAGGAACACAGTGAGAGCTATTTCACATCACCAATATAATTTCTTATAGATATAAAGGGTCAGGACTATACTCTACCAATATCTAATCAAAAATCCCATGCCTTTTTATAAATTAACTTTTTATAACTCCTTTCTTCATCTTTAGACTTTAACAAAAATGACCCGTTGCAAATAAATCTAACGTAATCATGGTTTGTGGGTGTCATCCAAATGGGTCCTATTACAATCGTAACGAACGCCGCCCCAAACCAGATGTATCAATGCTGGAAGTCGCTCGTCTGTAAAGATAGCTTCTATTGAAATGGTCAAAAATTTATGAACTAAAATGTAGCATTATCTTTGCCTTTATCTTCTTTATCTTTATCATCTTTATCATCATCATCATCATGTTCCGCGTCTGTCTGTATTCCTGTCTTTCTGTCTGTCTGTGTATCCGCTAACTCCTCCTAAACCACCAAACGGATTTTGATGCGGTTTTCACCAACAGTACCCTTACCATGAATTATAATTACCGTACTCGCTGGCGAGTCGAATGCTCTATCCCTCGCCCTCCATAAGAATACTGAGAAGTCTGCCAGGGACAGAGCATTTGACTCGCTAGCTAGTACGGTAATTGTATCTCATGGTAAGGGTACAGGTAGATCATTTTTTACGGAAGGTTTTTTTGTATAAATTATTCTAATTAATGGCTGTTGAGTTAATTGCGGCGTTTCCTCTCAGCAGTGGTCTTTTTAAAAGCTCTGGTAGATTTTTGAGGTGCAAAAGTGCCCTTGATTTACTTACTGAACAAACATCTTCCATTTTTCTTTTTTAAATAAACCGATGCGTAACGAGTGTGGGTCGCTTACTCTACGATTACGTCCTTTTAAAGAGCAAGTGAGTTCTTACATTTTCAGATAAGGATTAAATACTCGTAACTATAACAGTTTAAGGTTATGTGTCAAACTGCACTAACTTGTTTGCATCTTTGCAAAAACAATTTACACCGCGCATTTACTATATCAGTAGTATTGCACACCCAACCCTATTATATAACTATTGAGAGTTTAAAATTCTTTTATGGATTAATTGCACATGCGCCTTATATCCTTAGGAAGGCAGCATAGAAATTACTTGTTGGAACAATACTTTAATTGTGTCTCAGGCAGGAAAACTGTCTTATCTCTACGATGATCCGATATTGCATATTTAGGAACAAATTTACTGTAAGTAGAGAACTTAAGACTGAAACTCACACACATTATATTGAAACTTTATACCTTTTTGACGTTAAATACTGATACTCGTGTCTTGTATCTTTTTACCATTATTAACTTTTCGGAAAGAACAAAAACAATACAAAAAACTGTATATTAAAATAGACTACCCACTAGTTGGTCTGCTGAGATCTCGTTTAGAGTTATTCCTTTAGGAACCATCAAAATTTTCCGAATCTTTTTCCGAACAAACTATTTTTTGGGGTTTACGTTTGACACTTGAACTACTTTAAGAACTTATGTACGATCCTAATAAAAATGTTGAGCACACTTAGAACCTTGAACCAAATTATGAATTTTGACACATTTTCCTGCTCAAGCTACGCTTGAATATATTTATTCTTTTACTTTATGTTAGATTAATCGTTTTATATAACGCTAGGTTAAGCTTTATAATTGTATAATATCATAAGTAGTATTTAAAAAAACGACTGACTGTTGACTTTCTTGCGGCGTTTCTTCACAGCAGTCTCTTGCGAAGCGCCGGTAGATTTTTGACGTGTAAAAGTTGCCCGTGCGGCCGTCTTACTGAATAAACGTCTTTTATCTTTTTATCTTGTCATTTTGAAGGTCATTGTAATTTTCATGTGTTATTTCATGTTATGTTTGCAGTTTACTATGACAACGCACTATAGTGCTTAACATTTTCGTTGGGGTGCTGTACCTAAAACGTATAATTTATTATTATTTATTTTCATGTTACGTTCAATTAAAATTGACTAAGCGGTTCAACTGTAACAAACTGACAGACCATTCTAGGAAAACAACTGATCACTGGTTTAATATAGCGCATCCAGCAACCTAAAGCGCTGCCGCCTTATGGAAATCGGGTCACGCGCTTCTCTAATGACTTACTCATTAAACGTTCTTAAGGACACTGCTACCTGCAGTCAGCAGTAATTGACCTCCGGGGACACTGACTGATGAGTCCCTGAACGTGACTTTATGCTGTTTGATCTTTGATTTTCGCATTTGTTAGATGTTTAAACGTTTATATTGACGGCGTTTACAGTGATGATGTATTTAAGAAAAGCATTATTATTATAGCAGATAAAGTCGTAATTTAATAATTTAGGGATTCTTTGTACTGCGTCAAACAGTATTGTTTTTGACGTGTAACGATATTGTTTTCGGTATCTATTACTATTAAGTAAATAAGAGCTATTAAAACGCAACTAGGTTTAGTTCACGTAGAATAGAGACCCAGAATTTTCAATTCTAATCAGTATTTTTAACATTATAACGGCAAAATTACCGTACGATTACGATAAAAAAAATATGGCATAGAGAAGGCAAACGATCACACAGGCCACCTGATGGTAAGTGGAAACTGTGACCCATAGACATTCGCATTCACAAAACTGCAAGCCTAAATCTGCAAATGCGTTGCCAACCCTGAGCAGTAAGATGGAATGCCTCTATACTAAATGCTCTATGATATTAAAGGAAGTAAAGTTGAACTAGAAATATACTGTATTTTATATAATTAAAAATAAATAAATCAGGCGCCTTTCTCGCACAAGTTGATCTAGTCACAAATAAAGGCTTGTTGGTACTTGTTATAGGTAAACTTTAGACAACGATAAATATAAGAGTATATAGAGAAATAAAGAGCGTCGGGGGCCTAGTGGCTTAGGCGGTCCACTCAAGATCGTAAGGTACGGAGTTCGAAGCCGCGGGTCTCCATGTACTATCAGTCTCTGAACCAACATCTAAACCTGTGTGACAGTGATGTTATGATTGAAGTCGTACGAAATGTCAGACGAATCATTTTAATATGTTACAAGACTGGAATGGTTCCATTAGGCTTATAGTACCATTGATTATTTCAAATTAAGTACATTACTGGAGCTCTTATGGTGAAGGAAAAACTTCGTGAGGAAATCCGCGCATTCGCACAATTGAGTGTGTAAGAGGGAAATTGCACAAAAGATCCTAAAGGTGTCGAAGTGAATCCAAAACGGCGATAAGATACAGAGAAATATAAACTTATTTCATCATGTCAGCCGAAAGACGTCCACTTCTGGACATATGCCTCCCCCAAGGCTCTCCACTCACACCGGTCTTGTGTTCGCATCCACCGCGTTCCCGCGATCCTTGCGAGGTCGTCACTCCATCTTGTTGTAGGCCTACCTACAGCTCGTCTTCCGGTCCCCGTCGGCCATCAGTCCTGAGAGCAATGTGCCCCGCCCACTGCCACTTCAGTTTACTGCGGATATCATCATTTCTGATTCTATCACGCAGCATATTTCTAATTTACTTACATAGAAAATACTCGCGTTCATCACACAAATATTTTCCAGTATCGAGAATCGAATTCGAAAACTGATAAATTATAATGACTTGAAATGTAATCGAATTTCGAATCCCACGGCTGGGGTTTTATCTAGAAGTCCGTTTCAAACATCTGACAATTTTGTCTAACGATATACCTTTTATTCACATTGTTTACTTTACCGCCCTGCACACCGAACTCTCATCCTTAGTTTTAATAGTGGTCTCGGATCATTTCCCAATGAAGTCATCTATATTTTTTGATATTAGTTATTTTTCTTAGTGCTGCACTGCGCCTTAGACTTCTAACCTAACCTATACGAGTAGCTTCTGCCCTGACCAATCTTTTTTTTTATTTTTGTATATTTGAATTAGGTCGGTATGACATTTTCTACACAACATTATGCAGCATGATCATTATGCCAAACAACATAGACGGCAGCCCAAAATAACCACTCCTTTCCTTTCTAATATACAAAGCTAAAATAATATATAAAATGTGAGATATAATTTAAGTGAGAAATACAAATAAAAAGAGTGAAAAAATATGCCTCCAATATTTTCAATGGATAGGCTTAATTCTGACGGTATTTTAAGGTGTTACTCAGAGGGAAAAATCTTGTTAATGAGAGTCAAAAGTTATAATATTTGATTTTGATCTGACTACGTTTATTTGTAATTTATTATTGTTTACATTATATACTTGTAAAATTTTAAATATAAGGGTCTATTTTACTAGTTACCATTCAGATCTTAGTTAATTTTGAATCATTAGATTTCAAGATTCAAGATTATTGAACATAATAACATGCATATTTTAACAATTAAGATCGTAAGCAGCTGCATTAGTATAAACTGTGTCGCAGCTGTTTACGCCCACCTCGGGACATAGAAGAATAGCGTTCTACATACAGTACAATAATTTTATTATTATAACTATGTGTAGTCCTTAGTATAAACAAGTAGGTAAGTATTACATCTAAAAAGTAAATTATTCTTAGTTAGATTACTAGGAATAATATCACTAGTGATAACAATAAGAAATAAGGTCATTAGTTACCATTAACAAGTGTCTCAGTCTCATCATAAGAAAGTTTTTGTAAAAAATGGGTCACTTTATTCTTACATTCCCAGTATGTAGATACATGAATGTTTAACAACTTATTCAATTTGTTGTACATTTTAGCTGAAAGATAATCGTAATGTTGTCTAACAAGAGCAATACGTGTAGGTCTGAGTTTACAGATGCGGCCAGCCCGTCGCTTTGTAGTATTTTTAGCAAAAGGTAAGGTGAGGTGTTTGCGTAATATAATTTTAAGAATAAATAACTGTCTAACAGTTAAGACTTTAGCTATCGTGTACAGTTCAATAGTGGGAAATCGTATGGGTTTGCAAAGCATAACCCTTTGAGCACAGCCCTTTGAGCTCTCTCAAGTCGGAGGAATCTAGTTTTCCCTGACCCACCCCAGGCCGCCAAGCAGTAAGTCAAAACAGACTGTGCCAGTGAGAAATAAACAATTTTTAAAATTTGTTCGTCAGCAACAGATCTAAGGGTCTTGAAGATGTAAATTAGTTTTCTAATCCGACCGACAGCCGCCTCCTTTTGGTCATTCCAACTCATTACACAGTCTATAAAAAAACCAAGATATTTAACACTGCGGGATTGCGTTAGTTCAGTACAGCAGCATGAAACGTCATTGAGGAAGCAATTATGAGCATGAATAGACAGTGAGGAGGAAGGCAAAGAGGATGCTTTGGGGGCAATGGTTATGAAAGTGGATTTGCTAACATTAATTGTCAACAAATTATTTGCCAACCATTGCATCACTATCCTTAATGTATCCTCTGCAATTAGGCGAGCCTCCTCCCATGAAGGTGCCTGGATTATAAGGGCAGTATCATCAGCATACGCGAAAACTTGTACATTATTGAGAGCTAGATTGCACAGATCGTTTACATATACCAAAAATAAGGTCGGCCCGAGCACGCTACCCTGGGGTACACCAAACGAAAGGGTCACGTCATCACTAGTATGCTCCCCTATGCGTACCTGTTGCGTGCGAGAACTGAGGTAACTTTTGAAGATATCAAGAACAGGTCCTCGTACCCCAATACGTTCCAGTTTTCCCAGAAGAATCGGTACAGAGACAGTGTCAAAAGCCTTAGACAAGTCAAGAAAAATGCCAATAGTTTTAAGTTTAGAATTAAAGTTGTCTATGATTGAGTTTGTAAGCGCTAGTACAGCATCCTCTGTAGACTTACCACACCGAAAGCCAAATTGATTACTAGAAAGTATAAAATAGGCGTCAAGATATTTTGTTAAACGAGAATTTAGGATTTTTTCTAGAATTTTAGAAAGTGTGGTTAAAACGGAGATTGGCCTATAATTACTGACACTGTCTCTGTCTCCGCTCTTATGGATAGGGTGTACAAGAGCTCTTTTGAATACCTGGGGGAATGTACCAGACGACAGACAAAGATTATAAATGTGCGTCATTATTGGCACTAGGACGGAACCCCGTGTACTAGTTGTAAAATAATTGTTTCTTTCACCGATCGAATGCACATAGTAAGGGTGGTACGCGAATTCACTTCGTCTACTTTACACTATACGCTACGGTGTGAAAAGGTTCTTATTCAAAATGCCGGTTCATTTACATCTCAATGTACCCGGGGTCCATTGTTTATTCGCGGTAATACTTTTCCCAAAAACCTATATATAGTCTAGGCTTAGTTCACCTTTGTTCGGACCTAAAACTTACTCTTGAAGGTTGGGCTGACTTTCGACCCTTAGGGGGAGAGCGGGCATTAAAGACTTATTCGTATTTTCTTGGGTCTAATGTCCTACCAAGGGAAAATAACTTGGAGTGTTGAAATATTTGTTTTTTAAGAGTGTATGAAATGTTTTATAAAGTTGAAAATATAAGCGGTTTCAAATAACTTCGCATTCAAATAATTATAAAAAGGGAATATTGATTTGTTTTTTGTTATTCCATGAGAAGGCACGCGAGCACTCCTGCCACCTGACGGTAAGTGGGATCTGAGACCCATAGACATTTGAATCTCATGACTACAATCTCAAAACTGCAATCCTAAGACTTCAAATGCGTTGCCAACCCTGGGGACTGATATGGAATGCCTCTATGCTAGTTATTTCACTGGTTGTCTTATCCCCACACCGGAATACAGCGCACACTGCTGTAACAATGCGAATGCCGCTTGGCGGTGGGTTAATGGATAAGATGATGGTAGCGATGCTGACACTGCACAAGGTCCTACCTCACTAAAATTGTAAAATGTTATTGAAATGAAAGGGAGACAATGCAACAAAATAGTATTTACCTACTTGTTTAAATTGTCAACACTTTTTTATGTCCTCATGCCTCACGTGAAAAGATTTCGCGTGACATTGCATAATATATAAATTTATAATACTGCGTCAGAATACACTGATTGTGCAAAAAATGTTATTATAAATCTGAGATACTCTATGGGATTAGTCCAATTTAAAATAGCTAGTCCAATGGACTTTTTCGAATTCACAATAATTTTAGTTAATAAAGTTTGAACACATACTTTAACTAGAAAAAAATATGGCATAGAGGAGACAAACGAGCACACACCTCATGGTAAGTGGAAACTGTGACCTATAGACATTCGCATTCACAAGACTGCAATCCTAAGACTGCAAATGCGTTGCCTACCATGAGGACTAAGATGGAATGCCTCTATGCTAGTCATTACACCGGCTGTCTTATTCCCAAACCTGAACACTGCTGTTAGGCGGTAGGTTAATGGATAAGATGGTGGCAGCGATCTGGACGGACCTTGCACCCGCAAATTTGTAGTGAAAGGCGCCAGGGTGTTTTTTATGTATCTAAGTAACTATTTATATTTTTTTAAACTTGAGTATTTATATATGACGTGCTTCAGTTCTACAGAGTTTATCATTTTAACATTTCTTATTATATTTTTTAACACAAACAAACGTGATGAAAGGGTTCAATTAAACCCGAGATCGTTTCACCCCACTTCCCTCAATACCGTCAGAAACTGCGCATTGTAACAAAATAAGCCGACGATTAATTCCTTGAATGGCTGCCATGAATGCTGTCGACAAACCGGATTGCCTCCAGGCTTGTCATTAGCTAAAATACCCTCGGAACCGAAATCAAAAGCATCATTAATATTATTGCTACGTGAAAACGTATTTATTTTGAAAATGTCATATAGAGGTCGTTTCGTGGCCTACTTTTTCGGAATGTTCTCAATAAGTCTCATATGACATGTGTATGGCATTGTTAACGTTTTTAACAAAGGTCTTAGAGTAACTGATCATGAAAAGTGTTTCACAAAACATTCATATGAGACTTATTGAGAACCTTTGATGTATAATGCTATTTGTTGCAATAAAAAATATCATTTCTTTGACATAAATAAATTCATTAAGCGCCTCACGCTAACTTCTAACAAAATTAGTTTGCCAAAGAAATATATTGTGACTTTAGTAGAACTTTTGGCCTTTAATATAGAACCAAATAAATACAATAGTAGCACAAATGCCATTCCTAATCATTTAAACTAAAGTATAGGACAGCGGAAACACCTTTGAGTATAAATATAATTCACCAAAATATTCAAGGGTTTTCCAGCAAAGAATTAGAAATTGGATTATTTTTAGATTCTGAAAATGTACAAATTATGTGTGTTACTGAACATTGGCTTAGACCAGATCAATTAATTTTTGATTTTATTAATTTTAAATTAGTTAGTTTTTTCGCCAGAAAATCCGCCATTCATGGTGGTTCTTTAATAATAGTTAAAAATAACATAAAATCCAAAGAAAGGAAAGATATTGTCAGGCTATCTATAGAGAGGCTTGTAGAAATCTCTTGCATAGAACTAGTAAATTACATAATCATTTGCGTTTACAGACCACCATCAGCTGATTTCAGCATGTTTGAATCTACAATGGAAAATGTGTTAAAATTAGCATGTAAAACTCAAAAGCATGTTATTGTCTGTGGAGACTTTAATGTTAACTTACTGGAACCGTCAAATAATACTATTAAGATCTTAAGTGTATTTAAATCTTTTAATTTAGATAATTTATTCCTTGAACCTACACGGATAGGTGTTTCAAGTGCTACTTGTTTAGACAATATTTTTTGTAATTGCGAATGGTTGGATAAGGAAATATTTAACTGCTTTAATTCTGACCACAGTGGTCAAAAGGCTTCTTTTTTAAATGATTTTCATCAAGAACCACAGACAATAACATACAGGCCCATAACTAGCAATCGTTTGGATTTATTCAAAAATGAAGTTCAGAGTAACCTTTTTTTTTTTTTTGGTAATCGCCTGAGGGGCCAAAGACAAAAGTCCTTGCTTTTGTTTGCTTAAGAAAAAGGGGCAGAGGTGAAAATCCCTTCCGGAGACCTGGGAATGGAGGGCCCAGGTACTGCCGGGCTCGCACCGGCTAAAAACACCAATGCCCCTATTACCAACTAGAATTTAGACTCCCGCGGATACTACCCCAGCCAGTGCTGAAAGGCCGGAGGAGAAAATCGTTCCTCCGTTTACTTATCCGCGGGGTTAGGGGGGATAGGAATGGGGGTTGGGATGGGGGGGAGACTTATAGCTATGTGAGTCGCGGAGTGGAATTCCTGACGCATGCATGCTTACAGACTACGGGCTTCCTTTCTTTTGCCCGACAATGGAAGGGTTGGGTCGGAGATCTTTTAGGACCACTTGTGTGGCTGTTGATACCATCTTTATGGGTGGGGCTACCCTTTTTGAGGCTTTCTCTTTTGCCTGGAGATACTATTTTTGCGCGGGTCTCCTTGCGCTGCCCTCTTTTGTGACCTCTTCCGTTGCAACTTAGCCTATACATTTTTTAATGGGAGGGCCGGTGTCAATTTGACGGGGGACCAGTGAATCGCGCGCGGAACCTTACCCCAGCCAGTGCTGAAGGGCCGGGAGAGAAAGTCATTCTCCCGTTTAGGAGGCTGCAGGATTCCCCATCCCCCGTCCTACCGACACCCGTTAGGTGTTCGGGAGGTGCGTGCGTCAGGAATATATCTAACTCTAACCTTAAGTGTATGTTATACACTGAAAGTTAGAGCTAGCTCTGGGTTAACATAGATGTAATACAAAGAAAGATAAAACAGAGGTTATTAGAGATGGGGGTAAGGGTTTGGAAGATTTTACTTATTGCATCATCCTACAAGATTAGGGGTGCGTTGGGTTGGGATTGGTGAACAGGATACGGCGAAGGGGGGAGGTTTGAAGGGGGGGTACGAGTACGAAGGCTTAGGGAGACCTGGGGGGTTGTTTCGGCGTGGGATCCTGCGCGGGTCCTGTGGCCGAAGGGTTTTCGTGGTGTCAGATTTCAGCGTAGCGTTTTACACAATAGTCCGGGCTCCGAACTATTTGTTCCTTAAATACGCTACGCGTACCACTTTTTCTATAAAACCCTTCGTGCTTTCGCGGTTGGCTTCTGTTCCCAGCAGGGCTTTCCAGCTTGAGCTATCTGGAGAAACTTTGACTCCGGTCTTTTGTTCAAGGTCGAACCTTTCCACGCCAAAACGCGGGCATTCGCAGACAATGTGCCAGATGTCCTCATCAAGGGTCGGGTCGCAGACACACGAGAGTAACCTTTGTGGGTTATCCTTTTCACATAATGATTCTAATAGTATTTATAATGATTTGTTTGGTGTAATTCTTCATCAATTTAATAATAATTTTAAGATGAAAACTATTTCTGGGTCAAAAACTAAGTTTAGTGAATGGGCTACTGTAGGCATTCATAGAAGTAGAAATAGGCTATATGAACTATATAAAGAGAGGGAGGAGAACAAGAATGCTGACTTCTTAGTTTATGTTAAGAATTACTCTAGGACCTTTAAGCAAGTTTGCTTGACTGCTAAGTCAAATTTTTTAGGTCTTAAGCTCAAAGCTTCTGACAATAAAGTAAAAACTGTGTGGAAAATAATAAATAGAGAAACGGGTAAATCAAAAACTCGCGATAATCAAATCACCATAAACAAGGGTGACAAACAAATCATATCAAACAAAGACGTGGCCTTAGCGTTCGAAGATTATTTCTCCACCATAGCCATTAATACCACGAAATGTCTTCAATCATCTGCGATTGGAGCTCAAAAATTACTTTGTGGTAAGGTTACTAAATGTAATTTAAGTTTTGATTTTAGCCATGTAGACTCATTTTCAGTCGTAAAGGTATTTAAATCACTCAGTTTAAAAAAAACCGAGGATTTATGGGGAACGTCAGTTAAAGTCATCCATCATATCATAGATATAATTGCACCACACTTAGCTTTAATCTACAATAATTGCATTTCAGAGGGGGTCTTTCCAAATCTTATGAAATATAGTAAAGTCATACCACTTTTTAAATCGGGCGAGATGAGTGATTTAACGAATTTCCGTCCCATTTCTATTCTACCTGTTTTAAGTAAAGTTTTTGAAAAGTTAATGTTAAAAGATATGTTAGGTCACTTCAATAGAAATAAACTGCTTAACAGTAATCAGTTCGGCTTCACCAGAGGACGATCCACAACTGACGCAGCATCTGTACTCATTAAATATATATATAATATTTGGGAGAAATCTTGTGATGCAATAGGAATTTTTTGTGACCTTTCCAAAGCTTTCGATTGCGTAGATCATGAGACTCTTATATTAAAATTAGAACATTATGGTCTGTCAATTAATTCTCTAAATCTTATGTCTTCATATCTTAGTGATAGAACACAAACGGTTGTGGTAAACAAAACACAGTCCATGGGAGCAGCTATTAAACTAGGTGTGCCTCAGGGCTCTATATTAGGTCCTTTCTTATTTTTGGTTTATATTAATGACTTACCACGCACGGTAGATAACCTTTGTGATATTGTGCTATTTGCTGATGATACATCATTAATTTTCAAGGTAGAACGAAAATCCGTCGATTACAGTAGGATAAATGCCACGCTAGGTAAAGTACTTAATTGGTTTACTAGTAACAATTTGCTACTCAATGCTAAAAAAACTAAATGTGTTAGGTTCGCTTTGCCTAATGTTAGACCAGTAGAATCCAGTTTATTTCTAAATGATGAGTGTTTGGAAATGGTAGATAAGGCGCTTTTCTTAGGGATAACTATAGATAAAAACTTACAATGGAGTCCCCATATAGCAGTACTAGCAGGCAAATTAAGTTCGGCAGCTTATGCTGTTAGAAAAATCAGGCAACTTACCAATGTTGAGACAGCTCGCTTAGTTTATTATAGTTATTTTCATAGTGTTATGTCGTACGGTATTCTGGTTTGGGGAAAAGCTGCTGACATACAGACTATATTCGTGTTACAAAAAAGAGCCATTCGTTCTATATATAACCTTAACTCCCGTGATTCCTTAAGATTAGTATTTAAAGAAATTTGTATCTTAACAGTAGCGTCACAATTTATTTATGAGAATATAATTTATGTCATTAAAAATCAAGACTCTTTTGTTAAGAATTGTGATATACATAATTTGAATACAAGAAATAAAAATAAAATTGCTATTAAAAAATTTCGTGTCCGTAAGGTTTATAAATCATTTGTAGGTCAATGCATTATTTTCTATAATAAATTACCTGACTCAGTTTTAAAGTTACCATTTCCAGTACTTAAAAGTTACTTGAAAAAGTCGTTGATGTCTAAGGCTTACTATAGGGTCGAGGACTATCTAACAGATAAAAATGCTTGGCCTAAACTTAACTAAACACCTAAATAACTGATTAATAAAATAGGCATAAAAATATGTAAATATTGTATATTGTCTAGGGGACACGGTTTCTGTAGGAGAATGTATCGAAACTTTGTATGTGGTGGTTGTCTTGCACTGTCATAGGAAAGTATATATATATTTTTTAATATATATACATATTTTATATAAATATATATTTTTTTTATTACTACTTCTTATTACTCCCTATGAAAATTCTTAGTTTTGACACATTTTCTTGCACAAGCTACGCTTGAATGTTTTTTATTTTTATTTTTATTTTATGTTAAATTCATTGTTTTATATCATGCTAGGTTAAGCTTTATAATTGTATAATATCATAAGTTTTAAAAAACGACTGACTGTTGAGTTTCTTGCGGCGTTTCTTCTCAGCAGTGGTCTCTTGCGAAGCGCTGGTAGATTTTGACGTGTAAAAGTGCCCGTGCGGCCTAATTACTGAATAAACATCTTTTATCTTTATCTTTTATTCACGTTGACTTGTCACAAACATTTTAAATAACTGTCAGTTTGTAAAAAAAAAACCCGCATGCTTTAACTTTTTTTTATGCCAAAGAGAAGGCAAACATGCACACATGCCACCTGATGGTAAGTGGAGACTGTGACCCATAGAAATTCGTATTCATAAGCATGCAAGCCAAAGACTGCAAATGCTTGCCAACCCTGAAGACTAAGATGGAATGCCCAAGGACGGACTCTGCACAAGCTCCTATCCCCGCAAAAGTTTTTGACTATATCTACGGTGGTAAGATCATTTAGCATGTTGGAGTTGCGTAAAGTCCACTCAAATTACTTGGACGATTGACCGAGAAACATATTAAACACCGGCTTACCCAGAACATTGAGATTGGCTTACACCAAAAGTTTAAATCTGTTTGAAGCTGATAAACCTGATTTAAGTTAACAACTAAACCATACTTAAGATTAATTCTAAATTAATTCGTATCGTTTCGGTGCAAGATGTCCTGGAAAATGTATGCATACGGTAGTGAAGATCATGACAAGTGACCAGACCAGTGCCGGCTTTACGGCTAGCGAATGCTGATTTGGGACCGCTTCGCAACAATTTCTCTGTGTCTTGATCGGGTCCATATTGGCTTCGCTAAAGTTTATCACCCGAAATTGATTTTCCTAACGATTTGTACTCCTAATGATCACTGCTCCTAAAAAATGTTTTCCTAAAAATTTCGTTCCTACAATTTATTTTACTATTAACGTAGCTCATAAAACTCATATCTCTTAAAATTTTAAGTGCTAATGTCACTGATGTAACTTTTTGTAAACTCCTATTTTTTTTAAAGTTAAAGATGATCTGCTCTTTTATAAAAAAAAATAACCTCGAAGACGAAAGCGGGAGCGCCGCTTTCGTCTTCTAACCTATCCGCGATCCGAGTCGGTTTTGCCACTAAGTCCCTATTCCCTACTGCCTACGTAATGACGGACCCTTAGGATCTCAGTCACTATTAACTTTAGAGAAAAGTTTTTCAAGTAAAATGTTGTAAAAGATGGTTATGTTGAGAAAATATAGGAAAACAAATAGTAGTATGATCGATGTTTATTGCAACGGACATTATGAAGTTGAATGATTAGGAATTCAGAGCGTTAGGAACAAAGTAGTTATGAGTAGTGATTATTAGGATGTAAATTATTAGGAACAACATTTTCGGATTTCCGATAATCGACATTAAAAATTTAGTTCAACTTTGGCGCACCCGTCTTGATCTTTTTGTATCTATGTAATGTTGTGGTTGGGGTTTTGTTTTGTTGCGAATAAATGTATCTTTATCTTTTATATTTATCTTCACAAGTACGAGTATATCATTATGCATTCGACTAAAAGAGTTTCTGCGATAAATGTTAAGTATTCGAAGTGTTATACCGGATAAAAGTAACCCACAATAACCTAATAGTTACAAAAAAAAATTGGTGCTCGAAGTAGGGGAGGTAGGGGACCATTGGGCAGTTGGAAAATTTGGGCACTACCTTACAAGTTATATGGTAGTGCTGGAACCTCCTTACTGCCCAATAGTCCCCTACCTCCCCTACTGAGCGTTAATTATACTGCTACGTTTACCATAGTAGCTTGCCTTGCCACATATCATATTTGGCACCGCGCCTATGTCCATTTCCTATTCAATTTACTATCTTGATTTACTTAACCTAATTATTCGAAATCTTGATTCGCTAAGGGCTTTCAGCAGCTTCAATCTATCTTCGGTCTAAATAACTATTTTAAATTCCTTCCAAGTCTCTCCTACTATTAAAGCTTTTACCTCGGTTTATACCTTAATAAGTTTTAAAGTCCAGACTTTAGGTACAGTGCACTGTATTTTACAGTACGACGTTATATTCATTATTGGTCGACAAAAAATAATTAAACCTATATTACACACTACTAACTGACAGGATAAGGTGACAAGTGACAAGAGTTGGAGTCAGTTCAATATATGTATGTGTCCTTAGCTAGATTTCATGATAATCAGTTCGGCCTTTTAAAAGTTATCAGCTCTGTATGTAGGCAGGGGTGGCTTTTATGGCAGGGTCTCTATTCTACTGGATATAACTAGATTGCCTTTATTTTATTTATTTATTTATTTTAGGATTACCAACAGATAAAGCATCATAACAATAAATGGGATCTTAGGCTAGTGATATACAGGATGCTTATGTAACGCCTTTGCCTTTGATGTGTTATTGTATTCATACTCAGCCGCCATTACGTAAATAACTGTAATTATGACCTTGAAAATACGTTAAGATATTTATTTATTTTAAAGGGATATTTCTATATGAATGTTTTTTTGGGCCTTGTAAGTTTCCCATTTCTGGGCAAAGCCGTACCCTCTTTTCCGCAATTCGTCCTTAATTATCCCCTCAGCGAGTCTAGGACGGTGTCCCAGCTGCGGGCGCTTCGCTACGTGCACTTCAGTTTATTAGTAGTGCACGTGCCGCGGTTTATGCTGGGGACCGTCGAGTGTCCTGACTTCTGGCCGAAAGGACTCGTGATCCGGCGGTTTCGGGGCAATCTACCGGCTGCGACCATCACGCCAATTTTGGCAAAGCAGGAACACGCTGGTTTGTCACACGGTTTTAAGTTTTATATTTTTATGTATGCTAGACTAAAAGGTATTTGAAATTATGGCCTCGTTGCTTGGAATCAAAATTTCTTATTCTTATTTATCGTTCAAGTCATCTGGAAATCACCTCTTTGGTCTGCCCCTGCTCCGCTGGCCATCTTGGCCAACCAAAGTTGAAATAAATTCCTAAAGGCATTCTCTACCAGTTAATCTTTACTTTTGTTTATTCTTGTGTTGTAATACTGTTAAATTCTGTACAGTGTTGTCTACGTGAAGGTCAGTTTAAGACGCAAGTAAACCCGTCAATTTGGAATCAGGGCGCTATCCCGACATAAACCAGGGGCTTGAGTTACGTTCGGTCGAGCTGGGATACATAGTAGGGTCTTACAACAAAAGTAAACAAACAAAACTTAGCTCACCATCAGTTGTTATTTTTCACTGTTTTGGTGTTGTTTTGTTTTATGTCTGTTTCTTCAAAGGTAAGATATCAGACTATATTTCAGTCTGTAGAGATGTAAATGTACTATCTTAATCATTTATCATCATCATCACTGGCCCCAGACTGTTGAAAGATTCAGCCACACAGACGCGTAAAATACGGTGACGTTGCGTAAACAAAAAATAATGGCATAGCCTCATAATAATTACATGGAGTCAATTTGGACCGTCCGAGTTTTACGCACCGTTAAGCTGTGTTATGGTATGGTATCCTCAATATCGATAACGTTAGGACCGCAGAGGTAGACGAGGTGCATAACGCCAACGTAAACGATTTTCGATGTATAGAATTGCTACATGCGCTCGACGCGACTGCCAGGCAGGGACGGGAACGGCTTAGCGCGGAAGTGGTTTTCGATACTAATGGTATTTGCTAGACTGGTTTTTACATACCCCAAGGATGTGCTAAGGCTATCGTCGACATAGTTCAATCAAAGGGTAACCAAACGATACAGTTAAGTTGACTAAGCGCTAACCCTTTCCTATTCAAACTGGATTGAACTGTTTCAAGCTGGTATAATCTCTATGCGCAAGAGTCTCGACTTATTATTGCACTGATTGGGCCAGCAAAAAAGAGAGGCGATCAAATGGGGCAACCAAACAATGTTTAGTGCTAAATATGAACCTACCGAAACCCCAATAGACTTGGTAACCTCTATGGATGTGTTTAACTAATTCAAAGGGATTCGGACTAACGTTAGGTAACTGAATCACAGGGTAACCACATCCATTGGGTTACCAAATGATAGCGTTAGCCTGCCGATAGGGTTAATCAAATGAAGGGGATTTCCGGTCCCTGCCGTCCGGCGGCTCACGTCAGTCCTATAAATTTTAGATAACGAAGACAATATTGCAATGCATCTTGACTAGAGGGACTTGACTTGAGTCCGGTTAGTTGATATTTTTACGATACGGGTTGATAAAATGGATCATAATCATTTGAAATGATTGCTTACGAACCGTATTAAGTATTTTTTGCGACTGTGTACCTTATTATTTCAATTTGTGAACGCATTAGCTGGATGAACAACTAAGGCGTTATTTAGTGTAAATTTATACCGTGTATAATTTAGCACAAATCTTCGTGAATATCGAACCGATTGATTTGGTTTTCATTAAAAATAAATTTGATGCTCAAGCATGGAAAGCTTGGAAAAAACGATAACACTAAACTATCTATTGACTATTGAAAGTCTTCGACCAGTGTGTGTTGCCAGTGATGACTTATGGATCAAAGACTTGGCCGCTGAATGTGGGCCTCATAAATAAGCTCAGGGTCACTCAGCGTGCAATGGAAAGAGCTATGCTCGGAGTTTCTTTGCGCGATATAATCCGTAATACGGTAATACGCCAGAGAACCAAGGTCACCGACATAGCTCAGAGAGTTAGCATGCTGAAGTGGCAATGGGCAGGCCACATAGCTCGGAGAACTGGTAACCGATGGGGAAGAAAAGTTCTCGAGTGGCGGCCCCGCACCGGTGGACGGAGTGTTGGACAGCCTCCCACCCGGTGGTCTGACGACCTGGTTAGGATCGCGGGGAGCCGCTGGATGCAAGCGGCTCAAGACCGTGACTTGTGGCGCTCTTTGGGGGAGGCCTTTGTCCAGCAGTGGACGCCCCCGGGCTGATGATGATGATGATGATCTATTGACTCTAAGTTTGACATGGCATTCATGTCAAAGACGCATCTAAAGACAACGTGGTGACGTACAAATGTAAAGAAAAGACACAGTAACTGAAATGAGTTAGTGCAATCAGGTAGGTGATTCTTTTCAACAACTAAAGAAAAAGAAATACAATATACATATGGCTGACCTGATGCCAGATGCCATGAAATGGTCCCAGCTCATCATGTTGCCGGTAGTAAAACCAGCGCTGGTCTTACGCAGGGACCATTTGTTGACCTCACGGCAGGCAACACACCATAAAATAAAATAAAATAAAATAAAATGTAAAAAACAAAACCAAGACAAAAAAAAAACTTACAACAATAAACTCACAATCAACCCGCCGGAACTCGACGCCCCAATGATTAACCAGCGAGTAGAAGTTGTCCCGTCAGAATATATAAACAACATTTACGGGCGTGCGTTCTAAGCTTACCAGCTTTACCCATCGAATGAGCCCGCTCGTATGACTACGCTTACTCGATATACCGCAGTACAGAGAGTTGTTTTTAAGACAATTACAGTTTAAGGAGACAAGGTAGTGACACATTGACATGTGTAATGGGCATTGAGTAAGTTTGTATGATCATAAATGGACTTTTTTTAGCAGCCATGTAATACATACTATGGTTGAGAAGACGTCTGGAAATACACATGTGTATAATTTGAGACGTTTAATAAGCCGAGACATCAAATATTGAAGCACTAAAAATACGACCACGTATAAATATTTGTAATATTTCTGCTCCGATAGACTTAAAAGAAACGTAAAAAAAGGTAAACGGTACATTATACAGTGTGTGACATCCATAATAACATAGATAAGTTACAGTAGCTTGAACTATGAACTGTTTTATACAAAAAATGTAAGATTTACCCTTTATAATGGAGAGTTACTTATTATTTAAATTCTCTCTAGCAGCAATGCGAAGCAAAGAGGCAGAGCTGGTTTCATTTTTTTTCGGCGGTCTTGTCAAAAATATCAACGAAATGTAGGTAATTGATAAGGCGTCAGGGTGTCACTAAGAGTGAATTTTGAAAGCAATCAAATGTTAGTGTCAGATGAGATGACTCAGATGTTAGCTTTGTGAAGGATACATTGCGTGCCGAATTAATTTAAATTTTTTTTTAAACTTGAAGTACCAAATTTACCTTAATTAGGGCTTACACTTTCAGCTCTTAAAATATATGTTCTTACGGAAGTCACACTGTTAAACAAAATATATATATACCTACCTCTTTTACAAATGGCCGCTCGCCTAGAAAAATATAAGTCTTGTGGTTCCTGCTAAAAACACAATTACAGAAAACGAGTCAAATAAAATGTCTTGGAATTTGCAAGCAACGCTTAAAAATGACAGACAAGGCAAGTAGCCTTATTTACAAGTAGAAGTACCCACTATCCTCAATAAGTACAGTTCTCGGCACAATCCGCGAATTAAGCATTCCTTGGGTCTTTCGAGTGATCGTTAGCCTAGCTTTGGAGTGAGCGCTGGTGCAAGTATAAAGTTGCTAGCGGATTTCAAACTGTTTGCATATAATTTGTTATTTCAGTGTGGTGAAAAAAGCCACGCGTCCATTGGGTCGGAATCCGAGCGTACAGAGTGTAGTATACATTGGCTGACGTCACCCTGTTGGGAGTCTGCCGTTTGGCAAAAGTATGTTTTCCAAATATATCAATTCCCACCTTTTTCATTTGCCAACCCTATGTTCTTTTTATGGCATAGGGAAGGCAAAGGAGCACACATGCCACTTGTTGGTAAGTGGAAACTGATCCATAGACATTCGCATTCACAAGACTGCAAGCCTAAGACTGCAAATGCGATGCCAGCCCTGAGGACTAAGATGGAACAATGTAAACACTACTATTTGGCGGTAGGTTAATGGATAAGATGATGGTAGCGATCCGGACGGACCCTGCGCAAGGCCCTACCACCTCAGTCATATATATACACTGTCACTGTGTGTTCTGTTTCATTATACCTTCGAGTACACTCATGGTAGATTTATGAATTGGTGAAATAAAACTGTACTGAGTTGCTCTGAAAAGAGGATTGTTTTATTACACATTAATACTTAGGTTTAAGCACACTTAACTTTCCTTATGAAATACAATTACAACAAAAATATCTTACCTGAAAAGAGAAACAACATTAAAGCTATTATTCCACTTATCCTTCTTATATTATCTTAAATAACTATTAACATTTTATAATATTTATTCTTAGGTTACTTGTACTTTTTAAAACAGTAGAACCTTTGACCTGTCAACTGTCATAAAGTCATAAGGCTGTGACAGATAATTCGAAACCGATGCAAAGAGGTTTATGAATGAAGTAACAGACTTCATTTACATCTCCCCCCCCCCCGATTTGTGTGTATAATGAAATTAAACATTTAATTTATAACTTTAGATAACTTCCAGTGAAGGGACAAGTTTGGTGATATGAAACAGGTTTGATTCTGATTTCCTATGACCTGTGTCTATCCTATAAATTGAGTTGGATATTTTGTCTAACACTCTATATGGACCAATTTTTAGTTCGTCTAACTTTTTCCTGTTCAATCGGTTTCCGTTTTCCACATAAACTAAGTCTCCTACTTTTATATCGCACTCTCTCCTGTTTCTATCGAACCGTTTTTTATTACTATTGTGTGAGTTTATAGAGTTTACTAATGCGATTTTTCGGTCTTGTATTAGTTCACTATATGTTCTTTCCCGTTTTAATTCATTTGGTAAGATATCAAATGATTTTCCTTCTAGTAAATATTTTGGAGAAAACCCTGTCACTGTGTGTTCTGTTTCATTATACCTTCGAGTGCACTCATGAGCAATGGTAGTCCAAGCCAATTTTTCTTTCCTTTCATTTATTTTACATCTTATTTTGTTAACCAATGTTTGGTTTAACCTTTCATTCAGACCATTAGAAAATGGAGCATTGACTGCAGTGAATATGATTGGTATATTCTCTTTACGTAGAAAGTTTTTAAAATCGCTTGAGTTTATACCCGGATATTGATCCGACAAAATCATACCAATTGTATTTTCCTGAGTCACGTTTTTTACAAGTTTTATAAAGTCACCAGAACTTTGAGTTTTAGAGGTCGAAATATAAGCATACCTAGTAAAGTGATCCACAAGTAAATGTAGATACGTTTTTGTAGATCGTGAACCCCCAAAACCTCCAATGGTGTCTATAGACATTATTTCAAACGGGTAAGTTGCAGGACCTAAGTGAGACATTAACCCAAACTTATATTTCCCCCTAGATTTATTTTTAATGCAGATTTCACAGTGGTCACTGATTTTCTTGATGTTACTTGTTAAATTTTTCGCGGTATAAAACGGTTTAATTTTGTTTTCTAATTGTTGTGATCCTAAATGACAGTAATAATCATGTGTATTTTTTATAAGTTTCTTACTAAATTCCTCTGTTATTACAATTTTTCCATTTTTTCCATTTTTTTTGTAGTAAAGTGTATCCTTTAGTTGAAGTTTATCCCTGTTTTGATTTATATCTTCGTTATTTTCCTGATCATTTTGTATATCTTTGAGTTTAATTAAGTTAACACATTTTAGACTCTCCTCTTGACTATCACTCGGGTCTAATACAGGGTTTCTACTTAAAGAATCTGCCTCCACGTTATACTTTCCTGGAGAATAAATGACTTCAAAATTAAATTGAGATAAGTAATACGCCAGGTCTCCTAATTCCTCATCCGTTCTAGCCTTTATATTCATTTTTTCTAACGGTTTGTGATCAGAGAAAACGGTAAATCTTTTACCTAGGAGCCAATATTGCCAATATTTAACGGCTTCTTTGATTGCCAAACACTCAAGATATATGGCCTTTTTTTTCTTTTGAGCATCACTTAATTTCCTTGAAAAGTAAGCACAAGGTTTCTCTTCTCCATTATCTTGTGGTTGTTTCAAAATCGCGCCTATCCCTTGAATACTTGCGTCTGTATAAATGTGTATTGGTAGGTTCGGATCAAATATTGCCAAAATAGGTTTTAGGCACAATAATTTTTTTATGGTCTCAAATGTTTGCTGGCATTTATCTGACCAATCAAATTTTTGTCCTTTTCTTAGTAAATTATGTAAAGGATCTAATATTATCGAACTATTAGGGATATATTTTCCATAGAAATTTATTTTACCTAAGAACTGGCGGACATTTTTCTGTGTTTTTGGTACAGGGAACTCCTTTATAGCGATCAAGTTGTCTTTTAATGGAGTTATGGTGTTATTCTTTATGATGTGGCCCAAATACTTTACAGAGTCCTGAGCAAAGCTACATTTCGAGAACTTTAGTCTAAATCCCTCCTTTGAGATTGCTTCTAATAATAACGATAAATGTTCAATATGGTCTGCAAAAGTCTCAGAAAATACTAAAATATCGTCAATATAATTCACGGTAAAATCTGACAATCCATGTTTTCTAATAATACTGCTTAATATCCTCTGAAAAATTGCAGGAGAGGTTTTTAAACCGAACGGTAAACATGTCCACTGAAAGTGGCCCTCCTGTGTAACGAAAGCTACCTTGTTCCTGTCTTCAATTTTTAGTGGAATAGACCAGAACGCCGAGTTTATGTCTAGTGTGGAAAAGAACCTACAATTTCTTGTCTTAATCATTAAATCCTCAATCAACGGAAACGGTTGTGATTGAGGGACCACAATTTTATTTAAATCACGGAAATCAACGCATAACCTGGTTTTTTTTCCTTCCTCTTTCTTATATGCCAACGTTACTGGGGCTGCAAAAGGACTATAAGACTCTTCAATTAAGTTTTTCTTTAATAACATTGATATTTGTTGTTCTATTTCCTTTCTATCCTCAATAGTACACCTATAAGGTCTTTTACTGCAATATTTATCAACTATTAAATCAACATGAGCCTCATAGTCGTTTACAGTACCTACATCATACTTGTCCCTTGCAAAAAGTGATGTATATTTGCAAATCAATTTATCTATTTTTGACTGTTGATGTGGATTCAGGTGATTTACAGATATGTCAAAGTTTTCAACTTCTAAGTGTTCATTAAAATTTATTTCACAATCCTGTTTCGTTCTTTCCAAAATACTCTCATCCTTATTTTCACAATTTTTGTTATTTTTAATTTTGCTACCTGTGAAGCCAGGAATTAAATTAGCATTTTTTTGATGTGTTGTTTGGATGGGAATATTTTGTGAAATTACCAATTTTTCATTTTGTATTAAGTAAAAATTTTCGATGCAATCTAGTCCAATTAGAAAGTCATAATCGAAATTTTCTTCATCTATTACAAACACACTAACCTCTTTTTCCATTTCTAATATTTTTAATTTTAAGGTTACCATCCCAATGGATTTTTTTACGCCATTAATCGTTTTTAGACCCGCACTTTTTATTTCGTTATTACTAGGGTTATTTTTCAAGGACAACAACCTCGAATTTATCAAAGATACGTTTGATCCTGAATCATAAACTCCTAACACTTGCAAGGTATCATTAATTAATAATTTAATTTTGATCAATGGCGGGATTAATAGTTTTTTTTGGTCGACTTCATTCAACTCGGTCTCTAACTCAGAATGATTAACACTCCTTATTTGATCCCGTTTGAATCGATCATTATTTTTATTTTTAAACCAGCATAGGGTCTCGGGATGATACCGTTTCCCTTTATTTTCATTTTCACAAATTCTACATGGTTGTTGCTCCTTGACATTTTTCTCTTTTATTTTATTTTCAAAACCTACAGTCTTTTTTTCCCAAGTCTTTCTCTCCACTAAATGTTCTAAACCCCGAATATTACTGAATAAATCCTCCGTTACTCGTAAAGTATCCCTTTCAATTTTATCACTCACATAATTAGGCAACCCCGTGGCGATCAAATCAATCAAAGTTTGTTTATCAATGTTTTTATTCATCTCTAATAAAAGTCTTTCTTTCTTTAGAGCATAATCTAATAACGAGCCCTGCCTATACTTATACAACATTGCATACCTGATCGGCGACCAACCTTTATCTGCATAAGTCTCACAAAAGTTCTTTTTCCACAGAGACCACTCCGAAGCAACTGTATGCTTTATGAGCATAGCACTGTACCAGTCCAGGCAGGATTCCTCTAAAAACAGCCTAAGAGCTTCAATCCGTTTTGTGTCCTCTTCTATTCCTAAACGGGTACACTCAGCTTCAAAAGTCATAATCCACTGTGATACATTTGCAGTCTTTCTTGTGAATTTCTCAATTACAAATCTTTCCTTGATATTTCCCAAGCCTTGAGTAGAAGATTTATCACTCTTCATTTGTGAAATTTTTTCTAGTATTCTTGATAAAGCCTCTTCAGAGATTCCACCCGCTGGAGCCTGTTGTTCAGTCTTCGGTGACAATTGCTCTAACAAATATCCTTGAAACTGCATATTGCCATCCTCATCTATATAAATACCTTTTATGTCAGGTGTTACTGAAACCCATACGTGCCTCTTGTCGTGTCGTCGTTGTAACGTAATTTTTACCTTCTGAAAGGCTTGCGTTTTTATAATTGCGTCATGTAATCTCACCGGTTGGTATTGGTCCGGAATTATAAAAACATTTTTATCAACATCTGTGATGGAGGTGATGCAGATTATACTAGTTTTCGGGTCCTCACTACTTGCTTTTACCACAAACTCGAATTTTAATTTTTCCATCTTTGCAAAGAAATAGCTGGAAATGTTGTTTTATAATAAGTGTTTTATACACTCATGGTAGATTTATGAATTGGTGAAATAAAACTGTACTGAGTTGCTCTGAAAAGAGGATTGTTTTATTACACATTAATACTTAGGTTTAAGCACACTTAACTTTCCTTATGAAATACAATTACAACAAAAATATCTTACCTGAAAAGAGAAACAACATTAAAGCTATTATTCCACTTATCCTTCTTATATTATCTTAAATAACTATTAACATTTTATAATATTTATTCTTAGGTTACTTGTACTTTTTAAAACAGTAGAACCTTTGACCTGTCAACTGTCATAAAGTCATAAGGCTGTGACAGATAATTCGAAACCGATGCAAAGAGGTTTATGAATGAAGTAACAGACTTCATTTACATATATATATATATATGATGTACACGAATATTCATAAATATGTGTACACTTTAGTACCTTGTCTATTTAATGTCATGTTTAAACTGCCACACATTAATTGTAACTGCCAAGGTACTAAAGTGTACACATATTTATGAATTCGACTGTACAGTGTGCACTGGATTGGCATATTATTATTTTTTTTCTCGATTACGTCATCCGCAGCGAACGAACCATTCGGATTTCAATTTGAGTGGGCGACGCTTGCGCATATCTACCTACATTTATTTACATTCACGATGAAAGACGAAGTTTTAATTAGAGTAGTGAATGAAGAACTCCTCGTCACTATCTTTCTGCAAATTGTGCAAAGGCGAACTCGATTGCTTTCAAAATATCGATATTGCCGATGCAAAATCCGAATGGAGTAGACGCACCCTGTCGGCGGTTTGTAAATACCGACGCCTCGTATGCTCCGTTCGCTCCGATTCCGGTCCAGTGGTCGTGCTTTTGAGGAATTCTATCTAGGTCTCAGGGTTGGCAATACCTTTGTGGTCTTATGATGGCTGTCTTGAGAATGTTATTGTAATTAACAACGAACCCGGCAAACTAAAGTCACCTGCAGGCACGTTTGCTTTGGCGACGAAACCTACGACCGAATTAAAAATACACTCACTTAAATGTTTATCCTGCTCTGATGGGACATCTTGGGTTCACAGCTCAACAAAGAAAACAAAACGAGGTTTTTAAGATAAATCACCTTAAGCCTTTTTTTTCAATGGATCCCAATCGCTCGCATTATTTTGCGTGTAAGAACCGCTCGTATTATTTTATGTGAGTATTCTGAAACACCCGTAAACCAGAATTAATTATACTTACATTAAAAAAAAAACGTAAAAATTTACGTAATTAATAGTGATAACCTCATTAAAATCCGTTCCGTAGTTAAAAAATCTAAGCGTAAAATACCCTCTGTACGGCGAAAAGCGACTTTTTTTCTACTATGAAGAGATGCTGCCTAAAACCTAATGCTACTTGGATAAAGTAAAAAAATGGTACAGTCCAATTATTTCCACCATACATACTCAAAATTATAAATTATGTTGGTTGAATGCTCCTAAAATATTTCGATCGTCTCCCATGGCTTCGTCCCATCCCTCGTGGAACGTAACAGTAGTGACTCTCAGGGAGAACAGTCCCGCAAACGCGATATCTCGTTACGGCGGCGTTTGTTCAAAACAAATAATTTGTTTGCAACTGGATGGGGCTACACGAGTACACGACCAAGTGAACGTTGGAATAATTTTGAACTGTTTCTGTAAGAGCAAAATATTGGTTGAATCGAGGAATATAAAGAGAATGCCGAATAAAATAATAAAACTAAATGACAAGCTTTAGAGGCTAGATAAGATACATTCGGCGCTCGTTATCGTGTCAAATATAGGTTTGACGAGAGCTGTCAGACGGTCGTGTCGAGCGCCTTTGTCAATCCCATACATTTAATCAATTTTCGAAAATCGTTTACGGTAAATTATTCGGCGTTTAAACCGCCGGCATTATTTTCTTCGCATATTATTGAAGACATTAATAATTTTCCTTTTTTTTATTTGGAACGGATACCAAGACCCTGTCTGCTGTAGTAGACTTTGTCTACAGTCCTATTTCGTCATCTTCCTAACTCGTCTACAATGCCATGTCGTCAGCATGTAATTCCTAAATTGTCTCCTTCCTAACTCGGCCACAGTTTTATATCGTCAATTTCCTATATTGTCCACATTCCTATATTGTCCATAGTGCTAAGTCGTCCACATTCCTATATCGTCCACAGCACAAACTGAAGTTAGCCACACAATATTGAAGGAGTTGAGTTGAGATTGAGTTAGCACTGTGGACTATATAGGAATGTGGACGAGTTAGGAAGGTGACTATATAGGAAAGTAGACAAGTTAGGAAGGTGACAATATAGGAATGCCGACGACTTGGAATAGTGGGCCATATGACATTGTGGACGGGTTAAGAACGTGACGAATTAGGACTGTGGACGAATTCGCCCTGAGCCATATTATGGGCATCAAAAATTTAATGAATAAATGAAACGATTATTCGGCTATAGTGCAAGATTACAAATACAATAAAAATAAACAATAATATACTTAAACTATAAACTGTACTACTATAAACTATAAACTGTACAAATTGCTAGTAGTTATCATTATTTTCGGAAATATATTGAAGACTACAATGCCATCGGTTGAAACCCCCGAATATTCACCCTTACATTAACGTTGAGCAATACTTGTCTAGCCTCATGATCAGTCATGTTATTCTCAATGGAACTCACTTCTCATATAGATGGACAAATATTAACCGGAGAGTTAAGGTTGTTTATTAAAAGCGTGCGACCAACATTTTAGGTCATGCATTCTCAATTAGGTATTTTAACCGTGGCCTGTATGTGGTCGCTCGATCGATCGACCGAATAAAAATAACTTTTTAAAAAACACTTCATAATTAATTTGAGAAATAATTTTAAGTGATAGGGGTGTAGGGTATTCGATGAAGTTATGGGTTAATGGTAACCCATAGTTTTATCAAATTTCACTTGATAGAAACTTTTTTGAATAGTGGAATTAAAATTAAGCTTTAACTATAATAAGCGTAGACCAAAAAAAAATGCCACGGTTTTTACATTCTAACTCAAAAGAATAGGTAATTTTAAGAGACCAATATCGTTAATTTTGTTTTTACCCATTAGTTTTGCATGTTTGTATTGTTAGATATTTTATGGATGACATGTTTTTTTTAAAATTTGAGACGGCATTTTCTAGTAAATAACATACAATTAAATGGTAGGTATGTAATGATAAAAAGTGATTGTAATAGTGCATTAAAACGTATTATTTCAAGCGGATTTCGCCTAACCCGTAAGCTACACTTAGGAGGGTTTCAAGCCGAAAATTAAAGTCAAACAAAGGTTAAATACTATACTTTTATCGAAATATCCGAAATAGATAAATATTTCAACAACGTAATAATACAGAACGGCTTTAAAACCTTATTCCTCGAAATGGTTTTCGAATTAGAATAATTGTAAAAATATGAACAATCCCAATTACTGTTAAAAAAAAGTATCCCAGGATAAAAAATCCACGTTTCCGCATATCCCATTTAAAACTGCTTTAAATTACCTTTTTCATTTATTCCCAATGTTTTCGAACAACGATTTAAACTGGAATAAATGCATTTCAGGCAATTAGCCGGCACAGAGTACATCAATCAAGTCAGAGACGTCGAGTGAGTTACGGGGATGTCACTGTCCCTCCGGTGATCTGTGCCAGGTCCTGAATAAGTAAGGTAGGCAGGTTGTGGACAGTGATTAACTATTTAGTGATTTTGATTAAAAATATGATGAGGAATGAACTCCATCCATTAATTTGTTCACAAAAATAATTATCCAATTTGCCAAAAAAAAATTACGTCAAGACTTACTTGTCCTGTTTGACGCTGAAGTGGGCATCTGTTCAAATTTTTTTTTTTTGAATAACTTGTGTTTCTTCAAAGAAGTTTTTTTAGTAACGGATACACTTTACTCTAATTCAAACTTATCTCAAAACATATGCGTTAATTAAGGGGCTACCATGGGCAGAGGACTTTCAATCTGAAGCTGTAAACTTTCAGTTGTTGTTAAAACCTATTTGCATTAACATAGCTGTTCTAAACGAGCTGTTATCTAATTTTTTCTTTTACAATTTACTGATATAGAAGTTTATGCTGTTAAAGTCTTTTTTGGCCTTTATTTCCATATTTTTCACTTAAGACAAAATACCTTCGATGACTTATTAGATATAGTAATAAATAATACCTATTTAGATGTAGTTTCCATATCAATTTTGTGTTTTTACTGTCATGTTTCTAAAAAAATATAAAAAATACCCGTAAGATATTTTGAAATTCTGTTCAACAGAGTCAATGATGAAAATATGTTTTTTTTTTTTTTCATAATTTGACATCCAGTTTTGACTGAGTTATAAGAACTTAAACTTCATCTAAAACGTCTGTTATGGGCATGGTAGCCTTAACAAACACAGCCAAAACCTTCGCAAACAATGACTTTAAACCACTACACGTCTAAATCTTGACAGTATTAAATAAATCACTCAGATTATGGAGATTGTCTAGCAAATTTAAATTTGCTCGGAATCAGAGTAACTAGAGTTAGAATATTACGGGAGGATCGTGACTGGGATTACAAGTGGTTGGAAGCCAGATTACAGAGAATGACTGAGTAAAAACAGGTCAAGAGTGAGTCGGAGTCGCGCACCGGGGGCTCCTTATGTTTACACATTAACGCTGGATAAACACTTACTAAAAAAAGGATATAGATAAAATAATGTCGCACGTTAAATAAAAAAACGGCAAAGTAAACCTCGAACAAGATGGATGACTTGAAAAGACGGTTGAATTATTGTGTTATAGCGAATTTAAAGAAGGAAGAAAGAAAGAAGAAAGAAAGAAACTACATTTATTCGTGACAAACAGATGAACAAAACTCAACAAAATACTGACATCTACACAAAATACCTGTCACGAAATCGATCCAACTCAGCGTTATACTGGTGTTAACACCAGCGCTTGGAATTAAAGTGTATTAGTAATTATTTTTTACCTAAGTATACTTAGTTAAATAATTATGATAGTTAATGTCTCAATGTTTTGGCTCTTAAATTGTTTACCTTACCTTTGTTATTATTTATTAGGAAATTTTAAAATAATATTTGGCCTAAAGAAGCGACCGTTTTAAAATACAGACAGTACATACAAAATAATGTTTTTTCGAGGTATTAAAGTTAATCTGTTAATCCGTTAATCTTTTTCCGTTTTAAGGTAGTTAATTTTCCTTTTCATAATATAATGGTTCGTAATTTCGTATAGTAAAAATAAGTACCTGGATGATCGAACTTGGCTCGGTATATTTTTTTGGGAAGTTTTCTAAAAAGGAAACCTTAGCTAGATCGATTTGTCGCCCCGGAAACCTCCGGCTAAATTTTATTTTATATGCTAAATTTTATTATAATCGTTGTAGCCGTTTCCGAGATTCATATTATATATAAGGTAAAGTCACCAATCGTCAGCCAGAAACCAGTAGTCGACCTTATATGAGTGTGAAGAGTGGGAAATATATCTTTCGTACTCTTCCCACTCATACAAAGTATAGGCAGAGGCCGACTACAGGTGTGACTTTACCCTATACGAGAATTTCCTGTTTAAAGGTATTACATAGATAAAATTATAACATTTATAACTCTTAAAAGGTACGAAAAAAAGACCAGCGACAAAACACATTGATGAAAATAACCAAAAGGCTTTTTACCCGTTTCATATGGTGCTCGCAAGCGCCACTGAGGGCCCTTCCCAGATGCACTACGGTAACTTACTAGCGTTTCTATCCGTTTCGTTTTTAAACCAATCGCGTCACTGGAAGATCACGTGACTTTTCGTATCACGTAATCTAGCAGTGACGCGATTGGTTTAAAAACGAAACGGATAGAAACGCTAGTTAGCGTAGTGCATTTCGGCAGGGCCTTTGGTAAGAAAAACGTTTCGGCAACGTGTGAGTCGCGATACGGAACCCTAAAAAGGCCCCCCGGATGAAACGTAATAAGATTAAGAAGCACCATAGATTTACATTTAGTAATTCGGTTAGAACTTTCATTTGCCATTTGTATTGGGTTTTATTAGGAGACACTCGAATGGTAGGTGCTCTTGTTATAGTGGCTCTCCAACTAGTGAAGGTTGGCAGTCAGTTCCGCATAATTTTATATTTCTCTAGGTCCTTAGTAGATATGTATAGTTTATATTAAGTACATACATACATACCGTCACGCCTTCATCCCAGAGTGGGGTAGGCAGAGCTATAACACAACAACAACAACAACAACACAACAACTCTAACAACAACAACTTGTTGTTAAATCTGTAACCAAATTTTTCACAAACAGGCTAAGGCGTGTGTTAAGGGTCTCCCCACATCTATCGACGCGCAATCGGCGTTGGCTGATCAAAAACCTCTCTATGTCCATGCAATAAGAGTGAAAATGACGTCGTTCCGTTCGCATCGCTGAATCCGACCGAGCGGAGCTGTTTGACATTTGTTGTTTTTTCACAATTTAATGTTTTAATGTTTATTAGGGTAACAAACGGCACAGTTTAAGTAAAAGCTAAAAAAACATAATACTTTGTCTTTGCATAATTATAATTTTAAAAAAAAACAAGAGCTAATTTATAGGTTTTTGAACCTGATGGTTTAGACAATTAGGGAACTTTATTACATTAATAATATAATCATATATATTTTTAAAAATAGTGTCTCTTTATTTTAATGTATTTTCAATTTTGTTTACAGCAGTTTAAATTACGTACTTACTCGTTAAATTTATTAATTAGCAAATATTAAAAATGTGCACATTTTTTCCCTGTTATGAGAATAATTTGTTTTCCATTAAGTACAATAGTAATAAATAAGGTAACATAAATACAAACGTTCCAAACGTATACATCTTGACCCATAACATTATTAAATAAATATATAACGGGACTAAATTAAATATAACATTTTTTTTTTTAATTAATTAATTAATTAAAAAATATTATTAATGACAAATTTACGATGCTATTAGTGTTGGTCATTTACTTAAAATGAACTATACCTATATGTCAATAACGTTAAAAAACAAATTTTATTTGACATCATATCTATCAAAAAAAGGCCCAACAAAATGAACAAAAATGTACAAGTAATATTGAAATAACCCATTACATGAAGGTAATGCTGTGAACTGATTTCCCAGTCCATTACCTACAAATAACCACACGCTTATTAACGGTAATGACTTTTCAGATATTCCTTGCCGTTAAAAATAACCATAATGACTTTTATAGAAACGATGAAAAGGTGAAACCAATTTATAAACCTAATCATTTCCCGGAAGGTAATTCTGGGATCCTAGCGAAAAGGGTATGAGTCACCTGAAAAACAAGTGAAAAAGGGTATAAGTCTAGTATAGTCCGTTTATGTATATACCCTTTTTTATGAAGAGTTAAGTGGACTTATACCCTTTTTCACTAAGTCCCAAAATTAAGATTGATTTAAATTTGGCCAAGTTCTCAACACACAAAGTTTGAATTCGATTTCGGAACTCTAAATAACTCGCTGATAAAGTGACTTGAAATATTTCACGCCTCGGAAATGAATTTAAATTCATTGGTTGCTCTAAAGGTGAGCCCAATTTAACTTTTAAGGGAAACAGTATTTTAGTATAAGACAGCAATTTTAAAAAAGGCTTTGTTGTTTGTGGAAAGTTTTTGGAATAAATCGGTCATCCAGAATTATGACGGAGTAGGGAATATTCATGACTTATTTTCACAGCTTCAATATCTCATATTTTTATTCCACAAAACGGCACATGTAACTTCAACACGACATGAAGTTTGGCTTCGGCGAAAGCGCCGCAGACACCATGGTTAGCAGATCTTCGTGCAGCACGTGTAGATGGTGATGCATGGGCAGCATGAGCCGCAGCATCCGCCGCAGCAACCTCCACAGCAACCTCCGCACATGGTTATTGTTTGAGATGAGTACAGTAGTACACAAAAAATGGAGAGTTTCACAAGGAGTTTCCTAGCGAGACTAAGATCGTGGAATTTATATAAAATGTTTTTCCAAATTATTTGAGATTTTAAGATATTTTTAATCTTTTTTAATATGCGTACTTAACAGACAATTTGATTGTACAATGTAACAAACAGTGGGAAAAATCAATTTTTGAATAGCTCCCAACGCAACCAGGATAAAAGTAGCATAAGTCAACAAAGATCTCTTTCTAGCAAAACCGAATTGAACATACATACCTTCCTACCGATTATATGGCCTATCTGTTACATGACGTCACAGTGCATATCGGATCTCTCTGTCATATGGCTGTTTAATTAGCATTTTAAAATGCATGTATTCCTTGGCCAATTTTAATTTGTGTCCCGCGTTATTCAAAGATATACAGGTGTAAATGTAAAGTTATGACTAATAGTTCTGGCTAAGTAGTGATTTGTACAATTGCGTCTTCCTTTATCAAAATACCTGGTGATACACTGACGTAAATGGAAGTTATACTCTAACTTTTGATAGGTAATAGTGAATTTTAAAACACTCAAGTGTAAAAAACACGTAAGCATGAGTTACGGTTTTTAAAGGACGATGGGCAAAAATGTCCCCACCAACAGAGATGAAACATGTGCCAGTTTATAGATCTTGGCAAAATTATGTATTTTTACTATATGGCGACGATCACCATATGTATGGAGGTTTTCTTGGAAAATCATAATCGTATCGTATGGTTTTTTTTGACATGAACACATATATGGGTAATTTGCCTGGCTTGGCCTTTGTTTTCATTTAAAAATCCCATTGGTTTTGCTACTAAAATAAGTATTTTGTCTTTTTTTGGGTCCTAATGAACATATAGACATGCATCCCGTTACTGTTGTAGGGTGGGGACGGGGTCCATACAAAATTGCCCTTTAAATTAAATTAAATGTTATGTAATAAAAATATAAAAAAAAGAAAAAAAATGAATTTTGTACGGTTAAATAATTCTATATTTTAATATAAATATAAAAGCAATTGCGTCTTTACTCTGTTGGATGAGCGAAATGTTGAACATTAATTCAAGCGTACTGAAAGTTATTTTACCGATAAAACCCTTGCTTTAGATATTAAACGTCAAACATGCTGAATAATACGTTTGGAAGCAGGATTTAATCGTAATTCAAGTGACATTTTTTATATTAAAAGATATTATAAGTAAAGACGAAGTCTGAAGTTGACATGCAATATAAAATTCTGAATATAACGCAGATAATATTTAGTTGCTTAATAGTAGAACTTATAGGTTATCATTTTTAAAATATAAACGCTGATATTTATGTTTCAGTCTACTACGGCAGTATAGTAAAAAAAAACTGCTCCCTAGGTAATGAGATAATTAATTTGGTAATTTTGTCAAGGCTTTTATTATTCACATGAAAAAGGAATTTGCTCTATAGAGTTCTTGTGTGATACAAGTCTTATAAAAACGAACAGAAAACAATGGAACACGAAGCAAAAACAATTAATTAACCTACATAACATTATATTGATTAATTCGTATTTAATTAACACTCTATTGACACACCTACGCTTCTTTTTTCGCGATGTGACATAATCGGACGGTTCCAACGGAAGATCAGTGCTGGCTTTACGGCTAGCGAATGCTGAGTTAAGACCATTTTGCAACAATTTATTTTTGTATCTATGTCATGTAATTTTGTGTTCTTGCGAATAATTAATGTTGTTCTATAGACACACTCAACATTATTTAAGCATGCTGTATATAGGCTGTATTATAATTTGTGCCAATAGGAAAGACAAGCTCCAAAAAAACATAACTACCATAAACGTTAACTTGCAAAAACAGACGTAATACTTTCATTTAAGTTCCAATTCAGTTTAAGCCTATCAGCGTCATACGTTCTTAACAACCTTACCATCAGGTTGTTCTTTTGACTCAGTGATATACAGCGTGTGTTTTCGACACCTTGTTTACGCAGTTTCGTTCTAAACTTCGTGATTTATAGTCTACATTTAAAGTAGCCGCCACAGAATGGAGTTATTTTAAAAACTTTTCTATATTTCTGGCGGAGTCTCGTTTAACCTCGTTGCAATCAGGACGATTGACGCACGCAAATAAATCCACCGACCGACACTTGGACGTTAATAAAATAAGGAGGCTAGTGCTCCATCCACTGGATAGAATTATTGCCTCAAATAAAATATAGTGAGTTTGTCTCTCTCGTAAGATTGGAAATGTCTTTTGGGTTTAGAGTACATGTGCTTACCTTCTCTACGCCATTTCTTTTATTGACGTGTAATGCATAAATGCTTTTTTTAGTAAACGTATTTGTATTGATTATGTTATTCAGAGGTAACCTAGAAGGTCGTTAATTAATTATTTTAATGGTGAGTTTATTAAGTTGGTCCGTCTTATTGATAACCTCAGACTCACGTGGCTCACAAGGGTTTAACTTTTGTATCGTCAAAATATTTTTGGTCAAATGTATCATTTTCCAAATTTTATTTGCCAAACTGCTTTGTTTTCTGTAAACGTAAACATTTCAGGATTTTATAAAAACTAACCTAACCTAACCCATAGGGCTCTACGCGATGGTACTGAAATAAATTCTGAAAACATTATATAACATTAGTTTGGCAAATGAAAAATTTGGGAAATGATACATTTGACCAAAAATATTTTGACTAAACGGCAGGCTCCCGGCTCACAAGCCCACAAATCGTGGATTTAGCAGTCTGACTCAAGTTGCATAAAAAAATAACATCCTTTATATTCAAATAACACTTAAAGGCATATTTAGGAACAGTTTAAAAACGTAAATTAAAATTAATTTAACAAACGCGGGCTTAATAAGAACTAAAAGTTTTAACTCAATGTTCACCACATAATAAAAAACCTGATATACCATAGTGAAAGCGTCTGTTTTTCGACTTCCAGGTAGCGGACGATATAGACAAAAAAATCCTGGAATGCGATAAATGCAGCCCAGAAAAGAAATTGCTCATGAAGTATTTATTTATTTTTAAAACTGGCAACACAAGAAAGCAGTCAGTCAGTTGTAAGCACGGCACTAAAGACCCAAAGAGAAACAGTCTATGGTTGGTAAAAATAAGTTCATCTTTTCCTCTCTGGCCATCAAAGATAATCTTGGTTTTTATGTCTTTTCTCAAAGAACCTTATTTAACTTTTGACATCAATGTTCGTACATCCCAACAAACAATAAAATGTATCCATCGAACCAGACAACGAAACCCTTACATTTTACTTTGACCAAACCATTTTCAATCATTCGAAAAGGAACCTCCTGTATACCCTACCGAGGCTCTTGTTAACGCAAGTATAGGGTGATTTTCGTTTGCCGATAGTTCAAGTTATGTTGGAGGTTATCCCAATTCAATTGATACTAATAAAGGGAAATGATACGGATACCAATTTGTTTATGAACTGTCGTAAACAACGTTTTGCTATGTTGTAAGCAATAAGAATAATTGGTATTATAAGAAAAGAAGATGGGTTTGTCTATCTGTTTGTTTCATTTAAATGCCAAAGTTATTCTTTTATGATTATTTAGGACAAAGATAAAAAAGTTTGTGTAAACTCTGTGCCTATTTTGGTAAAATGATACTATAATGTACTTATTACCGCCCACGAAGATCGTTACACAAGTTTAACGTTTAACTAACGTGATATTTTAGATATAATATAACATCAATGTAATTCGTTTTGTGAGTTTGTTTTAAAAATATATTTATGTTGTTAATATTCATTCTTCTGTATTTACTGTTTGTACGTACTTAGGTGCTACCTCGGTCACTGAATAAACGAGTTTCTTTCTTTTATAATATTATAAGGAATCAGTGCAAAGGTTGCCACACTTTTTTTTTCAAAATAATTATGAGCATCTAATAATATGGTAATAACAATAGTACAGTAATAAGTAAATGTATTTTTATTGACAAGCAAGAAAACCCGCAAAATAAGCGCTAACTCACAATGTAACCGATAAACTGACAGAAATGTGATTAAGGGACGGAAATAAATCAGCGGATGGGGGCTAAAACAATAGCCCTCCATCCACCAGGATAGAGGACTCGCTCAAAATGTCTTATAATGTGATCAAATATACCATAAAATAATTACAAAAAATGTTTTTTGATCAACCTGTATATTTAATTTCGCACTTGAATTAACATTCATTATCATTAATGTCCTATCAGTATACCTGTCACTTTCTTATTCACCTAGGTAGAAAATGATAGCACGTGATCTTAAGGTGACATTAAATTCAATGAACTTTCGTGCATCAAGGCAAATTAGAACAAATTAATTTAATCACAAAATGAACATGCACCCGTTCACGTGTAAAAGGTTCATAATTAATATGTAAATATCTGACACGTAGGTAGTTTTCATATTATGAAACTGTTAATAAGCAGTTCAATTCGAATATGAATGACGTGGGCGAAAAAGGGCGTAAAATAGACGTTTTAATACACTGAACATGCAGAATAACAAAAAAAACGTCGTGTACTGTTTAAAGTAAAAAAAACCCACTTCCAACGCGGTTCAAAAGTGATTTCACCAATGTCACGTGAGTAGTATGTATGTTTGTACTTTTTATTGCACATACACAATTACAAAACATTTTGCATAACCATAGATAATTCACATAGGCGAATGATGAGGCGGGGGATGGGATAGTATGTTTAATAAGAAAAATAAATCAAAAGTACTTAATCGAGGAATATTCTTCAATCGGCCATCTTGCTTTCATTAGGTTACCGGTATCACTAAACGTTTTAGCAATAGGTTGAAAGGTTAATTTTTATCAACCCTACTTCGTAATCTAAAAATTATATACATTGAAGTGATCTAATAAACTGGAAATTGCTTAAAGTGTCCTCCATACTCAACGCCGCAGAAATTTTAATTCACCCTGTATACATATTATTATACAGCACTGTTTGCAAAGCAATAAATTAACATGTTAAAAATGGACTCACTTTTATGTATTTATTTTGCTTACTTTTTCAATCTTAGTTAACTGCGTGCCCTGAAGGTATACTTAAATTACGTATTGATTTTCTTGCTTGAGACTTTTATTCTATTTCAAAGAAAAAAGGTTCTACATATGAACGTGGGACATGTTACAAATGAGCTGGCACCTGAACCCAGCGCCTGCCGCCTATCATGAGTGTTGGCCTAGTGTCAATATTGAGAATATCGACAAACAACACACAAAACAGAATATCGATGTTTACTGTGAACATATACCTAATGCATAGTGTTACACGGAAAATATCGAAAAGGAACATCACTAATTTCGGGACGCATCCCTAGCGCGTTTGACAGATAAAACTCGCTCTCGAAGTTTCCTTTTTGGCGCCATTGTGTGCTCTCTATAATTAAGTTGTGTTTGTCCTAGTAAATAGTCTCTCAAACCAATTTGTGTTTAATAATACTGTAGGGTTTTAGGGACTTATTTATGTATGTATGTATGTAAACTCTTTATTGTACAAACAGAAAATAACAAAACAAAAATAAACAGAAACAAAAAAGGTATGTACAAAGGCGAACTTATCCCTATAAGGGATCTCTTCCAGTTAACCTTTGAGCGATTGAGAGAAGAATAAAAACAACGGATGGCTAAACGTACAACATATTAAAGATACCGAAGATTAAAATAATAATAGCAAATAAATATGTAGGTATAATAAATATGTATATTAAATAGGATAAATAAATAAATATATACATTGTATGTACATATATATATATATATATATATATATATATATATTCATATATATATATATATATAAGTATGAAAGGAAGAAAGGACGTACAGTCTTAGATCAGGAACAAGAGTCAAGCCAGTACCTCTTCAGCCTAGATCTAAGTGAAGCAACAGATTGTGATTGCCTGATATCAGTTGGAAGGCTATTCCATAAACGAACAGAATGTACCGAGAAGGATTTAGAGTAAGATTTGGATTTGCTAGCATTATTTATATATATTTTTTATAATTATGGGAATCAAGAGTCCTTTATTGTACTCTAAAAACGTCAGAAATCAAGCAGACAAGGTGTTCAAAAATATATGTAAACAATAAACTTAAGTTCTTGTGTTTTTGAGCACCGTATTTGATACATTTAAAGACGACTGCCATCTTTCCAAAATAACCTAGTCACAAAATAATAATTATTGACAGTCTAGACAAATACATTACATGGACTGTTAAATTTCTCGAAGCAGAAATAATCCTTATTTGGAAGTCAGATAAGGCATTAATAGGGATTATACAATCATAACGTGAAACAGATTTCATACTTTGAAAAAATGAATAAAAGTATGTCTTACATTGAATGCTTTGTCAAAGTACAAAAAAACATTAAAATTGACAAAAAATATAGTAAACAAATTTAAATCAACACAAGTCAAGATTACAATAAAAATAAACAATATTTAGTCGTGAAAACAGAGCGAATCATAAATTATCTTGAAAAACAGAACGACGTAAAACTATCGACATTTCCCATCACTTAAGGCACTCACGTCACGTGCTTCGCTTAAGGCGCTTTTGTTCCAAAAACGCAGATTAATCTTCGAGCAACCGATAACGCGATATGTAACACGATCCCTCGAAAAGATTCGCCTGTAATATTCGCATCGTTTTCGGGAATAAATTGAGCCTTTACGTGAGAATGTAGCTTATTAAAATAAATACTTTTCCGGGAACGGCAATTTTCGGGGCTTGTTTTGTTTTTAGGGTTCCATACCGAAAGGGGACCAAAATGCGAGTCTATTAGTTTCAGTTGTCCGTTTATACGTCAGTTTTACTTTTAAAGAGCTGTATCTTTTTAACTGTTAGCTAGCTTGCTCAGATTTTTTACATAATATAAGTATGACATTGTGTTGTAACAGTTGTTATTCTACCAAAAAAAAAGTATTAAAAAATTGTAAGATAATGAGGGTCCGACTGAGGGAGGGCTACAAGAAAAGTTTTTTTAACTAGGTTTTTTTTTATGGCATGGAGAAGGCAACGAGCACACAGGCCACCTGATGGTAAGTGTAAACTGTGACCCATATACATTCGCATTCACAAGACTGCAAGCCTAAGACTGCAAATGCGCTGCCAACCCTGAAGACTAAGACGGAATGCCTCTATGCTAGTCATTACACCGACTGTCTTATCCCCAAACCGGAACACGACAATGCGAACACTGCTGTTTGGCGGTAGGTTAATGGATAAGATGGTGGTAGCGATCCGGACGGACCCTGCACAAGGTCCTACCACCCGCAAAACATCCGTTTTATCCATTTTATTGTCGAAACGCTATACATTCAAGTGTCAAAGGCCATTGTGTAAGTTTGTAGGTATTTAAAATATAATTGTAAATTTTGTTATCATGGTTAACCTCTAAATACACTCTAGGTATCAATAAAGTATGGTAAGGTCAGGTAAGGTTAGCTGGAAGAGATCCCTTAAAGGGATAAGTTAACCTTTGTACGTTCATTTTCTGTAAATGTTGTATTTTAATTTATGTTTTTTGTACAATAAAGAGTTAACATACATACAAACAATATTTTTAAATATATAGGCTGCGATGCACTTGAAAGTATTACGTTATATGAACAAATGGGTTTACTTTGATTAGATCTATCATATACCACTTTTAACAACACTATTCACTCTATTAAAAAGGCTGCAATAAGAAAAAAATACTTATAAATGAAAAACCCTTTTACCGTTTATACCCAAACCCTGCATGGTGTGAAACCCTGACTGTGCACTTAGATTGGCAATCAGGATGTTAGGGAAGCTAAAAAAATCAATAAAAAATGCGATAACGTTTCCTCTGCTCTTAAATCAATTATCCGACCTTAGTCCGTTTTTTTTTCGATGTCATGCCGTATAGTTGCCGGCAAACTTCTTGAACACGTAACCTTGCTTGCGCAGAAGCGATTTTTAGGTTTCGTTGGGAGGAGGGCCGCGGGCGGCGGGGGAGCACGCACCATTGGTCAATCAGTTGACGTTTGCGTCCCGCACCGCGTCCACGTCCCTCTGCCTCCCGAGTCCACTTGCGTGCACTGATAAAGCCGATTGTTATCATTAATTTTCTTTTTATAATTTGATATTGATTTTTGAATCAATTTGAGAATTATATTCATGATATTGATGATAGTCAAGAAACAATGACTACCTCCAGCTCCCCTGAACCAAGACCTAGTCCCAGCGCTGGTATTGACTTAATGGAAGGAATATCCTTTTAAGTTCAAGACTAATCTATTTTAAATAGTTTCCTGTATTTTTTAGTGTTATTCTAATTATAATATAAACATTTTTTTTTCACTTGTGTATCATTTATCCTAAGATTTGAAAATATTCTGTAACAAAAATTAGGTACTTTTTTTTGCACGTATGTGTACGATGCGCGAACTTTCCCCCACTACCTCGCCTAATTTTCAAGAAGTTTGACGGCAATTATACAAAACCGAGCGCACGTGTCCGACTCGCACTTGACCAGTTTATTTTTTTTAAAAAATAAACTGGTTATCGTCCAATTTAATCAATGTGGGTCTTATGAGGCTTACCTGTGACACAACGCTTTTTTTTTAATACAAGATCTCGTTCAGATTCCTATTAAATCGCAAAACCCACGTTATTTATTCATACTACGATACCAATACATGTAAAGCAAGACTATATACGAAAGCTTGGCGGCAAATTATGTACATCAATTAAACTTTGTTTATAACTATAAGTTGGCACTAGAAATGAGGATCTGCCACCTACCAAAATTTAGGGGCCTTACCCCCATTGGTATGGGCAGGGGGAAAATTTTACTAAGCGAGAGAAGTGTCATGTTTCATGTCCCCCAATGTTTTTTTTTAAATAGCTTAAACTAAAGGACGCCCGCAACTTCGTTCGCGAAGAATTAGTTTCCCCCCCCCCCACTATTTTAACCCTATAGGGGGTGAATTTCCAAAAATACTTTCACAGTGCTCACTTAAATCATGAAAGGAACCCCTGTACCGAACTTTAAGTTCCTACAGTGTTTTTCAGCTACGATGAGTCCTGTGACAGCCGTATTTCGTAATTTCAATCACTTACTATACTCACATGTGAGTTATTTAAAAATAGGCGATTCATTATTAAAATTTAAGAGTCTGAACGGCGTCGCTAGGTGTGTACCAGTGTAGTTTTTATGTAAAGTTAATGAAACAAGTGAAATACGTGTTCATATGAGCTGTCACAGAACTCATGGTAGCTGGAAAACACTGTAGTCACACTAGTTTCGGCTGTGCGTTGATATCTAAGGGCCGTATTAATAAACTCATCTTGACTGCGAGGCCCGTCACAAGTTTCATCAAAGTAAACGCCAAACCATAATACTCGTAGAACACTGTCATTTTTGACGCATCTCGAGACGAGCATTAGAATTGAGATCAGTTTATGAATACGGGCCTAAGTCAGTGAGTCAGGTTGGCCGTAGATATATAAGTAGATAGATGAAAGCACATATTTAATTAATTATTATAACTATAAGGAAAACTTTTATGACAAGAATTGGAGATACGGGTAGTTAACGTGATAATTCTTACTAAAAATCATCTTTTTTTTTTATGGTATAGGAGGCAAACGAGCAGACGGATCGCCTGATGGAAAGCGATTACCGTCACCCATAGACACCTGCAGCACCAGAGGAGTCACAGGTGCGTTGCCGGCCTTTCAAATGAGAGTACGCTCTTTTCTTGAAGGTTTGAAGGTCGTAACGGTCCGGAAAAACTAAGACTGATCTAAGACTGCACCAACAACTAAAATAGAAAATTTAGGGCATTCTTGTTGTTTTTTTGAAATCGTTTTTTGTTTATACTAACGACTTCGGAACCATATACTAAGCATGAACCGACATGCTTGTACCCTGTTTTTTTAAGGACAAGCAGAAAGCAAACCAACACAGGATTTCTCAGGACTGCAATTCTAAGACTCGAAATGCAACGTATCGTAATACAACAAAGCGCATACTGTCGTTGGCGTTAGGCTCAAGGATTAAATAGTGCAAGCAATCCCGGCGGACCCTCATCACACATGCCCTTGCTGGATTAGAACCCGTGAGTACTAGCTTCGTAGACAAATTATAAAGCCTGAACTCAGTAAGTTGAAGTACGTAATGAGTTACACACTCGCGACGTAATCAATCAACGAGCTCCGTCGCTAACAGCCAGCGCTTTACACTGGGTTAAGGAGACGTTCGTATTATAAATAATAATAATATCCAAACGACTGCGCCATTTTTTTTAATAATTCTTTCATTGTGTGTGTTATTGTCAGGATAAGGTTTGTATGACAGTTTTAGCCGGAAATTTGTTGCTGTCTCGTCAATAATAATATTGGACGTTGGATACACATTTTTACTATTGCCACGCAGCAGTGTTCGCTTTGTTGTGTTCAGGTGGAGGGTAAGACAACTAATAGAATTACTGGCATAGAGGCGTTACATCTCAGTTTTTAAAGTTGACAAATACATCTGCAGTCTTCGGATTGCAGTCTTGAGAATGCAAATGTGTATATATAGGTATACGAGATGTAGCGATAAGATTGCCTGTTGTTTACCATGTTACATAGAATTGTTATTGTTTGTTTCAAATTGTAACTCTCTCTGGTGTGCATGCAACAAAGAAATAGTATTGTCTATGGGTTTTAAGACCAAATTATCATCAAAAAATCTGCGTACTCGTTGTCTACGTGTATGCCATAAAAAAAAACAACGAATTAACCCCACTTCGGAGGATTGTGAAGCTGAAAAGTTCCATACAATATTCGGTAAAGTTCGATCCAATTTTTGAATTAAATGTTGTAAATATTATCAAAGACAACATATAACAACAATTATTCTTAAATCGTAGGAAACGGTCTTTATTTAAGGGGTGAGAAACGTAATCGCCTGAAGCTAAATTTGTTCGGCAAATTGCTAACAGTTTAGTAGACTCACTCTGTATTATTACTGACGAGGCTAATTTACTAAATGAATATTTTGAATTTTGAATTTACTCGTTCCGCTCTTAAGCTCGCGGTTTTTTTCCAGGTTATCCTTGCTTTCGCTTACGCAAGGTGGCGCTTTACCCTTGAAATTATAACGTCGCAGCCGTCGCCTTAACTCTTGTGTATGCTTCATTACCCAATCTGCGAACTAATTACTACCTACGCACCGCAAAGTTGGAAATTACATAACTTTCCCACGCTTTGAACGCGTTTTTGTTCAATGATTGGACGTCACGAGTGTAAGCGTCAGAGGTGTTGTTAATGTTAATATACAATGTTGTTGGTCTCTTAAACTGCAAAAATAAATTAGTTTAGTCTGGGAATTCGCTCAATTTGTATTAAAAAATATTTTTGACGTTATTCTCAGGGTGTTTTCTAATTGACATTTCATGCCAAAAAAGCGCAGGCCGCTTCTCTAGACACGCCGCGATCAATGACATTATCCGCCGGTCTCTTGCCTCCGTCAACGTTCCCGCTTTACTGGAGCCAACCGGTATCGCTAGGGACGACGGCAAGAGACCTGACGGTATGTCTTTAATTCCGTGGAGTATGGGGCGAGTGCTAGTGTGGGACGCTACTTGTGTAGACACCCTAGCCTCGTCACACCTCCGCGGAACAGTAAATAAACCAGGCGCGGCGGCTGAGGCGGCCGAAACAATGAAAAAGAATAAGTACAAGGGTCTCGGCGCAGAATATAACTTTGTTCCTTTTGGCGTCGAGACCCTTGGTTCGTGGGGACACGGTGCCATTAGCCTTTTTAAAGACATGACAAAAAGGCTAATTGAAACAACCGGTGACCACAGAGCTGGCAGCTTCCTCGGACAGCGTATTAGCATTGCTATACAACGAGGAAATGTTTCATATTGATTTATTTAAAATTGTTTATAACTTCGCAGTCAACTTTAATATCAGCGCCATTTCAATCGATGGATCGACGATGCATTAATATTTCATCTTGTCTGGCTAATTGTGGAATCCATACGGGTGTCTGAAAACTTTACCAACCAAGTTACAAAACTGGATCAACTCAAAGTAGAACCATCCGTTATTTGAAATTGTATGCAGTTCAATTATGGTTGAAATTGGAATGGTACATTTTTTACTTGTGACGATTTAGTCCCAAGAAAATGGTGGGGATGGTTTAAATTGGCATGCACCGAAATACATTACATTAAAAATTAAACCGTAAACGGACGGCTTGAAAGTTCTATTTCAAACTTAAATTATTAGTGGTTACGTTCATTTGCATTGATTACAAAAACGTATACCAAATTAGATAAAATCGATGTTAGCATCGATATTTACTTGAAATTAAGAATTATTACTAGTTGAAAGTATTAAAGGTAAGTAAGTATAAATTTACACTTGCTCCTTATACTGTAAAACATACTGTAAACATTTTAAAATATGTCTTTTCTTCAATGTGATTCTGTTCTGTTAGTTCCGAACCAGTAAAATTACTATACTCGGCTTTCTTAGCTATTCTGTGGGCGGTTTTCCAAAAAGTGTGTGTTTTGGGTCCGTTCGGATCGCTACCTCCATCAATCTTATCCATTAATCTACCGCCAAACAGCAGTGTTCGCAATGTTATGTTCCGGTTCGGGGATAAGACAGCCGGTGCAATGACCAGCATAGAGGAATTCCATCTTAGTCCTTAGGGTTGGCAACGCATTTGCAGTCTTAGGCTTGCAGTCTTGTGAATGCGAATGTCTATGGGTCACAGTTTTCACTTACCATCAGGTGGCCTGTGGTCATAAATATTCTTTGCTTAACCGGATAGCTGGCAACGCATAGTATTTTTAACCCATCTCTCTTTCCAATCCATCGCCTAAACATAGAAACTTCCTTAGCCGTAAATAAACCGTAATAATTCCGTTTCCTCTACTCCCCGTGCAAAAAAACATAACTCAGTGTAAGCTGTTTGTTTGAATTATAGCGTGTGTTTTATTTCCCCCCTATTTATCCGCTTTCGTATAATATTCCCATTTCATGGGGAATTATTGTAATCCACATTCGGTGTACTTGCTGGGAAATTTCATTTTGTCCTCGGCGGGATGAAAAATGCTCCGTCCCACTTACCGGGATTCTTTGCATAACTAAAGGCAGGATTCATAGTGAGGGCCTGCTTTCATTTGCACGGTTTGAATACATGGTAGGTTTTTTGTACCACTTTAGGCTCGATTCCAAAATATTTTTAAAACGATAAAACCTCTGACAAAATTTGACTTACCTGAGCTGTTATTGTTGATTGTTAATTTATTCCAACTAATTAATTTTTGATTTCTGATTCATCTTACGGGTTGAATGTGAAAAATGCTTGTAGAATTAAGTCCGCCTTTTGTTTTTTTTTTGCGTTATAATGTATGAAAAAAAAACGGCCTGACCGTAATAAAACCTAGCTAAAAACCATTTTGATTAAAATAGCTTTCTTTAGAAAAAACGCATTCAACGTTTTCATTGGTCTTTTTGTTTTGTTGTGGTTTTTTTTTTGTTTTTGTTGTTGTTGGTGTCAAAAGCGAGGCTGAGGCTAGCAATAAAAAATGCAGAAGTTAACTGCTGTTTCACTACAACTTTAAAGTTAGAAAAAGACAACAAAATTGTGCTTCTTGCCCTACAACTAAAGTTAAAGTAAGACCAATCAACTTCTGCGAGCAAGCAACTATACCTAGTCTATTTCTCCCAAAGTAACCGAATATCTAATGTTAAGAGTATGTTATTGGAAAACCCCTGAAGCGATAAAGCGTAGGAATGTAGATTAACAGCTTAGCGGACAGTAATGAGAACTCCAATCTAATCCACTCAGGTAAATGCCTATCTATGAAAGCAAGTACATTTGAGAACCGATTCCCCATAAATAGCTCGGATATGCGAGGTGCCGATCTGACCACAAACACTTACGATCAAGGTTTGTGTAAATGTGTGTTTGCACTCAACTACCCAGTCTGCAAAGCCAGTAAAGGATTGTCTTTGCCCACAGATATTTCAGGTAATCTTCTGCTATTTCTTTACGTTGTAGAATATAAATATTTTTTGATAATTCGATTTGTTTCTATTAAATGATATATCAAAATCTTGTTAGATCTGTAAGGACTGTAAGTTAGAAATCTAATGCGAATGCGGTCGGAGGTTTCCTACCATTTTGACTTACCTGCATCGACAACAAAATACACCCAAAATGTTAGTAATAGAATTTGTTGACTTCTTGATATTATGATTGCGATAAATATTTTATTTGTGCTTATCTTCATACACGAGTACGTACGTAAGTTTTAATCAAATCGAACAGGGACATAGGCGGTCATTTTCATTAATTTTAATAGATTCGTTTTTTTTTGTTTTTTTTTATTATTCACGTTGTTACTTGCTGTTGTCCGTGACTCCGTAGAAGTTTATCGACTTGCGATAAAAACTACCTTTATGTCGTTTCTCGGGTTAAAGGCTACCTCCATACCAATAGAAATCGATTCTTTGGTTTAGGTCTAAAAGCGTGACAAAGGAAAAAGTTACGTTAAAATTTTTTTTTTATTTTTTTTTTATTTATACATTGCAAAATAGCGCCCCAAATATAATTGCGGGTTGTATTTACCTACACATAACGTGCAATTATAGTTTTGTTGTATTCTACTTTGAATTGAGATGATTGGTTGACGGGCCCTTTTTAGAGAAATTTCGAAGAGGTTCATCAATTTTGAAGAACTCCGAATCATGTATGCTAGCACCTACTACCTATAGACAACGCGGCCATATTTGTATCATGGTTTTAGTACTATCTATTTGAGTACTTTGTTGTGGCTCAAAACAAGTGCAAGTACTGTACTATAAATACTAGTCTTAGTAAAACCGTGAACAAGCGTCTGACATGCAATAACTGCATTGTTTCCTATCTTACTGGATGCATTTAAGCAATGGTCTACTGAGACGGCACATGGAGGAAAATAAAAATATATTTTAAAGTATAAAATATCAGATAACAACAAAAGGGAACAAATAATTTGATTTTACGATTTTGTGTTGATTCTACAGCTATGAATAACATAATTATACATACATAATATATATATATATATATATATATATATATATATATATATGTTTTACGACTAAAATCTAAACACTGCAATCCTGACACCACAAATACGTAGCCTACTCTAAGAACTATGATGGAATGCCTCTATGCTAGTAATTTCTTATCTAATCCTCACACCGGAACACAAAATGCTTGATGCTTGGCCGTAGCAATAAGCTTTTTTTAGTTTAACGAGGCACCATTAAACCTTCTTTATGTCTGTATCTTCGTCTGTGCGTCGGTCTGGCAGGAATCTACACTATACATATGAGATGTGTCGTTTTTATGTCCAAGGAGAAGGCAAACAAGGCAGTGCATCTTCAAATTAAACTGACTCGGTCCGTCCTGTTGAGTTTGCTTGTGGTGGCCGCGGCGCGTACGGTCGAGGCACGCACACATGCAAGCGCGGTATACCTATTTTTGAAGTCTAACTATTGTTTATACTGTGACCAGACAGACATGGCTCTAAATCGGCACTTTATAACGTCAGTTCCTTTGTTAAAAATAACATTAAAACTCTTAATGAATCACTGCGTTTCAAAAGACTAAGTTAATAATTAATTAAATGTGAACGGAGTGAGAAATGTATTTAAGTTTCAAGTAGAGTCTTTGTTACTAGAATCATTTTCTTTTAAGGGGATTACAAAGTAGTTAGAAACTGTAGATTTAATTATCACCCATATATTTGAGTCAACATTTTGTTTCCGACTACTTCTTACACTGCTCTGCTAAGGCCTAAGACAAATAGCGGTATCTCAGACCAAACTCCTGTAGCAAGGGCAACCTAACTACAATCGGAAAAAGATTGAATCTGCTTTAATTTGATTTGAGATAATCGCTTGACGTTCAAGTTTAAAATGGTACGTCACGAAAGATGAGATGCGTAGTTTTTACTACTTTGGACTTAGAAGCGCAGTACAGTCAACATCTGATTATCAAGACCAAACTAAAAAACCTAATTTGGTAAGTCTACGTTCACTACAGCGGATATCCTGTTGCTAACTTCCGACTCCATCACCAAGCTCTATCCTACCTAGTTAAGCCAAGTATCGTAATACGATTACAATTCAACGTTACGATAGTTCTTATCTACTTTTCGATAATGCTGGTGTAAAAGCCATGTTTTACCTAGTACAATAGAGTCTCTGCTCTAAGCATAACATAAGCATTGCCTTCAGTTTTACTTTATGTATTGTTAACCTTAGCCCATTACAAGAACGGTTTTTTCTCTTGAATTGTAAATTTAAAACCGGAATGACAGACATAATGTATACAAAATATCCTATAAAAACATGCTGGTCATCATAACTTAGAGTTAAAGTGCAGAACCTTAGTTGTTTTTAGGACCATTGATTGAGAAGGGTATCCCTGCTACAACCATCATTCATTTTTGTGAACGAAATCTTAGAAAAGCAATGCTTTTATTGTATCTTCTATTTTAGACGGAACTCTACTTGAGCCCTGCCCAGACAAAACGTTGTATAAACCACTGAAAAGATAAAAGAAACCCAACCGTTTCTAATTGTAAATAGAGGTACATTTACAAAGGCAGTTGTAAAATAAATGGGTCATTATTCAACAGGAACTCAACTGTTCGTTCTACTATCTCAACAACTCATTAATCTTCAGAACGGACGACTCGTGAAATCTCCAGTTTTTTCATTCACTCGTTCTGTTTCTTTGCTATGATTAACTAACGATACACAGGGTGTTGAGAACTGATGAGTTTGAGCAAAAAACAGTAAAGTGTGCATATATTTTTGTATTCTTACTGAAAAGATATCTTATTGTGTCTACATACCAATTTAACATACAAAAACACACGAATAAATTTTGTCCAAACAAAGGTCTGGTCTATGACGACTTCTGTATTAAAACATATTTATAAAGAGAAGTACATACTTAAACACATAGATATCATCTATCTCATGACAAAATACATTCGACACTCAAGGATGTACCCATTTCGGGAATCCACCTCCGGACGTCAAAAAAAAACAGGATTCCTTAGTTGGTTTACAAAATAAAATATAACTCTAGACTCTTTGTAGAACATAACATGAAAATACAATGAGTTTATGACGCTCGAATGGATGCTTCTTTTTTACAATAAAATTTACTTATAGATAGTTTCAAACATACGATATAGCCACCCGCCCTCGCTTTGATCGGTTTATGTGAGTTTTCTGTGATACACATACATACATCAAAATCAGAGACAGACGCGGAAATTGTCTTTGTTTTATTATAAACTAGCGGGACGCGAGCAACTTCGCCCCGCGGCAAATTTCCAACATTCCCGGTGCTTTTTTTCTTTCTTTCATACAAACCTTGTCCTGACAATACAGCAAAAAAGAAATCAGCCTAATCGGTTCAGCCGTTCTCGACTTATGCGCTTAGCAACACATTTAGCAATTCATTTTTATTTATATAGATGTAGAGATATTTAATTTTAATATTTCTGATATGCAAACTCTCATTCTCACTTCTCTCATTCGCCAATACACAAGTCTGTGTGTATTTTTCAGCTAAATACTTTGTTAATCTTCAATAGAGCAAGGTTTTTCGTTTTTCTTAAGGTTTACACTTTTTATAGGAAACCATTTAAAGTTTATTTTAAAGCGGTTTCAGTTAATTGTTTAACAGCAGCTTTCAAATGAAATATTTTCTTTCGTAGGATTCCGAACGATGAGAAAGTGACCCCAATGTCACAGTTCCTTTCCCCATCTTACATCTTGTTATTTAACTTACCGCCAAGCAGCATTGTTTTGTTTATGTGTAGAGATAAGACAATCGGTGCATTAATACTAGTGTTGCGGCTTCCAAATATGTCCTTTGTAGGGTTCCGTAGTCAAACTGGGAACCCCATTTCCGCATTTTTTCCCCATGTCCGTCCGTCCGCAGCATAGCTCAGAGAATCGTAGCTCTTAGTAATAGAAAGTTTTAATTTGGAATGAATATACATATTAGTCACGCCAACAAAAAGTGGTACAATAAACTCTTGAAAAAAAAACATTTGATTAAATTTTTTTTAAATCAAATTTGTCGTCTAGCAGAGGATCTTCGTCTTATTCTTCGGAGTTGGCAATGCATTTGAAGTCTTAGGATTATTGTCTGGAGAATGCTAATATCTATGGGTCCCAGATCCCACCCGTTTATCAAAAGCTTGTAACTTGTATTACAAGCGGAGACCTCTTTCCAACAATATGTATTAAAAAGAGACTTCCACTTATATTACAAGTTACAAGCTTTTGATGAACAGGCCTCTGGTTGCCTGTGTGGTGGTTTACTCACTCATTGTGATAAAAATAAAGCTAATTGGATAAAGGAGAATGGCAGAAATGTATGAACACTGGCCGTAAATCAAATAACAATAAGCATTATATCATCGGATATCCTTTTAATTCTACAACGATTTTGTGTAATGTCCCAAGGAAAACATGTTGGTACTACAATGAACAAAACATAATTAAAACCGTAAAATAAATTTCGACCAATAAAAAAGTGTGAAGTTCTAAAACTGTCGTGAAAAATGGTTAAAATCATCTTTGTAGTCGGCACTAAAATTCTACTTCAGTCTTGATTTGAGACGTTACGCATTCAATGCCAAAATACTCTTAAACTCCATAATGGAGCCCACCCATTACCGTTATATCTCTAAAACTAATAAAAACATGGCATGACATTGTAACATGTTCAGATGTTTTTTTTTCGGCTTATTCTATACAAAATATAAGATTATTTGTATCCCGAAAATGCTTGTAACTCTTGTAAGATAGTTGCCGACAATTTTTTCTATGCGAACAGAATCGCAGGAAAAAGCTAGTCTCTTTTTTATTTGGACAAAGGAATTGTGTCAATATTTGCTCAGTCAGTAGTAATTAAGTCAGTCGTAATACTTAAAAAGTAATTATTTTATCGTACGACTTTAATAAAAATGGTTGTCTACTTTTCAAACTATTTTATAATAAACAGCAAAAAATGAATTCTTTTCTAAAAGTCACGTTGCACAAAAGGCTACCCGCGCAAAAAAAACCAAGTCTTCACTTTACTCTCGGACTCGTTGACTTAATAACAAAACGACAATTAAAAAATCAACGATCTAATAAAGCACTTTACTGTTGAGAAACTCTTATTAACAATCGTGATAACTGTTTTATTCAATAAAAGTGCTGTGGAAATTAAACGCTGATAATTGCCAGAGAACCGTCTTTCTTTGAGTTTTTAAAGGGTTCCGTATCGTAATTAATATTTACTTACCGATCACTAAATTTTATGGTTTAAGAAAGTTCCCCAGCAACTTTGGACACGTATAATTAGTATCTATGAAGAAACATTACCTGGGGGAGTTGCAAAAACAAGAAAAAATAGTACTCCCGGTATGTCCCCAAAATATGTATGGAATTATTCCATTTAGTTATCCAAATCCAATACGTTTTCTTCGTAACAAAACGGGCAATTCCATACATATTTTTGGGGACAAATCGGGAGTACTATTTCTTCTTGTTCAACCCAACCCAACAAACGTGCATATTTTTCCCAAATCTGAAGAAAAATCAGAGGTGTACAATTTTTTTGAAACTTCCCGCCTCCAAATTATAAGTTTAGGTTAATGGATGTGCGTTTTCTGTCATTCAGTCAGTCACCGCAGAGTTTTATATAAAATTTTGAACAAACTAGTTAAAGGATGACGTTTTCTGCTCTAAATGATACCGCATTATATTTGTTAGCTATAAAGCTTAGATGTTTGTTACTTAATCGTGCTGGAACGGCTGACCAGTTCTTGAGTGAATAGCAATTAACGACTTCTACACGGACTAAGTCGCGCGTAAAAGCTAGTACACTCATTAAATGGCGCTGTCCCGTCTAAATATGGTTAAGTGCATTAGCACCTAATTATTTTTACATAACTTATCCCTTTATTTTTACTCAACTAACTGTTACATGAATCAGCTTTTATTGGACTGCTGTGAATAGAAGTCATGAATATTCCATATAGTCCGACAGTAGCATCGAACCTTCAGAGTACATACAAGAGCACTATAAAGCCGAATTTACATTACGAAACTAGTGGCATGAAAGTAGTTCAATTTCGCGTGTAAACAATGCATGGATCTATTTCACGACACTGATACAGTTTCGTGTCGTGAATATGACTATATGGATAATACTAGTGTCATGCAACTAAATGTCTTCGTCTAAACCCAATGCAAAACTACTGTCACGAAAGCGCCTGCGCTGATAGGACCTGTGTTTATAAGTAGTGGTGAGGGCAGTGTCAAAAAGAAATTGAAATGTCAAACAAATTTTGGACAGCTCATAAAAATATAAAATTTATCAATGAATACCAGTGAAATGAGTGTCTATGGGATCCGAAACCCCCTCAATACAAAAATAAAGCTTTGATGTTGGCAAAGCCATGACACAAACATACTGTGGACTTCACAAGTTATTTTTAATGAAATGAGTCTGAAAGTAGTGTCATGAAATTAATTTCATAATCATCATTCATGTCAGCCGAAAGACGTCCACTGCCGGACATAGGCCTCCCCCAAGGCTTTCCATTCAGACCGGTCTTGTGCTTTTCGCATCCACCGCGGTCCCGCGATCCTGACGAGGTCGTCACTCCATCTTGTTGGAGGCCTACCTACAGCTCGTCTTCCGGTCCACGGACGCCACTCCAGAACCTTCTGACCCCATCGGCCATCAGTCCTGCGAGCAATGTGCCCCGCCCACTGCCACTTCAGTTTAGCTATTCTTCGGGCTATGTCGGTAACCTTAGTTCTTAGTCCTTAGTTAATTTCATAATGCATGTATCTTATTTCGTTACGTAAATTCGGCTTAACAGCTTTGTAATATTGCAAGTTGGCTTCTATTTTACCTCGTTTACAACCTGTCTAAAACTAGACCTCAGGTCTCATGTATCGTATTGCCGCAGATTAATTGCGTTAGACCGGGCCAAAGGGAATTTGTTACGTGTACGTATTTTATTAAGGCTTTCTGTAAATTGGACGAAACTGGCGGCCGGCGCTGTAAATCATGTTGGTGGTAGGTAGAAGGGTTTTTAAAGGGCAAGAAGTAGCGGTATTGGTTTACGTTTACTTTTTTTGGGAGCGTTTTTTTCACATGTGTTTTGTAATCCGAATGTATTGTTCATAACCATCGCAAGTCACTGTAGTTTCACTGAAACAATTCATATTTCAGGGTTTTTGAAATATTTAGCTGGTAAATATAGTTTGAATGAAGTGGGCGGGGCACATTGCTCGCAGGACTGATGGCCGATGGGGTCAGAAGGTTCTGGAGTGGCGTCCGCGGACCGGAAGACGAGCTGTAGGTAGGCCTCCAACAAGATGGAGTGACGACCTCGTCAGGATCGCGGGACCGCGGTGGATGCGAAAAGCACAAGACTGGTCTGAGTGGAAAGCCTTGGGGGAGGCCTATGTCCAGCAGTGGACGTCTTTCGGCTGACATGATGATGATGATGATGAAATGAAGTTTGGTTAGGTTATATTTGTTTTGTAAATACCCTGAAATAAAAACTGTTTCAGCTAAAAACACTTTGTTTGTTGCTATGATTATAAATAACAATACATTCGGACTACTTTTTTTTGTGTGAGCCAATATAGACTCACTTTTTGTCGTCATTATTAAATATTTTAAATTTTATGGGATGATAGACCTTTTCTTTAAATTATTGTAAACATTTACGTTACACATACTCTGTCTTTATTTGTTATCGTTACATTTTAGTTTCACAGAAAGGTTTAAATAATACTTTAACTAGAACAAAAACAAATCTAACTTATAGGTTCTATCTATAGGTCCCTCAAAACATTTTAAAGGTTAATTTACTCAGAAACGGAAGAGCTAACTTATGAATATTCGGAAAAATGAAACAGTTGAAAAACTAAACTTCCAACTTGCGATAGGTTACCCAATGTTACTGTGACAGTTACTGTTGATTTAAAGCAATACTTTTAAAATAAAGGTTTACCCCGATTCATAAACACAACTTAGCCGAAGCATATTTGTGAAGCTTAAAAAATCTGGAAATATTAGATATCATCAGATCAGATATCAGATCACAACTACAACCATCGCCCAACCGCTTTCGTGATTAAAAAAACTAAAGTTTCGTGGCAATCTAGTGACATCAAGCGATAATTTGTAACGACTCGACATCGCAACTAAATCTGACAGTACGTTACATCGCGCTAACGAAGTTTCTCCAGTCAGTTAAACTATAGTTCCAACTTCATCCTAATAGACTTCAGTCCCCAGGCATATCGCGCCTGGAGAGAGATCTCTCTATTAACGTTAAAGGGGCGAAAATTATATGTCAAGTGGTTAGGACTTAATGGTACCGAAAAGCTAATTAAAAAGCTATTGTTTGAATGTACTTATACACTTTTATACCAAGAGAGCTCTCCATTCGCTTATAGGATATGAAAGGAAGAGGACTTATAAACAGTTAATTGTTATAAATTACTTGCCGTTTGAACTACACTTTGGATAATTATAATTATCGCGGACCAGGCAAGAAATCGTCAGGATCGCGGGACCGCGGTGGATGCGAAAAGTACAAGACCGGTCTGAGTGGAAAGACTTGGGGGAGGCCTATGTCCAGCAGTGGACGTCTTTCAGCTGACATGATGATGATGATGATGGGGGGGAAATTGCACGAACGAATATTGTTAAGAGGTGGTGAGACAATTGATGCGTTGGGTTATCCAACGAATGCATGCAACACGACATTGCTGCATTCTAATATATCAGGTCATCTCTGTTTGGATTAAGAACTTTTTAAAATGGCTAAACAAAATTTAAATAAAAAAAAACTGAAATAGGAGAAAAAATTGGTTCAAGGTTAACAAAGTGATGAAATCTAAAATCAAAGCCGGAACGGGGATAAAATCATTTAAACAATACATTTCTAAGGTACGTTCTGAATTTTAAGATTCAATCAAGTATGTATAAAATGATTACCGCTTCAGCTTATGATTTAAACGAAAATACAACGTGGAAGACCGTAGGGACTACGTTAGGCGATACCATGCCGACAAGCTGGTTTAGATTTCTCGGGGTTTAAACTTAAGATATTCAGGGATTTCTTTTTTTCACAAAATGGTATTACTGGGGCTTAAGTTTGTTGACTTTTGTAATTGGGACGGTGTTTTAAAATTTAGGGGTTTTGGGGTAAGTAATGATTTACTGTATCCGGGGTGAAAAAAATAAGGGATGTTTTGGCAGTAATACGATCGCATAGCGCGTGTTGATGGTACCAATTTGAATTGGTCGCTGTTACAAAAAGGGGTTTTTATAAAATTGTTGATATTTTTAAAGTGAGCATCTATTCGTTAAAGTAGTAAAATGATATTTGGTTGTTTAATAATATTCTTCTTTAAATGCATCCGAGGCGAGTTATTTCAATTTTTATACCTTGGCTTACTTTTAGTACCAAAAACTCAAATCTTAAATATTAAGTATCTCCTCTCCGATATTATTTAATGCGTTTATGTATTTATGTATGTATATGTATGTAAACTCTTTATTGCACATAAACAATTACAAAACATTTTGCATCACTATAGATAATGTACATAGGCGAACTTATCCCATATGGGATCTCTTCCAGTTAACCTTGGAGTAGAATAAGCCAAGATAATGCGAGAGGATAGGCAAATTTACAAAATATCAGATAAAAGAAAAAAGAAAAATGGTACATACATCTGAAAAACAGACATTAAGAAGTAATAATATCTGCTTTAATAAAATAAATACATAGGTAATATAATATACTAATATATAATACCACATATGTAAACAGCAATTAAAACCTACAACAGGGCAAAGGAACAACACTCACGAGTCACGACTCATCCTGTACATTTAACCACAACTTCTTTAACTTTTCCTTAAATGAACCGACAGATTATGTGTTTGATAGTAAAAATAAAATAAAAAATAAACTTAACCAATGCCCTATGTCAAAGAATATCGGTTCATCCAACACGTAATTTCTCTCAACGTAGCATCGCTGGTAAACTCCTATCAGCCGACCAAAGCAAAAAGGCAGAACTGCATGTGGACTTCATACTCTTTTACTACCTTTTTCTGTTGTTAGTATTCTTGTCAGTAAAATTGAGCGCGTAATTGCCTTGTTATAATTAACTTTAAACTAAATACAGATAGACAAGTATGATTTAGTCAGTGACAAATGACTTCCTTTAGGTACCTTAATGGTGAATATAATTAATTAATCCAACCAAATGCGCTTTTAATAAAAACTCCATGTTCGGTAAATTAGGATACAAACAAGTTTTTACATACTTCGGCAGGGAAGTACTAACTATTATGTTTTCCTGAATGTTTTTATGGTAAGAGAAGACACCCTAGCACACAGGACATATTAATTTTCAAGACTACAATCTTAAGACTCCAAATGTGTTGCCAACTCTGAGAACTACGTTAGAATACCTCTATACTAGCAATTTGTTACATCTATTCAATTTGGTCTCCACAGTAAGTAATTGCCTTTATAAAGAGTATTAAGTCAAAAAAGACATTAATTGTTAGTTAGTCAGGCTTTGTCAACAAGTCCTGAAATAAGTAAATTAATGCGAGTCCTCGTTAGTGGGAAAAATCGAGCAACAGTTCCCGTGGAATTGTGAGCTTAATCCAAAAAATCTCGTCTCCACTGAGCGCTCTAATAAATAAAACGTCAGGCTCGTAGCTCTGCAACGCTACAGAATCTATTTGGAAGCACACGGTTGTTGGCTGGATGGCGTTAGCGTCGCGATTTTGATGCCATCTTTTGAAGGCAAACTGTAGTTAGTGGCTGATGTTTATACTGCTGAGGTATGTAATGGTATACCATGCCGAACAAAATAAGTTGAAATAAATACACTGTATTACCATACAGTTTCAACAGATACCAATATAAAAAAATGTTCTGTGACAACCAGGCTCAGGCCTCAGCATAGATATGCTACGAGCTGGATCAGCTGCACAGCGCTGGTTATCAGCCTGCACGTAGCTCTCGGCAATATTTCAGCGAGTTGCAAGGGAAACATTACACTACGCTGAACTTACGTAATAAATAACGTAACAATATAATATTATTAGACGTGAATGTTTCTATATTCTATTAACAGTATTTAAGCACTGAAAATAATAATTGGTCGCTTCTAACAATATTGTGATTGTTGTGCATAAGCATCTTGATATCAACTCAGACGTTAAATATATAACCCAAGATGTTAATTGAATCACTAAAGAAATTGCTGATGTTATTATCAAAAGAGAAAATCTCCTTTAGTGTGCTCTCATTTTTTTCAGGTATGTTTATCGTTGTCTTGTATCCATAGTTTAAGCATAGAGTTTAGTTCCAAACTTAGTTAATTTGTAAAGCACTGCGTCTCTTAGTGAGATTTCCTCCCGTATGTACCCAGCTACTCTACCGCCGAACATTAATTTGAAGAGCAATTAAAACTTTTGCCAAGCATTGGCCGCTTTTTAGCGCCAAAAATGTTTTACAGTTTGTAAATGAGTGATATAAACGAGCTAGAGTTACTTCGGACCCCGTGGTGTGAAATGCAGTGCTAAAAGATTATAGAATAACTTGTTACGACTTGAATAGGGGAGGTAGGGAACCATTGGGCAGTCACCTTACAAGTTTTATAGTAGTGCCCGAACCTCCCGATGCCCAATGGTCCCCTACCTCCCATACTAAGGACGTGCAACATTATTATTTTATAAATAATAATTTAGTATTTTTCCCGGTTTGTTTGTGGCACAGAGAAAGCAAGCACACAGGCCATCCCAATGGTGAGTCGAATCTGAGACAATCTTAAGACTGCAATCCTAAGACTAGGATGGAATGCTTATATGCTTGTGAATTTACCGGTATCCCCTCACCGGAACACAAGTGTGCGGACAATGCTGTTTGGCGGTAATTTAAATGGTGATGGGGGTAACGATCCAGATAGACCCTACACATCAACCACTTATTATATTTATTGTACAGGTTCAAAAGAAGCTAAAATGTAAGCTAATTAAATAAATAGGTTTAAATTTATTCAGTTTTCAATCCATGACGTCTCGCCCCACTACTTCATTTTTCATATACAATTGACGCAACCGTGTTACGTCAAGTTGGCAAACGAGCATGCGCGGTTACGCACTAGGTACTAAAACCGACTTAATACAGAAATGTAGCCAAACGCGACAAAGAACCAGCCCTGGCCGGGTCAGATCTATCTGTCTCCGGTCAAACTACACACTTACAGCATTCGCAAGTGTAAGGTGCGCATTCGTACACTACCTCAATACCAAAAATACCAAAAAAGTGCAACAATGTAGTCAAAGCAATCTATACTCTATTAGTGTCCACATAAAGTTTAAAATGATTTAATTATTATTATGCAGTTAGCTTTCTTTGGTAGTACGGAGTACAAGACGCACCTACAGTTTAGTTCATAAATATGTGTACCTACACTTTAACCGCTTTGACAATTCATATTTATGAACTCAGCTGTACCTTTGTTAGGAGATATTCTACTGATGTTTATGAGCTAAAAGTTGCCTCGCTTCCATACTGTTTTTCTTCTGCGAGACAGTTGTTTAAACTCATCGCTTTTGTATTCACAAAACCATTAAGTAATTAACATAAAACTACAAAAAGCTAATTATTCGCAGTTGCATAGCTGTTTGTAAAAAAATAAAGTAATATATTTTACGTAAATGCTTTCATTGTCACCATGCGGGCTACGACATTCTGTTGAAGTTAATATTTACTAGTTAAAGAAAACTCTTAAAAAACTATTGTCTTTCGTGTGTTTGGGACGCGGCTAAGTTTTTATGGTAAGACTGAGCGAGATCACGTCCGACTACTCTCCCTGACATAATTTACATTTTAAGGAGTGCATGTTTCTAAGTTCAGCTCTCCCACACAAATTATAACATTTCAAAGTTTCCTACGGCGCTTCGATGGCCTTATTCGAAGCGCTTGTGGATTTATTACATATTACCGACGTGTCAAAGAGCCCTCAAGTGGCCAAGTTATTGTGTGGGAGTACCATAAAAGTGGTTTTAAATCTTATGTAAGTGTGTCACTTTCCGTCTCTTCACCTAGCGGTTCCAACGGAAGATCAGTGCTGGCTTGACGGCTAGCGAATGCTGAGTTGGGACCGTTTCGCAACAATTTATCTATCTTGTTCTTTTTTTATTTATCAGATGTAATTTTGTATTGGTGAGAATAAATGTCTCTTTATCTTAATCTTTATCTTAGTATAATTAACCTAAACAAATAAGTATAATAAAGCAGAAATAGTAATACCATCAAAAAGTTAACCTATATTGAAAGTTCAAGCACTAATACTCACAAAGAGCAAATTATGCAATTGACTCATTAGTTAATTTACCCAGAGCTTGTACTGGATTACTCGTATCAGTATAATTGTGAAAGAATGAGGAAGAACATAATATAATATTTTGCCAAGCTTCGTTATCGTTAAGTAGAGAGATTTTCGCTTTCTTGCCTTGAGAAGCCCTGCGGTAATCTCGACGAACGAGAAATGACTTCATTGTAATATGAAAACTTTTTAACTTGTGCTGCAAGACAAAGCGATTAACGCTAAAGTAAACCATTTTCAAAAACGGACAAAATGTGTGGAATTGACATTAAGCGCTCGACACGAGCCGCCGGCAGTTTGCGTCAATATTTTATATTTTCGATAACATCTGTCTAATGCCACTCAGATATTTATTTATTGCGGTTAAGAATGATAATTCCAAAAAAAATATTGTATCTTTGGATGTGATTTATTAAATTTCATTCGCAGATATTTGTTAAAATAAAATAATAATTAAATAATAATTAGAAAAAAATATCACACCAATTAACGTAATCCCAAACTAAACTCTAGGCTTGTACTATCGGTACTAGATAACGAGTTAAATAAAAGATAAAAATAGGTATAAGATGTTTATTCAGTAGGTCCGCAAGAGAACGCTACTGAAGAAGCGCCGCAAGAAACTCAACAGTCAGTCGTTTTAAAGTTTTTTAGAGTCTGCGACAAGACCATCATTTCGGAAAAGAAACTCTAGAAAAAGGTCATTTTTTCAATTATCACTTAAAAGTAATTACATTACAAGGCTATAAATTAATAAATAATAATTTTGAAAACACAAATCAAATCATTACAAATGTAAGGTCAATAAAGATAAATTAAAAATAATGACTTATATAACAAGGTCTCTATGTAAGAAACGAAAATTAAAATAAGTGAATTGGATTGTTATCCAACAAGGACCTGTTGGTCCTTGCAAGCGTGAACAGACCGGACCCCACAAACAGCACCCGTTCACAAGTATGACACGTATCTTAGCCATCGCCGCCCACAACCTTGTATTCGGGAAGGTGGTTTAATGAAAATAACCTAATGTTGAACCGAGAGAGAGATGTTGCACTTTCACATCCATAATATTAATTAGTAAGTGTTGCGTATGCAATTTTTTTTTATTGTATAAATTTTATTTCATTTTATTTTATTATTTTCCCCTATTTTAAATTGTTTCTAAAATACATAAAAACTAAAATCATTCACCTTAATAATCTAAATCTGCTCTTCAAGCAATATCAAAACGTTTATCCCCACTAAAATAATGTGTTGAGCTTCAGCGAGAAAAAAATGGCAAGTCACTAGCTTTCTAAACCTCCACTTAGCTGCGCATAATTTTGGCACTATTTTTGTATACCAGCAACCTATAATAAATCTACAGTATCAAACCTCTTCTGCGGTCTGGTTTCGGCAGCTACAGCAAGGAAATATTGTTTAAGTATCGTCATCATAATAACCCCCAAATATCATTCGTAAAAGGAAACAGAATCTTTAGGTTCGTGCCGAAAATATAATAACCGAGATGGGTAAATACAGAGGTCTTACTCAAAGGGCATTCCGATGCTCAGGAAGGTTTTTTGTTGTATTGATGTTGCGAATAAATCTTCAAATTAAGTAATGTAATTCTTATTTCAATTTTGTACAAGATTTTAATTAACTTGCACTGTAAGTATGTTTGTAAGTTAAAATTTGCAAGTAAAGTTTGAACCAGTTCTTGTTAATGGAATGGGCTGAAATTTGGACCACGTATGTAAACCCGATGACAATGCAATGTTGTATCTAAGAGCTGATCTGATGATGGAGTCGGAAGATGGCGACAGGATCTCTGCTTAACATTTTTTTCTTCTAACCCAATAACTTTTGAAAATGTTTAAATATGCCTTACAGAACCTGTAGGTTAGGTTAGGTTAGGTTAGGTTCGTTTTATAACAATCCAGGAAAGTTAAACGGATTAAGAGAAAAACGGTTTTCAGATAAATGGAAATTCGGACAAACGAAACAGCGGACAAAAGTTTTTTGAACGTGATATAGGTATGTAGTTTTACAAACATTTAAAATAATAATTATGGTTTACAACTAAAGAAAATAGAGTCCTGGCGTCTGGTTCAAACGTTTCAGATTTCCAATTCCTTTCCTAATCGAAATCAAATTTACTTTACTGATAGCGTAGAGCATTGTCATTTATGAAAGGGCGACGGTTTTTTGTGTCACATGATTTTGATTTCTTAGCAATTGGGATTAAACATTAAATCAATTTACTTATTATATCGCGACCTTCGGTTGGAAAAAAAACTGTTTTAGTCTTAAAATAAAATATCAGAGTATGCTGTATTTATAGCATACTTTGTCCATTTTACAAGTAGTTTTAATGAAAACATATGCATATTTCTTTTTTAAATAAAAAATCCTATTGTTTATTTTTTGTTTGATGATGGAACTCTTTTAATGTATTTTACTTGACTACTACATAATATTATCCACAGCAGGCTATCGATGTTAGCTATCAACTAACTACCTTTTGTTATTTTTTTTGTGTATTTTATATTTTTTATTTTGTTGTTTAGCTTCAACTTTTTTATAACTTGTATTTGGTGTCAGTTTACACAAACATTAAATTTTCAGTCTTATTTTATTATAAACTTACATTTTTTTTTATTTTAACAAAAATAAAAGCATTAAAGAGGTTTGGGTAAAAGTGTTGTCATGTTTAAAAGTCATATACATTTTCAAGGTCAGCGGCCATTCGTAAAAGTGGTACATTACGATTAAATTATTCTAAATAAACATATTTTATTTTCTAATGTAATACTCTAAAGTGCATCGGAGCCGATATATTTAAATATACACACATGGGCGTACTTTTAGTTCCAAAAACTGAGTACTTACATCTTTAATATCTCCGCTCCGATATTATTTAACGCCATAAATTATATATATCTATGTTTATTTAGAGGTCCTCTAAATAACTACGTAAAAATAATCCTTGGCCGATGAAAAAATAAATTACAATTTTCTTCACACAAACTTACCCAATTTCCTTTCAACCTAAGTTGTCAGAGTGGTTTCCTAATGGTAGCTTTTACCTTTTGCCACCATCAGCCACATATGACTCAATTTGAAAATTAAAAGAGCCTTTGTTGCATGTTTGGTGTGTGAAGGACACATGTTGTATTTGACGTAAGGCGTTCAAGGGGTTAACACGTTAAAAGGCCAGTGTATCACCGCAGGGTAGCGTCCCACTCAATATCGTTTCAACGAGATTCATGCCTCGAGCCGTTTGCAATCGACACGTACAATTAATTACCATTCAGCTCTTAAATAGCCCGTACGTTGACGGTGACAACAGACCTTCAAACATGCTGTTTCCATGCGATCAAAGTTCAAAACCCCCAAGCGGTTTACGTTTTTGCAATGTTTTGCTTGCTTCTTGTAAATAAATGTTTGTTATAGAAATACCTTATTTCCAGGGCTCATTCGCCTTAGGCACTTTGTCAAATATTTCCTTATTTTCTTTTTTGATGTTTGTTTGAATTTATAATGGCGTCGCAATGGAGTCAATTATCTGGACGCATTGTGTTCTGTATGTACTTATTTCATTGAAGGTAATATAACATTAAAGCTAAAGTAGATACAGCTTTGAAATAATAATAACAAAATATGGATGTATGTACAATCATCAGAAATAATAAATAAATAATTAAACTCGGGGGAAAATCTCACATAAATTGACCTAGTTCTAAATTAAACTCTAGACTTGAACTATAGATACATTTACATACGTTACATAGAAAAATCATATTTAAATACGTAGATAGTTAAGCTTTATATACCTACACAGAAAAACGAACATTTTAGAATCTTCTTGTTTCAGAATAAAAAATAATCAAAACACGTATCGACTCCAAAGTGCTTATACATACAGTTCTTCAAAAGTCTATTATTGCTTTATGCTAACGCGTGTCAAGGACCGTATTTTACAAGGTAAAATCATATTGATTTTCATTTGTTACTGTATTGTTTTTGACTCGGACGCCATTACAAGTCAGGTAAATAAACGCTATAATAAATCGTTATCAATACGACAACATGAAAGGAATAAAATCAAATGAAAATATTTATTTAAGAAACCAGAAGAAAATTACAACTACATGACGGAAGCAATATGGTTTTGCCGAGAAGAAAAGAGCCCCTGGTTCTAATATGGCTGCGTTTGTCGCGTGACAAAATTTAGATAAAACATACGAGAGTGACGCACCTATTATCCACATTTTGTCACGGAATAAACGCAACCATAGTAGGCCCCATTAGGGCCCCTGGTATAGCTATATGAATCTAATTTAATATCTCTAACCAATACAGCTAAAGTAAACAAGACATCAAAGCAATTGAATCAGCGAATAATAGATGAAATCGGTTTAGATCCAAAGTTTGCACAAGGCTAGAACTAACATTAAACTATAAATCCACATCCTCGACATTTTAGTTGGATTTTAAACCTCTTTGACAAAAAGCTGCTAGTGAGTTGATAGCGTATGAGAGTTAATATTTTCTGTTTTTAAAAGGTTTACTGGAAATATGGATTTGACTGTGTTTTGTGTGAGTTTGGTGACGAATGGAAGGCAGATTCATCGTATATTTAGTTTTTCAAGTTCTGGTTGTTTTTTTTTAAATATTGCAAGCCTTTCAAACTAGATTTTTTTATTGGAATAGGCAGAAATATTTAAAATATTATGCGCATGGTGACTATAAGAGCTGATCTTGTGATATAAAAAATAAACAGCTTGTAAACTTCAAAAATAATTACTGATTTTGCATGTGTGTGTGTGTAGTTTATTTTAATAACATTGAGCTTATTTAAAACCTATTAATTGTATCTCCTGTTAGTTAATGCTCATTCATTGGATTTATTTGAGCAACGCGGGGCGTTCAAACGGATACGTGATTACCCAACACATACAGATTCAATATTGCCTGAACTCGATGGGCTTACTTAACACTTCGTGACGTCCCATTACCTTTATAAATGAATTAATACTAGATTCTGCCTTTGACTTTGTCTGAGTCGAATTCTTACTTTTGACATCCTTTCATTTTCCAGGGATGATAAGCAGCCTATGTTACTCAGAGATGATGTTACATTCTGATGGTATAAGAATTTTGGAATCAGTCCCGTAGTTTTTAACTTTATTTGTTACAAACATACAAATATATAAAAATACAATTCTTATTATTATAAGGCCTAAGTAAAAAATTTACTCTCCCGTCAAGAGGTGATCGGTGACGCGGTAGCTTAGTCGGTAGTGACCCTGCCTACGAACCTAGCGGTCCCGGGTTCGATCCCCTGTACGAGAAAATATTTGTGTCATAAGCGCGAGTATGTGTTCCTGAGTCTTGGGTATTTTCTATGTATATATTTATCTATATAAGTATTTATATCGTTGTCTAGTACCCATAGTACAAGCCTAGAGCTTAGATAGGGACTAGGACAATTTGTTTGAGATAGCCCCCTCTAGTTATTTATTTATTTTATTTAAAAGACGTACGCAAGTACGTCGTAGTTCGCGATACGCAACCAAAAGCAATCACGACGCGGAGCAAAATACACTTTAGCTAGTAAAAGTAAGGCACATTTTCATGATTTAGAGAATGTGTTAGTTACGCGGTATTGCACAGCAGTACACCGACGACAGCACTGCTACGCTATACTATTGCAAGTCTACGTATCAATCACACCCTAGGATGGATCCTAACAAGACACTATTCTACTAGGTCAAACTATTATTACTTTAGACATGTTATTGCTTTGTTGTTAACTCAACTGCCATTTACTGTCTTGTATTTACTATGTTTTTTTTTTTTGGCTTTGAGAAGGCAAACGAGCACACAGGCCACCTGATGGTAAGTGGTAACTGTGACCCATAGACACTCGCATTCACAAGACTGTAAACGCGTCTTTATAATGTGTCTAAATTAATATTGCCGTACGCGTATTTAAAACAGTAAAAACCCAGCAATGCGACTAGTGCTACGGCGTAGCCAGTAGTCCCATTTTTCTATGTAGCAAAGGTTAGCTACGAAATGGCTACGAACAACAGACCCGACTGAATGTGCTAGTGCCTACGAGGCCTAATATGGCTGCGTTTATCGTTTATTTATTAAAAAAATCTGGATAAGGCATCCGTCACCTTTTGACACGTAAATAAGTACAGGAATGATGGATGCTTTATCCACATTTGACACGCGATATAGCTGCCATACTAGGCCCGTAGGGCCGAGATTCTAGGACCACCATTATCATCTTTGACCTGTTATCGTATTATCTATATTTTGGTAGCTCTTATTTACTTGACAGTAATGGCGGCCACAATACCATAACAGGTCAAAGATGATATAGTTTTACCGCCTAGAATAGAGTCCCAGAACTGGATGTATAACGGCATATTTCGTTATTGACGACACGCTGGCCTAGTTGGTAGTGACCCTGCCTACGAAGCTAGCGGTCCTGTGTTCAAATCTCAGTAAAGGCATATATTTGTTCCTGGAGTCATGGATGTTTTCTACGTATTTAAGTATGTATTTCTCTATATAAATATGTTTATCATTGTCTAGTACCCGTAGTGTAAGTCTAGAGCTTAGTTTGGGACTAGGTCAATTGGTGTGACGCTGTCCCGAGATATTAAAAATGAAACAACCGAATCTGGCCCTGTTTAATTAAGCTTTCCCCTTTCTACTAATATCATGTGACAGAGAAAGTATATTACATACGCGGCTTTACACAAAGACGATCTGGCACACATTTGCCATACGAATGCACTTTATCACAGAAAAGTACAACGGGAAACGTAGGACATCTTCTACAATTCACTAAACTAGAGATGGGAACATGTCGATTACATTTAAATAAAATAAAATATATAATGTCAGGGATCAATCTCACAAAAAATAATTAAGTAGAAAGTATCCTAAAATGAGATTCTGTACAAAAAATATATGCTGGGATCAACTTTTGTTGCCTCCTTTTTGCATATTAATTATCTGCTTATCAAGTCGAATCTACTGAGTCCCATCACGATGAGTCTCGTACATTAAGTAGACCAGTTACGTGTCGCCACCTTCCAACTCCATCATGAAATTAGGTCTTAGATACCAAAATATTGCATGGGCATTGGGTTTACATTACATGGTTCAAAATGGACTTGGTGGATTTGAAGCGGACAACTTATTTACATAATGAAATAGTGCAAGTTAAATAAAACCTTGTAAAAATTGTTACTAAAGTTGGATAATGTAGTGAGCATCGTAATATATTAAAAACCGTTCCATTCAAAACGATCTCGATTGCCTTATTTTTTTGAGTATCGTGGTTTAATTAATATACTTGTAAAAAATTTTTCGGCGCGAACAGTGTGTGCATTTTTAAAATCTATGATATTATTTAAGAAAATATCATTTAAGCAATGCGTAACAAATCCTTACTTTCATATCTGATTTATAACTTAAAGATTTGCGCCTAGAAGTCAACAATGAAAACAGTTGTCTACGGCGAACGGAATTTAGCAACAATGACACTAAAAAAAATTACGACATGTAGAGTGCACACGGTCACTCAGGCCACCTGATGGAAAACACAATATATCGATACAATTAAAAACCAATAAATGCAAGAAGTACATCACTAGTTAAGCAGACCGTGGGAACCAGTCCGCTCAAGCATTATTTGAATCGGTGATCCGTGGGCACTGGGTAGGTCTTCTTCCGAACAGCATGTAATGTCAATTGGTCAGTCCAGTAAGAACAAAAAAATATTTTTTTGACCAGTATATTTGGGAGAACAGTCAACGGCATAAATAAGTGATCATTTATGTACCTTGTCACTTTAACGTCATGTTTGAAATGTCATACAAAATCGTGAAACTATTGAAAGCGACAAGGTACAAAACTGATCACTTATTTATGCCGTTGACTGTACCTTTTTTTAATTAGCGTTGGCCAAAGAAATGGTGTACCCTTGTTTTGTCGACAACCTTTTCATCGAATATTATTTCATCGACAACGATTCATCGAAACTTTAGTACTAGTAATATTGTTTGGCGTTACCTTAATTCAACTACTATTTATTTAAATTTATCTTACTACGTGGAAATACTAATCAACGAATACTACTTAATCGCAGATTTGTTTCAAATTATCTTAATTGGTACAACTACAAAACATTGCAATTGATTTCTTCGACATATTACTTTAATACAATTTTATATGTCCAATTGCACATTTATACATTTTGCAAATTATGTAGTGTGACATACAAATATGTATAATAAAACTAAGATTTATTGGTGTATCAAAGTAGGTTAGGTTAAGTTAGGACTGCGACCCCCAAGAAAACGAACTGTTGACAGAAGTGGGTTAGGTTAGGTTAGAACTGCGACCCCCAAGAAAACGAACTGTTGACAGAAGTGGGTTAGGTTAGGTTAGAACTGCGACCCCCAAGAACACAAAAACATGACACATTACTATTATTACAATAACTTTTATTATTATTATCATAATATTATAATAAATTAGGAACACAGCTATAATCGCGCAGAGTGATTGCGTTTAGTTTTGATAGCAAAATATTACCAATTCAAATAATTTTATGCGGAATAAATACTATTACAAGTAAAAAAAAACAAATTAAAAAGACCCGAAATGATTAGTCATGACATGATTTTTATTGAAATATGTCACCTACTAATTAAAAGACCTCGGTTCAAATTACCTAGTATCAAGTCTACGACGCAATGACTTGTCGATGAAATGAAAATACTTGAAACGTTGTCTTTGAAATAATATTCGATTAAAAGTCTGTCGGCAATTCAATGGTAAACCCAAAGAAATACATAAATGTAGGTAAATGTATATCTCGCCGTTAACTTTTTTTAGTAAGTGGTAAATTTACTGGTATTCGACTATGCTTTTCTATGTTTTTGTGTTACTCTTATTCTTTTTTAATTATATTAATATCGATATTTAATTTAATCGGTTGAAGAGAGTAACATTGCTTATCAAAATTTGCGATGTCATCTATCTCATTAAACTCTTCCGTGACTGACTGAATGACTGACACACAATGCATAACGTAAATTGTTTGATCTAGAAACTTAATATTTGAGCAGAATATTCCTTGGGCACTCTAGGGCAGCAATACGCGAAACTAATTCCTTGCATAGAAAGTTGCGAACCTATCTTTAATCTCCTTGACACCTATGTTAGTTACTTATTTGCATACGATGCTGCACACTACGACCTCAATATAATATCTTATCTTTCGTCATACTCTAAAAATTATGCAGCAACCTTAGATAGAGCAAAAAATAATACCAAAGAAATTTGGGTAAAAGTTTTGTCATTCGGAAAACTGGTAAATTATCATAGAATTATTCAAAATAAACATATTTTGTTAATTAGTACCAAGTGCATCGAAGCCGAAGTATTTAAATATTCGCCATAAATTATATATATTTATGTGTATTCAGAGGTCCTCTAAATAACTGTAAAAATTATCCGTGGCCGCTGAAAAAGACACAATATTCTTCATACAAACTTACCCAACGTCTTTTGAATCTTAACTTATAAATTCCACCTCACTACAATTAATTATAAACTGCTCCAATTTCACTTATTAAAAAACAAATCAGAAATTGTAAGTAAGGGTGATCCGGATCTCTGCTTATTATTTTCCATTTCCTTTCCATTTCGCGGCGAAAAAGAAATGGCGAATCGGGAACCTTTTGAATTGGTAATGAGCCGTATTGGTCAATGGTAAAGGGAACTGAGCAAATAGTCAGTTCATTTTTTAAATAAATTAGTTCGAACTGGAATATTTCATAGTTCGTTTTCATATTTAGTTTAGGAATATGGAAAATTTGCCTTTCGCTAAACGAAAGCTTTAAAAAAGGCATGAAAATGGGGTTGTCGACTACATAATGAGATGAATTATTCCGCACAAACCAATAGATTAAAGCTCTTGCATTGTCCTTGCTTATTCTACTCCTTTTCTATCATTATCTAAATATATTGATGCAAAATTGTTTTGTAATTGTTTACCTGACGTAGTTTTAAAGTTACCCTTTTCAGCATTTAAAAATTACTTCATAAAGTCGTCAATGTCTAAAGCGTATTAGTTATAGGGTCGAGGATTATCTAACAGACAAAAAGGCATGGCCTACACCCGAAACTTAGTCAATAATAATTTGAAGGTGTTTTTCAACTTTTATTTTCTCCCTCTGTCTCTCTCGCAAAAAAATTGGCATGTTTTCCTGCTGAACTACACAATCATGTTATTTGATTTTATATTTGATTTAATATTTATAGTTTTGTAAAATGCTTAGATTAAGTAATACCATTGTAATATGAAATATATTTAAAAAATGACTGACTGCTGAGTTTCTTGCAGCGTTTCTCCTCTTGGGAAGCGCTGGTAAATTCTTGACGTGTAAAAGTGCCCGTGCGGCCTACTAACTGAATAAATTACTTTTATATTTTTTATCTTTTATCTTTATATGCAATAAAAAGTTTGCATACATACAAACATACAAAATACTCTCTCAAAGAAACAACAAACCTAAGATTGGCTACAATTTAGTAATCATTACAAGTTTCTTTACAAAATCTATACAGAGTACGGAATTCATAAATAGTGTGGCATGACGTTACCGAAAGCATTATAGGTATTATTACAACTACATTATTAGCTCTTTTTTTCCTTTTTTATTTGTTCCGTAGTATTTTCGCAAGTCACAAATGCACTCACTTGACACCCTTTTGGTTACGGAATCCTAAAAAAACTATTAATATCGTAGTAAAAACAATATTAACGCGCCACATTTGACATCCCTCTCACGACTTCATCCTCAAATGGACTGTCTCTAATACCACCAGTGTATGTAACAGCCTAGCAAGTGCAAAGAAAGAGGAATTCCCAAATCACTCGTCTGAACTGGAACCGAAAGCTCTTTCGCGTTAAATTCCTTTTCGTTTATGTCACGAAAACAAATGGTACAAAATATCAACATAGGCCCCACAGTGGATGTATGAGAAACAGTATGCCACTAGGATAAATACAATAAGTATATCGATTTATATTTAAGGTTATCTATGTAGGTATGTAAGTATTTTTTTGGTAAACCTTAGTGAGCCGTCGAAATTTATTAAAAAAAAGTATAAACATAAACCTAATAAATATGTCGTTACTCATGATGACATTGTTAATATGTGCAAAAATCAACGATCATGCCCTAAAAAGATAGCATCAGACTCAAGTACGAGTTATTTACGTCGAAGTAAAGTGGACTTGTCAGACTTAAATCAAGTTGAACGGATTAAATCCGATAAGCCTTAAGGCAAAATAAGCTAAGAAGCTTATGATGAGAGCTTGACAAATGCGATCAAAATAGGGACTAAAAGTTTGCACAAATACAAAAGGAACAATGATACCATGAACGGTACCAATAAGGAACAGATTCTTGGGCTCTATTCTACTCGGTAAAACTATATAGCCCTTATTTACTTGACAATAATTGTGGCCGAATTATTTTACGTTAACCAGTTAATATTGTTACGCCGATGAGATAAGGCATCTCAGGTGCTTTAGAAGCGTTTTCAGCAGGCTGAAATATTATTTCAGTCCTTTCCGTTGTTTTTGACCGCTTAAAACATGTTTTCTGTCCCTTGCAGGACCCTCTATTGGATTACGCCATAACCTAAAAACCTTATGGGCCTTTGTAGTACATTTCAGTATAGGCCAATTTTCCACTAAGAGTTAAAGGATAGCATGATTAGAAAGAGACGGCGATACTGAGAACAATAGAGCGTGTAAAAGAGATAACACAATTGGAAATGAGACGGCAATACGCAGAACATTCCAGACCTGTGAGTCAAGAGCGTCGCAATTGTAAACAAAACAAGGAAGCAAGGCGTAGAACATTCCAGAAACGAATAGTTTCAATCGTCGTCGGCGGGACGAAGGACATCGAACATTCTGGAAGGCGATCTGGAGTGGTTGGACACTGGAGTTATAAAAAGGCGGACCGCCACAATAGCGACAACAGTCTTTACTTGGAAAGCGAACAAGCATTTCTATCAGTTACCTACCCCCGCGTACGTAACAATACGGTAACCAGGTCTTGCATAGGATTAACAGACAGCCCCCGTGCAGAATCTACATGATGCTAGAGGACACTGGCGCCCACGTCATCATGAAATATCCAGAGGTGGCAACATAGCGGGCGCGACACCTCGAACTAGAACCGAAGTTGCTACCAGAAGTCGGCAACATTGAAGGGTCTGCTAGGATTCTTGGTGCAACTGGGTTGGCAGGAGTAGTACCACCAACCCCCGCGCAAAATAGGCGCATATTTAAATCGTCAAGTTGCTGAATAGAGCCAGCTATACCAGCTATGCCTATACCTATAACAGTCAGGACTTTACGCTGTTAATAAGATACTGTTTTCCACCTACCCACTGTGTCACGCAGCAACTGTATCTAATTGGATCTCGCCGCGTACGAGCTGATTGCTCAAACGGCGCAGTGCATCCGCCTGCCGACATTTTGACTCCAACTAAGTCCTCTACGAACACCACACTATCAAAGGGAGAAGCAATTGCATATTGCCATCGTATGCTGAAGGTTGTTAGTTCGAATTTAGGTATCATAGATGTTAAATGTTACTTGTACATATGTAGAGTACAAAAATGATTTTAGGTGAGATGGCGCGGCGGTCTTAATAATACAATATTACTCCCTATGAATATTCTGAGTTTTGATACATTTTCCTGCTCAAGCTACGCTTGATTATATTATTATTTTTATTTTATGTTAGATTCATTGTTGTATATAATGCTAGGTTAGGCTTTATAATTGTATAATATAATAAGTAGTATTGAAAAAAAACGACTGACAGCAGTGGTCTCTTGCGAAACGCTGGTAGATTTTTGACTTGTAAAAGTGCCCGTGCGGCCTACTTACTGAATAAACACCTTTTATTTTGAGTCAGGCATTTTAGGCAAATACGGCCTTAAGACACGACATGAGATAATTATAGTGCTTTACTTGAAAAAATATTATGATACTCGATAATTGATATCAACAATTTAAACAGTAATGCACTAATTAAGAGCCTTTAAAAAAAAAACTAATTTCCCTCGACATTACCTAACGGTTATCAATATTGTATGATAAATTTTTCTTCCAAAAGGAAACATTAAGGCTTCTTTTACCTTTACCTTTTTTACCTTTTCTAGAATTAATAAAACTGCCTAAACCCCTTGGTGGGACACTTTACTTATCTTTTCAAACATCAAGCCAACGAAAATACATTAAAATATTAGCATACCGCCTTATAAATACGAATATAATATAAGCTATAAATATAACGCATAATTTCCGACCGGAATCACTGATCCCGGTCCTCTGGGTAAGCCCGATAAGTAAAGAGAAACGTAAAGTGGAGACGCTGGGCTACTTCAAGGTTCCGTCCTTATTTATTTTTAATAAAATCCAGTTATTTACTCGATGCAACGACGGTGTACTTTTGCTTCAAATAGCTAAAGTTTGGTAATGAGTGTTTTTTGTTTTTCATTTTTGTGATATTACTTGTTCTATCAAGTTAATTGGTTTACTTTGGAAGAAAAAAGCAGAAAATTGACTTTTAACTTAACAGTTTGAGAAAAAATGGCTTCTATCTCAACTAATTTAAATTTTCTTCGAAATAACTTAATTAAAAAATGAATTTTTCATGAAAAAAGAAGAATTTTCTTAGAATATTATTAATGTTAAGATTGTTCATTGTAAAATAGCGCATTTTGATATTTGTTTGTGTATTTTATAGAAATTTATTTCGTGTTTTGGTATAATAGATAATTTATTATTAATACAGTACTGTCAACGTGTTTTCATGATTATATTTATAACGTCTCATCTTATCTTAACTTACAGATACAGGCCCTATTATCTATACTTTGACCCCTTTACGATCTTTCATCCAATTGCTCTCGTACACACTCAGCAGAGCTGTAAGAATGTTCAGGTTTTCTCACGATGGAGTAGCTTCACCGTAAGAGCTTCGGCTAATTTACTTAAGTCAGAAAAACTCATAAGTCAAAACACAATTTGAACATACTCTCATTCCTTACTTAAAATTCAGTGCAATATTATGATTTTCTCTAACTAATCGTCTACAAGGTTTTTTTTAAGTTTATTAGATTTTTTTTCCTAATCTTATTGCCACGGATGATGATTTAAATATAATTAATAAAAAAATATTTATCTGCCGAAAGTAAACAAAAAAAAATTAAGAAAAATAAATTGTGCAATAGCAAGTCGTGTTAATTTATAAAATCAAGGAAAATCACAGATTTCGTTCCTTTAGTCACGTTTAGTTACAAGGATTCCTAAAATCACGAACCCAAATTTTGTGTTTCTTGACTCATTTTTCCTTTATATTTCCTTATTTCACTCTATTCTCAAGCATTAATACGGAACTTGGCGGAACCCGGTAAGATGAGAGATGAGAAAATACAAAGATTTTACGTGACCGAAATTCAATACGTTCTAGAACTATACGTGAGCGGTGTGCGTGATACGCGGCACAATAACATAGCCCAGGAGTAGTTGTAAGGTTAAAAGTATTATATACTAGCTGTTGCCTACGTCGCGTCCACGAAGAAAAATAAAACATAGCCAATAAGCTAAGCCTATACTCGTAAGTAGGATTGTACTGTAGCATTCTAATAGTGAAATAATTTTTGAAATCAGTCTAGTAGTTTTCGAATTTACAAAAATTAAAAAAAAACCAACTGCTGTTTGTATAATGTCGTCAAAGTAATGTTACTTATCATGTATTTATTTTTTATTTCGCCAATTTCACATTTAAATGTTTTTAATATAGCCTATGACACTCTAGTTGTTAAGACGAATCTAACCACGTATAATTTATTATAATCAGTTTAATATACAAGTCAAACACATAACCCTCCTTTTGGGTTTTGCCGCAGTCGGGTAAAATTAAAATATTAAAAAAAAAAACTTTGTTATCACTTAGCCAGTTTATAAATTTACAGTCGCTGAGGCCTCCCAAAGTCTGTATTGGGAATATATCCTCTTTATAACATTATAATTATATTAAAAACTAGCGACCTCCCCACGCTTTGCTTCTATTATTATATATATACCTTTCTCTGTGCGTGCGTGCGTGCATGCGTGCGTGCGTGCGTGCGTCTGTGCTGTGTCTGTGTCTGTGTCTGTGTCTATGTCTGTGTCTGTGTCTGTGTCTGTGTCTGTGTCTGTGTCTGTGTCTGTGTCTGTGTCTGTGTCTGTGTCTGTGTCTGTGTCTGTGTCTGTGTCTCTGATTGTGTGTGTGTGTGTGTGTGTGTGTGTGTGTGTGTGTGTGTGTGTGTGTGTGTGTGCGCGTGCGTCTGTGTCTGTGTCTGTGTCTGTGTCTGTGTCTGTGTCTGTGTCTGTGTCTCTGATTGTGTGTGTGTGTGTGTGTGTGTGTGTGTGTGTGTGTGTGTGTGTGTGTGTGTTAGTACTATGTTTAGCCCTGATTGAATTTAAACTGTTGAGTCTTTCTAATTTGACGTGAAAAAACATGACGTTATATTCAATTTAAAGTGACCAAAAAATAATATTCTAAGTACCGATTTTTTATTTTTACTGGACACCTAGGTATTATTGCTTCGTCGACTAGCTCTTGAACTATTAATCGCTCTGGTCTCGATACACCTTCTGATCAAAAATATCCAGAATATATTTATTAATACTAACAAATTGACACTCACATCAACAAACATAGAGGAGTCCCTGGAATACATACGACCGCTCAACATAATCTTGACTTTGTCTCGATAAATAAAGAAGAAAATTTGTCAAATTAAAACTGTCTTGAAGTAAAGTGAGTTTATGGATTTAATGACGTTCAACCAAAACTTTTTTCAAGCCATGGAGAACGTAAGCTTATGCCAGGCACAGCACAGAGCAAGACATGTGCAAGGCACTGAGATCCAACATGTGTTCCGGTTTGGGGATGAGACAGTCGGTGTAATGACGAGCATAGAGGCGACCATCTTAGTCCTCAGGGTTGGCAACGCGTTTGCAATCTTAGCCTTGCAGTCTTGTGAATGCGAATGTCTATGGGTCACAGTTTCCACTTACCATCAGGTGGCCTGTGTGCTCGTTTGCCTTCTCTAAGCCATAAAAAAAAAGTTTCTTGACATCCTACGGACGGACAGCTCGCATTGAGCTCCCTTAAAGATTATATGAACATGACATTTTTTTCTTTAAGATCCTTATTGCTTACCAAATGTTCTTGTGCATGAACAAGAACACATACACATACATTTTATTTCATTTCATTTCGGGCACGGAACTCCAAAAAGTTGGAAAATTGGTTACTTGAACCCACAAGCCACATATTTACATTAAATTAATAATTTAATTAAAATACTGTGACTGTGAATGGCTTCTTGTTTTCTTCACAAAACTTGTGTAAAAAAGATCCAAAATAGGAAAAGTTTTGCTGGATGGAAAAATATTGTAACATGCTAGAAAACAAAATTTACAATTTGTTTAATATCATGTACCATATGCCAAAGATGTCTCTATAAAGGACAAACAAAATAATGGGAACATTATCCACAGAATAATGAAAAGTGAAAGCCAACATTGTTTACGTAGTGGAGCTAACAAAAAAAGTTAAGTTTGCTTGTCGTAGAAACTACAAGTACACAATTTAACGCGAAGAGTTAGGAAAACGCAGACCAGACAAGTTTCGATAAAAAATGTAATACTGTCACTGTCCATATCTGGTAAGGTATTGTTCTTTTTTTTTTCTTTGCCCCGCGGCGACTTGAACAACTACTACCGCGGTAATATGGCGTTTCCACAATCAAGTGATTTCGCCAGTGTCAAGTATATATAAGTATAAATCAATATAGCAAATTAAACACAATCCAATCTTCACTAGAAAGATTGGTGGCAACGTTGTACGGTGATATGTAGGACAGAGGCCAAGATAGTTTTAACCTGTGTACCACTGCGAGTCCACTTGAAACGAGAAGTAAGATGCCAGGATACACGAAATAAGTCCAAGTCTTCTATCACTGTGCAACACAAAGGCATTAAAAGTACAAATCACTAACAAAAAAACTTTGAACACCTAATTACACAAAAATTAAAGCTAAAACAAATTACACATCCGCCATCTTTTGACGTTGCAAATAACCCAGGTACTGTTTTCCCAGTTAAAATGTTCGTGGATAGTCATTAAAAACTTCAAACTGAACATGAACTGACATGCCTGTGACATGACAATCATAATGACATTCACAATGTCAAGGTTTTAAGTATGCTTGACCTTTTTATTGGCTGACTGATTCTTATATGACACTATGCAATTATTATTAAAACATTGGGTTGCACAAACAAACATCCTCTCACCCCAAACGCATATACCGTCTCCGTACCGTCGTGGGTAGTAAAAATGAATCGCTAAATGTGTTGCTAAGCGAAAAACTCGAGAACGGCTGAACCGATTTGGCTGATTTCTTTTTGGTCGTATTCGTTATTGATAGGACAAGGCTTTTTTTTGAAAGAAAAAAAATCCACCTGGCGTGTCGGAAATTTGAAGCGGGCCGAAGCCGCTGGCGGCCCGCTAGTAACTAAATAATAATTCTTAAATTCTTCTAGATATTTTCTTGGGAAGTTCCTATTTTGTTACCAATTTGTCCTATTTTGTTACCGTTTTGTCAACAAAATGGAAGTTTCAAGAATATTACCATAAATCTAACCATTTTTTTTTGTTATTGGAAAATGTTGGATGACTCTAACAATACTCCTCGCAATCAAAATATTTGTCAACGGCGTTTCTTAAAAACTTTTCCTTTCTTTGCATTTGTCTTGCCAGTGCATTCAGCACTTTGAGAATTGGCACCTGAAAATGTTTCCACAAAGAGAAGTGGCAGTGAATGATGTGAAAATTGCTACTTTGCCAGCTTAAACTAGCGAATGCAACTACCGTGTGAAATGATAAAATGCTTTACGGCAGATTTATTTATTTAGAACTGGCAATACGTGACATTTTTATAAATGTGTCGAGTTTTGCGAAGGTTATTTGGATCGTACGAGTGATCAAGCTTTAACCAGCAATATTATCGAATATTGCTTGTTAATGTAGGTATTATTTATTAAGACTTGGATAACAAATGAAAGGGATGGGACATCCGTAAGCTAGACAATTTACTATTTAATTATGGAATGATTTAAATTTGTCATAATCATTAACGACATCAAACGGTTATTATATCATATTTAAGAACAAAATTATTTGTCTTTATCTCATAAAATATAATAAATCCTTTTTGGAATCGAACCCGGTACGGCAAGGTTTAGAAGCAGGATTCTAAATAGATTTTTCCAATGTAGTTTTTATTTAATAATAATAAAAATGTGAACTTTATAATATTCTAACCTCTAAGTTAACAATATGGCTATTTATAAAAGCGACATGTCATATTATAAAAGAATGGTCCCTAAAATATTATGAACTAAGACACTATATAGAGTTTTACTTGCCTTATGTTTTTATATTTGTCGTCGTCCGATCGTTTCATTTGCCAAATCGCGATATTACAAGGCAAATCATAAAATAACTTAACCTTATGCTTAGGAATTTCATGATCTGGTTTCAGTGACTAAAATTTCTAACGACGTCATAAAGAGCGCCGCAGGCCCTCTATTTTACAGGATAACTTTAGGCAAGTATCTTGCAAACTTTATAATGCGCGGAAAAAAAACATTTCAATTAAATTTTAATACTAACAATATCGTTCATGCACAGTAAAATATTTTCACATTTTTTTATTGAGTAACTATTATAAATTTTTAAATATACATTTTCACACAATTTTAATTTCGTTGCTTTTCTTAAACTTCAACTCCACCGGTCCTTTAGATATTATGAAACTGATCGGTGGTGTATCGATTCGGATATGTTAATAGATACCATAGATTATCAATCGGATATCGATTGTTGTCAACCTTAATCCCTGCCAGATCTCGATCTTCATCGCTCTGCTCCATGACTCGACGAAATACCTCAGCTCAACTTTTAATTCCCGCCAGTAGCTCAGTCGTATTGTTTGACCTAACTTCGGCTTGGTTTAATCACTGTTAGTTAAAAATATAAATTGTAATGAATCTATGTTTAATTACATTGGTTGGAAACGTGGCAGTATGTATGTATGTATGTATGTAAATACTTTATTGTACAAAAGGGAAAATAATAAACTAAAAAATTTAAAGAAACACAAGAGTTTTGTTCAAATGCGAACTTTTCCCCTTTAAGAGATCTCTTAACCTTTGAACGATTGGTAAATGTAGGGTAATAGTAGAAGTAGGTAAAAAAAATACGAAGATAAAGTATGTTTATTCAGTAAGTAGGACGCACGGGCACTTTTACACGTCAAAAATATACCAGCGCTCCGCAAGAGACCACTGCTGAGAAGAATGAAGCAAGAAACTCAACAGTCAGACGTTTTTTTAATTACTACTTATGATATTATACAATTATAAAGCTTAACCTAGCATTAAGTAAAACAATGAATCTAACTTAAAATAAAATAAAAAATATATTCAAGCGTAGCTTTAGCAGGAAAATGTATCAAAACTCAGAATTTTCATAGGGACTAATAAGAAGTAGTAATTAAAAAAAAAACCTATATAAAAATTATACTTACCTATGACAGTGCAAGACAACCATATACAAAGTTTCGATACGTTCTCCTACAGAAACCGTGTCCCCTGGAACATATACAATATTTACATATGTTTTTATGACTTATTTATTATTAAGTTATTTAGGTGTTTAGTTTAGTTTAGGCCAAGCTTTTTTATCTGTTAGATAGTCCTCGACCCTGTAGTAAGCTTTAGACATCAACGACTTTTTCAAGTATTTTTTAAGTACTGGAAATGGTACCTATAAAACTGCGTCAGGTAATCTATCTATCTATATATATATATATATATATATACATATATATATATATATATATAAATGAATTGCTGTTCGTTAGTCTCACTAAAACTCGAGAACGGCTAAACCGATTTGGCTGATTCCTTTTCGGTTGTATTCGTTATTGTCAGGGCAAGGTTTGTATGAAAGAAAAAAAACCACCGGGAAAGTTGGAAATTTGCAGCGGGCGAAGCCGCTGGCGGGTCACTAGTTTATTATAGAAATGAATGCAATGACCTACAAATGATTTATATCCTTACATGCACGATTTTTTTTAATAATTTTTATTTTAATTTCTTGTTTTCAAATTATGTATATCACAATTCTTAACAAAAGAGTCTTGATTTTTAATGACATAAATAATATTCTCATTGATAAATTGTGACGCTACTGTCAAGATACTAATTTCTTTAAATACTAATCTTAATGAATCACGGGAGTTAAGGTTATATATATAACGAATGGCTCTTTTTTGTAACACGAATATAGTCTGTACGTCAGCTGCTTTCCCTAAACCAGAATACCGTACGACATAAAAGTATGAAAATAACTATAATAAACTAAGCGAGCTGTCTCAATATTGGTAAGTTGCCTGATTTTTCTAACAGCATAAGCTATCGAACTTAATTTACCTGATAGTACTGCTATATGGGGACTCCATTGCATGTTTTTATCTATAGTTATCCCTAAGAAAAGTGCCTTATCTACCATTTCCAAACACTCATCATTTAGAAATAAACTAGATTCTTCTGGTCTTATTCGGCAAAGCGAACCTATCACATTTAGTTTTTTTAGCATTGAGTAGCAAATTGTTACTAGTAAACCAACTAAATACTTTACCTAGCGTGGCATTTATCCTACTGTAATCGTCGGATTTTCGGTCTACCTTGAAAATAAATGATCTATCATCAGCAAATAGCACAATATCACAGAGGTTATCTAGGTGGTAAGTCATTAATATAACCCAAAAATAAGAAAGGTCCTAACATAGTGCCCTGAGGCACACCTAGTTTAACAGGTGCTCCCATGGAATATGTTTTGTTACCACAATCGTTTGTGTTCTATCACTAAGAAATGAAGACATAAGATTTAGAGAATTATTTAGTCGCATAGTCGCATGATCTACGCAATAAAAAGCTTTGTACAGGTCACAAAAAAATCCTATTGCATCACAAGATTTCTCCCAAATATTGTATATATATTTAATCACTACAGATGCTCAGTTGTCAGTCAGTTTGGATCGTCCTCTGGTGAAGCCGAACTGATTACTATTAAGCAGTTTATTTATATAGAAGTGACCTAACATATCTTTTAACATTAACTTCTCAATAGTCAATAATCAATTATTTAATCAGTTGTAGGTAATTACAACTCTAAAACCTTGTTGATAATTCTGTAACCACATTTTGCACAATGAGCTAAGGGTGTAGCTTTGCCGACTACATTTTGGGATTACAGGCATAAAGGTATGTATGTCTACATACATGTATACATGTGTACATAATGTGTGTGTGGTATGTATGTGTACATAATGTTGCCAAAACGTACATAATTACAGATGTTGGGTAACTCATACATAACATATCTAGATAAAGCAGGACACAATTAATATGGCGCGTGGATTAAGAAATAATAGACGCGTCATGCATGCGAGGGCCACAGCAACTTACAAACTAGTGAGGGGTTTGTTTACTTGCAATGCAATATTATTAGTTTATGCTCTAAAGTTAAGTTGAGGGAATACATTGGCAACCAGACCAGTTTAACTACAAAACCATAGAACGTCCTTTGAAGAAACTGAGTCTATTTACTATAGGTATACTATTATACTTACCTATATATTTTGTAACTAAACACACAAATGCAAGCGCGTCATGTTGTTCTAATGTAATGTAATAACTAATAGCTTACTTTCATTTTTAACTACGTCATTGTAATAAACCTTGACATCTACTTATCTAATAAATAGGGTTAGGATTTTGGTGGCAAACGTAGTTCTAGGATCCATGGATTCACTATTTCCTAATTATTATTACACATATCACTTTGATTTGTTTTTTTTTTACATATTTGTTCAGTTTATGCACACCTACTAATTTGTCTGTAACGTTATGGTTAAAGAATCTTTATTCTCATAAGAATTTACATAAATTCAATTACATGAGAACGCAATTTTTATAGTTACAATTAAAGGTGCGTGCTTACGTTCTATAAGATGAATAACAATCACAGTTATCACAGCGGAGATAATTATCGTCATTACCAAAAATCATTTAAACTGAAATAGAGATGTAACGGAATGAATACATTTTGAAATTTTATTATACTATACTAATACTGAAGACTACACTGAAGGTCAAAATCAAGGTGTTATGTATTATAATTATCAGGAAACAGCGACTCCATGGATACTAAAATCACGGTTTGCCACCAAAAGTCCTAACCCTACTAATGACTATGTGAAATAGTTTTAAACATGCACAGCAATCAGGGCAAGAGCTTGGCGTTTATCAGGAATAGTTTCCTAGCATAGACCCGTATTAATAAACTGATCTCAACTCTAACGCTCGTCTCGAGATGTGTCAAAAATGACAGTAATTTATGGTTTGGGGATTACTTTAATGTATCTTGTGACAAGCCTCACGGACAAGATGACTTTATTAATACAGCCCATAGACACCTAAGCCCACGCACTGATTAGGTAAACTAAACTTCTATTTTTACAGTCATAAGTAGATTGATCAACCACTTTGAGATCCAATGCTATGCTATTTTTAAGACGATCCTTAACGGTGATAACTCCTGACTTCTTATTTCTATTTTAGATTTATATTAAAATTTGTGTAAATTTTTGACGATTCAATCTTAAGTTTTTCAAAACATTTTCCCGAATACATTACCGTTAACGTCGGACCATTTTATCCAGAAACAAATGTACCCTTTGATTAACCTCGTTCATGCACAATAAATCATTTTCACGTTTTTTTGATACCGTATTACTGTGCCGATACCCGTAAAATTCCACATTGGTATCGCTGTCATGGGTGAATTGAATCCTTTGGATGTAAATTGGGAATGAAACAACAGATACATTTATTTTCGTGACTGTGACAAGGCCAAAAAAGATTGGTGGAATTTCATATGTCAATTGTTAAATAATAATTATGAATTCTGAATTACTGTCGTATGTCAACTTGTTTTGCAAGGCGTCGTGGAGAGTTCTTTCGAGTTTTGCTTTTCTTGTTGTATGTTTGTTTCCTAGTATTTTAATTTCAATGGTCAAAGTTAATTCTTAATCAGTTCTGTTTTTGAAATAGGCTGCGAAACACATAACTTCTTTTAAAATAGTAGGTTAATAGGTCAGTCCAAATGAAGTCGGCTTTTGGCTAAAAATATTCTGAGTCGTAAAGTGAAATCGACAGAATTTTGTTTTCATTCTATTCACTTTACATTTTTTCTTTATCTTGTAAAAACCAATTATAAATAGTTATAAATTTAACGTGTATCGCAACTTCTTATCCAGAAGCCATATGTTTTTATTAACACTTAATTATTTCTAAAAGTTACTTTAAACTTATCGCATGCCCTTGCATTTCGCGTAACTAACAAATTAAATAAGGTGCAAAATACACCTTACCACGTAAGTCAGTAGGGTACATTTTGCAATTCCCCCCATAACAACATATTGTTTTTTCAGATAGTATACTATTGTTTTTTACTCGTAAAGCTGCCATTTCACTCGAGTAAAAATCTATCGTAACAATGTCAAAGGCAGTAGTTTTATAGAGTAGAATAGACTCATTGGGCTTATTTACATTCCGCGGGTTATTTGTTATTCCGTGAATGGTTACACATTATAATGGTTTAAGCTCTCATAAGTTAAAAGGCGGTATGTCAAATTTAGTAGTCAAAGCATATTTAATCCTATTATTTAACTCATAAGGTTGTATTTGCTACATGAGTATTGTCTCAGATACGGCCGTTTTGTCTTAGTAGGTCAGTATAGCAGCCGATCGTACGGTACCCAACCGGTTTTGTATTTCCGTCTCGAAGTGTGCGTTGAAAAACCCGACGATCAGAAGTAATTGGAATATCTTGGGTCATTTTATTTACTTGACTGGAATCCCTGTTGTGAATCAGACGTGATTTTATAGTAATTACTTTAAACTATGAAAGGCTTAAATTATAGCTGTAAAGTGACAAAAGGTTTAACATAAGAAGTTTAAATGTGTAGAAGACGTCATAAGTGAGTGCAGTGATTCATTGAAAGAAAGAGAAATATGGATGGCCCAAAAGGCCCACCATTATTTGTTCTGGTGCTGTTTGGAGTTATGTTTTTCACCGTGGTTTGTGGAGTAAGTTTTTATTTTTATTTATTAGTTAGCGAAGTCTTTATGAATAAGACCAGAGGACCTATTGTGCAATCGTTTTCATTTCGAAAATCGAAGGCCTGTCTGCATACAAAATGAAAACAATTGTTCCACTTTGAAGCTGATTGTGGCCTAGTTAAGATTGTAAAGCATTATGTTATCGATTATCGAAAATTCACTAGATGTTAGGATTGAAGGAAGTCGATGACGGAAGGCGTTTTGTACCTTGTCGCTTTACCGTCACGTAAGCGTTAAACAAGATTGTCAATGTATGCGATAAGGTACGAGTGCAAAAGCTATCACCTACTCTTGACTCTGACGCGGCTGAAAAGAATATGATCATATGATGAAGATGATGGTGATGATGATGATGATGATGATAATGATGATGATAATGGAAATTGTACACATAATAATATCTGTAAAGTAGCTAAGGCTCTAATATGAGGTGCAATAATCTGATCTCGAGAGAAATTTCCGTATTTACATTTAACGTTTACTTTGTCGTATCGTATCTTGCTTGAGACAGGCACTTACCTACTAACGATCAGATAATTTTTACGACTTTTCATTATTAAATAAAATAAACATCAAGGGACTATCTCACACCAATTGACCTAGTAACAAACTAAGCTCTAGGCCTGTACTATGGGTACTACACAACATTACAAATACTCATATAGAGAAATAAATTCTTAAATAAGTATATAGAAAATACCCATGAACTAGAAACAAATACTCGTGTTCATGACACAAATATTTTCCCAAACCGGCAATCGAACCCAGGATGGCTAGCTTCGTAGGCAACCAACTAGATCGTCGAAATAATGAAATTATTGAATTATTTTATAATTTAGAAACTCCACAAGAACCGTAAAAGGGTGGATTTTTTATGGAACCTAGCGAAAAATCATCCTGATTGAATAAGCTTTTGATTGATAACGATACCACCCACATATACAATAACCAAATAATGTACCGTAAATTAATGAAATAAAACCGTATTTGTAAAAAATAATAATAGGTATATGACATTAATTCAAATTTAAGTATGTCGTGGCACAGTGCCAAAGATGCTCGCAGCATTTCCTCGAATAATAAAGTTAACTAAGAGTTTTTTTTTTTTCAGTTTATTACGGGAATACTTCGCTGTTGTATGTCATGCGGGGAAGATAAAAAGAAGAAGACTGTAAGGAGGAGAAATCGAGACACTGAAATGGGAGGAACTGATTTTGGAGGATTCTCAACCACTGGCGTAGATGACTTGGGCAACACTGATAGCGGGGGAAGTTATGATGACGGTGGAGGATATGACAGCGGTGGGGGATTTGATAGCGGTGGGGGTTGTGATAGTGGTGGGGGAGGAGATAGTGGTGGGGGATGTGATAGTGGTGGGGGTGGGGGCGGAGGAACAGATTAATGATTATACAAAATTACGTTTGCTAATTTTGTTATTATTTTTTAGCTAGAATAAGGAAAGCGATAATTATGTTTTAAACGTTTTGCAAGTATGACTTTATTTGTAAGTTTATCAATATTTTAATAGAAACAAAGTAGTGTTATTAACTTATGTTGTCATCTTTGGAAGTTGTAGAAGCAAAATGGTGAATTTTGTGTAAATATATAGTATAGTAATGTTTAACTAATAAGTAATTGGTTTAAGTACGTGCATATGTTAAGTGCGTACCTTATTAGATAAAATAACAAATTGCATATATCTAAAGTCCAAGGGAAAAAGGGTACAAGTCGACTTAACTCGTAATAAAAAAGTGTATAAACACCAACGGAGTACCTACAGTGTGTAAATGGTATACGGGCGTTTATTAAAACTGGACATAGATTAAGACTCTACTAATCATTAACAGAAAGAATTATTTTGAGTACGCTAACGTATACACCGTTATTAATTTTTGAACCTACTATCGACCCGCAATGTACATCGAAGTCCATCTGTCAGGTAAGTACGTAATGTTTAATTAATTGCATTTTTCGTTATACATTACGTGTTAAATTATTTTGTATGGTTATTTTTTTTAAATTTAATTTTAACAAAAGCTGCCTAAATGTGCTCAGTAGGGGTTATACTAACCACAGTTAAAAAGAACGCCCGTATACCATTTACACACTGTATACTAGACTTACTTAAACCCTTTTTCACTTCATCTTAAGGAGACTTATACCCTTTTTACTAGGGCCCCAGAATTATATTTGTGGTTTTCCTCCTCCAAGTATACGTAACAGAACTCATAATGCAGATATACATTATTAGCACCAAAAGTGATTCAAACTTTTTAGCTATTCATCAGCGGATATTGTCCTTTTAACGGCCCAGCCACACCGGATGCGTGCGCGTGTTCCACTGCGTTGTATAGTCTGAATTCTCATACGACATTTCACTATACAACGCAGTTGAAAGCGCACGCGCACGCGACGTCCACGCGCACGTATCCGGTGTGGATGGGCCTTACAATGGCAGAGATGATTATCCCTAAGTGTTTGCCACGTCCAGTACTTTTTTGTACCAATTCATAACAATGAAAACCAGTCATAGTGCTCGTTAATTTATAGCTCTTCAAGTTACCTGTTTTAACTTGAAGCCCCATTCGAAGTACGACTGGTTTACATCTAAATTGTGAGCGACACGGAGTGAACGTACTTACCATTATAGAATACAGATTTAAAAATAACCACGACAAGTAGGAAACTATTATATTAGTAATAATAGGTAAATGTGGTAAGTTAAATATTTTTAGGTTTTTTTATTCGATTTTAAGACAGTCACTAGGAAGAATAAGGAAGTTATAATAAATTATATTAAATAACAGAACTTGTTTGCAATGTATAAGCCAATAACTTTTTTTTTATTTTATTTTTTTAATATTACAAATTAAGCTATTTAATACAACTATAAATACGGACTTTACATTTAAAAGTTAAAGTTAAAACTAAACTTATTTAAAATAAAATAAAATAAAACTAAGCTACTAAAATATTAAAAATTAAACATAAACACCACTATAAAAAGAACACCCCCTCTAGCAGGTCCGCTCGCGGCATGGTCCCTAAGACACTGGCTGCATTACCTCTCTGGATGGCTAGCCCAATCCTTTGGGAAAGGTAAGCGCCAGCTCTAGGGTCTCCGGAGGTGTCGATGAGCCGGGATGACAGGGCCTTAATAAAACTTTTCATGTCAGCTGACCAAGGTCCCATTGTTTCCACCGCAAGCGCCACAAATTCGTAATTATTTAATAAAGATGAATATTTGCGGCGCTTGTTGGTTTGGGCCTGTTCAGCTGCTGCACCAGATAGACTTGAGTTACTTTTACGTGTAAAATTCTTAGTAAAGTAAACTAAGTAACGTTATTTTAAGGAAAATTATCATGAAAATACGTATCATAAGTTCCAAAGTTGATCATAATGGGCACACCCATTTTGTTATGTAGGGGAAGTCCGGGAGATATGAACCCCACCTTAATTAAACGTGCTTAAAATGTCATATATAAGTCGTAGCATCTTGTACTTGGGCCAACATGTGTGACAAATCTAGTTAGGTATAATTTGATATTTTAAATAGATTGTTGATTAAGTAAATATATCTTTTTTTATTAATTCTTTTTAAAAACTGAAATTTAGTTCAACTTTCCCATGTTTACGGGTCAGTTGACCAGGGCGTGAGGAAGACTTGACCATACATTTGTCTAAAAACAAAAAAAGGAAAACTCCCAGAGTGGGGTAGGCAGAGCTACAGAATTACCAACAACTCTAACAACTTGTTGTTAATTCTATAACCAAATTTTACACAAACAGGCTAAGATGTTTACCAGTGTATATTAGTGACAGGTTGCAAGCCCATCGCCTAACAATACTACAAGCCTTTAATCCCTTAGTCGCCTCTTACGACTTCCACAGGCAAAGCAAAAAACAATAATAAAATTAAAAATTACCCTCGCTTACAGGCAACCGAAATTTAACATTACTAAAGCATTTTTTGGCTTATAAAACTTGACTTGAAATTGAAATTTTAATCTTGCTTCGAACAAAAAACTAAACAATAATGGCACATCAGGAATAACACATGATTATGCACATTAATAACATATAAAGCTAATATTATAAATTGATCTTTCTTACAAATGCAATCAATATATTCAACAATATAATGCCATGTTTTGGCTTTTTAACAAAACGCTAAAGAAAATAAATTATAATTTTACTTCTAACAGAAAATTTATTACACATTAAAATTATATTATAATGATTAACTAAAGATCAGAGCTCTCGCTCTGTTCGAACCACTGATCATGTCTCCCTTCCACGGGATTGGTCAAATCACCGGCTATCCCTCAACAAAATCAAAACTGTCTTTTTCTTTCAAAAACAGCTGTAAATAAAAATAAAATATATCAGGGGACTATGTCACACCAATTGACCTAGTCCCAAACTAAGCTCTAGGCTTGTACTATTATGGGTACTAGACAACGATATAAATACTTATATAGAGAAATATTTACTTAAATACATAGAAAACATCCATGACTCAGGAACAAATATTCGTGCTCATCATACAAATATCTGCCCTTACCGGGATTTGAATCCAGGACCGCTAGCTTCGTAGGCAGGGTCACTACCAACTAGGCCAGCGCGCCATCGGTATGGCCGCCAAAACATTTTAAACTCCACAATACTATATTAACCCATTCAATGTCATACTAAAACAGTTCTTGCCTCTAAAACTGTCGAGATTGCAATTGTGGCGAACCCTGGGGGAGGCTTACGTCCAGCAGTGGACTGCAATAGGCAATAGAATATAAATATTTATTATTTTTCACTTTTGACGCGCAAAAACACGTTTCCCTCGCTCAAAGCCGAACCATACTAACGGCGGCCAATATGGCACCGTCACAGCTGCCGCCTTTGTACCAGCGTCGTTCGTGTTGGCAACGGCGCCGATAGCGAGAACTTAGAATTAGATATTTGAGATGGTTCAAGTCCTACCTGGTCAGGTGTCCGGTCTTCCGGTAATTACATACATTTTGAATTACAAGTATTAAAATTTAATTTTGCAGTATTTGATTTTGATTTGATAAGTTCAGCATTTCTTTTATAAACTATGAAGAAAGAGACCAAGAACTTTCTTACCATAAAATTCTCCCTAGTTATGAATTACCCAACAGATTGCACAACTAGTTGCTAAGTCGGGGAACTTATCCGCCCTTCGCAAGCTTTTATCGGGCTATCTGTTGACAGAGAGGCTTTACGGACAGAGCTTAGGCAAGTTTCAGAAAGCTTCCGCCGAGTTTTATGTTTATCAAACGGATATAGGCATTATGTAACGTTGGGCTTGATCCTTGGTGGAAGGAAATCGATATGGAAGATTGACGGAAATGAAAATAGCGCTAATAAAATAAGTAGGTATCTACGCAAAAAACATAAAGTATTTTCAAAGCTTTAATGACTTTAGTGACTATTCAAGTTTATCATTTTAAAAATCGTTTTTATAATGTTGACGACTTTTAAGGTTACGGTGACGGCACCAATGTTGGACACTTTCAGCTGAAGGCACCAGTAATGGACACTAAACTTAACTCTTAATCCAAAGATCATAAGGTTATAAATGAATTGTTTCAAAATAAATAAATTATCTATGTCTTCTGTACCATAAGAATAACTGTTACTGGTTCAAGCACCCTATATAGAAAAAAATATCAAAAAGGAAAAGTGAAAAAGTAACCTTGACAGATAGTTGAATTTCATAAATATTGTACATAAAAAAGAAGTCGATTAAAAAAATACCGTTAAGTGACGAACATTAAACCATGTTAAAAAAACTTCGTCATGATACTTAGTAATACAATACTTGTTCATCCGGTTCGCTCGGATTTATAGAAGTATTATTTTCTTCATGATAATTAAGATATACAATCATGAACCTGACATATTCATATCCCTGGAGGATACTTTTAGAAAAGCACTTAATGAATGGTTATTTAATAGAGTGTTGCAGAATAAAACTGACTTCTTAAACAATAAAAAAAAAGTTGTTTCTCACAGTGAAGACATTAAAATTATTGCACACCATAGATAATGGTAGGCTATAAAGACGCCGTCAATAGAACTCGCAAAAAATGTAAACAAAACCACACGAACCAATTCACCATGATTACTCGATAATCACGTACTTTTAAAGATCAAGTGAGGTCTTTGAAATGATTTATACACTAGATAATTACTATTATTTTTATATTAAGTTTAAGATGAAATAACAATTCATTATACGTAATTTTATAATAAAAACACGCTTGGTGAATATTTGAGGTTATGTGTCAAACAGTACTAATTTGTTTACATCGTTCACAAGTTCTATTGACGGCGACTTTAGATTTAGCAATTTGACATTATTATTTATCTTAATAATCTATAGTCTATACAGGGTGTCCAGTAAATAATGGATAACCTTCTACCCATCCATGGGGCACCTCAGGCTGGTCCCTAAAAAGGACTTACAGGTTTGGTAAAAGTTGCATGGTTTTCGAGATAATCGAACTTTTCTATTTTCTTAATAATTAGCACCTTGCTTTACTGTAATGACTGCCAAGGTCACAAATAAAGAGATTTTGTCGTTCTGTTTGCTGTTAAATATTCTTTAATAGTGATGCTAACGGATGTGTCTTAGAGCATTATGGTAGCGACACTAATTTCTTGTTAAACATATCTTAATTTATAACTTCACATTTTGCTTTAAAGTTTGCAACAACTTTGATTGCTTGTGGTGAAAAAAATTTGTATGAAGACCAGAGTGGCCAATATGTTGAAAAATAGTGTATCTAATACTGATTCTAAACTGGTATAACACATGGTGTTTACGTCTTTACAGATAAAGTTATTGCTGTTAGTATTCACTAAGAGCGAATTTTACCAAAACACCAAGTTATCGATAAGTAACTCTTTACTTGATTGGGTTAGTCATATCATAAAAAACGCTTCTCTTATGAAAACCAACGTCTAATTACTGCAAAATAATGAATCACAGAATACTTGAAACCTATATCAACAATAATATTTGTAAATAAAAACCGAATCTGTTTTTACGATTACATTGACGACGTTATCTAAATTCGGTTTTTATTTACAAATATTATTGTTGATGTAGGTTTCAAGTATTCTGTGATTCATTATTTTGCAGTAATTAGACGTTGGTTTTCATAAGAGAAGCGTTTTTTATGATATGACTAACCCAATCAAGTAAAGAGTTACTTATCGATAACTTGGTGTTTTGGTAAAATTCGCTCTTAGTGAATACTAACAGCAATAACTTTATCTGTAAAGACGTAAACACCATGTGTTATACCAGTTTAGAATCAGTATTAGATACACTATTTTTCAACATATTGGCCACTCTGATCTTCATACAATTTTTTTTCACCACAAGCAGTCAAAGTTGTTGCAAACTTTAAAGCAAAATGTGAAGTTATAAATTAAGATATGTTTAACAAGAAATTAGTGTCGCTACCATAATGCTCTAAGACACATCCGTTAGCATCACTATTAAAGAATATTTAACAGCAAACATAACGACAAAATCTCTTTATTTGTGACCTTGGCAGTCATTACAGTGAAGCAAGGTGCTAATTATTAAGAAAATAGAAAAGTTCGATTATCTCGAAAACCATGCAACTTTTACCAACCTGTAAGTCCTTTTTAGGGACCAGCCTGAGGTGCCCCATGGATGGGTAGAAGGTTATCCATTATTTACTGGACACCCTGTATATAAAAATAAAAAAATAGCTAAACTGAAGTGGCAGTGGGCGGGGCACATTGCTCGCAGGACTGATGGCCGATGGGGTCAGAAGGTTCTGGAGTGGCGTCCGCGGACCGGAAGACGAGCTGTTGGTAGGCCTCCAACAAGATGGAGTGACGACCTCGTCAGGATCGCGGGACCGCGGTGGATGCGAAAAGCACAAGACCGGTCTGAGTGGAAAGCCTTGGGGGAGGCCTATGTCCAGCAGTGGACGTCTTTCGGCTGACATGATGATGATGATGATGAATACCTATAGTCATGCAATAAATAATTTGAATTTGATTTTGAATTCGAATTTTAATTTGTAATTGTATAGCTAATTTTCGTTACAAAGACTTGACATGTAAAGTTTTCTCAATTTACTACGTACAATATTTTTGAAATTACCCCAGTACCTATTGATAGTCCTTACGCCCTTTCGCTTTAACACATTACAACACGCAAAAAAAGTTGGTAACACAAACGAATGTGTTTTGTTACAAAACTACGCTGGACTCTAAAGTGATAATTTTAGAACGCCCCGGAACGCGGGCTTTTGCTGTTGTTAAATTGAGCCAACAACAATACGCATATCGATTACAATATGGTAACACTGCCATTTGATAGTAGCAAGTTAATCCGGATAGTGTTCAATATGCTGTGGAGTTGAACTTAATCGTATTACGGTGACAGTTAGAACCCGATATAATAATATAATTTAGGAACGTGTGCAGTCCTCGCGTACGTGTTACATATTACGCGTAGGTATATCATTTAATGACATAATTATATATTGAGCGCAAATGTATTTGTGTTATGCGTGCTGTAATCCCTAAAAAAGAATACGGCAGGCAAACTAATCAGCAGAAGGAAACTTTCTATTCTGTTACCAGAAACAAGAAAATATTGGTAACACAACGTAATATTTTGTGGTAACAAATTGGGAAATAGTGCCAACTGCTGCGTTTTATCTACGCTATCTTTTTTTTTTAATCGGGATAAATTAATGCATTTCCGCGCACATATGCAATACAGAAGGAGATTTGTGATTACGTGTAAAATATACTTTGTCTACAGTGGGATAGGCTTCAAGTTTCCTGCGAGATCTTAAATAGAATATCGGAAATAAATAATTTTATAAGAGAACCAAGGCAACTGCCACTGCGCTCTATTTTTACACATGACTCAACACACATTCTGCAAACGAAAGCTCAAGTGATTAACAGCTGTTTCGAAAAAGCTGACTGGAACGTATTTATTTTTGTTTTTCTTGATTATTGAAGTGATATGAAGTAAAATTATTTGCACATGGCATGACCCACTCGCAAAAAAGTGATTAATGTTTCAAATTCTTGAAGAAAAAGATCGCATCAAGACAAAAATAATGAATGCATTAGAAACATTCAAATACAATGAACATGAATCGATTACATTTGAGATTTTAGATTCATTCATTCAAATATAATGAACATGGATCGATTACAGTTGAGATTTTAGATTAATTTCACTTTAAATTACAATGAAAAAAAACGCGACATTGTCAGCCCATTTTTTTCAGATCGACATCAATCGGACGCTTACCCGTAGTCCCACTACTTCGTCCCACTGCTCTTTTCGACGGAGCCCTGCTTCACACCAGGGCTCCTATTCCAGGCCTGTTTGCCCTTCGGGCATTTATAGATACCTAACGAACCTAACCTACCCAGTTTTGGTATCACAATTAAAATTGTATGCCAAAAGCTGGGTGCAACTTTTTCTGCGGTGGGACAAAGAAGTGGGTCCACGGGTAATAGTATCATCAATCACTTAAGATCTATGCTCTTATCGGTGAAATAATTGCTATTCTTTCATAATCCGAGCCTTAACTTTAACTCACTTATACGGCACGACGTCTACTTTTTCTTTTAATCGGTCTAGATGCTCTTCTTGGTTTCCTTCTTTCTTCTGTTTAGGTTTCCGTAGTCTCGTCATGTCCGACCGTCCTTCCGTATGTCACAGGCATATATTTATGTACCTTATGTAACGCGTGTATATTAGCCGCTATAAATTAATATATAAATATAATGAACATTTTTTTTTTAATGTAAGATATTGCCTAAAGCTTATTTTGTTGCATTCTTTGAAATCTTAGAATTACCTATAACAATGAAACGTTACAAACAAAAGCGACTTTTGGGATTTTAACTGCGCGCAGCTGTAGGTCATTTAGATAAATTTCTTTTATCTATATATTTTTTGCTAGATTGTTAAAACTTCCACACTTCTTCGAAAGGAATGGTCTGCTCGCAACATGTGCAAGAACCCATTGTCAAGTGGATTCTCGGCGTTAGATTTGTACAATGCAACGAAACACAACCTTAAAACCATAGAGCTTGGGGGCGGTAACATACTGTTTCCCGCGTTAGTTTGATTGGGTAAAATTAGTATAGTAAAGTTAAGAAAGTAGGAGAGTGGGTGAGGAGCGAGGACAGTCCACTTCGGGGCGCGAAGGAGATCAGATCTGGTTTTTCGATCTTAGTTTTCATGTTACGGTATTTTAGTAATTCATTAGAGTGTTAATTTTTGTATCGCTGTAGGCGGGTATTAGATAATTTAGGTCTTTTCAGTATTAGGGGCGGAGGTTAGTTGGAAATGAACCTAGGGATATATCGGTCACTAGAGAAGCTAGGAAAGTACTTAGTTGGTGAACTGAATAGGGGCGCGTTCGGACAAATAAACAAGTAGCTAGGAAGTGAAGGTTTGAGTTTAGAGATTGAATTAGTTTTATTGAGTGTTATTTTCGTAAATAGTTAAGTGTGTGTTATTTTCGTAAATAGTTAAGTGTGTGTTATCTCGGTACGATTGGGTTGCGTCATGCACATAGCATTCAAGGAATTTAACAAGTGATTGTTACAGTTATTGTGATTATTAAAGAAATCCGCCTGCGAAGTGCTTATAAATCGGTTAAGTGGTATTCACACGGTGGTTAGGTATAATTTGTGAAATGCGCTTCGCATGCTTGCTTAGTGGAATTCACAACTTTTAGGTTAGTATTAGTGATTCATTTCATTTATATCAATGAATCCGAGATAGCGCAGGACGCTGCGTATACTCACGTGTCTCAGGACTGAATGACTTGACATAAACAAATATTTTTTGCATTCGAATCATTTGATCCTCTCTGGCGTGACTCGTGTCGGAAGTTAGTAAGAGGATCGTCCTACGATCCTCGCTGACGTGACTCGTGTTGGAAGTTAGAAAGACTAATCGACCCCTTTTTTGTGATGTTCTAAATTAATAGTGGAAATCACAAACCCTCTTTGCATCAACGATCCTCGATAACGTGACTCGTGTCGGAAGTTATAAAGTCTAATCGACCCCTTTTGTGATGTGCTGAAATTAACAGTGGAAATCACAAACCACTTAATATTCCTCTTAATCACCATTTGTTTTCCATGACCTTGTCCAATTGATCACTTCGCTAAATGATTTGGTGCACAAAGTGTTGTATGACGTTAACTAATACGTGAAAGGGATAGATGCAAGATAGCAGGGTAGGTTGTCTTATTGAGGTCAGACCCCATCCAAAGTAAGGACCAATTTGATTTTAACTTCTTGTTCATATATTCATTTAAATCTAAGGTCAAATAGGTTCTCGCTGTAACCGACCTCTTTCGGGGTTGGGGTATAGGTAGGAATATCATTACTTTGTGTTACGTCCACATAATATAGGTAGGGAATATTATTACTTAGGTAGGACAAATATTATATTGCGCTACATACAAATACAGGTAGGGAATATTATTTTATTTTACATTATTTATAAGTACATTTAAATATTATACACTCTGGTACACGGAGGCCCACGAGCAGTAAGTGGAGGGGTATTCGATACTACAATTCCTGAGTGTGCAGGTATCTAAGGAGATTCTCGGTGAGTCGTATCCATTTTATAACTTTCGTTTGTTTATTTTGTCTTATCTTGATTGTGGTTTATTTATGTTTTATTACTTGTTTATTGTTTTAATTAGGTTTAGATTAATTCTGATTACAAAATATTTTACACAACGTAGAGGGTCCTAATTTAGGAATATTTTAAAAATCTAGACGATCACATGTTTTAATACAAGGCCAAATTATTTAATTACACAACGTAGGATCTTTTATTCAATTCTATGTAGCCTCGAGGTAGGAGTGTTACAGTTGATGCCGCGTGACCAGGATTTAAGTCATTAAAATTTGAATAACATTTATTCAAATACTTATTTAAAAGAACTTGGGATGCTACTCTTTTAAAGGGTCTTATTTGTCTAAACAGCGTAGTGAATATTTTAAAGGTTATGTCTTATTAGTCTAAACAGCGTGGTGAATATTTTAAAGGTTATGTCTAATTAGTCTAAACAGCGTGGTGAATATGTTAAAGGTTATGTCTTATTAGTCTAAACAGCGTGTTAAATATTTTAAAGGTTAGTCTTATTAGTTTAAACAGCGTAATAAGAATTATTGATCACTTGTTAGATAATTATAACAGTAGTGAGCGTTTCTAGTAGGAACTATATGTTATAACCGTAGGTTCGATTCCTACGAAGATGCTTGTTAAATAAAAATAAATGAACGATTTGGTAATCAGAAATTTATTGTGATACAATTGCAGGTTCGATTCCTGCAATATTATTGATGATTTTATAGTATTTAGTGTTGTGGAAGCTTTTAAACGTGGGTTCGATTTCCCGTGTAAATATTATGTTCAAAGTTTTTTTTTTTTTTCTACCGGTTTCGATCACCGTTCAACATTTTTCTGGTTCAATGAATATATCACATTAAACTTTAAGTCAAGTAGACAATAATTTTATTTTATTAATGAGAATAGAAAATACGGGTTCGAGTCCCATTTAAATATTCTTTAGAAGATGCGAAAAATAAATAAAAGTAATATCCAGTCTAAGGCACGGAGAAATATCGAGACAGGACATCAATCAAGCAATGAGTTAGTATCATCTTTACGAGATATTGTCACAAGATCAATATCGCCAACCGTAGCACGGATTGGAAACCTCGAACAAAATAATGATTCGATCGATAGTCGCGACACATGCGATCAGTTATCATCTGGGACGGAAATGCAACCCAAGGTATTAAATTCTTTGGTTATGTTGCAAACTCTTACAAAACCTATTTTTGATGAAAATAATAAAAATCCAGTCATATTTTTAGAAGAACTTGATGTTTATTTGTCAAAACTTGACACACATGGACCCAATTTAAAACTGATAGTAGATTGTTTGTCAGGTGAAGCCAAAAGCTGGGCAAAGATTTTCTTAGATCAGTGGAAGGATTATAAAGATTTTAAGACATTTTTTTTAGATCAGTTTTGGGACAAAAATGCTCAAAGAAAGGTTAGAGACAACATTGTAAATGCCAAGTGGAATCTCCATGGCAATAGAGAAACTATGGTAGGTCATTTTGTGACATTATACGAGCAAGTAGAAATGTTAACTTTATACGATAAAAGAGATTTAATAAATGAAATTATGAGTCATTTTCCTCAGGAGATTCGTAGACTATGGTATTTCAGTGGCTGCGGGGAAGCTACAGCAGCTGTAAAATTTCTTAACAATATGGATCGTGGATCTGATGATGTAACCAAGCGACGTGAAAGTATAATCACTCGGGAAGAAGTACCAACACAAATGCCCATTGAACAAACTAAAATTGTCGAGGCATCTGCATTAGGAAAATCGCAATTCAGTAGTAGAATTTTATGTACTACAAAGGAAAGGCAAAACAATGTAGATCAAAATCGAAAGTGTCAAAAATACCGCGAAAGACGAGTTAGGCAGAAGGCTAAGAAACAATTTTATACAACCCAAAATAAAAATTACACAACTAAATAATTGAGTTTATTAATACCACTGTCATTAATCTTTAAAATCGTTAAATTTAATAACAGTTAGCTATTAAGGTTACGTTAGGTAAGCTTATTATTATGTTAAGGTTCATGATAGACAAGACTGTAGGTACTTATGTTTTTTTTTTTAATTTAATTTTTGCATAATTTTCAATCATGTTGTATATAATTAGTAACGTTTCTTTTGGGAGAAGAATCTTTTGAGCAAGGAAGCTAAATTTATATTATAAATATTGACACTATCATAAGTAATCTTCCGATTAGCGATTAAGAACCAAATAGAAATTAAATGACTAAATCACATTACACAGAGCAAGTGGCGTTACATTAAAAAATATAGTTATAAATTATGGCTATTTAAGTTAAAAGGTTACTAAGTCAACATAAATATTATTAAATGAGTGACTGATCTATGGTTGATTTTTCAAAATTATACACTTTACTAGCGTTTAATTTCTCAAAATCAAAGGGGCGACTGTAACGCGTGTATATTAGCCGCTATAAATTAATATATAAATATAATGAACATTTTTTTTTTAATGTAAGATATTGCCTAAAGCTTATTTTGTTGCATTCTTTGAAATCTTAGAATTACCTATAACAATGAAACGTTACAAACAAAAGCGACTTTTGGGATTTTAACTGCGCGCAGCTGTAGGTCATTTAGATAAATTTCTTTTATCTATATATTTTTTGCTAGATTGTTAAAACTTCCACACTTCTTCGAAAGGAATGGTCTGCTCGCAACATGTGCAAGAACCCATTGTCAAGTGGATTCTCGGCGTTAGATTTGTACAATGCAACGAAACACAACCTTAAAACCATAGAGCTTGGGGGCGGTAACATACTGTTTCCCGCGTTAGTTTGATTGGGTAAAATTAGTATAGTAAAGTTAAGAAAGTAGGAGAGTGGGTGAGGAGCGAGGACAGTCCACTTCGGGGCGCGAAGGAGATCAGATCTGGTTTTTCGATCTTAGTTTTCATGTTACGGTATTTTAGTAATTCATTAGAGTGTTAATTTTTGTATCGCTGTAGGCGGGTATTAGATAATTTAGGTCTTTTCAGTATTAGGGGCGGAGGTTAGTTGGAAATGAACCTAGGGATATATCGGTCACTAGAGAAGCTAGGAAAGTACTTAGTTGGTGAACTGAATAGGGGCGCGTTCGGACAAATAAACAAGTAGCTAGGAAGTGAAGGTTTGAGTTTAGAGATTGAATTAGTTTTATTGAGTGTTATTTTCGTAAATAGTTAAGTGTGTGTTATTTTCGTAAATAGTTAAGTGTGTGTTATCTCGGTACGATTGGGTTGCGTCATGCACATAGCATTCAAGGAATTTAACAAGTGATTGTTACAGTTATTGTGATTATTAAAGAAATCCGCCTGCGAAGTGCTTATAAATCGGTTAAGTGGTATTCACACGGTGGTTAGGTATAATTTGTGAAATGCGCTTCGCATGCTTGCTTAGTGGAATTCACAACTTTTAGGTTAGTATTAGTGATTCATTTCATTTATATCAATGAATCCGAGATAGCGCAGGACGCTGCGTATACTCACGTGTCTCAGGACTGAATGACTTGACATAAACAAATATTTTTTGCATTCGAATCATTTGATCCTCTCTGGCGTGACTCGTGTCGGAAGTTAGTAAGAGGATCGTCCTACGATCCTCGCTGACGTGACTCGTGTTGGAAGTTAGAAAGACTAATCGACCCCTTTTTTGTGATGTTCTAAATTAATAGTGGAAATCACAAACCCTCTTTGCATCAACGATCCTCGATAACGTGACTCGTGTCGGAAGTTATAAAGTCTAATCGACCCCTTTTGTGATGTGCTGAAATTAACAGTGGAAATCACAAACCACTTAATATTCCTCTTAATCACCATTTGTTTTCCATGACCTTGTCCAATTGATCACTTCGCTAAATGATTTGGTGCACAAAGTGTTGTATGACGTTAACTAATACGTGAAAGGGATAGATGCAAGATAGCAGGGTAGGTTGTCTTATTGAGGTCAGACCCCATCCAAAGTAAGGACCAATTTGATTTTAACTTCTTGTTCATATATTCATTTAAATCTAAGGTCAAATAGGTTCTCGCTGTAACCGACCTCTTTCGGGGTTGGGGTATAGGTAGGAATATCATTACTTTGTGTTACGTCCACATAATATAGGTAGGGAATATTATTACTTAGGTAGGACAAATATTATATTGCGCTACATACAAATACAGGTAGGGAATATTATTTTATTTTACATTATTTATAAGTACATTTAAATATTATACACTCTGGTACACGGAGGCCCACGAGCAGTAAGTGGAGGGGTATTCGATACTACAATTCCTGAGTGTGCAGGTATCTAAGGAGATTCTCGGTGAGTCGTATCCATTTTATAACTTTCGTTTGTTTATTTTGTCTTATCTTGATTGTGGTTTATTTATGTTTTATTACTTGTTTATTGTTTTAATTAGGTTTAGATTAATTCTGATTACAAAATATTTTACACAACGTAGAGGGTCCTAATTTAGGAATATTTTAAAAATCTAGACGATCACATGTTTTAATACAAGGCCAAATTATTTAATTACACAACGTAGGATCTTTTATTCAATTCTATGTAGCCTCGAGGTAGGAGTGTTACACTTACATGCATGAAATTTGGAGTATAACTGCGTCTTGAAGAAGTTGCTATAGTAAAATAAAATATTTCAAGGTGGCACTCCATACATGAAACAGGAGACAAAAAAAAATTCAACGTAAGTCATCGTATGGAACATTTTTTGACAGCTTTTTTAATGCATATTTTATGGCATAAATTGTGTCCCCCCCACACGTTTATCTTTTAAACCGTATGTCCAAATAATATGAAAAAATCAAAACGCTTATTAATTGATAATTTCAACGAAAATTATTTTCAACATGATCGGATAATAAGTCCCCCGTTTTTGTTTTTTTATCAAATCTTGACTTCTCTTACTTCTCAGAAGCTGATAACGTGTTAAGTTCCTTTATCAACAGTTGCATAATTATCAAAGATATACATGGGAGATGTAAGCAATCTCCGTTCGGTGTTTGTCCAAAGTTGCTGGCCAACTTGAGATGTATGCACGGCCAACTTCCCCGCATGTGTATTCAGTAGTTGCACATGCAATCTGCCCCTTTGTGAACATGACTTTACCTTGGCAATTTTTGTTGAAGTTGCACAACTCAGTTATTTACTTGGAATAGTTTTACTTGATTTTGCGTAAAGGTTGACATTTTTGTTTATAAACGCACAATATAGCTAAAGTGTTTGAAATGCTCAGTCTTTATTTGTAATTATGACATTTGAATTGGACAGAACGGGACAATGAATTCTGTAACTAAAATAGGTTTATTGTGTTTATAAATATGGCGGTTACATAGTTACATTAAACCACATTAAACCACGCCTGTTTCCCAGAGAGATAGGCTTTTCCACCTGCTACGATCCTGACAAATGTCTTTCGCTTCTTCCACATTCATACATCGAGTCATGCATGGAAAAGTATGCCTAGGGCGGCGCCTTCCGTCCCTTCCACTGACTTTCACTCTGTATATTATCTCTTTCTTCAATATTTAATGAAAAACGGTTAGAATGTTAGTATGATGACAGTAGAAAAGAAAACTTGACCTACAATATGGCCCAGTCCAGATGCATATGCTGTACAATTTTCGAAAATCAACAAATTGTATAGGATTAACGTAAGCATCAGCTGTCATCAGACAGATCGCGTAGACTGTTAAGTCAACTCCATACATTTCGAGTCGATAGAAAACAGAAGCCATCGCAGTATTAGCACCTTGGCTACGTCTACAGCATTTCATAGAACAGAATAGAATAGAATAACTTTATTTCAGGCCACGAAATCGCCGAAATACACCCCTCGGCCAGAATTCTTCCTTTAATAAGGTCGACAGATCTTTGGTTGGTACTCTCACCACAAATGACTTAAAATTAACCTTGTCGTGGGGCTCCAACCACTCAATCTTAGGAGTAACTACGTTTTTAACTCGTAGGTACATACCTACGCTACAAGATGATACACTTTAAACATTTAGACATCTACAAACAATATCGGAATAACGAAATATTGGGAGTTCAATATTATATCAAAGATATCGATTTCTGCGTTGTTCGAGTTGCTTATCACGATTTCACGATTTTGATACTTAAGGTGTTAAAATTAGACATCGTTTTTAAGAAGCGTTACTGATGTGACGTCATTTATTTAAGGCTGGTCTGTAGAGAGCCAATACAGATGAATATGTCGTCGGCTTAGTGCAAGAAGTCATTAACTAACAAAAAGTCAAGTCGGAGAAAAACGGGCTCAAAGTTTTGACACAGTCAAATGACCATAATTGTAATAGGTTCGGTTCTAGATTTAAAAATTAAACATCAATGGTTAGCTAAATGTATTTACTATTAAATCCAATTAAAAACTTTGTACAATAAAGTCAAATAACTTTTTTAAAAGCCTAAATATGTAGTTAGTGACTTTTGGTCTTTCTCGCTCTTAAGGGAACTTACAATTAGTTATTTTTTATTTTCATTACAAATAAATCGGGAAACATAGTTTTCTATAACAAAATTGGTTTAATCAGTCGTAATTATTAACTTAGAAGCATTATAAATATTACTTATTAATCAACAACGAATAAACAGATTTATTTAATTCTACTTCACAGATTATAAAGTCTGCAAGACCACAAAAATAACACAAAATTCTCGTAATGACGTTATTTTTAACTTCAAACTAAAATAATAATGAAATATTCATTGTTGATAGACGAACTTAATATTATAATAATTCCAGACAACAGCAAGCACTATTAGTATAGGTAAAACGTGAAAACGTCTAAAAAATTAAATAAAGACATCAGCTTTTGATTGAACTAATACAGTAGGTACGAAAAAGAGTAAAAAAAAACCCTTGACGTCCATATTTTTTACTCTACGAGTACGTCTTCTGAGTTAGAAGACATTTCTTCAGGGACATAATCACGACACTCTTTGGCTGGCAAGTTCCGGTACCAGTGGTGAAGTTCCGCGGGTATTATTTTTTCATTGCACATTTTTAGCAAACCGCAAACTGTTCTACTTCCTTAATATTCGTAAGAAGGACTGGCGGCGTATCTTTCTGTGCTTGAATGTGTCTAGGTGACTCTAAGCCATTCTGATTGTCACCCATTAAGATCAAAAGTAAAATACATTTTATACAGGGTGGCCGGTGGCAGATTTTTTATATTTTCAAAAAGTCATTTTTATAATTAAAAAAATGGGTTTTGATATTTGGCGGGATTACACGGTTCAATATTGCGAATTTTATTTTCATCTTGTTTCAATGGTCAGAACGCCGTCATTCTTATGCAGTTGAAGCGTTTGCACGCTATATAATTTCGTTAAGAGACGGGCCGAGTGTAAAATTTATTCGGTCATGGGTGCAAAACTTCTTCGGCACATAATATACCGAGATCAGGCCCCAGCACACACGGACGCCGGAACACATATTGAGTGTGTAACGGAGTTTACAGGAAAATCCACGACTTTCAGTGCGGAAGAGAGCAGCTCTCTTTAAGACTCCTTATGTTCTCAGTGCATGAAATATTGAAAAAAATAATTGAAGTTTCATCTCTATAGGATTCAACTGGTTCAAGAAATTAATGAAAGTGATTTAACCAAACACAAAGTTTTTTGTGACACAATGTTGCACAGATTTCGTACCATAAATTGCATTTTTTGTAGTGACAAGGCCCATTTTCACATGAGTACTCATGTCAACAAGCTTGTAGTAAAGCAAAATTGTCGCTACTGGGGCCCGCGATCGTCTAATCCACGGTTAAAACACCAAAGACCTTTGCATTGTCTAACAGTTACTGTTTGGTCTACCTCATTCTTGAATAGAATTATTGGGAGTTATTTTTTTTAAAATGCCTAGCAGTAAAATGTAAATAGGTAGTGAAAACTATAGGAAAATGATAGCTGATTAATTTTTGCCTAAATTGCTTGTACATCCGTCCTATTCATCACACGCCTGGCTTCAGCAGGATGGTGCTACACCACACATGGCCACAGTGTCGATGAACGTGCTTCGCGAACATTTCCCTCGAAAATTGATAAACCGTCTTGGAGAAATCCGTGGCCGCTGAGATTGCCCGATTTGACCCCTATGGATTTGTTTCGATGGGGGTATCTCAAAACCAGAGCTTTTAATAACAACCCACGGTCTAAATATAGGTGATTTCCAAAAAAATATTGCAATCGAAATCAACAACATTACGCAGAATATGCTGCGAGTGGTACAAAACGCGAGGCTCCGTTTTGATGAATGTGCACGCGTAGGGGGACGACATTTAGAGGACATATTATTTAAGTAATTAAATCCGCATTTGTGATCTTTATTATGAGATATAAATAAACACTATTCGCCTCAGGTGATGGTCAAAACAAAACCTAGGTACCTATACAAAATCTCGCCCATCGTGTAAAATCAGTCTTTTGCAAATGAAATACTTAACTAAGAACTTACTTACCTACACTATAACTTAACAGCATAAGCAATTTGAACGTATCTTATTATAATTTAATGACAATAGGTACAAACGCTCTTCATTCGCTTTATTTAGAATCTTTTCTAGCATCAAAGATCCTCGTCCTGCCTTAATGTTAATATTATTTCGCTTCATTTTGTAAGAAGTCACTACCATCTCGCATAACGTCCATCCCTGGTCGCAGCTGCAACGGTATGACTTCGATCGCGATGACCGAACGAGTGGCGGGTTACCGCGAGAGCAAGACGTACTCGTAGGTAGGCATAAAAGAGTTGAAATATGAACTTATCAGAGCAAGAATAAATTCACTAAAGGTGTTCAAATTGAAACAACTTATTTGTCAAAAGTCATTAACCATAATTTAATCACTTGAATTACGTATCTTTGGACACAACTAAAATCGATAACTATCATTGATTACTTTAAAAAATCATTCTGGCTGCCATTAATGCTGTTTCCTATTTTTTTTAAACTGTATAATGTACTTTAGTTATTTTATACTTAAGTAAAAGTAGTAATATGCATCCAATGATTATTTTGTTAAAAATCATTAAAGCGTTATAATAACATTTTTTTTCGTTTTACTGTTTACTAAAAGTAACTATATGCATATAATGAATTCTAGCTCAAATACTTTCAGAGCGATATTCATATTATTTTATTTTTTAAAGTTAATAAGTAACATTAGTGAATATTCAAACGTAATAAAATGTGTAAAAATAAAAAAAGATGTTTTGATTAAAGTAACTAATGGTCATAAACCATTTCCGTCAAATCAATAAAGCAAAAATTGAAATTAATGACTTAATGTCATTGCTGTAACATCGAAATTACTAAACGTAAAAAGAAATGGGTCAGTGCGTTAGAAAGAGTAAGTCGTGGCGAATCCGCCTGTGTTTGTACCTGTACTTAGTAACTTTATGCCTTTAATGACTTCTTGCACTAAGCCGACGATGTGAGGATTTTTTTTTTTTATTCTCTATAGCTACCAAAAGAACCGACAACGTCCTGACAGACAGGAATACAGATTTACTTATTGAAAATAATTACACAGTATAAAAGATTCACACTTTATCAGGTTGAACTTTAAACTACCTACTTACAAAAAGATTTTAAAAGTGCATAATGAATATAATCGTGACAAAACGTGTGTCAGAAGTTTTAAACACACAAAGCAGAAAAAAAAGACATTTTATTTTTAAAAAATACCGAAATCTTCTCCGAGTAGGTATTTTTATTAATAAATTATAATAGGAAAAAAACAGCGTTTCTTTTTTTATTAAAAAAATATAACACGATACTTGGTAAATAAAACAAAATTGAAAATTGACTCCATTCACTTCTCTGTGCCAAGCCGCTGTCTCGTAATTACAACTGGTGCGTCATCTACATCTCCGCTGTAAAACAGAACCACCGTATATTTTGATAACAACCGTCGGGAATTGCTTTACAGCTAAAATAACTAGAAGGCATGAAGTTTGATGTTTGATGTTTGACTTTGACTGAATTAAAATTAAAGTATAGTTAGGTACTTGTAATATAACAATAATTGTAACATTTGTTACCAGTTTTAATAAAAAAAAGAACATTACTTTTTTTTCTACTTAACCCCAGTGAAATTTACAGCATTGTTATTTAAGGTGCAAAGTAAGCTACTAAGTACATTATCTGTATGTCATCGTGAAAGGCAAGTCTTCATAAATTATTGTTTTTTTGTCTACCTAACATTTTTACTTTAATGATGAAGTTCTGTTCTTTCTGCATATTTTTATTAAAGTATCCTTTGTCTATTTTTGACAAATTCAAATGTCGTGATGAAGGATAAGGGCAAACCAAATTTTAAGCACAATATTGGCATAGGAAAAAATTGATGACATTTAGCTCACCCGTTATTTACTTAGTGACTTCAATTTTAAAGTGATTTGTTCGGAATTATTATCACAAAGGTAGTTAAAATATTGTGTTTGACATGATGATATCAATGAATTGCGGTGTGGGTTTCATATTGATATTTTTATTTAAACATTTTAAATGTATCCGTACCACCGTAAAATTAATGACAGGCAACATCACTCAAGTAAGTGAAGCAGCTGTTCAGTAGCCTACAAATATATTTCCTCGAACTGTACGTGTGGCATACGTGTTACAAGGCTTATCACAAAATGCTTTTTGTCATGAATAAACAACAACAAACTGTATGGATTGATAATTCCTTATCCTGCGTCAAAATAATAAGGAAAAAATACTAAAAGTTAAATATAATTTGTGTTTATTGTTATCCGACTCTACAGTTTCCACTGTTCTCGTTTGCGGGGAGTTGTTAGCGCCCCTGATCATTGCATCCGCTGTGTTCCCTTGCAAAAACAGCGCTGGGTTTGTACTCTAGCTGCTAGGTTTGTTCCAAGCTGAAATAAAGCCAAATGGATTGCCGAAAGCCGATTTTTAAGCCCCCAACCGTAAATAATAATAAGGATAATCTTTATTGCCACAACCTTAAATTTAGCAAATAACAAAGAATCAAAAATAAAGTATGAAATTAAATAAAAACTTATAGTAACTAAGAAACTAGGTAGAACAACGGGCATTTCTGCACAGCATGTGCTGGGCAGAGATGCCCGGCGCTGGTTTTCAGTATGGTCCCTACAGATACAAAATGTTGGATACAGTAAACTAGGTAAGTAAAAAAGTACAATCAAGGTCATGCTTCAAATAGTAAGTGAAAAAGGAGTGAATTACTAATAAAGTTTTTTTTTTTTCCTTGCCCCACGGCGACTTCAACAGCTACTACCGTGGGGATATGGCGTTTCCACAATGAAGTGATTTCGCCAGTGTCAAGTATATACAAGTATAAATCAATATAGTAATAAAACACAATCCAATCTTCTCTAGGAAGATTGGGGGCAACGTTGTACGGTGATATGTAGGACAGAGGTCACGGTAGTTTTAACCTCTGTACCACTGCGAGTCCACTTGAAACGAGAAGTACGATGCCCGGATACACGAAATAAGTCCAAGTCTTCCATCACTGTGCAACACAAAGGCATAAAAAGTACAAATCATTAACAGAAAAGAACTTTGAACACCTAAATACACAAAAATTAAAACTAAAACAAACTACACATCCGCCATCTTTTGACGTTGCAAATGGCCTCTAATAAAGATATTTAACTGAAGAATGAAAAAATAATGTAAAATGTGCCATATTATGTGATAGTGTGTGTATATTTGTGTACGCATGTATGCATGTGTGAGTGTGTTTGTTTGTGTGAGTGTGACTGTATAAACGCGGTTATGCCATACGAGTAAAAACAACATTATGACGTTATGAGTGAGAGTAAAATTTGATCTGTGTTGTTATCAGGTGTGTTTGAACTAACCGCTTGTATTTTTGCAAAGACTGGTTCTCGCACTGCAAGCTTAGTGCATCTTCTTAGCGATTTGCCGCGTGTGTCCTTAACCCATCAAGCTTCTCAAACAAATAGCGAGGTTAATGGGTAAAGGGTATTAAAGTGTATAGAATTGACATAAGCACTCGACGTGAACGTGTGGCGGCTTACGTCAATTCTATACATATTCGATAACGATAACGCTCCCGCAACCCATCTTGTCTAGGACGATTTATATTTTATTAAAATCAGTCTGGTAATTAAGGACCTACTATGACATAGTAAGCATTAAAAGTTTTACTCGTTAGATTTCAAAGTATAACAATTAACACCAATAACCTTTTTAGGGTTCCGTTGTCAAACTAGGAGCCCTTATAGTTTCGCCATATCCGTCCGTCCGTCCCTCCGTCCGCAGCTTAGCTCAGAGAACCTTAGTTTTAGAAAGCTGTAAATTAAGATTTTAAATATTAGTCACGAACACAAAATAGTAAAATAAAATCTTGATAAGACCTTTTTTAGGGTAACTCCCATACACGTAAATTGAGTCGTCTACCCCATGGCATGGCCTCCCATCTCGAACAACGTATAATTAATTACTTTAATAAACTCATAGATGGCGGCACAGGTATCGATCGAAACATTTGAACCAGTAATCGTGATGATTGAATGATTTTTACACGTTAAGAAATTCAACGCATCTTAATTATATTTAAAAATATCCTTCTCTACATAAAATAAGGGTATATTTTATAAGTTGAATAAATGCAATAAAAATTATATGAACACTATCTAACTCATACAATACGTGTGAGCTTTCAAGCTTACTGCGTCTTATTGGGTACTTTCACTAGATGGCGCCATCACGGATCGCGAAAGTTCTATGGAAGTCACAGGCTCCAAGCGTTTCGTTTTTGTAAATTCTTGCTTGGGTGATGCGTAATATTGTCTCAAATACTAGTTTTATATTAAAAGCAAAAAAAAACGTAATAGATAAAATAATGTCTTAACAAACATAAATGGCCATTACAAAATACTGTTTTGGCGGTTTTGGTGTATTAAATGTTAGTACAAACACGGAACGAACGATGTGCTATCTTTAACTATTGAAGTAGGTATCAAAACGCGCTGACAGTTTGTGTACAAACATTGCATCGTAGTTTTTCACAACTTTCTTTCGTTGGATTCGAATCAAGTTGAAGTTGAATGCGATATTTTCTTTTATGGTTGATAACGACGACCAGGCCTTCTAAACGGATTTTGTGATTCATCCTCAACACTCGCGACTGTTTACGTCTACGGACCCGTACGAATCCTCCAATCACGACGACTTGGCATTTACTTTGGACCCTGGCAAATAATCCATAATTATATAATTATAATATAAATATAGAATTTATTATTACATAAATAAATAATTCATCAAATCAATTAAATATCAAATTTAATGGATAATGTCAAATCACAATTAACCTCCCCGATGATTATCACGACAAAAGCCATCTTGATTTTTTGATTAAGAAATTATTTCAAGTTAAAATTCATGATTATTGCAAATCTAGAAAATCATCGTTTGATTACAAATCAAAATTAAAATTTCTACAAAATAAGTAGTCCGATTATAAATGATCAATGAAATGAAATGAAATGCAATGAAATGTTTATTCACAGAACATATTATATACTTATTCAATTATCAGATTGGTACCTATTGATATTTCCAAAAAATTAAGCGTAGGTACCTATTACAAAGTGTACCTAGTGATTACACAGATACTCGTAAGCTGAATAAGTAAATAGGTACCCTGTCCTACTCTTCGGGTCCTCCTGTTTAGAACTTGTTATATAAGTACGTTATATAATAAATAAACCAGTTATTTTTACCTATTGCTTTTATTTTATGTCAGCGAAAAACTTCCCGAACATGTCCCATTCCTATTTTATCCTGGACATCATAGTCAGGGCAGTTCCCGTGAATTAATAAAACGCCACTACAATGTGACCGGTAGAAATATAGCGATTAGATATTAATTTATAATGGTCTAAAATCCGAATAGGAGAGAATTTGCACCGGGCTGTTTGTTTATTCGATGAAAAGTACCTATTTTATGTCAAATTAGATGCCTACGCTAAATAATATGTGGCGAATAGGTAGTGGCTGAAAAACTAACAAAACATGTTAAGTACCTAGATGTTTATATAAAAACATCAAAAACACGGCGCAGCGGACGCGGCTAAACATTTTGGCCACGCTCCTTTTCTGTTCGGAATAACATGATACATGTTAAAAATATCAAAAACGCGGCGCAGCGGACGCGGCTCTAAAGGCAAATTATATAGGTACTAATCGAAAGTATGAAGCTTATAGAATATGTAAACGTTAGGTTTGGTGCGAATTATTAGTACCTACCGACTTAGCTGTTTATACCTGCCAACCCAATAGTTTGACGGGAAAAAAAAATTCAACCTAACGTTTGCATATTAGATTAGTATGCAATTTGTCTAATAAACAAGCAATTTGCATTTCTTTAGTACAAAGTTATTTTATTTTTTAATTAATTATACCTATACCTACTGGACTGAATTTTTTTAGCCTAACTATTCGCCGTATATTACTTAGCATATAAAATTTGATATAAAATACGTTTTATCGAATAAACAGCCCGGTGGAAATCTTCTTCTATTCGGATCTCCTACTAAGTACAACAATTTTCTAGATGCCTCAATTTTAAAGTCAAATATATTCTTTGAAGTCAACGCCATCTGGTAATATCTCAATAAAACGAATAGGTAGGCTGCCAGCGTCATAGTAGTGGTGGCTCAGATACGCCATCTACTGGTGTGACTACGGGACTAAAATTGCCTACAGAATTGCCTACTTTAGGACGGCACGCTTTTGCTGTATGGGATTGGGTATCTGTACTTGTATTATTTTATCTGTGCCCATGGTGTGGGGCTTCGTTGGATAGGTATTTCAATAAAATAGCGCGTTTATAAAAAAACGATTAAGGAATCCGTTTGTTAATTAAGATTTAAAATGCTAATTTTTGTTAGAGTCAGGTGCGCGTAAAAGTATAGAGAAAATTAAAGAGTTTCAAACAAGATAGGCATAAACAAAGTACATACGAGTAAAAGACCTGAGGGCTAGGCTCTATTCTAATCGGTAAAACCATATTGCCTATCGATAGCCCTTATTTACGACATTAATGGCGGCCCAGTCAAAACAATACCATAGCATATCAGAGGTAATATTGTTTACCCAATAGAATATAGACTCTGGTAGCACATCATGATGCAAACAATGTTTTTTATGGAATTAATAAAAGACCCGACGGTAAATATGATTTCCAGCCGTAAGCGTGGCCCTATCGGGAGACTCGACATCTTTTACAAAGTTAAAATATGTAAAATTATTGTTGTAATGAAACCTTTATTTAAATGAATGTCGGTGAGAATCGCTGAATGTTTTCAATTTTGGAAGGTGTAAATTGAGTGTTTACGCTTTTACCAGAATCCTAAGCAAATATTATTGTTCTAAAAATTTAAATATTAGAATATAAGGGTACTAACGAAGTCCTATAACTGAGATTACGTCGTCCATTGAGGGCTTCTTTTCTACTAGTTAAAACCGGTTATGATAGCTCTAATTTAATTGACAGTAATGGCGGCCGAGTGGAAAACAATACGATAGCCTGTGAAATGCCAGAATGCCTGCGGGGCTAGGCACCCGCCATAAATGGAAACCAGTAGCGAAACTGTTTGGTTTTGAAAGAAAGAAAGAAAGAAAGAAAATATGTTTATTTGGCAGGCATTTTACACTAAGTAGTATACAGATACATAAGATTAGGGTAATAAAGGTAAATCTAAAACTAGAAACTAAGATTAAAAAACCTACCAAAATGGTCTTCACTCAGCTAATGTGCTAAAACGTTGGGAAACGTTTCGTCACGCTGGTTTTCAGTGAAGCCAGAAACAATGTTACAAAACTAAGTAGGATGATGGCGCTAACTCCAAGCCAGACATGGCTGTCACCGTCACACAATATCACAAGCTTTACTTATTAATAAAAAAAGACAAAAAAAAACATTTTAACAAACGAAAAAGAAAAACACATATACAACCAAATGCAAAAGGCAAAAACCCCTCCTGAGCAACGCGTGGCAACATGACTAGTGGTCTCAGAAGTAGGCAGGGGATGATGGAGGTGCCCTTCCTTACTCCACATAGTCGATTTTGTTGTGTACTCGCACGATATATTTGTTTATTTAGTTTCATAATATTTTTAAATTGTATGTATATTCAAATTGTAATAAAATATTATCTGAGGTGTGTAAAAGCATATAGTAAAGTAGAACAATCTAAAATAAATAGGAGACCCGTCGAGTTTCTCTAAAAAAGATTCTTGACGGCAATTATTGCCATTATTATAATGACTGTGGATTTTATAACATACATCTTTACAAACAACCAAAACCGTTTTCATTGTTCTTATTATGTAATAGTTGTACTCGCTATTCATTTAGATCAAAGTGTTTTATCTTCTACTGGGATTGCATGACAATTCCTTGATTTAGGTACGTTGTGATTGTGGAGGGTATATTTGTTGATAAATATAGAGCAGTATTTATTGACATTGTAACCAATTCACAGAACGCCGCTGTATTGCGGGATTTAATTAAGTCAATACGCGTCAACTGTTTGGATGCGTCATTGTTTGAAGTTAAATTGATATGTAGGAGAGGCGTATGCCCAACGGTTGGCGCATATGCGCTGAAGAAAAGGATATAAAGGTCGGTAAAAAGATGACCCCTAATTTCACAGCTGGTATCTCCTTCGGTAATTGATTTTCAGAACCTGACTAACAGCCATCTTAATTAAAATGCTTTCTTTAAAAAAAATGGGGACTACGGTGAAACGCACACGACAGATACGCACGTTTAAATTATACTTAAAAAATAATCAATATATTAATTCTTGCCAGGATCAAAGCGAAGCAAAATCATATTTTTTGGGTTTATTACACTTATCATGTGCTTTAAGCTTGGCAAGAACCTTACCAGTATTTCCTTCCAGAATCTGCTACCTATTTAAACTATTTTTTGAGTAGGTAATAAATAGAATTTAAGTCGTGATTTCCATTCGTCAAAGTATTTGTTTTCGTTTTGATTTCAAAACAAAATAATTGTGTCTGCAGACCCGAGTCAAGTAGTTGAATTATGACGTGTACGGTTATGTTAATGAACGCAATGTATGGAGCTCGACTTTGTGGATTAAAAATACTTCATAGCCGATTTTTCCAGTTGCGTCTTTATCCGCGTCTTTTTTTTTTAAATATTATTTCCCTCCGTTACCTTAATTCCAAGTGATTGTATTTTATGTACCACCATGACCTTCGTTAGTCGAAATATCGGGAAAATCAACAAAAGTTAAAACAAAAAGAGTTTCTCACTATCCCTATTCCAATTACATATGGCGTAATAAGATCTTTAAAATGTTCAAAAAGCCTTCTTATTTATGATTATATTTGACTTATCCGGCTCTTTACAACATCTATAATGTCAACCGAATTTAATCAAAATTCATAATAAACGGTACTCGGCCGCGTCCTCCCGTTATGAAATTCCCTAACGTCCTTTTGACAATATTAGTACCCTAGTGGTTCACTGTTAACAATTATATACTCTGATGGATAACATATGATAATTAGTGTTAATATTTTGCTCTTTGCTTTAATCCCCAAGGGGGTTATATATAATAGCAGATTTCGTTTAAGTTTTTAACAGTAGGTAGTTTTAATACATCAATACAGTACAATGTAATAAATAATGTACTAATTAGAGGTACACAACACTTAAGTCGGTTATTTAGTTTTACAAAGCGTTTATTCTAGTAAAAAATTGAATATAAAAATCGATGGCGCTCTTGTAGCGGTTAAGTTGCGTTTTAAGCTTAGTCAGCTGTATCCGGTAGGTGTCGCCACTAGGCGTGTACACAAGTAACATAATAAAATGACATTCCTTTTTTTAAACTAAGTTTCTACATTACTCCGCATTTGTAACATATTTAAACTTACTATTTTAGGTAGAAAAAAAATGCAGTTAAAAAAATACCACTTAAACCACTGCACTTACTAGTTTCTATCAAAATAATCTATGTTTTATATCTAAAAGCCCTGCTTACCTAGCAATAAATTAGCGATTAGAAACTAACATTATTCTTCATTCTAAAAAAAACCAGATACTTCAATCTTTCTTAACTTTGACGCTAAATTTATCACTTTTCCCCAAACTTCCGAGCGTTTGAGATAAAATCTTGAAAAAGCGGAGACGACGTGCGTTCATTCAAAGGCTCCTTCAGAACTTTGCAGCTTTAGCATGTCTGATACGTTCCGGAAGATTATTCGAATTCTCAAAGCGATAAGGTTGTAAGTAAACGTACAACTTGCAAGCGGTTTTAGTACTTCACCTGGGTTAATATTACACTTTTTTTTAAACTGTCTGGTTTTTAACAGCACATGTTGATTTACATAGATTATTAAATTTTCATTTTATTGTTTTTCGTTTTCTTTTGTACAATAAAGGGTTTACATATATACTTACATACATACATTAAAATCTCTAACTCCTTAACTACACAAATATCTGCTCTTATATGGATTTGAATCCAAGACCGCTACCTTCATAGGCAGGATTACTTCATGTGGCGGAACCCACATGTGAAACATTGTATGCTTAATTACAATGCTCACGCGCATGGATTAGATTAGGTAGACAGAGCGTGCCGATATGTTATCGGTACGCTGATTACCAGATATTAAGCGAGTGTAGTTTTAAGTATATTAACTATTTGAACATTTAATTAGATTTGATAATCAACTGCAAAAGTGATTTCATTTATCTCCCTCCTGCCTACCTTCTGGTAAACTTCACTACCAACAAGGCCAACGTGTCGTCAAATAACTAGGTGAACATGTCTTCAAATACGTCTCAAAATTCGCCAATTTAAAAAAAATAATATTTTTAACATAGAATTTAATAGTTATCCCAAACTCCCAAGACAGCTAAACGTTCCATCTCCCGTTCCGTATCTTAGGTCCGATCCTTATTCAAATGTCACTTCTATTTTAATAGCCGCCCCAAACAAAGTGTCAAACGGGACATTATACCAATATGGCACTTGGTCCAATTTAGAGGGCCCCTTAACACTCGAATCACGTCCATCCGGCTGTCGTCCAAAAGAAAAAGGCCCTATAAGAGGATGAAGTCCATATACACATACTGCAGTTTGGTTTTGATCGGCAGCTGTCCTTTGAACGCATTTTGGCGGTAAAACGGTGTAGGAATACCAAATAGTTAAAATAAGTGGGTATTGTCGAAGACTTTGTATTTTGAGATGATATGAGCTCCATGTATTTTGGGAATATTATGTACCTATGTTGTTTTTACCTCGATATAATAACTTTAGAATAAATGGCGACCCCTTCTTTGAGAGATGATATTGAGAAGCTTTTAAATGACATCTTGGACAGCGACAGCCCACTTGATGTTTTGGCACTTGGAGACAATTGTCACCTTAAGCTCAGTCGAAGTATAGATAACACTTAGATAGGTGGTTAGTTCTTCTATATGTTGATTTCATGAACAAGTAGCGTTAATTAGGAGAATTTTATTGTATAAATAAATTGTTAAATAATAATAAATTGTTAGCATTAAGCCAGTTGATAGAGACCCTGCTTAGGGTGATGGAACTAGTAATGAACAAGGACCAATAAATAATAATGCACACTTGATTCGTATGGTACAGAAGATATGGGTTATTCATTTATTCTGAGACAATCAATTTATAACCTTATGATTTTTGAATTAAGAGTTAAGCGTCCATTATTAGTGCCTTCAGCTAAAAGTGTCCAACATACCTTCACCCTATTTAGCTAGCGGTCCCGGGTGCAATACCCAGTATTATCAAATAAATATCCACCAATATTTACCCCATTTCCTCAGTGTTGTTAAAAGTACATACTTTAGAAATGGTCGGTGAGGCTAACGAGGTGTCAAACGGCGACCAAATCCCAGAATACCTTTTAGTTTTTGACACGGTCAAGAAATTGGAGTATGTACTTACCTCCCTCCCGAAATTCGATTGCAATTTCAACCTTAGCCTACAAGGCATTGGCCTACTAGGAGCTCCAATAGGGGAACCATAACCTAGGTGGGAAGGCCCAGAAATACCAATTGCCTATAGCGGTCCTGGTAGACTGGGTCGACGCCAAACTGAGCACGTTAATGTGACATTCATGGAATCACAGCTATAGGTTTTACACCATCAAGTTGGCCGGACACAAGGAGTTACATTTGTGAGTTTAAAATACAAGTATATGGCTTAACGATTATTAATAATTATTTTTCATCTATCCAGTCCGGAAAGTAAGGTTTTTATGTCTCATTAGCGGGCTGAAAATAGCATTTCCATCCCTAGAGCGGAAAGTTATTTTGAAAAAAGAATTGCTAAAAGAGGCAGCCAATGTGGATTGTTTTCTACACCATGGAAGAATCTTATACAGCCAATACGAAATAACTTGAACTTTTTTTAAACTCGTTTTGAAATTGTGCCAAAATACTCATAACTTTTGTAAGACAAGACCAAAGACAAAGTTCGTGACAGTAACATGAAACATTTTTGCTAACTATCCTGCCAGTCGGAATGAAAAGTAGAGTGATTAACTCGGGTGAAAGTATCGATTGGACCCTCGAGCTATAGGCGTACTCACTGGCGCGCTAGTGCAGTCTAAAATATCTCGGGATGCAATTGATTACTTTCATCCTTTGGTTAACAACCTACCGTTGCGTTTCAATCATGAATCTCATGATTTCAAAAGAGTTAGATATAAAATGCGTATGCCCCACTAGCGTCACTTCTAAGTTCATAAGTAATTCGGTTTTCACTTTTCAACGTCTCAAGTTCTCAACCGATCAACGTAAAAGGCACAAATATAATAGTAGAAGATCCGAATAGGAAACGACCTTCACCCAGCTGTTTATTCGATAAAAAGTATTTTATATCAAATTTAATACGTTTAGTAATATATATGGCGAATAGGTACAGATGTAGTGCATAATCGTTTTCCTTCGTATTTCCACGGAAACGTACGAACGTGTCTAGCTATTTCAGTCGGTCACAGTACAAAAAGTACTGAGGGTGACTGAAGTAGCATGACACGTTCGTACGTTTCCGTGAAAATACGAAGGAAAACAATTCTGCACTACACCTGTAGGCTGAAATATGTCAGTCCAGTATAATTGATTACCTTAATTGAAAATTATAAAAAGTTTTTTTTATTTTGCATTTTTTTTTCACAAAGCCTAGAAAAGAATAAGCAAACGTTTGGTTGATTATTTTATTCCCATCATATAACTATTGGGTAGGCAGGTATAAAGCGGGTAAATCGGTACTAATAAATTGCACTAAACTTAGGCCTTATACTTTCGATTGGTATGTAATTTGCCTATTAAACAAGCAATTGCTTTTAATTTTGCATTAAATAAATTATATACTGGACTGATTTTTCAGCCTACTTACTTACTTAACGTATTAAATTTGATATTAAATATTTTTTTATCCAATAAACTTATTGGGTCTTGAAGAAGTAACGATAGATGACTTCAACCCGAACGGAGTCCCCGCAAAAGCTAGCATCGTATAAAAACTTTACAGATTATCATGTAACATAATATTACAATGGAGCAGCAGTTAAATTAGGTGTGCCTCAGGGCTCTAAATTAGTTCCTTTATAATTTCTGGTACATATAAATGACTTACCACCCACGGTAGACAAGTAATATTGTGCTATTTGCTGATGGTATGATCTATATAAGCGGGTTTTGCGGGTGGTAGGACCTTGTGCGGGGTCCGTCCGGATCGCTACCATCCATCCATCTTATCCATTAACCTACCGCCAAACAGCAGTGTTCGCATTGTTGTATTCCGGTTTGGGGATAAGACAGCCGGTGTAATGACTAGCATAGAGGCATTCCATCTTAGTCCTCAGGGTTGGCAGCGCATTTGCAGTCTTAGGCTTGCAGTCTTGTGAATGCGAATGTCTATGGGTCACAGTTTCCACTTACCATCAGGTGGCCTGTGTGCTCGTCAGCCTTCACTATGCCATAAAAAAATAATTAAGTTAGACCGAATATCCGTTGATTACAGTAGGTTAAACGCCACGCTAGGTAAAGTACTAGTAACAATTATCAACTCAAAGAAAAAAAAACCAAATGTGTTACTAGGAACGCTATGCCTATAAATCTTCCATCGTGTAAAAACTTTACAGATTAGCAGAACTGGCGCGGTGCCAGAGCATTGACACTGTCGCCCTGGATATTGTCTGTGGGTCGACCACAAATCGACCGTTATATTCTAGTATCAATAATAAGGATGGTTATTTGCCGTATAACAACATGTTCGAGCATGTAACATTACAATGTCAGGCGAAAATAGTTTATTATGGCAACAAGGTTTATTTACAGAAAGTGCCTACTAAATCTTGTCATACTAGGTATAACAGGTTAAAGAAGTTTAAACGGCCTAGAAAAGAGGCCCTGGCCCGAGGTTCTGCCGTGTAAAATTATACAGGGTTATTGGTAAGTCGACCTATTCCCGTTAGGAGGTGATAGGGGTGACTATTTGCGATAATTTTGACCCCCATATGCATTATGCAAAAGTGAACCATTTTTGAGTTATCGCGTTTATTAGTTTTTTTTTAAATTAGTCAGAAATTCAACTTGAAAAATTTATTACAAAAAAAGTATCAATTTAAATCTTTTTTTTTCTTCTGATTTACAAAACCGATTAAACACTGGTTATTTCTCAATATTAAAACAATAATTATCGGTCCAAATTTAAAAATGCGAGACGGAAAACGAAATTTTTTCAATATTTTTTGCGATCGCTTTCGGCTAAAATGCCTTAAAAACAAAAAAAAAACGTTATGAAACTTGGCTTGCAGATTAATTTAAAAACTTAACTGTTTTCTTAGCTCTCCAAAAATGCATAACAAGTAGGAAATTATTTGAAAAAAAACTGAAAAAAAGTCATCACAAAGGAAGCGGGCGGAAACTAAAGTCACAAATGCCACTTCAAAAATAAAAAATAAAAAACATACCGAATTTAAATCAACTTTTTTATTTGCTTTTGTACAAGATGAACTTGTTTTTCTTATGCAATATTAAAAAAAATATTATCTGTACACGTTTGAGAATGCGAGGCCGAAAACTAAAAAATACTTACATGTTTTTTTATCAAACTCCAACATAAATTACACGAAAACAGAAAAATTTACCAATACATTTGGCTGACTGAAATTAGTCTGACTAATTTAAAATAAAACTAAAAATCGCTTACTTTTTCCATAAGTTAATGTTGTTATTTGTGTTTACGAGTATAACAGTTAGTTTTAATAGCTCGTTACAAAGCTGGAAAAACTTCAATGTTTTATGTGTAATCTGCACGCCAAATGTATTGGTAAATTTTTCTGTTTTCGTGTAATTTATGTTGGAGTTTGATAAAAAAACATGTATTTTTTAGTTTTCGGCCTCGCATTCTCAAACGTGTACAGATAATATTTTTTAATATTGCATAAGAAAAACATGTTCATTTTGTACAAAAGCAAATAAAAAAAGTTGATTTAAATTCGGTATGTTTTTTAATTTTTATTTTTGAAGTGGCATTTGTGACTTTAGTTTCCGCCCGCTTTCTTTGTGATGACTTTTTTTTTCAGTTTTTTTCAAATAATTTCCTACTTGTTATGCATTTTTGGAGAGCTAAGAAAACAGTTAAGTTTTTAAAATAATCTGCAAGCCAAGTTTCATAACGTTTTTTTTTGTTTTTAATGCATTTTAGTGGAAAGCGATCGCAAAAAATATTGAAAAAATTTCGATTTCCGTCTCGCATTTTTAAATTTGGACCGATAATTATTGTTTTAATATTGAGAAATAACCAGTGTTTAATCGGTTTTATAAATCAGAAGAAAAAAAGAGATTTAAATTGATACTTTTTTTGTAATACATTTTTCAAGTTGAATTTCCGACTAATTTAAAAAAAAACTAAAAATCGCGATAACTCAAAAATGGTTCACTTTTGCATAATGCATATGGGGGTCAAACTTATCGCAAATAGTCACCCCTATCACCTCCTAATGGGAATAGGTCGACTTACCAATAACCCTGTATTATTGTGTTTGATATAACACGTGACGTCACGTATTTAGTCACACAAGTAAATAAGAGCTATCGTAACGTCGACGATACAAAAACACGTCATAGGCAATATGGTTTTGCCAAGTAGAATAGATGCCCAGGTTGTTTCCGTCAGGCCTTTCGGCTATTTAGAATACGTATGACACGTTGAGGGCTGAGAATCAGGGAATATATAGAGCTGCTTATGCGAAAAACATTGATTCAAAAACAGAGTTGGTAGCGTTTCTTTTATAATGCTTGGGAGCACCGGGTGTATTGAAAGTAAATAAGAAAATAGGGAAAAGTAAGACGAAAAACGTACGTACAGTCGAAATATGTGTAGGTACTCAATTCATATATTATGGCAGTTTAAACATGACATTAAATAGACAAGGTACTAAAGTGTACACATATCTGGGCCACTTGAAAAAAAAAATTACATTATTTAATTAGCCTCAATTAAAATGTTTATTTTTTTCCATTTTGTAATGAAAGTTAAACGTAATCGAAGCTAAAATGACAATTGGCGTAAAGGACAGCTAAATTGTACTGTAAAATTTTCCTAAACGCCAATTGCCAATTTAACTTTGCCAAATTATCGAAATGAATTGGATAAAAACGAAGGACTTGAATTAAAGCTTAACGATGTACAATATTTTTTTAAACGGCCCATTTTATGAACTCGTATTAACTATAATATTAGGTGTGAGTGTAGTTGGGTCAAATTTAATTATGAAAGGACTTCTCTTGCCAATCTCATAACGTATTTTTCTTGAATTAGCCCAAGTTTTTGTTTGATTTGTAACCAAAAGAACACTAAAGTTGAACATTATGATACTTGAGTATTTATGGCACTCAAATTGGTACGCAATAAGGGCAAATGAAGACTATAACCCATAATTTTATAACCATTAAGGCAAATGAGATAAGTACAAATGATGTTATAGAAAATGAAGGGATACGCGTTTTTCGGAAGGCGGAGTCGGTAATTTTGCGACTTAGTCTTTTTGGGTCCATGTGGTATTAGCTGCTCTCTACAGTTTGCCGATACGGCCCCGGCGGGGCGTAAAAGTCGTTCGCACGTTGAATAACGCGATGTGGTTACCCCGCTCTATATCACACAGCTTATGTTTCAAAAAGGCGTCCATAATAAATGAATATCTGAAGACAATCTCATACAAATTGAGCTAGTCCCAAACTAAGCTCTAGGCTTGTACAGTTAACGTCAAAAGTAAGTGATCAAAATCAACATTTCAAATCACAGCATGACGCCCCACATAAATTATAACAGATTATACCAAAGTATCATTTAAAACTGAAGATTCAATTAGTCAAAAGAAAATAAGCATAATAACATAGACGCTAATTTAATGACAAACCAAACATGACAGTAATGGCGGCCGAGCTAAAAACAATACCATTACAGGTCAAAAACAATAAATGGGTTTTACCGCCTAGAATAATACTGCCCTCCTAAAAAAAAAGGACGCATGCGTAATTTGTTGGTCAAAGTAAATTTAACCCCACCACTTAAGAAATAAGGTCACTAATAAAAGCGCGGTTCTATGAGACATAGGCCCTTTTGTCTAAGGAGGGCAGAATAGAGGTCCTGGATGTCAATTCTCGGGTCGATCGACATAAATCTCTATCGTGAATGTGCATTTAATGACAGCGTCATTTTTATAAAATCTCGAATAGGAATATAGAGTGGGTGCAACCGGATGAAATATTAATTTATTTTATTTGAATTCCGGATTTCCGGTATTATTAATGCTAAATACACGTAATATTAACTAATTTTGTTTTTAGTATGTAATTGATAGGTGGAGTGTATTTACCTACTTCGTAGAACAGAGACATAAACTGGAGATTTCCTTACTACTACATTTACTAGGAAATCCGGAATTCAATGATAATAAAATTATATTATGTCCTTTTGCGAACTTAAGGTAAATATACTCTACCTATTCCGATCACTGCTAATAATCTACTGAGAAGTGCACGCGCTGTATAACTCGCTGTTTCACTCCCCCGTCGCTTGTTTAACGCACTTTTACTACCGTACGGTAAAACCACGGTTACCGAGCGACGGTGTTTAAAGTTTAAACTACAGTTACGTAGTCCGCGGGTGGGAGCTCGCGGTTTACAGTACGTTTACTACGAGCATGATGCGAAAACCTTAATGACCTAACTTATTATGATGTTGATGATCTTTTGTATTTTTATAATGTTGTTATAATACACCTTGTTTTTGTTTTGTTTACGTTAACTTCGGCTAATTAATAGGTACATCCATAGGAACTAAGTGGATGATTTTAAAATAAGGTAAAAAAAAACATTCACGTTTTGTAAAAAAGTAATTAAATGTTGTACCTACGTAGGTAAATATTGTAACGATGGCGATGAATGGTCGAAATGTGTACAAAATCTATAGTAATTTGAGAGTATGATGTCTCTTACAGGAAACCTTTTCAAGCGAATATTGACAAAATGGTTCATGGATAAATGTTTTTATCCTTTTGACTCATAAGGATCACTTCCCAAAACGTCCACTTCCCGAAAGGACAATTCCCAAAAAGTCCGCTTCCCAAAAGGACAATTCCCAAAAAGTCCGCTTCCCAAAAGGACAATTCCCAAAAAGACAATTCCCAAAAGGACAATTTCCAATATATCGACTTCCCAAAAGGACAATTCTTAAAAAGTCCACTTACCAAAACACCCACTTCTCAAAAAGACAATTCCCAAAAACCTTCCGGGGTGTATTGGCCCAAGTGTCAAAAAGACCAAGGGCCTAGATGTGAAGTGTTCAAGATTATTTAAAATTTAATGCAGATGTATTATTAACACATATTATTATTTGAATTACATATTATTATATACATATTTATTCAATTTTCTATAAGTGAGGTTTTTATACAATAAATATTCAAAAATAAAATTAAATAACAATACTAATACAAAAAAATAAACACTATAAAAAACCTAACCTACGAGTGCCGCCGGCAGTGGGGCAGGGCTCAAGCTACCGGTGGTTAGGGCTGCAGAGAGAGGAACCTCCTCACAATGCGTGTCATGTCGAGGATAACTGCCTTCTGTATCTGGCCCTTGACCCAACCATCTAGCGAGAGTCTCTTGAGGTGTTGGTCGAGACTCTTCGCTAAAAGACCGTTTGCCGAAACAACTATCGGGACAATGATCGTCGAGTCAACATCCCACATGGCGGTCACCTCGTGAGCCAAGTCAAGATACTTGATGAGCTTGTCCTTCTCGGCCTTCACGAGGTTCTTGTCGTCTGCCCGGCGTTGAGATCTATCTGTCAACACGATATCAGGCTTATTGGCGACAATAGTCCTTCCCGTGATGACAGATCACTCCCAATAGAGCGTAGCACAACCATTTTCGAGAACTGGCGCCGGTGTGTACTTGTAGTACGGCACTTCAGACTCAACAATACCATAACGAAGAGCAAGTTGCTGATAGACGAGGTTATGTCTGTGCAAGTACTCGCCATTGGCCAAATTCGAACAACCGGAAATTACATGTCTGAGGGACTCGCCGGGGCAACGGCACGTTTATTATTATTATTTTTGACATTTTAAATAGAATCAAAATAAACGAAATATTTGCACGCTTGCATGCGGGCTGAATACACTGTGAACATTATTTTGTAACACCTTAATTTATTACTGTATTCTAGTAAATAAAGTTATTTCGTTTGATTTGATTTGATACGTTCATTGTAAACTTTTGTTGCGTAGAACAAGACCCACCCTAATACTGTTGTAGTGAATAATCCTTTCCCAAAGTTTTTTTTTCAGATAAGTTTGTATTTATCATGTTTTCTCAATTAGCTTCAGTACCCAACAATTAGCCAACTGAGAAAGCGATATTTTGAGAAAACCAGAAATAAAAGAATGAATCTGTACTATTCCATCATCGTCATCATTCCAGCCGAAAGACGTCCACTGCTGGACATAGGCCTCCCCCAAGGTTTGCCACAAGGTCCGGTCTAGTGCTGCTGGAATCCATCGGTTTCCTGCAACCGTAGCCACGTGGTCGTTCCATCTTGTTGGAGGCCTACCCAAGCTACCTATAAATAAGAGGTATGAATCGTAGAGGTAGAGGTAGGTATCATAAAGTTGATAATACGTCGATAACATATCAAAGAAAATAATTATGGTTTTACATTTTTCCCATCTGTCCAAAAAAACCGTGACCCACCATAAATCTGTGTCACAGTGACTTTATAATAAATCAAATCGTAATAATTGTAGAACAGAATGTTACTGTCGGGTGGGGCTAAAAGCTTCATTTAAAGATTTGATAGGGATAAATCGTTCTAAAACTATGTTTGCTACCTTTTATAGATTTATAGGTACCCACTAAAACATAAAAATTAAACGACGTATTTACCCCTTATTCTGAATAGCCCCCCTGACTTACCTAACGACTTATTTAAAATTAATCTAAACTTAGAAACGACTTTACGCCAGCAATGGAACAAAAAGAAAAGATAATTAACATTTCTTTCAACTCAAACATAGCAATGAAAATTATACTGAAGGTTAAACAAACGAAACTTCTGAAAAATCGTTCATTGAACCCTGAAACAGCAAAAGTTTTATTAATATCCTGTGTAAACCTTGCATTGGAGATCACAGTTTTCTCTATAATAAGTTTCGTATATTTTGGTACAAGCTTTTGTAGCTGGCTGAACTTTTTTTTCAGACAAAAGTAACGAATCAATATTCGGTGTCTGCATAAATAATTTACAGCGGAGATCCTGTTAGGCTTAGGTATCTCTGTCATCAGTTCAGCCATTTTACATCTGAAAGTGGTTGCTACTTGCTAGATTTGGAGTTGAACCGAAACGGACACACTAATGAAGCAAGCTAAATAAAAGCTTGTAATAAAAATAAAGTAACCAATTATCGAGGACTACCAAACATTTAAAAAAAACTTAGAGTTTTATTGTCGAGACTTCTCCATACAAAATTTAAACGCGTCATAGATTCATTAATAATATATTATTAAAGTCATATTAGAGTAAGTACCTACCTTTATTAAAATATCGCGCTTTACATAGCTACTTATACTTCACAGCCGCGCATCACTAGAAGCGTACCTGCAAAAGATAGGTACAAAAATAATTATTCGTTAATTTTATACAAACTGTGGTTATTTTTTTATTGTGGCGTTGAAATAAAAGCCTCAGTCCAAATTGGACTATGCATAATTAAAAAGTTTGGATGACATTGACATTTGCCTTGTCTGACAGTTACAGTTGACAGTTCTAAATTTCTCAATACTGTTGCTCAGCAATCGTGAATACGATGGATTCGTATGAAAATATTTATAAATCCGTGTGCCGAATATGTTTAAAACGAAATGAAGAGGACGACATGGTGTCTTTAATTGATCACTCGAGCTCCGATGGCTTGAGTTGCTATGGCAAAGCGGTAATGACTTTCGCAAGTGTTATTGTTAAGTCCGACGATATTTTCCCGGCTTCGATGTGTAAAAACTGTTTATATTGCCTAAAACAAGCTATTTATTTCAAGCTCAAGTGTGAATCTACTGACAATCAGTTGAAAAAGTTAACAAATTGCTGTTTTTCCGAGAAAGAAATAAGGGAAAAAGTCGTTGAGTTTACTATGTTTACGGATTACTTCACCGAAGAAGATTTGGAAGCAAACACTATCGAATCTCAGGCCAAACATCAGAGGTCCCAAGCTTTGATAACTAAAATTACCGGACATAATAATATTGATTTGGAAATAACTGCGTCTCAAGAATATTTGAGTGATAATTTTCCTGATAATTCTGATTGTAATGCCACTGATAGTCCAATTTACGATGAAAAGCCCTGTGAACAAGAAGATGCAGATGCTATATTAGATAGTATAGAAAAACTAATTGGATCACATGCAGCAATGTCAGCAACGGAATTTAAGAGACGTTATAAGAAGCGCACATACCGTAACAAAAAACTTGCCAAAAGACGCCAAATGCAACTACAGAATGTTGTAGAAAGTGAATCATTTATGTGTAATGTTTGCCACAGAGTTTTAGCTAATAAGCATTCATATGAAAATCACATGCAAAGACACAATGGATGTAGATTTGTCTGCGAACACTGTGGCAAAGGCTTTCCTGTTTTTGCTGAGCTTCAAATACACCAAGTGGCAATTCACGGTAAGGGACCATACTTACAGTGCCGTCACTGCCCTTACAAAGCTCCTCGGAAGTTTAGCTTAACAGAACATGAACGAATACACACCGGAGAGAGACCCTACACTTGTGAAAAATGTGGCTTGACATTCCGTCGTAGATTCATATGGAAGAAACATCTAATCTATCATAATGAGAAAACTATTCAGTGTAATCTGTGCCCTCGTAAGTTTTTCTTACGGAGTGAGATGCTAGCGCATTGTAATAATGTTCATGAGAGAATGTATGTGTATTTATGTAATAAATGCGGGTCAACATATGCTAAGCCGGCTACTGTGAGACGGCATTTAACGGAGCGACATGGAGTACCTCGGGAATTGCAGGGAAAGGTAATTAAGATACATAAAGGGAAAGGTGATTTTCCAGAATGATTGTGTTAAATTTTGTGTTATTTTACATTATTGCAACAATAAAACTGACTCATACATATACAAGATATGTTTTAGTGCTTATATGTAAGGCAGTAAAAAATATTCTTAGATTTTGCCACCTACGTCTTTTTAATGTTGCCCACTAATAGTTGTCAAAAAATACTTACTTTTTCGAAGTTTTTTTTTACTTTCTAATTAAAACATCTTTCAATATTGTTTTTGTTTTAAAAAAGATTTTAGAGAAATTCTCCACCTGAGACACATTTTTAATAATAAGCTGGTTTTTTTTTCCACATATAAAATGTGCCATTTCGGATTTTATATCTGTGATAGTTTTAGTAATTGACAATATTTTATTTGTATAACAAAACAGTTTTATAGTGTAGTTGATAAGAAGATATAATATATTTTAAATTAGGTACAGACATATGCATTTATTCTTAAATTCCGCTTATAGAAGAGCATGAGTTAAAAATTTGAATATTTATAAAATATGCTTTATATTTGTATATTTAATGGTCTTTGATTCCGGACAAATGAATGCAATTCTGAAACTTTGAAATTTTATGAGTTTAAGTCAAATAATTATTTCTTTAATATTAATAGTATTTTTTAATTAATAGATACATAGTAAATTGCCGTCAGCCTAATTAGTAGTCACCCTATCTATGAAGCTAAAGGGTTTAAATATTTTTTTTGGCAGAATATTTGGCAAATAGTAATTATTTCTCTATAAAAGTATGTTTATCATTGTCTAGTACCTGTGGTACAAGCAAGTTTGGAACTAGGACAATTTGTGTCAGATTGTCCTTCAATATTCTACTGTTTCCTTATAGTTATTTGTTATTTGTACTGTAAGACAGTTAATTGATTTTTGAATTATTCATACACCCGTATTCACAAATGTCACTATGAGGTCTCACAGTGCTCACGAACGCACAGGGTGGTTCAAATCGTCTCATAAACAAAAGGTCCGTCAAAAAGGACCAATCACAAAGCTGTATTGAACACAGTGCGCTTACTCAGTGAAGGATCCCTTGAGTATTGTTTGTGAATACGGGTGTAAGCCTTAAGATTTTGCTTTCCTCGGACTCTTTGTTTAAAATCCCTATTCAAGTTAATAATTTTTGCCAAGACTTCAATGTTGGTGAAAATGTTTTAGAAAAAATAACTACTCTTTTATTAAATGAAATTGTACAGAAATGGAAACATTATATTTTTGTAATTTTCCCAATTTGATCCTTCAAGTGTTAAGAAGCAAAAACATCCATTTATGTTTTTACTTCCTTCTAACCCTAAATGATTTTTTTACTTTTTTATTCGAAAGAATAGTCATTACAATTTTTTACCTTGCTTAAGGCCCAGCCACACCGTTGTGTAGTGGAATGTCGTATGAGAATTCATACTATACAACGCAGTGGAAAGCGCACGCGCACGCATCTGAGCCTTAAAGGTCGGGTATTCCCCATTTTTAATATGTTTACGGGCCTTTATTAAAAAACACAATTTTTTGACCTTGAGGCTCTGCCACCTCTATATGACAACAAGGAAGACTGTCGTTCTTCCAGTTTTGCTATCTACATTTCTGTATCGTGAGTTTTATGGATGACAGCATATTTAATTTAAATTGGCTTATCCTACTAATATTATACATGCCAAAGTACTAAGTAAGGCTTCTTTATATCTTGGAATAGCTCTAAGTTCCCGAGGGAATAGCGATAAACAATTCTACGCGGACGGACGTGCGCTAAGGCTAGTATTGAGTAAAAATAAACCTTAATTGGTAATGGGAAGGTATTCAAGAAGGTTATTTCTTTCAATAATTTTGTAATTTTTGGGATTATTTGAAACTTTCCCCTGATTTTGTATCCCAATTTCATCCAAAATACACGACCTGCAAACAACTTCTTTAAGCCAACGGCCGTCAGATAGTTCTTCCGAACAGATGTCAAGTCAAAGAGCATTCTAAAAAAACTCCGTAGATTCCGCCCATCCTAATACCTTGTAGATTTCCTGATATATATTAAACTTATTTCGTGTGACAACCCTCGTAGATACCCCTGTCAAGTCGAATCAGTTCGTCCACGCTATTTCACACGATAGGTAAAGATAATTAGGGCTACCAAAAGTCACCGATGGTCGTCTAGATTGGTATATCTACTTGGACTTAATCTACTGAGAGTAAAAAACCGGCCAAGTGCGAGTCGGACTTGTTACAAAAGGTGCTTACACGACTGCCCAAAAAAAGGAGTGTATTTTTTTCGGGGTTCATGTATGTATGTGTACGATTCTTTATCCCACCATAAATTCTAAACGCCAAAGCCGATTTAGATGTGTGTGTGTGGTAGCGTTAGAATCCCTTCATCAGCCCGAGTGACATAGGATTCCTAAACTGTTAAAATTGAAATAACAACAATGGTAAAATGACAATTATTAACCTAGGTACCTATATCGACGACAATGCAGTCGGGTTTTTAAGCTTACTTTTAATTTAGCTATTTAATTATAATTATGTTGTTTTACCGGCAATAGATACACCCTGATGACAGACAGACTGACAGCGGATGCTCAGTAATTGGGTTCAGTTGGTTGATATCCTTTGGGTACAGTCAGCGTCATATAGTTGGTAGCATCCAAAGTAGCCAAATAGTTCGTTACATGCCCTTGTTACTACGGTAATAATGACGTGTAACGTACTATTTGGCTACTTTGGATGCTACCAACTATATGACGTTGACTGTACCTACGGACAATATTATTGATCGGTCTTCTTAGCTTCGGCCTAGGTATTTGTTGCCTGAATCTAATACCTACCTATTTCGTATACATACGAGTATAGATGACAAACTCAAGTAAATGACCTCTTGCATGTAGTTGTGTACAAAACTAATATAGAATTTAAATTAAATTTCAAAAACAGCACGTCAAACCGTTTATACTTCGCGTCATTTACTAAGCTGTTCACCTCAACTTATTTATAGGTATCTATATTAATATAGGTAGGTGTGTATGCGGCTCAAAACAAAATAGGGGCTACGCTATATTCTGCATACACAAAACTGTTTTCGGAGAAGGATTGCTATAACAAATCTTAACGTGTAATTTTCGAATTTAGTACCATTCGAAAGCTGCAATGTTTAACTTGCAAGCTGTTGCTTTTTGTCTATCCTTTGGTATTTACCGTGCGTGTGGTTTGTTAAAACAATTTTCAAATTTCATACCAAATAAGCAACTTTTTTAAAAACCACACGCCGCGTAAGTTTGCTTTGCAAGCTTCTAAGTTGAACATTGCAGCTTTTGAATGGTAGTAAATTAGAAAATTACAGGTTAAGATTTGTTATAATAATCCTCCTCCGAGAACAGTTATTTTGCGTGCAGAACATAGCGTGGCCCCTATTTTGTTTTGAGTAGTACAGTCAGCTTCATATAGTTGGTAGCATCCAAAGTAGCCAAATAGTACGTTACACGTCATTATTACCGTAGTAACAAGGGCGTGTAACGAACTATTTGGCTACTTTGGATGCTACAAACTATATGACGCTGACTGTACCAAATAAGCAACTTTTTTTAAAACCACACGCCGGGTAAGTTTGCTTTGCAAGCTTGTAAGTAGACCATTGCAGCTTTCGAATGGTAGTAAATTAGAAAATTACAGGTTAAGATTTGTTATAAATTATTATAACAAATCTTAACCTGTAATTTTCTAATTTACTACATTCGAAAGCTGCAAATAAGCAACTTTTTTTAAAACCACACGCCGGGTAAGTTTGCTTTGCAAGCTTGTAAGTTGAACATTGCAGCTTTTGAATGGTAGTAAATTAGAAAATTACAGGTTAAGATTTGTTATAATAATCCTCCTCCGAGAACAGTTATTTTGCGTGCAGAACATAGCGTGGCCCCTATTTTGTTTTGAGTAGTACACTTATTTAATAGATCCATTAAGCGTTGAACATGATGAAATGTTTACGTGTTAGTCCTAAACTGCCCTGCTTAGAAAAAAGGGCGTATGTCTCATAAATCCGCGTATTTATTAGTGACCTTATTTCTTAACACGGGGGTTAAATTTGCTTTGACTGTGAAATTGCGCATACGTCCTTTTTATTTAGTAGGGCAGTAAATATAAGACGCACAACTTCTTACAGACAATCACAAGTCACAACATGTTACAAAATAAGAAATCAAACTACGGAGGACAACATACCTATATCAAGCTCGACTGTAAAAAAAATGAGGGATCTGAACAAAAAAATCAAAGTAAATATCATCAAGACCATACAAGAAATAGAAAAATGAGCAACAAGGACGATTTTACGAAATCTCTATTCTTAATTTCATCCCAAACCGTTCAGCATTTTCAGCGAGAAGTAACATACAACTAACTCACACACTAACTTTCGGATTTATAATATTAGTCTGAATGCCGGCAGGTAGACTACAGGTACAACTTCCAGGAGCCAGCAAGAATATCTACTTTAAAATATGCCCCACGCGGGCATCAAAGCCGTTAACCCCTTCGGAGTCAAACGTTACGATCCCCAGGTATCCCGAGGGTCGTCCTATCATTTCTGGCAGACGAGGGGTTAAGCGTGTCGGCCACTAGTTGATTTAGAACGTAAGTTCGAATCAATCTGGGATTTAATGCAGTTACATATTGTTTAAGACTGAGTGATGTAAAGAAGAAATGCCGGTGGAATTTACTCTTAAGTTGATGACCCTAGACCTCTTAGGGCCGTATTAATAAACTCATCTTGACTGTGAGGCCCGTCACAAGATACGTCAAAGTAAACGCCGAACCATGGAACACTGTCATTTTTGACGCATCTCGAGACGAGCGTTAAAGTTGAGATCCGTTTATAAATACGGGCCTTAATTTACCATGCATTCAAGTATGTATTTCTCTATATTAGTGTCCTTATGATCGTCTATGGTACAGTCAAGGACTTTAATTGTTGACCCACTATGGAACCCTGTCATAATTAGAGCGATAGGGTTCTATAGTGGTGCAACAATTAGAATAGTTGACTGTACTAGGCACATAAGAAGTCAAACTTGACACATTGCATTGGATCTCTAATATATTTTTGTTAATATTGTAAAATAAATATTTTTTATTTTATTCATGAAAGAAGACGAAAATTGACCATCCTCCCTCCCCCCCCCTGATCTCCGAAACTACTGAGCCTGAAATTAAAAAAAAAATACAAAATATAGGTGGTTCATGGCTTGTAGATAACAGGAAAACCTAACAGAATTCCATCATTTGAAAATAGAGTGAAACTCAATTATAATACGTTCACTTACGGAAACCCCCCCCCCCCTGATATTTATTTTAAAATAATTAACCCGCGTTTTACTGTGAGGATTTCAAATGTGATATTTTGTATCAATTTAAAAAGCACCTTAAAAATATTTATAATTGTACGGAACCCTCTCCACGCGAGTTCATCTCGCACTTGGCCTGTTTTTAATTTTGGACTGAATCCCATCTTTTTAGGCACTTAAGAAAAATGAAGTACCTAACTCTAAAAGCGCTATTTCTTATTATGTCACATTTAAAAGACCTAAGTATATCATACAGTGAAAGCTCGGGCCGCCCTAGCTTATTACGGCGGGTATCAGAGATCGCTGTCACCTATAATAAAAACGGATTTGGGTGGGCTCCTGAAGGTTTGGTAGTGTTATTCCTTCAATTTACGGTCCTGGGCTTTATTTGAGACGCAATTGAACTACCTACATAATAAGTTTTTCATTTCTCATGCTCTTAAAATGTTACTTTAGTCTCTGCACATCCGGACTAAAGCTCCATATTAGTCTCTAGGGACTAAAGTATTTTTTTAACTTACTTTGGAAACCCTAAAAAAACCAATCACGGTGTTTGTTAATGGAGGGTTATCGCTATTTTCTGTGATTGTGTATAGAAAATTTTTCGGGCGTGGAAATAACCTCAAAATGACAACTGTGCAAAAATATAAAAAGTGCGATTTAATTTCATGAGACGAAGGAAGAATTCATTTTATTACGCATGGTCCTTTTAGTTTTAAAATAGTTTCCTAGTCTGAATCTGTTGGCTAAATATGCAAGCATTTAAAGTGTCGTCATTTTACAAAAAAAATCACTGCGTTTTATTAAAATAAGAAACTTTGTTATAATAAATAGGTATTGTAATATCATTGGAATATTAATCAGTTACAATTTTGCATTCACCTGCATCTTTACGGAGTATAATTAATAATTCAAAATCGTACAAAAAAATTGAGGAAAAAAGGAAATGTTAACCATTTTTTTGTACGATTTTGCTTTCAATGCCACGAAGTAGTAATTTTATGCAGCTTTAATATATCAGTTATGTCACGGGCACTGGTTGTATAAATTCATCTGCATTGTTGAGCGAACTGAAAATCTGGCGGCCTTTGTGACATGCATTTCGGCAATTTCACAGTCACTGAGATTAACGTAGCACTTCGCGAGTTTAACGAATGTTTTAACATTATTTTATTTTTAACTAGCTTTTCCCGCGACTTCATTCGCGCACAACTGGTTTATAGCAGCTATATAAACTCTTTTGACGACGGCATAGTTAGCAGTGACCCTGCCTATACGAAGCTAGCGGTCCCGGATTCGATTTTCGGTATGGGCAAATATTTGTGTGTATCAGTGGCAGTGGGCCGGGCATATTGCTCGCAGGAATGATGGCCGATGGGGTCAGAAGGTTCTGGAGTGGCGTCCGCGGACCGTAAGACGAGCTGTAGGTAGGCCTCCAACAAGATGGAGTGACGACCTCGTCAGGATCGCGGGACCGCGGTGGATGCGAAAAGCACAAGACCGGTCTGAGTGGAAAGCCTTGGGGGAGGCCTATGTCCAGCAGTGGACGTCTTTCGGCTGAAATGATGATGATGGTGATGATTTGCTTGCGAGCCTTGGATGTTATGTAATGTTATGTAAGTATTTATATCATTGTTAGGTACCCATAGTACAAGCTTATGTAATGATATTATGTAGATATCGTTTCACGATAAGAAATCAGACTGCAATAAAAAATCAACTGAAAATCGAAAGAAGTTTTATATAGCTTGTTTTTCGCTTTTCAGTTGATTTTTTATTGCAGTCGGGTTTTTCGTTTATTTTTATTTTTTATTAACTCGTATTAGTTTTTATTAATAAAATAGTGGTTTAATTATTACGAAGTGACAGCGCTCTGGAGCTTGAATTTTTAATGTCGCGAAGCTACAAGTGACTAATTATAAGTTTCGCTTATAATCGCCTCTCTCTAACAGAATGAGTTTAATATTTACGTCTTTTGTGACTTTCCTGTCCAAATAGTAGGATCAAAGTGTTATAATGTATACATATTTGTAATACGCTATTTAATAGCTTTCATTTGATACCCATATTGGTTATAATAAAAGGTACTTTTTTATTCCGCCATATTGTCACTTCGACAGTTAAGACGAATCGAATGATACCTCGCATGTTGAAATCCGTCAAGACGTTTAGGCTGCAGAGCGTGCCCAGAAATAAACATACATACATACATAAAGACTCGAAAAACATAACCCTCCTTCTGACGCAGGCAGTCGAGTAAAAAACCGGGCACGAGCATGTATGATCATGCTCAATATAGAGTTACTATTGCGTTACTACAAAACTCAAAAAGTGCCTAGCGGTACGCGGTATTCAAAAACTATTTCGTTCTATGGGTCATTCTACTGCAATGTGGTCTACACAATTTAGTCAAGAAATTCTGCTGTTGCCGTAATTAACATTCTTAATTACAATTAGTGACGGACGCCAACAGTAGTGAGCGAAGTCTAGACAATATAAATATCTCTAACTACTTACATAATAATGTTTTTTTTCAGAATCCTTGGGGCCTAGTGTGGCTGCGTTTATCGCGTGACAAAATGCGGATAAAACATCCGTTGCTTTCTGTCACGTATGTACGAGAGTGACAGATGCTTTATCTACATTTTGTCGCGCGATAAACACTAGGTGCGCTGTTGTCAATTACAACGCCAAGAAACAATTATTTCAGAATTGGCAAGTTTCTAAAAATAAACTTAATACAAGTACAAGTACCGTTGCAATAATAAACTAACTAAAACACTCCTTAAACTAATTTCACAACATCATTTGCACAACAGCAAAACTACAAGCACTTAATAACCATCTTTAAAGTAAAGTTAGAAGTACCACCAAGAAAATATTAAATAACCGTAGCTTTCCACAACAAATTAATAAACTCGCTAACATTATTTCTACTAGCAATTTCGGAACCACCCTCGTTCGCAATTTTTCTTTGAAACATATTAATTTCAGGGCGTTTCGCGTTATAAAACCCTTCTTAAACCGCTGCTTGTATTTTTCATAGTAATTGCCTGAGAATGGAGGATGCTGTACATAATTTATCACTTTATTTTGTTGCTGGAAAACGCTGGGATATTTTTGACTTGTACGCAATATGATATGTCAAGAATTGTGATAAATACCTTGTTGGAAACTGTCTTTTACTACTTCATATTATAAATGCGAAACTTTGTATGTTGGTTTATTACTCATTCCCGATTCACGCTACAACGGCTTGACGGATTTGAATGTAATTTGAAATGAAGATAGCTTATACCCTGGACACAGGCTACTTTTCCTCCCGGTTTTTTTTTCGTAGGAATAACATTAATCGAAATTTACGAGGACAAAGTCGCGGGCAGAAGCTTTTTGAACATAGTAACGTGTGATATGATAGTGTAGTAAATACTGTTTTAGGTGCCTATTTTGTATTAAGGTTTTATGTAGCTTGCTTTTGAATTTAGGAAGGCCGCACGTGAACCAAATTCACCGGCATAACCCTCAAAATTGCTTGATTTATGTGGCTATTTCACTTGGCATAACTTCTGCATAAGAGATAGCCAATATGACGCATCGTGGGTAGACCTCCAACAAGGTTCTCTTCCATACTAGTTCCTTATCCTATCCTCCTATGATCGCATTTCACCTTTTATTAGTGGAAGAACTTAGTCTCCCTCTTTAACCTACCGTCAAACAGCATTCGCATTGTTGTATTCCAGTACATATTCGTGGAGGCATTCTATCTCAGTTCTCAGGGTTGTTAACGCATTTGCAATCTTGATGTAGTCATCGTAAGATTACAGGCAGGTACTAATGCTACAGAGTTCACTTAACATTACTAAGGCATGATGCATATTCGTTTCGTGATACATTGCGTCGCTGCAAAAGCTCTCGGCTCAAAATTCAGTGTATTGCTACAAGCATGCGGGCTATCGACCGATGAATGTGAGCCTTCAGGTGGCCTGTGTGTTTGTCTTCTCCACGTCATATAAAGCTACTTGCACTCTTTTTTCATCCTTCCTCCATACAGTTCAGCATTCTGATCCATACAAGACTAGTATTATTTTAAAATTTAAAATTACTTCAATTTCTTAGATTTGATTCGAAAAAGTGCCTATTCGGCCCTTTCCGACCCTCCAACACACTTTCGCTCTGTATATCTCTTTCGTCAATCTTCTTTCATCCATCCTTTCCAAATGACCAACCTATCTTCATTACTATGAATGAACGTCTATTAACCATTTTGATATCAAACCATAATCCCACTAAATTTCATACTTTATCACCTTAAATCTTTATTACCAATCAACTGGTATATTAACCCATTTCACAGCTGGCCATAAATCGCTTAATATCGGTTTAAATCACGAAATATCGTAGTAACGTGGCCCCGACAGGTGCCATGCAACAGGCACAATAGATTTCCAATACCTAACCGTATGAATAATGGTTTAATATTCGATGCGGGGTAAATTTAATAGCGTAGAAATTCAACTCTCGAGGACCAATTTAGTAATCTGAAAATGTAAAGGAACTATTATGTGAAATCTTTGAGAAACTTTAAAGGAAATATTATGTGGTTGACTTTTTGAAGTTCCATTGTTGATATAGGTATGCCAACAGGGAAATGTTTTTTACTGAGAACGGCAAAGTATTATGCAGGAGTGATTGAAACTCGGTAACTTTTTAGTTTTGCCACGGCCGTCCATAGGTATCTCTATTTGTACATCACCGTTGAAATTTTGTATACTTGCCGCAATATGCACACCAATCAAATAATATGGGAAAACTTGTAGTTTTTGTAAAGAGTTTTATGTGAATGTGTTGAATGTAAGCAAAACATGATCTTTTTTTAGCGCTGCGTATTTTTTTTCAACGCCCTCTTTTTGTTACACATGTGAGCAATTTCCTTGTTACTGTTATTAAATAAAAAGGAGGTAAACAAAAGAACTTTGAAATAGCCTTAGAATAAAACTAATAAAGGAATAAATCATTAATCAACCGTTAATTAAAATGTATTGCCCGTCTTAAAAGTCGCTCCGTCATGTTTTTTTCTGTTTTGTAGCGAAATATTATCGTAGCAAAATTTAATACGAAGAACTTTAATACTTTGCTGTTAACATGAAGTAGTTTTTTAAGATGCTGTATTAACTTTACACTTTAATATTCCTTGTAAACTATCGAAAAGTAAGTTTTGAGACAAGATGCGCGATGAAGTTATGATGTCTTAGTTTAATCCAATAAAAACAGTTAAGAATCTTATAAAAGTAATAACGGAATACTTTCTTACACACGTTCTTGATAGTAAATACGGAGTTTGTTAACCATCACATCAAAATACGACACGTTAACAAATTAAAATGAAATCACAATTTTATTCAACAAACTATTTAACTTAAATTTACTTTAATTTTCTTGTTCCTATTATTTCGTCGAAAAACACAACAGTTACAACGAACGCATCATTACGTAGAATTTTCATTCATGTTATTTGATATTATATTTAATTTAACATTTGTATATAATGCTAGACTAAGTAGTACCATTGTAATATGAAATATGAAATACGTTTAAAAAATGACTGACTGCTGAGTTTCTTGCGGCGTTTCTTCTCAGTAGTGGTCTCCTCTTGGGAAGCGCTGGTAGATTCTTGACGTGTAAAAGTGCCCGAGCGGCCAACTTACTCAATAAATTTCTTTTTCTCCCACATGCTCGGAAATGTTAACCTTACTGTTGTAAAATCAGCCCGCGAAGTTCCGAGTTCCAGGCCCAGGCAAAATTTAAAAAAAAAGTAATTATTTACCAGCGGCAGCGGCCGCGAAAATGTATACAAATTTCATAACGTACCCGGTTTTTTACTTCTTAAAACCATATTTGGACTATGATAACTAACTCCAAACAGCCAAACACTCGTACAATTCAAAATTCTTCCATGTTTATTTACTTTTTAAATGTCATAGACTAAAAAGGTAAACGCCGTTTATCGCGTTTACAGCGTATTTACCAGTATCAAATAGTTTTACTTTTTTTAAAACAATCTGCGTTTAGAATTTAAAAAAATTAAGGCGGGAATCGGGAATACTTTTTTCTAAGGGAAGTTTAAGTACAGTACGTATTATTTTTGTTTCGCGAAAATACAAAACTAAAATGAGTTCCAGTGATGAAGATGTGTTAGTTAAGTACTTATTGCCATTTGCCTTCGTCATATTATCACATCTTATTTGACTTGATTTTGTTAATACATTTGAATAGGTACATATTATATATCAAAACTGAAATTTTGATTAATTTCATCGCATTGTTAGAGAAAAGCACTATACAAGCCTCGACCAGGAAGGGCGGTTGCTGGACTCGTATATAGCGTGGCCTCGACTGCGTCTCGGCCACGCTAACTCTACTCGTCCCGCAACGGCCTACTTCCTGGTCTGTGCAGTAATGTACTTACTATTATCTTTTATCTTTTAACCTAACCTACGTAATTAATGTCGATACCCAGAAAACATCATAGTTTCAGCAGAATATAGCATTCGGTGAAATGAAATTCGAATAAGTGATACAATTGATGAAGTAAAATGCGACATAATGATGGGTTACCTTAATTTCCACTGGTACTTACATATCAAAAATCAACTGTCAGATTGGGTGTTAAATCTGGGGATCTAGTGAAGAAGGGGTAGGAAATCGGCTTAACCATATACATAAACGGAGTTTAATAGATTTAAACCCGTTTTCACTTGGACTCCAGAAATTAGTTTTGTGTACGAGTATGCTCGGGCGTAGTAATAAATATTTGAGGGCGCTAGGATTTCTGCAAATCGCTAATGCCGTCTTACCTGCTAAGCCTACTTTGAAGACGAATCCATCCACTTCATCTATCTCCATCTCAAGTGCCATCATGCGGCTTTTTTTTTGGTTTCTAACATTCTTATTTTTATTCTATTCTAAATACGTATTCAGAGTTATCACCCCTCTTTTTAATGCGCCTCTCCGACTAGCGAAGGTTGGCAGTCCGCTCCGAAAACTTTTCTCTGGGGGCCTATTATTTGGGGGGGTTTGTATTCTTTTAATTTTTAAATCAATTGCGTCACTGATGATGACGTGATACGAAGAGTCACGTGATCTACCAGTGACGCGATTGGTGTAACAACAAAACGAATAGAAACGCTAGTTAGAGTAATGCATACTAGGGCCTCAGATGCATAACGTTAAGTTAGCGATATTCGAAAATCGTCAAAATGTGTAGACGTAAGCTGACAGATGGCGTCAGCCGCTTCTATCAACCTTACACATTTTGAGTCAATAGAAAACAGACACGTTGGCAGCATTTGCATCTTGGCGAGGCCAACTGTTATTTACTACTTATTATATCGTCCCTTTACTTTCTCAATATCGTATCTGATCGATGATCGATCGATCGGTTTTTAGGAAAGTAGTCTTAATTCTTTACGGAAAATGAGTGCTTTTCCTATCTTCCTATTCGATCTAATACAAGGTTCAGAAAGTAAAGGAGGATATATCGTGCCCTAAATAGATCCTGTCAATCAAGAGCTATCTAACTACCTACTAGCTCGATATCCGCCTAAGCTAAGTCATTAGGCAGTTTCCTTGGAAGTTTACATCGCTTGTGCTATTTTAACAAATTCAGAGCACGTGTTTTTTTTTTAATGGATGTTTGACACATTTTGGTGTCACAGGCGGCAAGAAGCTGAGAATGGTCTATTTAGTTATTGACTTATTATATTTCTGAGAAGGCTAAATATATATTCTAAGTGAAGCGTATAGTCAAGTTTTTTACTCGGATTATGTTTATTTTACCAAGAGAGTGCAAAAGTACTTTTTTTTTGTATAGGCATAAATTCAAGACAAAAATAAGCCGTTGTTGTTATGTACACCAAAACGGCTACTTACTTATGGAATTAAGTATATAAATATCAAAGTATAAGTATGCGTAATTTGTCGAATCAAATCTGAGAAATACTGGAAAAGTATGAATGAAGGTGGAAGAAACGAAAAATATTTTTCAGGGTGGTAGGTGAAAGTTTTTTTTCTTAAAGAGTCACTTTCCCTTACTTATTAGAATCTTGTTTTTACCTGACTACGCCAAAGCCAAATGGGAAGTTATAATTTTAACAATATTTGTATGTATGTATGTATTTCTGATGTTTTACCATAGCGTCGTAACTAGTCATCAAGTGAATCGATTCGTTATTTTATTACAGTCTGGTTATTGCATATTTTATAAATTGATGGGCTTAAAAAATATCTGCGGTATGGAATGATAATGGAGGAAATTATGTTCCATGGACAAACTAAGAATCCTTCCTCTGTCTGTTACACATTATATCCAAAAACCGGTGACGTGGAGTCAGGAAGAAAAACAAACTTTTTCTTTAACTGTCTTCAAAATACACTTCTATAACATAACCCATATTTTTATAAACCATTTTATTAGGCTGGTCAATTAATTTAATGATGAGTAATTAACCTAAAAAGATGACAATTTATTTAATATAATTCGTGCGTTGCTTTTTTGATAACGTTTTTTTTTTTTTTTATTTATTGCGTATAGATTAAGGTTACAGTTTGCAGGTACATTCGCTTATAATTATGTTTAATACCATAACAAACAATAAAAAATAAATCAAATAACACGAAATTATAAATTGAGACCACAAACAATTTTAAAATCTAACTTGAACTTTTGTATCTACATTATATTATTATTATTTTATTAGGTATAGTAGCATTCATATTTTCTTAACATGTTCAATCAATCAATATTATTATTCTTTATTATAAATTATCGGGAGACGAAGTGTTGGCAGACCTTCCACAAGGTGGACTGACGATCTGATAAAGGTCGCGGGAAACCGCTGGATGACAGTAGCAGAGGACCGATCGTTGTGGAAAACCTTGGGGAAGGCCTTTGTCCAGCAGTGGACGTCTTGCGGCTGATAATGATGATGATGATGATAAATCATCACAAAGAATTTTAATTAGGACCTACAAGCTATTTCGTTTGGACGACCTTTTATCATTTTCCTCTTAGCGCTTCCGTTTGAGGGTACCCTTTGACCTTTGCCAGTTGTTTTGACCTTTACTTGCCTATAGATAAAAATACGAGACTGTTTCCACGCAAGTATACAATAGTTTCAAAATTAAAACAAAAAAATTCTATCACTGAGTAGGTTGTACTATAACGGTATAGTTAAAAAACAGCCTTAATTAGTGTTAAAAGTAGAAATTAACCTCTTTGATGAAACGTTTTTTAAGCCGTTTGTTTTTTTAACAACAATTTTGGTGATAATAATTTATGGTTGAGCGTGAGATTTTCGTACAAAATGAGTGATTTTAGATCGACTTAGGTTTACGTAAGGATGTCATTTTCAAGTGAGGAAAAAAACAAGCTGGAAACGTAGGTAGGTACGTATATATTTTTCTGGTACATGTCTAAGTCCGTATCTCCAATAGATTCGGATATATCAAGCAAGTTTCGTCAAAAAAATTGTGTACTTAAATAAAATAATCCTTGGCCAGGAATTAGGAACGCCACTCAGGCAAGTTTCTGAGCTAACTCCATGGAGCCAAAAGTATTGTAAGACAGACAGACATACGAGTAAATAAACCATTTGCAAAATCCTCGCCCAAGAATTGTTCGTAAACGTCACTCGGGATAGTTTTTGAGCTAACTCCATAATACAACCTTTCACCCAATTGAGCCAAAATGAATTAAAACTTAACTTAAAAAGCGTTGGTTATAAATTGGAAATGTTGCTTGGGCTATTTTTAGACCTAACTCTATCATACAGACCTTTCACCCATTTAAACCAGGAGTAATAACAACTTTTTTGTATAGTGCCGGTGTTTAATTTTAAAAGACTGTCCTATTTCCCCAGCCTACTCAATTACTCAACTTGTTTACAATGGTTAACAATGTTTACTGCAAAATGTTTACGGTAAACAGCCACATGATTAACCTGTCGCTCCATTGTTATGTATATCACTGCTTTTCTGAGCTAAAATGCCGTGTTAAAGCTATTGTAGTATAAGTATGACGCAAATACATTACTCTGATGGATCAAAGTTGAATTGCTTCAGCATTTTATAGCATTTTTGTAAATTGACGGGTTGGTTAAAAAAATCTGCGGTATGGTATGATAATGGAGGAAAGTATGTTCCATGGACAACCTAGGAATCCTTATAGTTTTGTCCGTCTGTTAGACTGTACATGCAACTTATATTCAACCAATGACGTGGAGTTAGGAAGATAGAAAAAAACATTATTTTTTTTAACTGTCTTCAATATACACTTAGCCACGACTTCCTTTTGGCAGTCTGTGGGTGAGGTGTTTGATATTTGTGTAGTGTTGTTTGTTATTTTGGGTCAGAAACTCTAGAAATCCTAAAAAACTGTTTTTTTTTAAATGTCATCATCATCATCATTATCAGCCGTAAGACGTCCACTGCTGGACAAAGGCCTTCCCCAAGGTTTTCCACAACGATCGGTCCTCTGCTGCTGTCATCCAGTGGTTTCCCGCGACCTTTATCAGATCGTCAGTCCACCTTGTGGAAGGTCTGCCAACACTTCGTCTCCCGGTTCGCGGTCGCCACTCTAGAACCTTTCCGCTCCAACGGCCATCAGTTCTACGAGCAATGTGCCCCGCCCACTGCCACTTAAGGTTTGCAATCCGGTGAGCTATATCGGTTACTTTAGTTCTCCTGCGAATCTCCTCATTCCTGATTCGATCTCGCAAATAAATGTGATATGATATAATTCCTTAATATCTCAAAGCTTCCTCTGTTGACGACATTTTGCGTTTGAAGTGTGAGCAAGCTTCAACGTGTGTCCCCGCCGCGAGCCGAGCAAGTTCAAACTTTAAAATCGCGTTTTTAAAGCTCGACCGTCTATAACCTCTTTGAGAGTGCATTATTGATTTTCAATTACTTCATAACTAAATTATACATCTTTTGTTTATACTTGCATCATCTGTGTAAAAGACGAATTGCTATGCGTCTAAAAAAGGCAATCTAAAAAGAAAAAGGTAGCATTCCGTTCATGTCTTTATGCAAACAAACCATTACGAATATGAGCTCCCTTCCCCCGATCCTTTGATCTTAGAAACTCTGCTTTAAATGAAACACTCATTTTGTTTATTGCTACTTATGTTCATCGGATCTCTTCCTCTTTATGAGCCTGAAAGGATTAATATCACTGAAACGTTCCAAGCAAACATGCTTGTTCATTTGAGCAAGCGGGTAAAGAAAGATTATGAACCTAAACTGGTTTGTTTCTTGCATATTTTAAGATGTTTATAACGGTGGAAAATAATTACAAACTAGAATTATATTCTTACAAGCTTATTCTATTTTAAAACTAAAGAAGAAGTCCCGAAGATGCTGGCAGCATTTCCTCGCTGGATAGTTTAACATGCGTTGAGCGAGGAAACTGCAAGCTCTTCGGTCTCCCGTGACGTCAATAAGCCTCTTCGAAATGTCTTTGAAGAGGCTTTGAGCGCTAGGAACCCTCGGACCAAGGGTCTCGACGCCGAATGGGACAAACATATATTCTGGGCCGAGAGATACTTTCTTTCATATTGTAGGATTGATAAAAATCTCCGATGTAGTGGCAACTCTACTTCTACACTACATTTTTAAACCAATCGCGTCACTGGTAGATGACGTGATACGAAAAGTCACGTGATCTACCAGTGACGCGATTGGTTAAAACGAAACGAATAGAAACGCTAGTTCGCGTTGTGCATCTTAGAGTAATGGAAAAAGACCAATGATGGACTCTTGATTCTTAATTTACAGAGATATAATGAGTCACTATTATCTTTTCGCGAATGCATGTTTGCATGTTTCCTGTCCAAATTGCAAGTTGCACAGGATGCAGTTTGCAGCAGTTGAATTTTTTACAGTGTGATTTCTTTTGCCGCTATAACGACAAATTAAATAAATAGTTGGTACACAACGCTTCGTTCGATTGGTGAAATAATCTCGTTTTATATTTATTAGCCGACCCCATTGACCTCGTTTGAAGAGGACTCGAACCTGAGTTCAGAATTGATTGATCTTACAGATTACAATTTGAAGATTTGACAATCAAGTTATAATTTGGATAAGTGGTTTTACACTGATTGTCAGATATTAGTTGTCATTTGTTTGTTTCTGTTCATGTGGCATTAGACTAAATGCATTCTATGAACGTTATCGTTATCGAAAATAAATAGGATTGATTAGCTGCTGCACGGTCGCGTCGAGCGCTTCTGTCAATTTCATATCATAATTGTCACACATTTGAATTTGTAGTGAATGTGTGAGTTTCTAGGTCTGCCCTTGTTACGTCGACACTCATTTCATAGAACGTCTTCACAGAATTTGCATTTAACCACAGGCTTTTGTGATAGGCGAAGAAGTTAACGTTTTGTCATAGTTCCAAGTCCCATTAAACCTAATCAACGTATTTATTATGGCTGTGTAATGTTTAGTATTAAAACAAATGGTCTAATGTTCATTTTACGTAACACAAATTGCATAATTTCGATCTCTATAATAAACTGACGATATAATAATCATGATGCATAAAACGGAATGCTTAATTTAAAACGGTATACGGGCATACATTTAAAAAAAACTAACGGCTTTCATTACTATTAAATGTGATCACAGTTCTAACCTAACCTAACCTAGTTAGAAGAATGCATAATAACAAGAAAATTATAGTTATACTAAATGAGTGTTATGTTATTCGATCGTATGCCAGATTAAATTATACAATTGGTTTTATGCTAAACGTTGATTATGGTTTTCAAGGTTAGTTAAATAAAATTATACAAAATGTTTATAGACTGATTGAGGTAACCCATTTATTATATCAGATAACCTGAAAACAGCGGTTTAATGGCGGCAGAAAATAATTTTCGTTGAAGTGAAATTCGGTGAAATAAGTAATACATTTGATGAAATAAATATTTTAATGCAGCTAGCTTTCTATTGCAGCTATAAAAATAAAATAAATTAAAAATTAAACGCCCTCCATTATCCTCACCTTCACAAAATGGTGCGTGTTTTTGCCATTTTTTGATCAAGTTTCACCAGCATCTGTTATGTTACCTACACTGAACATGGCGTGTTTAACCTCTGTCGGATCACATTTGCCGCCCGTAGCGGAAGGGTTCCTTCATATCCGGAACCTTAATGAAGGGCGAACAGTTTACTCAACACGGGTTTAGTGGCATTCTGTATTATTAAGACACGAGTTGCTGTTTAGGGTTTAGTTGCGATTTTACAGGCTTTATTTAGCCTGCTTCGTAAGTAAGTCGTGTGGTCGTGACATGATGATGCTTAAAGATGCATGTTCAAGCTTTCTTAATTGTAGCGAATTAACCTTTACCTAAAGGTCGCGGGAAACCGCTGGATGACAGCAGCAGAGGACCGATCGTGGTGGAAAACCTTGGGGAAGGCCTTTGTCCAGCAGTGGACGTCTTGCGGCTGATAATGATGATGATGATGATGAACCTTTAGGCACATTTGTACGACATGGTTAAGGTTGCGGGAAACCGTTGGATTCAAGCAGGGCAAGACCGGTCCTTGTGGCAAAACTTGGGGGAGGCCTATGTCCAGCTGTGGACGTCTTTCGGCTTTAAATGGTGATGATGATGACATTTGTACGACGACTAAAAGCGGGTATACGTCGCACGAGGCACACAACTCTTTTTGCTCCTTCTTTCAATTGTACTGAATATGGTTTCAACGGTCGGTTAAGCCGTTTACTGCGAGTATATACTCAAATCACAGGACACAGGACAGCATAATTAGCGCACTGTCTGAACAATAAGAACTAGAAGAACTCACTCACGAACGGAAAACACACCCAAAAGTAATAACACGCATGACATATACGTAGATTAGGGGGAAGTGGGGCACATTGATACGGAAAAATTTAACCTTATATTTTGGGCAGTAAAAATGATTAAAATTATACCATTTTAGCATATGATCATAGTAAAACTAATTGGGATTGATATGGAATTTAAATTATTCTTAAAAAAATAATCGTTATAAAAATACAGAAAAAACTGTGAAAAATGGAATTTGTTTAATTGTGCCCCTCCCATGGGGCACCTTGATGCACATGTTTAATGGTCTAAAAAAGTTTTAAAAATGCTAACATTCAACAAAATGTTGTTTTGTTTCTTTTAAGGAGGCTATAGGCAACCTATTGTATTTTAAATAGATTTCACATGACTTGACTTTTTCAATATATTATACTTATAGAATTTATGATGGATTTAAATTGTATTTTATTTTTTATTTATTTAAATTATCTTATACGTATTAAAAATAGGCTAAACAAACCCTATAACACTATTAGACATTTAAACAACACAGTCAATAATTACTTACTCCAACATTGATAGCACCAATGTGCCCCGTACCTTTGTGTATCAAAGTGCCCCAACGGTCATATTCGAAAAATATTTAAATATTAATAAAACCAGTGTACTTTAGAAATGTTAAACATGCAATCCTGACAACGAAATAAAGTAACTTAATATTGGGAATTTCAAATATCTTATAAATAAATAAACACTGCAACAATTAACTATTACAGAAGGAGAATATTTTTAGTAAACTACACCAAAAACACGTTGTTACTTGTGAAATGCTAAAGAACAACAACCCAGCGATGCGATTACAACTGTCAAGCTCCCTTATGTATAGTCATGTTTTAATGATATTTCGATATTACTACTATTCCTTTTTTGCGAAATAGTGCTGGTGTATTATTGTGCCCCATGCATCAAACTGCCCCGCTTCCCCCTAGTAGTAAAATTTTTTTGGCAGTCACAAATCTAACCTAACCTAACCTTCGTAATAATGTTAAAGATATCTTGAAAAATCATGATTTCAGGAGAAAATAGTGTTCGTTGAAATAATGGGTCTGGCGGCAGTTCAAAGGTTCATGAACACAAAGGTAATTTACCTAAAACTTAGGTAAATATTATTTACCTATCACGTAAACCTACAACATACATCTTAGAGTCCCCACCGAACACCAATTTGTCCCCAATCCAACATTACCTGATTCTACCCTCCCTAATTCCATTTGGGGTGATAAATATGCGCGGCGACAGGTGCTAAGTGCACCACAGGCTTCGTAACATAGTTGCGTATGTGTACACTTATAATGCGATTGTTACGTGTGTTAAATGTATTAAAGACCTATTTTAACCATGCTTTAATGTTTTGAATACACTTTATGTGAAAAAAGACTGCGAGTAGAAATTAAAAATGGTGGTATCTGCCATTCTCAGAATACACAGGTGACTCTGCAATCATTCGTGAATATACGCTGTGAATTAATAAATTGAGTAAGTAAGCTTTACCGGAAAATGATTTAGATTCGCAAAATTCACCTGAGCTATTTTAATCGTTCATTGGAAAAAAACATTTGTAAGTAAATAATATACATACATATATATATATAAATTACATTTCAAAAAGGCTAATAGAAACCACCGGAGACCACAGAGCTGGCAGCTTCCTCCGACAACGCATAAGTATTGCCATTCAATGCTGCCAGCATCGTCTGTGGTACTTTGCCTCGGGGCACTTTCTTTTTTAGTTTTTATTTACATAGTTTTGATTGTATGGTATTTAGTTTAGTTGTAATTAGGTTTATTTTAGATTTAATTTACTATTTAATTTGCCATAGAATTAGTTTTCATTTTTAATTGTTTCTTTGTATTTTACACTGGACCGTAAAACTAAGTATCACACTTTTCAGGAACATGTCATATAAACCGTTTTTAGTTTTGCGGTCCGGTATGTTTAAAGTGTATTAAGCATGTTATTAGTAATTTTGCCTAGTACATAAATAGATTAATATAAACAAAAAAAAAATAGCCTTACGTTGCTTCAGACGGTCTTATCACGCTTTTGTACCGTGTGGGTTTAACATCTATTTCTATTTCTAATAATGGCGGCCCACCGCGGTATTTCGCAGTGATTTCACCAGTGTCAAGTGTGTAGAGTAAATCAGTAATCAAAATCAGTAATCAAATCAGTAATCAAAAGTACAAAGCCGGACCTCTTTCAATCAGCCATTTTCCCTCCCCGAAGGTTACCGGAAGACTCCGGCTTTAACATCTTTGACTGGTTGTTAGCGCATCAGTTTGGAACGTATAATTTCGCAGAATTATCATTTCATTGAAAGGCATTGAATATTGTATTTGATTTGTTTTTTGTACAATAAAGTGTTTACATACATATATTTCTCACCGCATGAGTCAATTTTTTTTGGCTGTCACATATCTGATCTAACCTAGTCTATATAATTCATAATTGAGAAATCCTGAAAACATTCAGGTTAAACTAGAAAATAGCGTTGAAAAGAAATTCGATAAAAGGATACACACTCGATGAAGTGTTATTCAGTAAAATGATGGGTTACCGTTTATGTCGCCATCATGGGTCACGTTAGGCTGGTCAGTGAATTCAACAACGACGCCTTAAGAGAATAATAGCCAAATATTGACAAAGACGTACAGGAATTTCATAACGGGAAGTTGAGGAAGGAGTAGGTACCGTTTATTGTGAATTTTGATTGAATTCGGTTGATATTACGGATGCCGTAAGGAGTGGATAAGGTAAGTACAAAGAGCTACGAACCAAGAATAGAAAAGAGATGGATTTTTGGAATTTGACGCAGTAGGGCTAGACAGGTTGCGTTCTAAAAATGTGAACGACTGTTACAGCTTAAGGATTTCATAAATACCCCCTTTAACTGCCCTTTTGATAATAAAAACCCCGCCAATTGTGAGTCAGACTTGCGCCCCGAGGGTTCCGTACAAACTCGTAGATACGAGTATTTCAATAGTACATTGCGGACATCTAGTCTAAAAAATGTTTCCTGAGTTTATTAACTTTTGTTAAACTTTTGTGTTTGCCTTGAAGGTGATTTTATTCATGCCGCCTATTCTGCTTGCTGACTTGTTGTCGTATTTTTAACGTTACGCTAGCTTTTCTTTCTTAACAGTAACGGCGGGGGACTCAAACACAATTCGATAACAAACCATAAACAATATGGTATTCAAGAAATAGACCGGGGTTTTTATATTTATCAGAGTGCAGATTTGTTTTTATAAAAAATAAAACATTATAAAAATGAACATGTTTTTATTAGATACGTGGCATCTTACGCTAAATACAATGTAGGTATTTACAATTTAACAACGATTACTTATATCACATACATAATTTATATTATTTACAACGGTTTTATAGTGAATGTACACTGTTTGGAAAAACGACAAAATGAAATCGTGAGGCTAAGTATAGTCAGCATCAAATAGCTGTAGTGTGCGTCAATTGAAATTGGAAAATATAATAAAATATAGAACCAGATGAGTTTATTTATTCCTCATTGTTACTTTACAACGATTTATAAACGTTAAGTTTATGATTTAACAACTTTTAATTTAACGTTATTTTCAATAAAAACACGCTAGACGAATGTTTTAGGTTATCTGTCAAACAGTGCTAATTTGTTAACATATTTTCCAAGTACAATTGACACAGATGTTTTACACTTTAGTATTTCGTCGCTTTAAAAGCCAATGCCCAGCAGTTTAATAACATGGCTATTTTTGATGCTGTATGTACACTACAAGAAATATTTTTCATATTTAGTTGTAATATAAATTACGTTTCAAAACGTCAAACTCATTCACGTCTAACATGGATAGATTTTTTACATTTTTAAATAGGTTAATGACACGTTGAATAAATTATAGAGATCATTTGAATTGGACGAATGTTCAAGTTAGACATTTTTAAAGTTAATAACCAATTCCATGGGAAATGCGGTAACTTTTCCCTCCCCTTAAACTTAGTTTTTTTTTTTGGATATTTGATTATTTTATAGACATGAAAAATTATGTCTCTACGTTTTCCTTTCCTTGAAAGATACCAAATTAAAACAAATGGAAACGGCCAAATCTAGTTTCTCATAATAATAACATATTAAAAAATCGTGAAAATCAGACTTGATTCGGGGGGTGAGAATATGTATAAGGGACACACACCTACGCGATTTAAACGTGGCTTCACAATCCTCTTACGGCCTATTCTGGCCTCTTACAGAAAAAGGCACGTCTGCTGTATGAATTGTTTTGCACTTCTAACCCTATTGTAACATTTGAGAGTTTACTATGCTTCTATGAATTAAATGCACTTGTGCCTTTTCTCCATAGGAGGGCAGTATTTCAGACTAGCGTTTCGCAAACTACTTGAAGTAAAGCGATCGACGTGAGCATCAGTTTTGCCGCGAAACGCTTGTGTTACGGCCTTTATCTTCAGAAACGGCCTAATATGTTTTTTCTTTTCGTCGCTCCCCTGACGGACTCCTAACGAGACTGAAACACGGTAGGCCGTGCTTGACGATAATACGTAAATAACCTTCTCGTATAAGTAACTCATTCAACTTGTCTAACTAGTAATAATCTGAGTGTTTTGTGCTGCTGAGAAATTATATCTCTTTGGTTCAAATGTAGCTCTTCATAAGCAGTAGAAAATTATAAGTATAGCACGGCAAAAACAAGTTGGTCGTGACATTTGAAAATTGTATTTTAATTGGCAACCAATACTCATTCAGCTGAACTTTTTGAGATTTTTTTTTAGATTCAATCTCAATACAGCACCATCGTTCTTTATTCAAACTATGTTATTCCAAGCTATACCGGCAACCAAACCTTGGTGAAGTCTAATGTCAAAAACGTGTATATTGACGAAGACATGGTGCTATTGTTTGGTCTTCTGTGTAACCTGACTAGTGGCAACATATGAAGTCAATCCTTAGGTCATATCAGCCCAATGGAAGTCTGACCCACCATAGAACGGTGTCGCGGTGGTATTATAAATCAATGTGTTTTATACTTCGTGTCACAGTTCTTTATTGGGTCAGGGTTCCAGTGGGCTGATATTACAGCAAACCGTGATAGTATTAATGTAACCGCAAATACCCAAAAAAAGGTTACAAAATAAATTGTTTTGTTATGGCAGCTGTCACATTTGTCATTAATATCTTGCCGCTACTATACGATATACGGCATTTCAATTCCCATGATCTTGAGGAAGTTTCTCAATTTTTTTTCAAAATAAATATTGGTAGAACTAGTTAAAACAAATCTTTCAGTACTCAGTTTTCCTCCCTGCTTTATAAAAACACAGTGTGGTAACACTCACATAGATATTTCTAAAGATAAGATGACATTTTTACATGGACATAGTAAAAAAACACATTTATTTGCATACAAATCATGTCAAAAAGTGTTTTTGCGTGAATCAATAGTTCCATAACAAAAAGCAAATTCATTAAAAACTATTACAAAAGTATTTGAAATACTAATACCAGAGCAAAGAGCTGTCGAATTGTCGTTCATTATTTTATTACGTAAAATTTCACAACTGTAACAGTATCCATAACTAAGAAAGGTAATATTCTGAGCGATCTGCTCTGGATTTATCGCATCAGTAGATAATAGACGACTTGCCTCCAAATAGTCGTTCCGAAAATAGAAATCGCAAAGTTATACGCAATACAAGCACTCTTTTCAGATTCTACGCAAGCCTGACGATTTCTGTTTTCGATCACGTCGTTAAAAATACAACTTATGTAACCATGAAGTGATCTAAACAAATAATCTAAATTAATTTTACTAAAACCATCCTTGATAAAACAATGCCACGGCCATTTTAAATGTCAACGAGATAACGCAAAGCCAAAGCTTTACAAAATGGAGTACATTACAAAACACGGTCATAATGCAAGTCAACACGTTCCTGCGTTTAACACCAATTCCAAAGTCATAGTCAGTCTCAAAATGGCGTCGTAATATACAAATGGTTTAATTAACACGCTTAGAACCGCAGTAAAAACATATCTGCATGTGCTTTACTCCGTTGTCAGCCTAATGAGCAGAGCTGTCTGCTTTGATTCACGCAAAAACGGATCGTAACTACATAGAATTAGGGTAGAGTTAGCTAAGTATAGCGGTTAAACTAATGATTGTCACCGTAGAGAGAGATTTAGAAGCGTCAGAGCTGGTAATATGACGCTCTGGCCGAGGATGTAACTTGGCGATGAAGACTGCATGGCCGCTGGGTTTTCACCTGAAAGGAAAGCTTAGGTTAGTACAATTTGATTGCAAAACGAATTAGTATTTAATACGCAATTTTCTGTAAGCGGGGATACCGTTGTACATTTTAAGGCCCAAGTTACACATCGCTTTAATTGTAAATACTTAGTAAAGTGTATACTTATATAGTGTAGTTTGACTTTTAATTATTATTATTTTATTTTATTTTATTCTATTTTATTCAATTTTGTAATGACAAAGTACGTTACAAAATTTTGTGTTGCCTTTTACTATTTTTACTATTATAATTTAATTCTATTTCTGACGATCTCAATGTAGCTGCATATAATTTGACATGTAATGTAATTTATACTGTGTTATATTGAGTAAAAAAAAAAAAGGTTGTTTAAATAATCTAAGTGTTTCTTACTTAAATACATGTGTAAGCACGTGACTTAAAATCAATTCTAAGAAAGATAAAACGCGATAAAAACACACAATCTTTATAAAAGAGTACAGTCAACTTCAGCGCTTCGTATGATGTTTCAGAGATTAAATGTAACGAAATATTGATAAAACATAAAAAAAATCCTTTGAGAATGTTAAGAAAACGTTTCTTTCAGCAAAAATCATAAAAGCGTTTTACCCAAATGAACTGTTTTCAAAAGCACAACGGTCTTTTGTCGGCCATTACAGCGAAAAGGGATTTTACGAATTAAAACAGGTATAATATTTTTGCGAAACAGACTTGGGACTTGATCTTTTGTGTTGGCTTTAACTTACAAGTGATCGAATGGGTGTCAGAATAATCATCTTCATCATTATCAGTTGAAGTTCTACAATAAACAATACAAGGTTTTTTTTATGGCAAGGTGATGGCAAACGAGCACGCAGGCCACCACCCTAGCCAAAATCCATTACGCTATCAAGCGTTTCTATTCGTTTCGTTTTTAAACTAATCACGTCACTGTTGTGTCACTGTAGCGAGTGAGTATTTGATGGCAAGTGAGATTTGAGACGCATAGATGTTTCAATTAAAACCACAATATTATGGATTCAATCCTTGGAAGAGGAATATAACGGTCTGTGGAAATGGGTAATACTCATATCGTTTCAACCGCCCGTCATTTTTTTTGAGAATTGTAAGCAGCAGTTGAGGCCTACAGAATAGCCACAAATGACATTCGAGTCTACAGGGAAGCCGTCAATAATAGATATGAATGATAGCGTGATAGCGGATGAAACGCTCGTGAGAAATACCCAAATAATTGAATTACAAAAGAGATTGTACAGAACATTAAGATCTCCTTCTTAGTATTTTGAAGTCAACTTATGAACACTTACTTATTTATTTATTGAATTACACAGCATTACAGTTCTACACTAATAGAATTCAATAGAATTGAAAATCATTTATTTACTGCTGCGAAAATGGTATCCACTCAGCGATGCTGTAGGTACCACACTGTGAAACTTAAAACAAAAGTAATGTAAGGACAGTCAAAATCCTAAATTTGTGACCCACGTTATGTCCAAAGTTTGGATTAGGGCACAAATCAACGTTCGTGACTGTACAATCATTTGAACTGAAAGGTACGTATATTACGTCGTAAAATTTAATGGTCATCCATCACCTCACAAAACTTCAGGCATTCGTCTTATGATTTTGTCATTTCCGTCTGTCTGTTAGTCTGTCTGTCCGTCTGCCTTTCTATCACACTGACTTTTTATCAGGAACGATCAAATTCACAAAACTAATTTTGTACATTTAATTATATTTTATCACGTACTAAGATCAATATCTAGGGTATATGTAAAAGAAGGATTTATATTTGTTCTTTACAACATCGTTATTAACATTTTTTGGGTTGCGGGGGTCGTTTAGGATATACTCCCTACAGTCAAGACTACAATTTTAAAAAAATCTGAAAAATATCTTAAATAATAACGAATTTAAAGGATAAACTATCAAAGCTAATACGTGATTCGATTTAGAAATATAGGCAAAAAGGGTATAACTACTAAAAAAACATCTAAAATAACTTCAAAAAAAAGTATTTTAGTTTCACTGGTTGTTCTCAAGTATGATTTTTTACGTTAGTGTAACGGCATCAGAACCCTGCACTGAGCATGGTACGGTCACGGACATTAATTTGCTACCCATTTCAAAGAAAATCTGATTGAAGATGTCATTGTTATTAGAAATGCTAAAACATTTGTAATTGGTATGAAACTCATTCTTATTGCTGTAGAATGTCATATTGACTTTGGAACTAAGGTAAGGAACGAATTTAATTCCTTTACTGTACGACATTCTCTTGTCTGGTTTTTTAACGTCAACACTCTAGAGTTACTCTACATTTTATACCACCCTGCAATTGCTAATTCAAATCGAGACATTTAAAAAGACAACGTCTTTAAACAACATACAACCTACGTAATACCTACCATCGCAAGTTTTCGAACATTCTATTTTTAAAAGCAAGATTAAATGCACCGTCAATCTCATTCCTTACGTTCAAAAGAACGGTTCGAGCCATTCACTTAGTCGCTCATTCAGCCGATATAAGAATTTTACGGGCAATAAAGCTTTTTGATTTGGTTTTGATCGTTTGCTTTTCATAGATTTAATGTATTTACAGGCAATATAAATGAGAAATGAGGGCAGGTTTTGCTTCTCTGCGATCCAATGCAACAAGCCGTTTGATACTTGTTATAATTTAATGTTTTTTGTGTCGGAAAATATATCGTTCTAATATTCCATTAAAGTTTTGACACTTTTGGTCTTTAACGGCACACAAATACGAGTAGAAACAAAAATTGGCACAGAAGTTTCTTGTTTAAATAAAAAAATAAAAAAAAACGTGATATATTCATCATCTTTATAGCGTTGTGTGCCCAGCTTAAGTATTGTAAATTAAAATTACGTTAAGAGCCATTCGACTGTTTGCTAATGGCTACCAATTAATTAATTAAATCGTTTGAACACGATACTTCAATTACCCTCAGCAGGTATTAAAAGACATAATCTCCTTTACCGAAGAACATAATAACCATTTTAAGGCTCTCAGAATAAAGTCGTCTTAAAGAACTTTTTACAAGTTTGACGGAGTGCTTAGCGAAGTTTTCGGGTGAAAGTTATGATGAATTATATTATTCTAATGTTCTGCGTGATTACACTTTCATGAAACTCTTGATAAGTTTATATTTTGACTTAGTACTGTATTCCCAATACTTGATTTGACGAGAAGGCTTGCCGACTAGTCTTTACTTTTAAATACACTTTTACTGACATGGAAGAGTAGATTAAGGATAAAATGATACATTTTGAGGCCACTAAACTGTACATAGTGAGATCCGAGAACGATGTGGATTGAAAGAAGATGTAGTGGCAAAGAACGAAAAGAGTTATAAAAGAAGAATGGCGAGCGAGAGTGAGTGGAGATGCACATACACATGATCAGATTCGCGATGTACTGAATAGAGGCCAAATCGAAAGCATGAAACCGACGTAAGTGCATGAAGAGGTCGATGAATGTTGAGAAAACGAAAGTTGTATGTTCAGACCGGTGCGCCTGGCGTTACATATTATCATACACCGGATTGACAGGGGCAAAAATGTACCAGTGCTAGTGATTCATTAAATATCGACTAAGTATATCGACATCTTTTTTCGTGACCTATGGATCTTACATTTCTTGCAAAAGTAAGTCGTACCTTTATCTTCTATATTTGAATGATCAGGTTTCCATTAAGATAAACGATATTTTTTCTTTCGAGGCATTTTTAACCGACTTAAAAAACAAAAAGCTTCTCAATTGGTCGGAATGCTAAAGAATACTGTTGTACTGAATATATTTGGTATTCAATGTAATTTTAATGGTTGTCAAAATTTATTCAAGTCCAGAGTCAATGTCAGATACCGGTTGTTCATAGTTGCGATAAGTATAACTAAAAGATGTTTGCATAATTAAAAGGTATTCAAACTTGGTCATTACTTATTATGATAATGATGATTAAAAATTGCTTGTTATCGATGTCGATAAACTTAGTCGACATTTAATGAATCACTAGCACTGGTACATTTTTGCCCCTATCAATCCGGTGTATGCATATTATAGTTATAGAGCTTGCTGATTCGGCGGGCTATGTCGGTTACTTTGGTTATCTGTAGGATCACACCATTCCTTATGCGATCCTTCAGTGAGCGATCCATAGCGCGCAGAGCGACTTGGAACTAATGGACCAGTCGAGCCGTGAGTGTTCACGTTTTGGCCCCGTAAGTGACTATCGGTAATTGCCTCACAGCAGTATTTTGGAGGTAAGCGTGGACGGAGCCCACGCCGTCATGCGTAAGCGAGCTGTCGTAATAATGCAGCGCATACTTTACAGCGCCAGTAATGTCCTTGGTGTACCAATAGGCTGGACTGTCACTTTGCCAGGCATTGGAATAGCATCCATATCCATGCTACGGTTCATAGTTGTCCTATTTAAACGTTTATTTAATTTAACTTAACAGAATGAAATTTCACCTGCGAGCCATAGTTTGCGTCCAAATGACTGACTAACTAACAGACTAAACATAGCGTAAACTGCTGGACCTAGAGTTTAGAAATGTGAGAAAGTTGCCTTGGGGGTCTTAGGATACACTCAGAAGAGATTTTCTTAATTCAACCACTCATCATCATCAGCCCATATCAGTCCACTGCTAAACATATGTCTCTTCCATAGAACGCCACTGAGCTCTGTCTAGCAGTAATAGGAAAAAGGCGAGAAATAAAAGTATACATTTTCTATGCGTAAGATCCATTCAAAATTTTCAAGTGTTTAAAATTTGCAATACAAAAGACCTTAGATATCCAATTAAAAGGCGATTTACGACTTTTAAAGTTATCCAGAACACAGTTGGCGACTGATTTTTGGCTAAATATGAACGTGACAAGTAATCGACTTTGTCCGCCACTCAGTAAATCTTTTAGTACCTCTTTATTTACTAAAGAAGTTAGCTCTTTTATACGCGTTGTCCAGAGCGAATCCAAACAGTCGTTCCACTATATTAATGTCAGTTTATTCTCTGACGTTCCGAAGTCATGACGTTTTACGGGGTACACTACATAATTCCGAACAGTCCTAATTTCGAATTGATCAAAACTCCGAATTTTGAACATTCCGAATGCAATATTTTGTTTTAATGAGTAATCGGAAAAAAGTAATTCGGAATGTTGAAGTTTTCCCCGTTTTGCGCCTTCTAACTGTTCACTCCATCGCAATTTTTTCCATCGTATAAGTTTGAAGGAGCTCGCCGTGTTAATTTTCTTCGTTTAATATACGGTAACTTAGTAATTTTAATTTGCATGTACAACTCACAAACATACGATGGCACTACAACTTGAAATGTAGGCTACATCTGACTTCAACTAGAAGTTAAATTAAGGTCAACCTGAAATGTAGCTCAATTGTACATTTACAACGTTGAGCTGAAACTTAAGTACGAACTTGAGAAACGTGCTTAGAACTTACGTAACAAGTTTTCCGCTTCTAATGTAAAGGATATTTATAAGCAAAACTGTGAAATTAAATTTCTGTTTCAAGAGCGACTTGTGGATTTTTTTTTTCTCTTGTTTGTAGAGTTAATAATTTTGAACTGCTATTTCTTTTATGTCTTATGTTATCTTTTGTTTTGTACGTATTGCATAACCAATTTTCTCGTTATAATGGAACGTAAGTTACCGTTACCATTATCTCTAGCTTGTATTTCTTTGTGAGAATTAAATCGGTGTATAGATTATTAGTAGCTACTTTTCTTAAGCATGAATTAACGAATAAAATTATTGACTTTGTTAATTTTTTCATCCACAACAATATGAATTAAAGTAACTCTACCTTTTAGGTACCTACAAGTAGTTTATGAAAACAATGACTAATTATGTGGGAAATATTCATCAAAATCATCAGCAGTCTACAATTACCCTTCATTATATTACATCAAACTGGCACCGCCTGCCAATTATTACCACAAATTTTAATGCGTTTAATGTAAAATACCGCAGCAAAATTGGAATATTCTAGTGGCCGTTAAGCGATTTATAAAATAACACTGCAATTAGTGTTTTCTATTATTTTTCAGTTATCTTTTAAAAGATGGACTGATAGGCAAGAAAATAAAAATTTTCACCTAAAAAGAGTGCTAAAAAATTTAATTTCCAATGCTATAATTTAAATTTAACGACAGACACTCCACGCCACTTGAGAATTTACGGGCTTAATCCAAATATTTTAATATTACAAAGAAAAGGGCTATTAAGGGGTATTAAAGGCTTATGGCTAGGGCCTCGACCTGGCTTACGTAATTCGGGGTTTTCACCTTTCGTTGAAACAAATATAAAAAAACAGGTCAAGTGTGAGTCGGAGTCGCGCACCGAGGGTTCTGTATTATTATATTTCGATTTGAATTATATTTTGAATCGAATCAGCGCAAGCTCAACTCACACTTTACGATTTTTATTACTTATTGTTTGTCTTCAAGATTAGTTCTATAATCAAATTTGACGCTTGTATGTTTGACCGTTTTTACGATACAACAAAAATAAAAAAACATTGTAAAAAAACATTGCATGTATGGAGACCCCCTACACAACATATTTCTCTCCGAATTTTCATAACGATTTATCGAACATTCCGAATTATCAAACCTAACCTAACCTACGTATGATAGTTAAGTGATGCATTTAATCTAAAATAGCTCCAGTGTAACATATCGTTCGGAAAAATGCAAATTCGGAAATTAATATCCTCCTTTATTATTTGGGTAGGTTGACTTCGAAGAGTAAAGGCTTCATCATTCGCATACCATATACACTTCTCAAGACAATAAGCATTTAAAACCGCAAAATAAGCACTGACAACACTATGCGCATTTTGTTGCAAGAATCGCTACTCAAAGAGATTGACTCCAGACTCCCAGTGATATGTCACTTCAGTTTCACTATTTCGCTCCGCAACTTATAACTGCGGTTCTAACTGAAATTGGACGGGCTGAAAAATGTTAGCCATATAACATGTCACTCGACACAGTTCGTTCACAAGAGACGCGGTGTGACAAGGCTTGTTCGTTAACATTTGTGCTGTTTGGAGTATTTCGTCGGCTTAGTGCAAGAAGTCATTAACTAACAAAAAGTCAAGTCGGAGAAAAACGGGCTCAAAGTTTTGACACAGTCAAATGACCATAATTGTAATAGGTTCGGTTCTAGATTTAAAAATTAAACATCAATGGTTAGCTAAATGTATTTACTATTAAATCCAATTAAAAACTTTGTACAATAAAGTCAAATAACTTTTTTAAAAGCCTAAATATGTAGTTCGTGACTTTTGGTCTTTCTCGCTCTTAAGGGAACTTACAATTAGTTATTTTTTATTTTCATTACAAATAAATCGGGAAACATAGTTTTCTATAACAAAATTGGTTTAATCAGTCGTTATTATTAACTTAGAAGCATTATAAATATTACTTATTAATCAACAACGAATAAACAGATTTATTTAATTCTACTTCACAGATTATAAAGTCTGCAAGACCACAAAAATAACACAAAATTCTCGTAATGACGTTATTTTTAACTTCAAACTAAAATAATAATGAAATATTCATTGTTGATAGACGAACTTAATATTATAATAATTCCAGACAACAGCAAGCACGCTTTTGATTGAACTAATACAGTAGGTACGAAAAAGAGTAAAAAAAAACCCTTGACGTCCATCTTTTTTACTCTACGTCTTCTGAGTTAGAAGACATTAATTCTTCAGGGACATAATCACGACACTCTTTGGCTGGCAAGTTCCGGTACCAGTGGTGAAGTTCCGCGGGTATTATTTTTTCATTGCACATTTTTAGCAAACCGTAAACTGCTCTACTTCCTTAATATTCGTAAGAAGGACTGGCGGCGTATCTTTCTGTGCTTGAATGTGTCTAGGTCAGTGGGTCTAAGCCATTTTTAATATCCGACAAAGACTGTAGTTTCAAATCAGCATTCTGATTGTCATCCATTAAGATCAAAAGTAAAATACATTTTATACAGGGTGGCCGGTGGCAGATTTTTTATATTTTCAAAAAGTCATTTTTATAATTAAAAAAAATGGGTTTTGACATTTGGCGGGATTACACGGTTCAATATTGCGAATTTTATTTTCATCTTGTTTCAATGGTCAGAACGCCGTCATTCTTATGCAGTTGAAGCGTTTGCACGCTATATAATTTCGTTAAGAGACGGGCCGAGTGTAAAATTTATTCGGTCATGGGTGCAAAGGTTCCGAGAAACTTCTTCGGCACATAATATACCGAGATCAGGCCCCAGCACACACGGACGCCGTAACACATATTGAGTGTGCAACGGAGTTTACAGGAAAATCCACGACTTTCAGTGCGGAAGAGAGCAGCTCTCTTTAAGACTCCTAAAGTTCTCAGTGCATGAAATATTGAAAAAATAATTGTAGTTTCATCTCTATAGGATTCAACTGGTTCAAGAAATTAATGAAAGTGATTTAACCAAAAACAAAGTTTTTTGTGACACAATGTTGCACAGATTTCGTACCATAAATTGCATTTTTTGTAGTGACAAGGCCCATTTTCACATGAGTACTCATGTCAACAAGCATGTAGTAAAGCAAAATTGTCGCTACCTACTGGGGCCCGCGATCGTCTAATCCACGGTTAAAACACCAAAGACCTTTGCATTGTCTAACAGTTACTGTTTGGTCTACCTCATCCTTGAATAGAATTATTGCTGGTTATTTTTTTGAAAATACCTAGCAGTAAAATGTAAATAGGTAGTGAAAACTATAGGAAAATGATAGCTGATTAATTTTTGCCTAAATTGCTTGTACATCCGTCCTATTCATCACACGCCTGGCTTCAGCAGGATGGTGCTACACCACACATGGCCACAGTGTCGATGAACGTGCTTCGCGAACATTTCCCTCGAAAATTGATAAACCGCTTTGGAGAAATCCGTGGCCGCTGAGATTGCCCGGTTTGACCCCTATGGATTTGTTTCGATGGGGGTATCTCAAAACCAGAGCTTTTAATAACAACCCACGGTCTAAATATAGGTGATTTCCAAAAAAATATTGCTATCAAAATCAACAACATTACGCAGAATATGCTGCGAGTGGTACAAAACGCGAGGCTCCGTTTTGATGAATGTGCACGCAGGGGGACGACATTTAGAGGACATATTTTTTAAGTAATTAAATCCGCATTTGTGATCTTTATTATGAGATATAAATAAATACTATTCGCCTCAGGTGATGGTCAAAACAAAACCTAGGTACCTATACAAAATCTCGCCCATGGTGTAAAATCAGTCTTTTGCAAATGAAATACTTAACTAAGTACTTACTTACCTACACTATAACTTAACAGCATAAGCAATTTGAACGTATCTTATTATAATCTAATGATAATAGGTACAAACGCTCTTCATTCGCTTTATTTAGAATCTTTTCTAGCATCAAAGATCCTCGTCCTGCCTTAATGTTAATAGTATTTCGCTTCATTTTGTAAGAAGTCACTACCATCTCGCATAACGTCCATCCCTGGTCGCAGCTGCAACGGTATGACTTCGATCGCGATGACCGAACGAGTGGCGGGTTACCGCGAGAGCAAGACGTACTCGTAGGTAGGCATAAAAGAGTTGAAATATGAACTTATCAGAGCAAGAATAATTTCACTAAAGGTGTTCAAATTGAAACAACTTATTTGTCAAAAGTCATTAACCATAATTTAATCACTTGAATTACGTATCTTTGGACACAACTAAAATCGATAACTATCATTGATTACTTTAAAAAATCATTCTGGCTGCCATTAATGCTGTTTCCTATTTTTTTTAAACTGTATAATGTACTTTAGTTATTTTATACTTAAGTAAAAGTAGTAATATGCATCCAATTCTTATTTTGTTTAAAATCATTAAAGCGTTATAATAACATTTTTTTTCGTTTTACTGTTTGCTAAAAGTAACTATATGCATATAATGAATTCTAGCTCAAATACTTTCAGAGCGATATACATGTTATTTTATTTTTTAAAGTTAATAAGTAACATTAGTGAATATTCAAACGTAATAAAATGTGTAAAAATAAAAAAAGATGTTTTGATTAAAGTAACTTATGGTCATAAACCATTTCCGTGAAATCAATAAAGCAAAAATTGAAATTAATGACTTAATGTCATTGCTGTAACATCGAAATTACTTAACGTAAAAAGAAATGGGTCAGTGCGTTAGAAAGAGTAAGTCGTGGCGAATCCGCCTGTGTTTGTACCTGTACTTAGTAACTTTATGCCTTTAATGACTTCTTGCACTAAGCCGACGATTTGTGCTTACGCCAATATTGTACAAACAATAATATAAATAAAAAGTTATATTCGTATTTATTTTAATAGTTTAACAATTTTAATTTCATAAATTTACTATAAATTACATTTTCAAATTACCTAGGTACATGTGGAAAAGAAACAATAAAAACAAACAAATGAACTTACATAAAGCTACAGTAATCTAACAAACCGCTACCGTGGGCATTGTTCCCAATATCTTTGTGCCAAGTATCTACAGGCCAGCATTTTGGTCACGAATTGCGTCAGCCAGGCGCTTTGAAAGACCTTTAAAAATAATGTGAGCTTCTGGTCTTCACGGTCCCAAAAATTTCGTCTTATTTCAAAAAAACAAAACAATTTATCAAAACTTATTTTATGTTGCACCAATTTTATTTATCCTAATAACTAAACCCTTCATGTTTACCAATAATTTATTTAATAATATATTTTATTTTGTATGTCATCTCTGAAATCATATTATTTTTACAATATCTTGTATATTGCTGTAACTCTTCTCAAGAGGCTCAAGTGCATTTCAACTTTTTTCTCTGATATTTTCTGTTCTGTTGCAACCTGTGCAATGCCACAATAAGCCTCTTTTAGTGTATTTTGTACTCGTCATCTAACTAGGGGAAACTCCATAGAGTTCAACTTAATCCCTCTCTCTTTTTAAAATAACTACAATAATCAAAAATCGTGAAATTATAAATTGACAGCTAGGAGATTGAACCCTCGCGTCAGAATTCTTGTAAGCTTCTGTATAAGTCAACACTTTGCACACTCCTGATACCTAAACTATATTACCGTAAAAGAAAAACGAATACGAAAATACAGACGTAAGAAAAGTATTTCGGTCCCAAGAGGTGCGTACGAGAAACGCTAAGTGATAAGTACAAATTCTCGGAATTTCAACACGTGTGTAGAAAATCTTTCAGTGGAACCAACCAGCCAATTGTAATGCTTTTGTGCATATTTTCTTGTTGAATTTAGGAGTTATTGACTGACGTATTTTCTAAATTTAGCACAGGGCCTGTATGCCACATTTTACACCACATAATTATTTCTTCGTAATCATATTGCTAACGGCATGGTAAAGAGAGCTATCATGGTAACAGTGTGATAACAATATTTAAGGCCAGGGTCTACCCCCATTTGTTCTATAAATCGAACTATTAAGTAGAGTTCTATGGAATGGACAATAGAACCAGTAGGAAATGTAGAAATAGACCATGTCCAGCAGGAGACTGACAATGACGTCTTACTGTGTAATATGTGGATGTAACAATAGACGTAAGAATACACTCAGGAGCAAAAATAACGGGTCAGAGTGCGTTTTCCATACTAAAGAGGCTATTTCAATGCCTTGGTTCCTCGCCAGGGAATGCTTTAAGTGAAATCTGATGATGAATACCCCGAGCATCGATACAGGACTTCCAGAGTGCCTAGGATACCCAACTGAATGAATCTGCGGTTAACGCCGGAATTGTGCATGTTCAGAAAAACATCTAAAATGGCAATAAAATGTAAGGAAATCCAAGTGCTGACCCAAACTCTCCCGCTGTGGTGTTAACTGACTGTGCGATCAGTTAGGTATCTTAAGAACTTTTGACCTCCTCTATTGAACCTCGCAGTATCTACCATTAAAACTCACTCAAAACATCCCCTGGCGAGGAACCAAGGCTTCGAAATAGTCTCGTTTGAATGAAAAACGGACTCTGACCCGGTATTTTTGCTCCTGAGTGTATGTCCATAAGCAGATTGACGATGATGTCTTAACACTAAATATACCATGTTCATAAGTTGTGTGATGATGTTGTCTCACCGTTATACATGTGGACGTAGGAATAGACTACGTAAAGCAGCGGACTGAGAGTGATATCCTACCGTTACCGTGACGTTATGTGACCATGGAATAGATCATGTCCAATTTAGTTGACGAAAGACGATGTCTTACCACTAAATAATTATATGGACGATGGTAACAACCACGACTTAAGATGATATCTTACCGTTAAATATGTGGACGTATATACTAGCAGGAACGGCGTTGTTCGGCACGCAGGTATAGTTGCCCGCGTGCAAGGCGGAGGCCGCCGGTATGAGCAGGTCAGAGACCCTCTGGGCCGCGTCTGTGGTCACATTAATCCCGCGCTCCACATCGTAGTTAATCATACGGCTGTTGTGGTACCTGGGGACAAAGAAAATAGGCTAGCAACTCAGATATTCTGACAAGACAAGTGATGTTGGTACAGCGTTTCAATATAAAACGGCACCACCAAACCAATTTACGGCAACGTCTTCAGTTGCGTCAATCAACGTAAATTGTTTGCCATAATTAATTAGTTTTGTTCATAATGGTATGGTAATGGAATACGTTTTTTTTTTAAACTATTTTTTTCAGGATTTTTATAAATAACACCTAACCTATCGTAGCCTTGTCTTCACGTTAGATATCTAAGAAGTTCTGAAAAGTGTACGGTTCCAGCGATATTAAAATTATAGTTTAGTTTAGTTTAGTTTAGTATTATAATCAATCCACGATGTCACGCCCCACTATCTAATTGACTTAAATTGACGCAACTAAGAAACGTCATTTGGGTGGTGGTACCGACGTGGTTTGAAAACACTAACCAACAACAAACTTAATAAAAATAATGACGCCAGTTAAAGGATTTAGCCAAAGGACTGTTTGGGGGAGCCCAAGCAAACGGGTCGAGTTTGCATTCATCATTTTCTCATTCAGCATTCAAACTATACCTATAGTCTGTACCTACCAATTTAAATTGGCAAAGACGGAAACAAAACCATACAAACTAATTTCCTAATATTCTTCGATAATCACGTGGTTTTAAGGATAAAGAGGGGTCTTAGCAATGATTTGGACACTTTATTTACATTAAGTTTGAGATTTAGTAACTATTAATTATACGTTATTTTGAATATAAACTCACTTGATAAATATTTGAGGTTATGTGTGAAACAGTAAGCAGTATTTCTTGGGCAATTTCAATTGACGCATGGATCATGAAAAAATTAAAATTAAAAAATCTTTTCGGGAGAATAACAATGTATTTAAAAAAAAACTTTATAATCTATCACAGAGCTCAGGATATTGCCGTCTTACTTTTACTGCGTTTGTTAGAGCACGTTGCCATTAGTTGCTGGCAACACAGCCGTGGAAATGTTGCCCGCCCGGCCCTTTAAATAATGCCTTTCAACGAGTCAAAGTAGATAACGAATTCATTCTATCATCAAACGCCTTACTATCTCAATGTTATAGACTTGTCATTTTAAGCGCTTCTAAAACTGGTTGTAAATTCAAATTGAACGACAATTAATTTAACATGAATTCCTTTTAAATTATAGCCCAAATGCTACCCTTTGAAGTTTCTGAAAATGATGGTTAACGAAGTTGTATAAACTATAGTAGTTTGATGAACTCTAAAGTGGAATCGAGACATATTAAAATGTACTTAAGTTGACTTTAAAAAAAAAATGAAAAGTTAGATTTAATTGTTAAGATCGGATTACTAGTTTTTTGATCTGCACTGGAATTTTATAAATTATTTTGCGTTTAATGACCTTTTACAAAGGATCTTATTGACTTACAGGTTCTAATTTCAGTGAAGGCAAATATTTTGTTAAAAGTCGAGCCTAGGTTGGAACTAAGGTAAATTTGTCTTAGATTATCTCTGATATTTATTAATTAAATTTATATTTTTAGCCAGAGTAATATACAGTAGTGTGTAATACATTTATCACGGTGTGTTTTACAACAAAATCAAAATCAAAATCTTTTACACTTCAGTAAAATACAGTGAATCTACTAGCTCCTAGGACAAGACCATTATTGCGGAGAAGCGCCGCAAAAAACTCCAGCAAAAGGTAATTTTTTCAAACATAAAATACAAAAATACCTAGCACAAAAAAAAGGAAAAACAAATACATTAAACTAAAAATAATGATTAGGAGAACAATACAACGAGGTATCTTCGTCAAAAGCCATAACTGGAATAATTAACTGAACAACAAGCCCTTGCAGACGTGATCAGACCGGACCCCACAAACAGCACCCGTTCACGACTATGACGCGTATCTCCATCGCTTCCCTCTAACATGTGTTCGGGAAGGTGGCGACCCGATCAACGACGCCGCCGTAAGCAAAGACCTTTGAGCGAGCATCACATGCTCATGTTACCGGACAACCAACATAAAAGTAATATCGTGTGAAATAGCTGCCAGCTAAATATGAGCGAGAAACATCACATCATCACAGTGTGCTCTCATTTAAAAGCGTCTTGTACACACAAGAACGAATAGGTAAAGACGGCAAAGGACAATGGGCAAATTTGCGATTATGGTTTTCCAAGAAAACCCCATACATCTGGTGATCGTCTCCATAGTAAAAATACATAATGTTGCTGAGATCTATTAAATGAGACATGTTTCATTTCTGTTGGTGGGGGGGGACCTTTCTGACCATGGTCCTTTATCAAAATACAATCATATACTTAACAAATTACCTTAAATAAGTAACAGCCTAGACACTACCTACTTAAAGACATCTTGGTCAACAATGAAGTCATTTACAGTATAGCATGCCCTACCCAACAAGCAGCGCGTGATGTGAGACTTAAATTTATTGACAACGTAATCAATCAACAGTATAATGTAGTTATTTAAACGACATAATACTCGTATTTCAATGTTATGTAGGTTTTAAAATGTAACACCTTACTGTACCATTTTATAAGCAAATAAACGATTCTTATTTTGTCTATATTTAACTTTGAATTATGTAATTATTTATTCTGATTTGAATAAGAGATTTATTTTATTTTTATAAAATGATAATTCCAAACAAGCTTATTTACGAATCAACCACATTGACTACTTGAAAATTCATTAACTAAGAAACCATCGGGCCGATTATGGTGACACTTATCGACGCGATAAAACGTTTTTATCTCAAGATCATCGACATTATATCACTGTCGACGTAAGCTAATATGGTGGCATCGGTTACATTGCATTATCCACTTTTGACAACGATATACGACAAACGTCATATTTTATCGACTTTGCTTAATATGGGTGGCCACTTTGGATCGACTTTTGACATCTCGATTCGATAAGTTTATACAAGTGCCGGGTTGGTGACGACAAGACATTTCATTTGGAAAAATACTCAAATACATGTAAAATTTAAGCGTAAGTATTGGTTTTATAATATTTTTACTTATTAAAAACGGTTTAGTTACTTATAATAAAGGCGTTTTACATTATAATTGGTATACCTAAGCTGTATTTTTTTGTAGAATGTCTAGATACTACTACTACAGTCTCACGCTGCAAACGGAGAAGGAAAGGCGAAAACTACAGCGCAGGACGATTCGAGACGCGTCGAATCCTTTCGAGCTTCCGGAGGAAGAGTTCCGGCACGTCTACAGTCTGTAAGGAGATGGCTCTCCATTTATGTGCCGAACTCGACGTCGACCTCCAGCCGCACAATAATGACGGTTTACCCGTCTATATTAAGGTAATATTTATTGTTTATCATACATATACATAATGTTACTTTAGGCACAAGGTGAAGAGCCAGAAAATTATTGTTAAAGCAATTCGTAAAAATGTACCCTTTCACAGGTTCTAACATCGTTGAATTTTCTGACGGATGGTAATTACCAACGCAGAACAGGGCAGGACCACGGTTTGTGCATTGCACAATGCACTGTGAGCAACTATCTGGCTCAGTTTACGGACGCTGTAATCAGAAGGTAGGCATGAAAGTTGAAATAATATATAACATTATCGTTTTCTAAATTGTTAATGACCCAATGGACCTATAGTTTTGAAGTGAAGTTTATTTACTTACTAACATTTTCATATGTGCTACTTGCTTTAATTTTTTTAATTAAAAAGTCCATCAGTTATAAGTCTTCCTCCGGGATATAACTATCTCTGTAGCTATCAAATTTTTATAGGTATATTTTAAGACTTTGAACAGTATAGACCAAACAACAAAACAAACAGGCACACTTACACAATTATAATATTTGATTTAACCAGTGCACAGTGCTGCAGTGTTATTAACACACCATCCCGTGGGAAAATTGCTTTTAATTTATTTTATATTTTGTAACTTTTTAGTGTAATAGTACTAACTTTTGTATATTTGGGTTATCTTTTATTTAGTTTTCAAGGTTGCTATACCCTAATATGGTTCATGTTTAGCACTATATTACATTCATTTAATATATAAATGAAAATTTAATTACTGTCCTCACATTATGGCACATATATTTCAGACAGGAGTTGTTGTCTTAACTTAGCTCCACATGGATACCCTGCAAGGGAACCACAAATAATATACCTACTCAAGTTTTAATACTAACATCATTTAATTACTACAATAAATGGGAATTTGGTTTTTAAATAAAACATAAAAATAGTTAAATATGAACTTATAATTATTCACAAACTTTATGTTAAATACAAATGCAATTACAGTAGGTATAACTAAGTATTATTTTCAGGCTCATGAGAAGATGGGCAAAGTTCCCTGGAACAGACCCCAATAGACAAGCTGTTGCTGGGGAGTTTAGCGCAGCTTACAGAGTGCCCAATGTGTTAGGGACCATTGACTGCACACACATCAAAATTTTCCCGCCACCACTTCCCCACAGCATAAACTACCTCAATAGAAAGGGGTTTCATTCCATGAATGTGCAGTTGGTAAGTAAAAAACATTAAGCAGGTCAAAACCCCCATGTAATTGCTCCTATACCCCAACAGAATTTTATCGTTCTATAAAAACAAGTTATTAATTTAAATTAAAATGCATTGAAATCCATTCAACCTCAATCATTTAATATAATTTAAAAAAATAAAGAAATAAAAAAGATTCATGGCTCCTCCTCAGTTATAATTTGCGTGTCCTCCAGCCTGAAAAGAAAAAGGATATCATTTTATATTTTATTGTTACATTACATTATTATTAATTGTTACATGTAAATTAATTTGCCATAACGATAGAGAACCGTTTTTTTTACCTATACCTAAGTACATACATATAACTTGTAAGAGTTTAGAATTTAATTTCTTATTTACATATTATTTTTCAGAACACTTGATATGGAGCTGGCTGCCACAAACAGCAATGAAATCCTCACCACCCAGCAGCTACCGGCAAATGGGCTTTTACTAAGAGTGGCCCAAGAAAAAAGGGCCACCATAGTAAATAATTATTTTGCTTACTATTGTGTTTTATTCCATTCCCATATAAACAGTTAAAGTAGAAAACTATATTTTAACAGTATAAAAAATAGGATCAAGCTATCTGTACCAAACTCAATCTTGAATTAAGATTAAGGTTCGGTTCAGCAGTTTAGCAGCTAGAATGTAAAAGACAGACTGAGTTACCTTGCATCTACATATTAGTGTGGATTATAAATGATCTACCATATTATGTTTGAGTATGGATAAAATTAAAGCTTGCTGGTTTCTCCTTAAAATCCTATTCTGCTCCCTCAGAATGTCATTGTGTTCTGACTTGAGCTGATTCAGTTTTACTAGTTGTTCTATTATATTCTGTAACATAAAATACAATTGCATTACTTTTATATAAAAAAAGTCATTATGAAACAAAGGGCATTAGGTAAGTTTGTATGGACAATATGGTCATATTTTTTCCCAGCGGACATGGATAATTTTCTTAAAATAGTTTAGAGGTCCTCTACCTACATATAAATATATGACATTAAATGTCTTTGATAATATTCGAGCCAAAATATTAAAAAGATATACATTTCAAGTTTTCATTACTAAAAGACAGTATTAATAGATAGAATATATAGAATTTTGAATAGATAATTCTGTCATAATAATACCTTCATAACTTTTAGGTATGCCCTTCTTTTTCTTCTGTTCTTTGTGTGCAATGTAATGTGGTAAATAAGGCGATGTAGGCTAAAACGTTAATGTTACCCGAAAAATATGAATGTATAGTTAATAAACAAAATACTTACGATTTTCCATGATGCGACGGATTTCTCCGGGCTAAACTCTCGCAACATCGAAGCCAGATTTTGCCACTCGGACTCGTGTCTTTGAGATCCGAGTGGCCCACTGAACTCCCAGTTTGCGAATAAAGGGTGGCTGGCCATATATTCAATATTTTTTCTTTATTGTACTGCTGTACAGCGACTGTAACATTGTTTTAATCATTAACAATAAATAAAGAAATTGACAATGCACTTAAACTCATATTAGTTCACAGTGTTAAACTTACACTTTTGTTGTTTGTCTCATTTTCGGTTTATCCAAGAACAATTTCGGACCGAACTAAAATTCCAATACAAACTTTAAACTTTCGTAGGTACTAAACTACTAACCATAAACTAATAACCATAGAATATAGAACTACCGAATCAAGATGTCAACATAACCCATATATTTTTAATAGTATGGCGTCCGCCTTCTTTCTATGACTAATTTATAACTTCCCATTTTAGAAGCATTATATAAAGTCCGCCATTCAACATCCAACATGTGCAAAAATGTATTGATTTCGTGACACTAGCAACTTTTTTGCAAATTGGTAGTAATCTCATGTGATTCTTGTCACACTGGGCTTAAACACAATAGTCGTCGCTTTATCGACGCAATAACTTTATCGACATTGTCAACCATATTAGGGATTTCGATAAAATAGACGACTTTGTTAAAAATTTATACATATCCACACGATAAAAAGGTGCCACGCATAATTGGCCCGCATTAGACGTTATTTTCGAAAAAAAACACTATCTTACTAAAAAAGCATCGCTATTCAATTTCCAAGTTTATTTTGTGAGATGCTCTTCAGCGGGCCAATTATGCGTGGCACCTTTTTATCGTGTGGATATGTATAAATTTTTAACAAAGTCGTCTATTTTATCGAAATCCCTAATATGGTTGACAATGTCGATAAAGTTATTGCGTCGATAAAGCGACGACTATTGTGTTTAAGCCCAGTGTGACAAGAATCACATGAGATTACTACCAATTTGCAAAAAAGTTGCTAGTGTCACGAAATCAATACATTTTTGCACATGTTGGATGTTGAATGGCGGACTTTATATAATGCTTCTAAAATGGGAAGTTATAAATTAGTCATAGAAAGAAGGCGGACGCCATACTATTAAAAATATATGGGTTATGTTGACATCTTGATTCGGTAGTTCTATATTCTATGGTTATTAGTTTATGGTTAGTAGTTTAGTACCTACGAAAGTTTAAAGTTTGTATTGGAATTTTAGTTCGGTCCGAAATTGTTCTTGGATAAACCGAAAATGAGACAAACAACAAAAGTGTAAGTTTAACACTGTGAACTAATATGAGTTTAAGTGCATTGTCAATTTCTTTATTTATTGTTAATGATTAAAACAATGTTACAGTCGCTGTACAGCAGTACAATAAAGAAAAAATATTGAATATATGGCCAGCCACCCTTTATTCGCAAACTGGGAGTTCAGTGGGCCACTCGGATCTCAAAGACACGAGTCCGAGTGGCAAAATCTGGCTTCGATGTTGCGAGAGTTTAGCCCGGAGAAATCCGTCGCATCATGGAAAATCGTAAGTATTTTGTTTATTAACTATACATTCATATTTTTCGGGTAACATTAACGTTTTAGCCTACATCGCCTTATTTACCACATTACATTGCACACAAAGAACAGAAGAAAAAGAAGGGCATACCTAAAAGTTATGAAGGTATTATTATGACAGAATTATCTATTCAAAATTCTATATATTCTATCTATTAATACTGTCTTTTAGTAATGAAAACTTGAAATGTATATCTTTTTAATATTTTGGCTCGAATATTATCAAAGACATTTAATGTCATATATTTATATGTAGGTAGAGGACCTCTAAACTATTTTAAGAAAATTATCCATGTCCGCTGGGAAAAAATATGACCATATTGTCCATACAAACTTACCTAATGCCCTTTGTTTCATAATGACTTTTTTTATATAAAAGTAATGCAATTGTATTTTATGTTACAGAATATAATAGAACAACTAGTAAAACTGAATCAGCTCAAGTCAGAACACAATGACATTCTGAGGGAGCAGAATAGGATTTTAAGGAGAAACCAGCAAGCTTTAATTTTATCCATACTCAAACATAATATGGTAGATCATTTATAATCCACACTAATATGTAGATGCAAGGTAACTCAGTCTGTCTTTTACATTCTAGCTGCTAAACTGCTGAACCGAACCTTAATCTTAATTCAAGATTGAGTTTGGTACAGATAACTTGATCCTATTTTTTATACTGTTAAAATATAGTTTTCTACTTTAACTGTTTATATGGGAATGGAATAAAACACAATAGTAAGCAAAATAATTATTTACTATGGTGGCCCTTTTTTCTTGGGCCACTCTTAGTAAAAGCCCATTTGCCGGTAGCTGCTGGGTGGTGAGGATTTCATTGCTGTTTGTGGCAGCCAGCTCCATATCAAGTGTTCTGAAAAATAATATGTAAATAAGAAATTAAATTCTAAACTCTTACAAGTTATATGTATGTACTTAGGTATAGGTAAAAAAAACGGTTCTCTATCGTTATGGCAAATTAATTTACATGTAACAATTAATAATAATGTAATGTAACAATAAAATATAAAATGATATCCTTTTTCTTTTCAGGCTGGAGGACACGCAAATTATAACTGAGGAGGAGCCATGAATCTTTTTTATTTCTTTATTTTTTTAAATTATATTAAATGATTGAGGTTGAATGGATTTCAATGCATTTTAATTTAAATTAATAACTTGTTTTTATAGAACGATAAAATTCTGTTGGGGTATAGGAGCAATTACATGGGGGTTTTGACCTGCTTAATGTTTTTTACTTACCAACTGCACATTCATGGAATGAAACCCCTTTCTATTGAGGTAGTTTATGCTGTGGGGAAGTGGTGGCGGGAAAATTTTGATGTGTGTGCAGTCAATGGTCCCTAACACATTGGGCACTCTGTAAGCTGCGCTAAACTCCCCAGCAACAGCTTGTCTATTGGGGTCTGTTCCAGGGAACTTTGCCCATCTTCTCATGAGCCTGAAAATAATACTTAGTTATACCTACTGTAATTGCATTTGTATTTAACATAAAGTTTGTGAATAATTATAAGTTCATATTTAACTATTTTTATGTTTTATTTAAAAACCAAATTCCCATTTATTGTAGTAATTAAATGATGTTAGTATTAAAACTTGAGTAGGTATATTATTTGTGGTTCCCTTGCAGGGTATCCATGTGGAGCTAAGTTAAGACAACAACTCCTGTCTGAAATATATGTGCCATAATGTGAGGACAGTAATTAAATTTTCATTTATATATTAAATGAATGTAATATAGTGCTAAACATGAACCATATTAGGGTATAGCAACCTTGAAAACTAAATAAAAGATAACCCAAATATACAAAAGTTAGTACTATTACACTAAAAAGTTACAAAATATAAAATAAATTAAAAGCAATTTTCCCACGGGATGGTGTGTTAATAACACTGCAGCACTGTGCACTGGTTAAATCAAATATTATAATTGTGTAAGTGTGCCTGTTTGTTTTGTTGTTTGGTCTATACTGTTCAAAGTCTTAAAATATACCTATAAAAATTTGATAGCTACAGAGATAGTTATATCCCGGAGGAAGACTTATAACTGATGGACTTTTTAATTAAAAAAATTAAAGCAAGTAGCACATATGAAAATGTTAGTAAGTAAATAAACTTCACTTCAAAACTATAGGTCCATTGGGTCATTAACAATTTAGAAAACGATAATGTTATATATTATTTCAACTTTCATGCCTACCTTCTGATTACAGCGTCCGTAAACTGAGCCAGATAGTTGCTCACAGTGCATTGTGCAATGCACAAACCGTGGTCCTGCCCTGTTCTGCGTTGGTAATTACCATCCGTCAGAAAATTCAACGATGTTAGAACCTGTGAAAGGGTACATTTTTACGAATTGCTTTAACAATAATTTTCTGGCTCTTCACCTTGTGCCTAAAGTAACATTATGTATATGTATGATAAACAATAAATATTACCTTAATATAGACGGGTAAACCGTCATTATTGTGCGGCTGGAGGTCGACGTCGAGTTCGGCACATAAATGGAGAGCCATCTCCTTACAGACTGTAGACGTGCCGGAACTCTTCCTCCGGAAGCTCGAAAGGATTCGACGCGTCTCGAATCGTCCTGCGCTGTAGTTTTCGCCTTTCCTTCTCCGTTTGCAGCGTGAGACTGTAGTAGTAGTATCTAGACATTCTACAAAAAAATACAGCTTAGGTATACCAATTATAATGTAAAACGCCTTTATTATAAGTAACTAAACCGTTTTTAATAAGTAAAAATATTATAAAACCAATACTTACGCTTAAATTTTACATGTATTTGAGTATTTTTCCAAATGAAATGTCTTGTCGTCACCAACCCGGCACTTGTATAAACTTATCGAATCGAGATGTCAAAAGTCGATCCAAAGTGGCCACCCATATTAAGCAAAGTCGATAAAATATGACGTTTGTCGTATATCGTTGTCAAAAGTGGATAATGCAATGTAACCGATGCCACCATATTAGCTTACGTCGACAGTGATATAATGTCGATGATCTTGAGATAAAAACGTTTTATCGCGTCGATAAGTGTCACCATAATCGGCCCGCAGAATATTTACTGAGTTTAAAAGCAGTTTTTATCTGACAGACGCATTTAACTTCATCTCAGTTGAAATTCTGAAATTGAAATAACAATGTTTCAGAAAGTAAACATCGTACGGGATCTCATATATTATTATTATTGAGCACGTAAGTTTATAATACTACGTACTTTACTAGGTACGACTTTGTATTTCGAAGGAAATACAGTTACAGTTACAAAATTATGTCTGAAAGTTATATCATCTACGTAATAGCCAAACTAATTTGATTTCTAAGTAACGTTAGAACCATACCAAAGTGGCGTTAAAACCAAGTTCTACGTAAAAGTTACACGGTTTCACAGTAGCCCGAGAATCAAAATTGTTGAGTTACAAAGCCACTGGAACTAATTTACTATTTACCATTCCAAGAGCGACTTTGTCCGACAAAATAAAGTGCCAATCTAGCAACGGAGCCAAGTCAGTTGCCAATTCAGCCGAGGCGTTGCCAAGTAGCCAAGACTATTGTTTGGGGCAAAAATTAAATTAAGGCAAACGTCAGCCGTTTTCTGCATATTTGAATATAGATATGAATATATAACAGGGGAAACGTGTGGAGCGCAACCTGAATGTATAATAAAGTTTTTAGGAACTCGGTCATTTGTTGCTGTCGTCATCTGCCGTCCATTTTACCATAGATGTTGCTATAATATGAATGACAAGCTAAACTATGACAGAGCAATTTTGATGAACTGCTTTGGCAGAATTATTGACAAAATGCAAATAATTTCATAGCAGGAAAAAAACACTTAATCATTATTCTCTTCTCTTCTATCAAAAATCCATAACGTTTTTTTCCAAACGCAGCGTTTTGATCTTATACACCAGTTATTATGATCTCCGATTACGTTTGATTTCTTTTAGCTCAGGGGCCAAATAAGCTTGGTGAGTAAATTCGATGTAGACCTCATCATTGTCAGAATAACACCTCTGGAAACCTTTCAAAGATTCAGCATTAACGTCATTCAAACAATGACATATTCAAATCACCTAAGACAAAACCGAATATATCCAATTGTATAGACAGCTGTCAGATGAAAAGAGATTTCTTAAATAAACTGTAGCAAAATATTCGCCCGGGAAATATTAGAAAAGCCATTTCGTCGAGAAAAAAATAGCTTTGTAACTTTGTGGAATTTTGGCACCTGTGTGACGCTGGGGGCCTATTCTGAAGGATTGCGAAAAATTAAAGCCACTTTTTGGTTCGTAATTTATTAATGTCAGTATGAGATCGTAAAAAGTACCGGTAATTTGCAGGACCTTCGTTAACTTTCTTTTGTTTAATAGGATTAGTTGAAGTTCTTTGGGTGAATGAAACGTCACTTTATACAGTTAATGTTTATTTACATCCATACTAATGTAATAAATGTAAAAAAATGTTTAGTTTTGCTTTTATTGTTTAACCTTTGAACCGATTTCGATGGAACTTGGTGTGGATAGAGCTTGAATTCCATGTAAAGACATAGAATACTGGTTATCCCAGAGAAATTGAAAGGTCCCGAGGGAATACCGATAAACCAAATAGAATCGCGGGCAACAGCTAGTAATTAATATAAAAAGCGTATTATTGTTTGTCTACATTAACTTAATTTTGAATCTTTTGTTTATTTATATTTTAAAAAATGTTGAAAATTTCCTTATCAGTTAATGCAAAAACTAAATTAACTTCATAAAATGAAGTTGAGCACAATTTATATTCCAAAACACAAAATGAAACAACAACAATTGTCCATCCAAACTATATCATTTAAGACAAATAACAACTAAATTAAACTAAAAGTTATCATATAATTAAGAACAATTTGAGGACAAATGCTTGTTAAGTTAATTGTATACCTAGTGTTGGAGTTTACTTTAATTAGTTTAAGTTTGTTTGACGTCCTGAGGTAAATGGACTGTAATTGGATTCTTAACAATATGGCATCTTGAAGGTAATTAATTACTCCATCGGTTCCCAATTTGAAGATAATTAAGTTAAGTTGAAGTTTCGTAAGGATTTTCATTTTATTTTCTTTTTATGGTAAAGAGAAGGCGTTTGCCTATGCCTATTTTTTTTTATGACGTAGAGAAGGCAAAAGAGCACACAGGCCACCTGATGGTAAGTGGAAACTGTGACCCATAGACATTCGCATTCACAAGACTGCAAGCCTAAGACTGCAAATGCGCTGCCAACCCTGAGGACTAAGATGGAATGCCTCTATGCTAGTCATTACACAGTCATTATGATTGACACTAAAATAATAATGACAAAGACGATGTATTTTGTAAGTAGGTATGATTATTTTAATAACATTAACCAGCAGGCCTATTGCATACACACACACATAATCGCGATCATCTTCGTTATTATCATTGGCTGTCTGAATAGGACCCGACTGTATAAAGAAGTTCATGAAGAAGAGAAGCAAACTTTACGAATCATCACTAAGTAACGAGTTTAGTTTTATTCACATTTATTTTAAAGTCGGTCGAATCGACTTCGAAGACGATTGCGATTGCGTGATGACCTATTGTCTAAATAAGCCTGATGATCATTATCTTTATCATACTCATCATCGTAATCCCAATTATGACAAACAAAACACGTTCAAAAACTCGATAGGCTCTGTACTTTTACCGAACCAAGACTCTGGTATCGACAAAATCTCGACTGCACAACTTTTGTCTCACACCCTCTAGAATACCCACCCAGGCTTCGCCATTCATTCGTCATATTCCCGAATCAAATTTGAAACCAATTTTAGTCTTTCATGAAAAACTTTGTTTTAGAGGAAAAACTAGAAATTTATTCTTGAAAGTCGAACTGCGATAGTTTTTCTCAAGTTGAATTGGGTTTTCAAAGTTATATTACCTAGCTTGTTTTTTTAGATCTTGATATTGTAGCGGTATGTTCTTTCAAATATATTTGAAAACGTATCGAGTATAATACCTAAATTTCAGTCTTCAAACCGCATCTGAATCATCCTTCAACCTTCGCTTTGGCCTACCACGTTACCGAAAACTATTCTGTAACCATCCAACCGTCTGGGTGGCCACACTGACAACGGTGCACATGGTCTGTTCAATCACACTTTAACCAGGTAGGTGATTCTTTTGAACCACTTGCTCTAGAACTTGACGCATTAAGGGTCTTATCAGTCTTACCAAACATGCGAGTTGCGAACGAGTTGAAAGCGAGGCGAGCAAGCAGCAATTTTGCCGCGAGTGCAAAACTTCGCCGCGAGCAAGCAGCAATTTTGCCGCGAGTGCGAAACTTCGCCGCGAGCAAGCAGCAATTTTGCCGCGAGTGCGAAACTTCGCCGCGAGCAAGCAGCAATTTTGCCGCGAGTGCGAAACTTCGCCGCGAGCAAGCAGCAATTTTGCCACGAGTGCGAAACTTCGCCGCGAGGCAGCAATTTTGCCGCGAGTGCGAAACTTTGCCGCGAGCGCGCAGTGAGTTCGCCGCGTCTAGAGTTGAGATTTTCCCGCGATGCAGCGAATTCGTTGCGTGCTCGCGGCAAAATCGTTACGCGCTCGCCTCGCTTTCAACTCGCCCGCAAATCGCAAGTGTGATAAGACTGATAAAGCCCTTAATGCGTCAAGTTCTAGACCAAGTGGTACAAAAGAATCACCTACCTGGTTAAAGTAGGATTGACCAGACCATAAATGGTTACCAAATTGCTATAAAAATCACTCGCTGTTTGTATTGATGAATAAATATTAAAAAAGAAAATTCTTTACTCTTAAACATTTTTTACACATTAAAATGTAATGTGGCCAGTATTAAAAATGTCTCGAATACGCTTATTGCGGCTGAATGGATTTTGAAGTCTGCATTGATGTTCGCTTCTGAAATAGTAATTCTGAAATAACTTAGCTTTAAAAATATATTGTAATTTTTACGACGAGGTTTCTATTATGAAAATTATGAAGAGTTGACATCATCTTCATTTTCTGATTGCGTTATATGTATTGTTTTGTTATATTAATTTATTCTTTTGTGCTTTTTTTGAGTTTATATTTATAATTATTGTTGTAAAATTATGAAATATGTATAGTCAGACTATGCTGACCGCCACCACTATCTTTGCTCTGTCCACAGGTGGACTGGTAGAGAATGCCTTAGGGCATAAGTTGGTCTTAATTTGTGTATTTAATGTATTATTTCTTGTGTAAAGTATAGATAAATAAATACATTAGTTATGCATTCAATATAGTTGCAAACATAATTAAATTGGACTTAGGTATAAATGTTTTTTTACGGAAACAAGATAACAATTTTGTGACGGAAATCGCGGTATAAACTAGGTACCTGCTGTATAAAATGAAAAAAATATATTGAACTCTGAATAAGCCTTTTCATATTTTCATGTCTGTTTTTACTAAAAATAGACGCAAGAAAATACGAGTATTTTAAAAACACTCCAAATTTCAAGTCAATAGCTTCTGTAGTTGCTAAAGAAAAACTGCTGGGACACACAGATAGACCTCGAAGACTCACTATAAGGGTCATTAAGGCTTTCTTAATTTTACCATTTTTGTACGAAACCTTAGAAAAAACGTGACGTCGTAAGCCCAGTTTTTGTTTAACGGGTCTTAACTTTGAATCATTATCCTACTAACGATCCTACTCACACTTATATTCCAATTCAAGTCTGAACCAATAATTCCACTTTGAGTCCATAAGTCTTAATACGAGAGAGCAGCTGTTCAGAATCACCGTGAACCGTTACGTGCTATATCGATTCCTTCATTTATGAAGTTTGACAGGTTATGCCAGGCGATTTTATTAAAAATTCTATTCAAACGCGAGTTATTCTGGGAAGATAATTTGTAATGTCGTCGAGTTTTGTTTATAAAGTATTCTGTTGTTTTTGGGCCCTCTAGAAACTTATTATTAATTCACATTTGTATTGAGAATTATAATTTAACAGTCATATTTTTCAGCATTCAGTTTTGAAACGCTTAATCAAATTTAACCACCGTAAATAGAGGTTAAGAAGTACCAATTGATATTATGTTTTATTAATATACGATGCAAAAAAGCAAGAAATTGCAACTTTGGAACAGGTTTTATAAAATGGCGGTTAGTGGAAATAGGACGCTATGCAGGGCTTCCTCTGCCAAAAGAGGGATACTCATTTGGGTAAAATTTGACTCATTATCGTACCATTTTTAACTTGGCCGCCATTACCGTCGAGTAAATAAGAGCTATCAAAACTTTGACAATACGATAACATGTCAAAGGCCCAGGGCCTCTATTCCCGATGGTAAAATGTATCGTCTTTGATCTGTTATGGACGTTAATATATTTCTTTGACGTCGGTTGCCATTACTGTCAAGTAAATAAGAGATATCAAAACGGCGACGGTCTATGGCTGGCTGTCATTCCGAAAAGTCTGTCCAATATATATTTTTAATGTAAATTAACTTTTCTCAAACATGAAATGGAATGTTGGCGTTATGTTAGTTATTTTAGGCTTCAAAGTGCCACGTTTCCGACGGAACAACTCGAGAGAACTGTAAAGGAATTTCATACGAAATTGAAGGCCTAGGCCGGGAAGTAATTTTTTTTAAATTTTAATTTGGCCATGGTGGCTGTGTTTATGAAAAGGCTAAATAGCTGTTTTTTTTTTAATTTACTAAGCCGTGCATCCAACAAAGCGTTTGCATGTTTATTTGAAGTACCAGGAGCGCAGAGGTAATTAGGAGGTTAGCACGATGCGGCGAGCCCCGCGCGCGCCACCAGCGGGCCGGCGGGCGGGCGTACTGAGCACTGTAGGTTACTTTTAATGTTTATGCACTCCAAATAGGTATTTGACATTGTAATTTTTGTTTAAATTATTTTAATGAATTATGTTTGAGAAAAGCACTATACATACTTCGGCGGGAAATATGGGGTTGCCCGCCTCAGACTTATATCCGGCCGTCTATATAACTTCGGCCGGCAACCCCTTTTGTCCCGGCCTCTGTAGAAATGTACTATAACGTCGATTTTGGTTCTCAAATCCAGAGCAGTTTTGTGGGACAACTTGTAACATTGATGATGATGAAGAATTACATTGAATAAAATAACAGTGAAAAGATGATTTCAAATGAGTAAGCGGTCTAGATCACACCAAGCCATGGAAGTGGATGCTCGCCATCTTCAAGGGTCATAACGACTATAGCTGGAGGGCATCGACGACAGGACAGGATTCACCGTACAACTTTGCTTATATATACTTGACATTGGCAAAATTACGTTATTTACGGTGACAGATCAAACACGATATGGTTTTTACCGTGTTGAATAGATGGCCTGGTATTGTTCTGGTGTGAGGATAAAGATCACCACAGACTAAAGGTTGGCGCACACATAACCGCTTGGCACCGGATCGGCTCGAAGTGAGACATTGAAAAGTGAGCTTTGATTCGTGTTTTCACAAAACACAGAGTATAGCACACTTTTCAATGTCTCATGCTGGTTTGGATTGTTTACATTTTTTTAATAATCTTAACAAACGGAGTATAGGCACGTTACATTTTTACGTTACTGTACAATTTGGATAACACCACACAATTCCACGTACCACGTGGACAAATTCGCGAGCAGAAAATAACATTCTTTTCATAATACATTTTTAGATAATTAAATTAGGGATCAAACGCGTTACCCGAAATTACTGTAGGTAGTTCTATTAATAGATACTTTGTTCATCACATTACTGGGTTTAAGAAGGTTTATTATTGAGAGCCTGATTTTCGTTAAAGCTTTTGCTATTAGGAACATTGAATAAATGGATATTATTTTCTTTGTAAACGTGATCACGTCACCGACTCATAGCTCTTATCATGTGTATTATATGTTTATGTAAATAATTTACTGTCCACGCGAATCAAAATACAATGTTTACAAAAAAGGGAGGGAGTAGGGGGTTTCCATGAAGTTTAGTTTTTAGTTGTCACAAGTCTTACCTTACCTAGCTTATGTAATTAATGTTTCAGATATCTTGAAACCATGGTTTCAGCGGAAGATAGCGTTCGATGAAATGAAATTCGATGAAATGATACAATCCATCAAATAATGGGTTACCTACGATAACATGTGACAAGCAATACGGTTTCACGGAGTAGAATTGAGCACAGATTACTATTTTGCCCTCCTAAGCAATTCAATAATCAAAGTTTGTAGTTTTAGTTATCTTCTGTTAGTAATAAGATTGATATTCCTACAGGGGTTTTAACTTGAGTTATCAATGGGGACATTAAGGGCGCTTCTGGTTGAGTAGCAGCTCACTTTATAGTCAAGTATCAGGAACTTTACTCGACTACCTATCTTACTATGTGTACTAGACTGGTACCCAGTCATTTTATCGAATTACACTTCATTGATTGTATTATTTCATCGAATTTTAATTCATTGAACGCTGTTTTCAGCTGAAACCATGATTTCAGGATAATAACATTAATTTCGTAGGTTAGGTAAGGCTAGACTTGTGACTAGAAAATGTAATCGTGTGACGAGAAATGCCTTTCGATGTAATGAAAATTCTGCGTAATGAAACGTTCGTAGAAAGGTGTTTAATAGGTAGGTACCCTTACGATAGTACGATATGAATTCTTATAAATAATAATGTTAGTATTCAAATTCAAGTACAGTTAGCCAAATATGTGAAATCCGTTGTTATGTTTATTTACCACCTTTCCAATTTTTGGTATATTATTGGGTACATTGTTATATAATTCTAAGCTATCTTAAAAGATTTAAATATCCAGGTGAATCAGTTTAAAATTGATTGCAATTTGTTAGCACAGACAAACAAAGTGACAGACAAGGAAGCGACCTATTGACGACTTTGTAAAATAATATGGTCCTATGCGTCTGTCAATTTGAATTGACAAATTTAACGAAGTTTTGAAATCCATGCAAAGTAAGTCAACGTTGAAAGACCCACCGGTTGCTTAATTAATACATTAAGCTATGTCTCTCGTCCTTCTTTTTTTCATAGGGAAGGTAAACGAGCACACAAAACACTGATGGTAAGTAAATTCCGATACCTATTGGCAATTTCATTCTCAACATTACAATCTTGAGACTGCAATCCTAAGACTGCAAATGCATTGCCAACCGCGAGAACTAAGATAAATTGAATAATTTCACCGGTTGTTTTATTCCCACACTGAAACTGTTCGTTGGCAGTAGGTTAAAGGTTAAAACAGTGGTAGCGATCCTAGCCGCACAAGGTTCTACCGCCACTAAAATAAACTCAACGTGTGCACCTGAGGCTTGGTACGGTCACGGACTTTAATAAATCAATCACTATAGAACCTTGTCGCTTAAAACGAACGATTAATTCCCTATAATTTCCATCTCGTCTCTTGACTCGTCTCGGTTCTACGGTGGATCAACATTTAAAGTCCTTGATAGTACTTACCAGAATACAAAAGCTGGTGCTTCTGTGGTCTGCACCACGGCACACTGCAGGCGCAGCGTGGAGCCAGGCTTCAGGTACTTCTCCGTTGGCCCGGAAATCTGCGCCCGAGCCTCTGTAACAACCACTTTATGTCAATTAACCGGTTTAAACCTGTTTTGACGACACTAATTTCATAGAACTTTCATTAGCAGAATTTAAATTTCACTAAAGGGCTTTTCTAGGACATTTCGTTGATAGTCACAGTCTAACCTATCCTTCGTAATAATTATTTAATATAACTTAAAAACAACACGGTCTCAGCAGAAAATAAGATACATTCGGTGAAAACTTTGTCGGTAAATAAAAGGACACCGCACTCAACCTGAAAAAAACTAACAAAGTCTACAACGTGATTAGTAAATTGATATCGAATGTAGAATTGCCATTATCGTAAGAACCTGTTTGCTACTACATCGAAGCCGTGTTCATTTATTAATACACAAAAAGAGCATTAATTGCAACAAATGCACATAATACAGACCTTCCCCCGTTGACTTAAAATATATATAATTAGTAATTAAAAATCAAACCCCCAGGTCAGACAATATTGTAGTCATTAGTGATTTATTCACATCTAATATTATGTTTATTACTATGGAGACAGGCTTATTAAGAAGCGCTAGCCTTACATCCTCAACAACCTGTGGCTGTGAGACGAGCCTATCAAGACGGGACGTTGTTGTACAACTAAGTTTGTTTGTTTGTTTTGTTTATTATTACTAACTATTGTAACATGTTAATGTTACAATAGTTAGTAATAATAAACGTGTTTACAAGTTTCCACACAACTGAATGCTGACTTTCCTTTTTTTTATCTCAACCAACCAACGTATTAAGTACAGAATGATACAAGTCAATGTTAAAATTCGCAAATTGGATTATAATATTGGTTATCACTTACACAAACAAACACGTAAAAAAACTGTTTTACATTTATTCAAGTGAAATACCCGAAGAATTACTTGTGTAAATCAGTCTTAATAAAACTTTCTTCACTGGTCACTTAGTGACTTGTAGATAATCTGTGGTCTGACCACCCACGGCTATAAATTACTAGCCCAATTTGCTAATAAAGGAATTCAATACAGACGAGTATAAATTTAACCGTTTCAAACTTGACACACAGCGACAACAAGAAATTATGTGAAATGAAATCATATTCTAGTTTGTTTTCAGTTTTCTGCGTGCCTACGCTTAATTAATTCCTTAATTGAACTGAAACCGTGTTATACTACAATTTAGACCTAAAATCAATTTGTAAATTCAAATTGACAAATCCCCGTTTGATCCGATTATGCAATGTTAACATAAATTGAGTTTGCTTTATAGAAACGTTAGTTATGATTTTACGACACTAATAACAAATTTTCTACGAAGAACAAAGGTTATTATAGGTATGCAAATTTTTTTAAAAATAAGACTGAATTTGAGTTAAGTTTTATAAATGCAAATGATTTTATTTTTGAGGTTACTGATCCGAAGGATGACAATAGTCCCCAATTGCTAAGATTTTACCGTCTGTCAGTGTCCGTGTGTCCATTCTGAGGGATCCTGTACATTTCAAGTGCTGTACCTTAAGAGATACCATTACAAGGGCTGTAGATTAGAGATTTCTAACTCTAAACCCACAATTAAAATTGATAAAGTTAACTCAAGTCTAACAAGAATAGAGTTTGACGTTATTTAAACTTAATAACTTTCAAATTAGATAGCACTGATCCGTAATTCGGATTGTTTTTCACTCCCTTGTTTTATAAAATCAAACACCTACAAAACTTACGCAACAATTTGAAGAATAGTTAATAAACATGGCCGCACACAAATATCCAATCACCACTAACGACGCTGTTACCAAACAAAACAATGAAAACAAATCACTAGAAGATTAATCTGTCTAACCGGTGGCCATTTTTCATGTGTCAGTGACCAAACTGACCGCGATCTACGCTGAAACCTTTTGTGGGCTGTGTCATAGGTTATAGGGGGTCGGCTGTCAGATTTTAGGTCCTTGGCTATCTATTGGAAACTAACGAACATTTTTCATCATTGTTTATAGAAGAAGAAAAAGAAGAAGAAGCCTTACAATTATCCACTATACAATCATGATTAAAATAACAAGTTGACAGGAATTTCACCGAGTGTGTCTTTTAGGTAGTGGAAAAAGGCAATTGTGTAACTAAGATCGGAAGTCATTTCTCCGGTTGTCTTAAAATGTGACGTTAGGCGACAAGATGTTCGTAGTTTAGTTTTTAATTTCACTTCCAAAGTTTCTAAAGTAAAGGCTCAAATGGACGGAAAATTACGTAATATGAATAAGGTATATGATTATCGGTTTACCCTTGTTTCATAGACACTCATTTCATAGAACGCATAACTTTGCAGAAGTTTCGTTTAAAAGATAGCTATTTTCTATAGAACCTGTGTTGATTTCAGGTAATCTTGTGATGGTTACAAGTCCAACCTAACCTAACTTACGTTAATCATATTTAAGATAACCTGCAATTAACATAGGTTCGGCAGGAAATACCACACATATCACATCGGTTTTTTTTTACAAAGAAACGGTAAAAGAAAAAAAAAAGACGAATATAAACATAACCATGCAATTTCTAAAGATTAATGTGAAAGGAAGATACCTTATATCTTTATTTTCTCCACAACTCTAACTTATTTTAAGTTAGAATTACTCGTAAATTAAGCAGTCAACGCAGCTATTAAAAAATAGAAGCACGGCCCATTTTCAACTTAAGACTCTGCCCGCAGGCTACATGATAAATAGTCCGAAATAAACCCAAGTCGGCACAAAGTAAATCTAAATATAATTTTAATGTAGGCTGGCAATTTAGCCCACCATCGTGAATGATTATGAAAGGGTCAGATGTATTTCGTATGTAAATATTTGTTAAAAACAAAGGTTTCTTTGTTGCGGCCGGGGAAAGATTTTTTTACTCTTTGAGCTTTTTGAAAAGCAGGTATTTTTGAGGGATTCCTGTCAAGGCATGTTTTAAAAATGGAACGCTCGTACCACAATGAGTTTGTTTGAGAATTTAAATGCATTTTGTTAAAAGGGTTATTTAGGTCGAGGCCGATTGTGAGATTTTAGAGTTTCGTATCAAAGGGGCAAAACAGGGACCTGTTTCTGACACTCGGCTGTCCGTCCGTCGGTCCGTCATTTCATCTGACCGTTCGTATGTCACGGATTTTTATTTCATAAACAGAATAAGTTACAGAACTGAAATTTTGATTTTTTATGTAAACCCCTCTTTTTTATTATAATGAAACTATACTTAAAAAAGAAGTTCGAAATGTTTTTTCGTGTAAATTTACTTGACAGGCAACGAAATGTTTATAGTTGTTTAGGTTCAAATGAACCTAAGAAAATCTGCGACATAAACGAAAAGGTTTAAGAAAGCGATTTATAATGAAGTTTTTATCCTATGACCAAACAAAAAAATCAAAAACCAGAATATTTTGATCTCTAACTTCAAATGAATTTCCTAGGTCCTAGGTCTTCGGGGGTTCTGTGTAATGGTGCTTTCCTTTTAACGTTCATTCATACAAAGTCATCCAATATCAGTCCGGAACCTTGACTTAAACGTGGTCTGTTTTATCCTTTTTAGATTTTGGTAAACACAATTAGGTTGTTTATTACCTCAGGGCTTTTTTCAAATTATTATTTTGGAAGGAAGAAAAGGTTCACAGGATCGCACGCAGCCGTGCGGATCTGAGTAACTGTACGCTTTATTATCTGGCAATTTTGTTTTATTCCGCAAACAGTTTTATGAAGAAAAAAGTATAGCTTTGGTAAACATAAATTAATTGCGCATCAAAAAAACTTCCCGTTACAGGTTCTACATGATTAAAGTTCTACAGGGCTATGAAACAAAACAATAACTAAAATTAGATATTATGAGTTAATTACAGGCTCAGAGTTAATTATTGGCGACAATAATTACAAGGAACAGAGTAAGGTTAATAGTCACGCTGTTTTTAGTAGTTTACACCACACAGAGTAGCAATTACATAAAAAAGAACCATATATAAAATTAAAATGAAAACTGTGCAATCTAGCCGACTAAAGTAAAATGCATGATAACTCAAACTATTTTTTTGGTTATTTTGTGCCTTATGGTTATAAGTGTCCTATGTCCAGCAGTGGACAAGTATAAGCTGATGATGATGATGATGATATTGTCAATGTCTTACTTCTTTTTTCATATTATTTATTATGCTACTTGCACAAATTAGAAAGCTTTTCTGTCTCTAGTTAAAAGACGCAAAAGATACAGAAAGCGGGCTGTAAAGTCTTTTCAATCTAGTTTGGCAAGCAATCAATTCGAAAGGGCACATCTGTGCACAATACTGCCTGGTTTGTTACAGATTCCACATTCGTGTCAAAAATACATCTATAAGCACCTCTTTAACCATCGAGCTCAAAACACCTTTTCTTTCCAATATAAATGACTAACGATAGAGACGATATAGACTGTATGGCTATCACAAATACATGTCATATAGTAGATCTATTTCAAAAATCCCAGTTCAAAAGCAGCTGTATCCATTTTTTTTTGCTAGCTGTATTTTCCTTTATGATGATGATTGTTTTTCACTCACCAATAACATCAAGCCGCAGGAATATGCTTGTGGGCGGATGAGAAGACACTTGGCACTCATAGACGCCCGCGTCGCGTTTCTGGACGAATCTCACTTTCAGAGTCCAATCCTGGTGTTGAAAAAAACGGATATTATTTACATACATTAGATAAAATAATAAATTAATATTATCCTCTGGCCCTTTATCTATGACAATTAAAATGTATAATAAAATACCTGGAACACTGAAACAAGAATCCAGTTACATAGTGTTTACAAAGAAACTTAAAGAACTGCTGATATCAAAATCTTACTACTTACACCATTAATGAATTTGTACATTAAAATTATGGTACAGTAAGTCGTCCTCTCCCATCTTTGCGGTGCCCATCAGGGTTCATAATGAGCTATTTTAGTGTTGACTTCAAAGCTAGTAAGTAAAACAGTATGATTGTTTTTAAAATAATGTATTCAATCCGCAAAGGCGCGCATCGTCTTTTCGATTTATATGTCCGTAAAGTTAACGAGAGACTTGGTAAATTAAAAATACCATAACTATTAGGCCAACCAAAGAAGAAATTTAGCTTACAATGATCGATGGAATACTTAGTTGCAGTAAAAAAAAATGTTCCGATTTTGGCTCTATTTACTGTGGCAAAGGCTCTTTTGTTCAAATGTGTCAGTGTGTCTTCTCTTGGGAAGCGCTGGTAGATTTTTGACGTGTAAAAGTGCCCGTGCAGTATACTTACTGAATAAATGTTTCCATTTTTTTATATATTAAATAAACGAAAAAATCTGATATAAATAAAAAACTTAAAATTATTGCATCAATTTAAATATAATACCGTGCATATTTTACTCTCATTCGAAATAACGTCAAAAATTTAACGATCTGCCAATCAGAGTGGCAGTTTTTCAACGTTTTCACGTGAAATTGCCGGTAATATATCATCTGAACGAAATGTCAGCAGTAATGATTTTATTGACCCAAACGGACTGGGGTATGACGTTCGTCCCACATTGATAAACTCGTTAATTGGACAATGGATACATAACTAGTTTAAAAGGAAGCGTAACAAATATCTTTCTAAATACACTTGTTAACGACAGCCACGAACCGAACCATGATTTTTAGGTCTAAGTTTGATTTTAGCTTAAGGAACTTTAGTTTTGTGACAATTGCTAGGTTAAGTCTTTATAGATATAGATTTTTTATATTGCTACTTTGTAGACACAAGCCCATTTTACAGGCTAGCTTGAACCCCGATCTTATCCCTCTTCCCTCAACAGAGTAGCAACCTAATACCTACCATAGAAATAGAACAATAGGCCCGCCGAGCGCGGTTAACGAACCCTCGTCCTCGTAACGGCATTGTGTCACGAACAAAGGGCCGGTTACGGGGACGACGACCTTGAGCTACTTACAATAGCCAAGGAATGCGAAAGATCCGAGCAGCGAGTCTGGAGATAAGTTAGTTTTACTGTATAATGATAAGCTTAAAATTGTGATAAGAAGCTTTTATTTGTAAAACAGGCGACCAATCAGAGGGCTAGCCCTCGCTGGGCGTCTCAGGGGAAGACATACGGGTAGCAGAAGCTTGAATTAAAGTAGGCGCTCTGATTGATCGACCCGAGCGTGAACAATTAATGTAGAACATATTATTGGATAAGTGAATAGTGACGCCTGGTCTCAATTGTAGCGAATTGAGCCCAGAGCTTTTTATATAAAGATAGGAACGATTTTTGTTATGTTTGTAGTTACTTCAAGACAAGTTAGTTACTTCAAGTGAAGTCAGTTTGAACACGAGCAGCGTTAGTAGGAGTTAGTTTTTATGAGCAGCGTTAGTAGAAGTAAAGTTTAAGTTTGAGCAGCGTTAGTAGAAGTAGTTTTAAGTCAAGTAAAGTGTTTAGTTTGTATACGAGCCGCGTTTAGTTAGGAGTTTATTTTGTTACGAGCCGAGTATTGGAGTTAGTCTTTTTTGTTGAATTGTCGTGTTAATTTGTCAGTGTAAATTGTACGTTAAATTCATATACAAAAAGTGAACCGTGTTTTATTGAACTGCGATAAGTATTCTGAATTGAACCTCTCCCCCTGAGCTTCGGGGTTGTATGTTAGCTAGAACGTCGCTAACATAAAGTGGTCCTTCGAGCCGGATATCGGAATACCTATCGTATACTGTGAACTGTGAACAATGGTTGTTACTCGGAGCCAAGCCGGGGACAACGTCGAGGAGGAGGAAAGGCTACGTCTGGAACAGGAGCAGAGAAGGTTGGAACAGACTCCTCTACGGGGAGGACCCGCCGAGGGAGCCGCGGAACCAGCGGACCCCCTCAGAACCGTGGCGGACAACCCGAGCTTACGGAGAGTCTTAATGGAAGACTCACCGGCCTCACCACCGGTACAGGACAGGGGTGAGTTTGAACGGAACATCGGATGGGGTGCGCGACCGCGAGACACGCGCGACGTGCCGCCGCTCGCGCTACCCACGAACATAGAACTTGAGCAGCGATATGACAGGGGGACCACGCAGGGAGCGCAACGACCCGCGGGTCGTGAACGCGTTGCGTTCGCGCCGAGGCCTGCGTCAGTGGCATCTTCGGATGTGGAGGTAAGAAAACGGCGGGCGGAACTCGAGGCGGCTGAGCAGATCGCCGAGTTACGTCGCCGAGAGCTGGAGCTGCGGGAGGATCTCATAAAGAAACGGCTCGCCGCGACCATCGATCAGATCGAGGTAGAGGGGTCCCGGGCCGGAGGGTCAGTCGCCGATCCCGCGAACCGGGTAGGTGACTGGCTCGACAACGTACAGCCGGAGAGGGCCACGCTGACTCAACATAGAGCGCGCCGTGACTCACCGTCGCCTAGGAGGGCGCGGGAAGAGTTACAAACGCCCTACGGCTCTAGGGATCGATCGGCTAGCAAGGGACGCGCCATCGATCGCCTAACCGACCAGCTGGAGACAATGATGAGACCGCCACCTAGACAGGTATACGAACTGCCTACATTTAGTGGAGAGCCGAGCGAGTGGATGACCTTTTTAAGCAGTTTTGAGGAGTCCACTAAAAGGTACAAGTTCTCGCCTTACGAAAACGTCGCCAGACTGAGGCACGCTCTGAAAGGTGAGGCTAGGCAATCTGTGCATCACATGCTCGCGTCATCATCGTCACCCGAACTCATAGTGCGCATTCTAAAAAAGAACTTCGGGAGAACCGATTTGTTAATCGACCGGGCGATCGAAGAACTTAAGAGATTACCGCCCATCGGTCCGAGCGCAACGGACCTGAACTCATTTGCCATTAGGATTATGAACATAGCATCGACGCTTGTGAACCTGGACAAGCGGAGCTATGGAGCGAACCCACTCCTTATCCGGGAAATAACCGAGAGGCTGAGCCCACATTTGCGCTCGAGATGGTGCGCCTATGCAAAGCAGCACTATACAGCCGAGCGCAGCGAACTAATGATGATGGCCGAATTCCTTATGGACGAGAGTGACGCTGAACTGGAGTTTTCACACTCTCGAGCGCCGACAAAGAGGACGACGCCGGCGCAACTGAACCCGCGAGATCCTAGGCGCACACCGAACCCGGCCGGCGGAGGAGCTTTCCGCCGCCCTCGGTCGAACTACGAACGACCGAACCGAACCGAACCGAACCGAACCGAACCGAACCGAAGCTATCTGACCAAGGTCAGTAATTGTTTGTTTTGCGGAGGCGGGCATAACACGCCCGACTGCCGACGCCTTCGGAACATGCCGATCGGAGCCCGTTGGGACTGGGCCCGACAGAACGGGGTATGTTTCAAATGTGCTAATTCAAAACATCGTCGGGGACAATGCACGGCGACTGTTTGTGGGATTAATGGATGCCCACACTCCCACCATCCCGTGCTACATGAGCCGAACCAGGAGTACAGCTACCAGGCGCCACCTGCGCAGGCGCCACCTGCGCAAGCGCCACCTGTGCAAGCGCCGCTAGCGCCGGCGCCACGCTTTGCAGCGCCGCTAGCGTCGCCTCGCGCACCGCCGGCACGCGCACAGACTCAGCGCGCTGCGGCTTGCGCTACAACCGAACCAGAGCCTTATAGGATGTTTGATCCAGAACGGAGCTTCGCAGTTACCAACACGAACCCACACATTGTTGGTAACGACGTCCTACTAAAGGTGATACCGATTATAATTTCGGGACCTCGCTGTGCGGTGAAGACGCACGCCTTACTGGACGAAGGCAGCACGGTCAGCCTCGTGGACGAAAGGCTGGCTGGTGTTATAGGAGCCACAGGTCCAGAGGCGCCCTTATGTATTCAGGGCGTCGGTAACATGGTTACCAGTCAGAGGAGCCGAAAGGTAATGTCGCAGGTGCGCGGAGTCCAGAACGGACCCGAGTACGACATTACGCTGCGGACTGTACCGAGCCTGGGACTACGGACGCAGCGGCTGAACCGAGCAGAGCTAAGCAGGTACGGACACTTGGCGGGACTGAACGAGGCCGCTTTCGAGGACGGTGTGCCGTACGTGTTAATTGGTGCGGACCATTGGCACATTATGGTCCCGCGGGAGATCCGAACAGGGCGCATGAACGAACCCGCAGCCCTTCGGACCGACCTAGGGTGGGTCGTGTACGGTACAGTACCGCGGCTCATCCGAACAGAACAAACTACAACAGAAACCTCGCTACATCTAGCGGCGTGTGAGCCCGAGCTGAACGACGCCCTGAAATACTTTTTCAGCATAGATTCGCTGGGGGTAAAACTCGTAGAAAAGAGACGCCCCCTCGAGGAACGAGCCGAGCAAATGTTCAAAAGAACAATAAGGCAGATAGACGGACCACGGTACGAGGTGGGCCAATTATGGCGGGACGACGACCCCAAGATGCCGCCTACGTACGCGATGGCCTACCGTCGTTTGCAGTCCATAGAACGTAAGATGGACCGGAACCCAGACTTTGCGACGGAGTATGCCGCACAAGTGCGAGTGCCGAGGTGCTACGCAACGGGGGGATCGCCGCGTCACGAGCTGCACGTATTCGTGGACGCGAGCGCCCAGGCCTACGCTGCAATAGCGTACTGGCGGGCGGAACGTAAGTTGGGAAATGAACCAATCAAGGTAAGTTTGATCGCGGCAAAGTCAAAAGTCGCGCCGACCAAGGCGCTGAGTATCCCGCGACTCGAGCTGCAAGCGGCGCTTATAGGCGCGCGCCTTGCTAAGAACATCATGACGCATCACAAGTCCGAGGTAAGTCGGTTGGTGATGTGGTCAGATAGCCGAACCGTGCTACAATGGGTGCGCGATGACGCGCGCCGCTACAGTGCTTTCGTAGCACACAGGCTCGGCGAGATCGCCGAGCTGACATCGTCGGAGCAGTGGCGCTGGGTGCCCACTAGGGAGAACCCGGCCGACGACGCGACCCGCGCCGACAGCGCGCGGCAAGTGCGAGCTAGCGACCGGTGGTACGCCGGCCCGCTTTACCTGCGGCGGCCCGAGGAGGAGTGGCCGCAGGAGAACCGAACGAGCCAACCAGAGGACCACGAGCTGGAGCTCCGCCACATCAAGGGCGCGGAGCATTTATGGTTACAGTGTACTCAACGCCAGGACTTTGCGGAGGAGCTGCGCAGCCTCGCGAAAAGGGAGCCCATTACACGAAAAAGCCGTCTGTATGGGCTCGATCCGAGGCTCGATGAAGACGGGGTGATGCGCATGCGCGGCCGGATCGACGCCGCGCCAGTGCGCACCTACAACAAACGCCCAGTGATCCTGGATGGGCGCAGTCAATTTGTGAGGCTCCTAATATTACGAGCCCACCAAAGATCTGCACACGCGAACAACGAGAGGTTGGTGAACGATTTAAGGCAGGAGTACTGGATACTCCATTTAAGACCCACAGTGCGCGCGGTGGCGAACGCGTGCCGCTTATGCATCCTGCGCCGGGCGCGTCCACAAGTGCCCGCGCTGGGAGATCTGCCGCTAGCGCGGATCGAGCCCTTTCACCGAGCCTTCACCAACGCCGCGGTGGACTTCTTCGGGCCACTGACGGTGACCGTCGGGCGGCGGCACGAGAAGCGCTGGGTGGCGCTCTTTACGTGCCTCTCGACCCGCGCCGTCCATTTGGAGCTGGCGCACTCGCTGGCCACCGGCTCGGCCATCATGGCGTTAAGACGCATGGCCGCGCGCCGTGGATGGCCGCGAGTAATTTATTCAGACAACGGAACGAACTTCCGAGGAGCGGACGCGGAGCTACGCGCCGCTTACGCAGAGTGGCTGCCGGCTATGCGGCAACACGGACTGCAAAGGAATATGGAATGGCGGTTCATACCGCCGGGAGCCCCGAACCAGGGAGGCGCCTGGGAGCGCATGGTGCGCTCCGTAAAGACGGCGCTTTCGGCGACGCTGCACACAAAGGCGCCCAAGGAAGAGGTGCTGCTGACGCTTCTCGCCGAGGCCGAGCACACGGTCAACGCTCGGCCCCTAACACACGTGTCGGTCGAGGCGGCCGACGAAGAAGCCCTGACGCCCAACCATTTTTTGTTGGGAGGTTCCACGGGGGTCCCCCTCACTGGCCCCTGTGATGAAGCAGACCGTCGCACCTGGCGAGCCAGCCAGGCGCTCGCCGATCACTTCTGGGCCCGCTGGGTCCGGGAGTACTTGCCGACTCTCGCCCCGCGACGATCATCCGCGGCGGGCGAGAGACAGCTTCAAGTTGGAGACTACGTAGTAATCGTAGACCCCACCCTGCCACGGAACGTGTGGCCACGAGGCCTCGTGGAGGCAACATACCCGGGACCAGACGGCGGCGTGCGGAGCGTGGACGTCCGCACCAATGGAGGAGTGTTCCGGAGACCAACGACCCGACTGGCTGTCGTACCGTTGCAACCCGAGTCGACTTAGCAAGTCGACGGGGGGATGATGTTAACGACAGCCACGAACCGAACCATGATTTTTAGGTCTAAGTTTGATTTTAGCTTAAGGAACTTTAGTTTTGTGACAATTGCTAGGTTAAGTCTTTATAGATATAGATTTTTTATATTGCTACTTTGTAGACACAAGCCCATTTTACAGGCTAGCTTGAACCCCGATCTTATCCCTCTTCCCTCAACAGAGTAGCAACCTAATACCTACCATAGAAATAGAACAATAGGCCCGCCGAGCGCGGTTAACGAACCCTCGTCCTCGTAACGGCATTGTGTCACGAACAAAGGGCCGGTTACGGGGACGACGACCTTGAGCTACTTACAATAGCCAAGGAATGCGAAAGATCCGAGCAGCGAGTCTGGAGATAAGTTAGTTTTACTGTATAATGATAAGCTTAAAATTGTGATAAGAAGCTTTTATTTGTAAAACAGGCGACCAATCAGAGGGCTAGCCCTCGCTGGGCGTCTCAGGGGAAGACATACGGGTAGCAGAAGCTTGAATTAAAGTAGGCGCTCTGATTGATCGACCCGAGCGTGAACAATTAATGTAGAACATATTATTGGATAAGTGAATAGTGACGCCTGGTCTCAATTGTAGCGAATTGAGCCCAGAGCTTTTTATATAAAGATAGGAACGATTTTTGTTATGTTTGTAGTTACTTCAAGACAAGTTAGTTACTTCAAGTGAAGTCAGTTTGAACACGAGCAGCGTTAGTAGGAGTTAGTTTTTATGAGCAGCGTTAGTAGAAGTAAAGTTTAAGTTTGAGCAGCGTTAGTAGAAGTAGTTTTAAGTCAAGTAAAGTGTTTAGTTTGTATACGAGCCGCGTTTAGTTAGGAGTTTATTTTGTTACGAGCCGAGTATTGGAGTTAGTCTTTTTTGTTGAATTGTCGTGTTAATTTGTCAGTGTAAATTGTACGTTAAATTCATATACAAAAAGTGAACCGTGTTTTATTGAACTGCGATAAGTATTCTGAATTGAACCTCTCCCCCTGAGCTTCGGGGTTGTATGTTAGCTAGAACGTCGCTAACAACACTGTTAAGGTAAAAGTGGGCCTTAAGGCATGCGTTCGGTACGATTTTTCGACGTATCACGACTCGACATCGATCACCTTATCGTGTCATGGAAAACTACAGCGTTCATCGCCGAAAGTTACGACATGTTTGCATCGTTGTAATTACCATGGCAATTTTTTTTTATGACGTAGAGAAGGCAAAAGAGCACACAGGCCACGTGATGGTAAGTGGAAACTGTGACCCATAGACATTCGCATTCACAAGGCTGCAAGCCTAAGACTGCAAATGCGTTGCCAACCCTGAGGACTAAGATGGAATGCCTCTATGCTAGTCATTACACCGGCTGTCTTATCCCCAAACCGGAACACAACAATGCGAACACTGCTGTTTGGTAGTAGGTTAATGGATAAGATGGTGGTAGCGATCCGCACGGACCCTGCAAAAGGTCCTACCAACCGTAAAAAAAAAAAAATTAACGTTGGTGTTGTAAAAATCCAAAAAACGAATGTCGTGTGTCATTATTACTCGTATTAAATCGTTGAAAATCACCTAAATGCGTTGAGAGACCGGCGCAGGAAGGCATCAGGACACACACACGGCGCGATGTCGCACCGAGTACCGTACCACGAAACGATGTCATTATTTTTAATAATGGCAACGAGTTAGTTTTTCACGTCATGACGACGTATTATAACGCGACGTTACGTCTAGGCACGACGCGACGTCGATCATGTAATAATATAGCGATTTATAGTAATAAAACAAAGTTAAATAATACCTCTGAGTGTTGAAGATGTATAGCTTGAAACCTCTGGTCGGAGCTATACGTCGTCAGCCCGACCGTAAGGAGGTGGTAATCTTTTCTTCTTATCCATGATATCTGTTGGCAAAAACAAAAAATATAAACCTGTCTTCTATTGATCGATTTGCTGTGTTTTATTGATGGGGTAAGAGAAAAGGTAGAATGAAAATGGGTATTCTATTTCGCAATGCATTTGTAGTTTTGACATTTTATAATACCTTCTCAAATTGACAGTGAAAGAGGTGTAATCGCTGCATTAATCTGCTAAAGGCATTATAGCGAGGTACCGAAATGTGCAATTACTTATAAAGCAGTTCGTTTCGTTAAGTCGACCAGTGGTCGGCCAGAGACCAGTAGTCGACCTTATATGAGTGCGAAGAGTGGGAAATATATCTTTCGTACTCTTTCCACTCATACAAAGTATAGGCAGAGGCTGACTACCTACAGGTCTCTGGCTGACCACTGGTTACTTTACCCTATGCATAATTTATTAAAAGTATATATTTTATTTTATTCCAGCCATTATGGACAACCAAACAATTTTCACGTGAGGCATCCATGACGCTTAATGAGAATGTATTAATACTCGTCAGATTTATAAAGACTTCAATTTTATTTAAAATATGAAACTGAACCATCCTGTATTTCCTGTATTTCCTTTTAGCACGTAAAATAATGAAATAATTTTGCATTTTGAAATTATTAAAATATTCCAGCTCAAAATAATTGTCTGAAACTTAAATTGTATGTATTTATAGGCTGATTTAAATCAATAAAACAAGTTTTAAAAACTAAACGACATATTTTGATTCTGTCATCAATAAAATGTTAGTGCATGTAACTCTGTTTGTCTGTTACGCTCTAATGGTTAAACAGCTGGACAGACTTGATGACATTTTGTATGGAGACACCTTAAGCTCTGAGGAAGGAACTTTTTAGTCGCGATGAACGACTTCTATAGGAACGGAGTCAGGGCAACAGGTAATTATGTATGTTTTTAACTCCCTCATTTTGATATCTGTATTTGTATTCAATAATTCATAAATTTCAGGGGGAATCTCAAATAAATTGATCTAGTCCCACACTAAGCTCTAGGCTTTTACTATGGGAAATAGGTAACAATTAACACACTAATATAGAATAATAAAAATAAATTACATGGAAAGCATCCAAGAAATAGAAACAAATACTCGTGCTCAAAAATTTGCCAATACCGGGAATCGAACCCCGGACCGCTAGCTTCGTATAGCACCAGGTCTACCAACTAGGCCATCGCGTTGTCTAATCAACTTAAGACGCTAAGATGAATATCCAAGGTAACAAAAAGAATTACATACATACATACATACAGATTAAAAATATTACCCTTCTTTTAGGCAGTTCAGTACAAAATAGCGTCAGAATTTTTTTCTGAATACGAATTCACAGTCTATTTACTGTTATCAAATAATACCGAAATATACCAGCTTCCCAACAACGCTGGTTGCACAAAATGTCCTAAAAAGCCATATAAGAGAGTTATAATGTTTGTCCATTTGCTTAATTACGGCGGATTGTAAATATGAGCATGAAAAGGTTGGATGTAAAATTAAATGAACGCGTGTACGAGTGAAGGTATTTCGATTAACACCCTGTATACAACTACGATATATTGTGAAATAATTCCTGTTGAATCGGTAGTAGATATGTTTTCATAAATCGTGAACAAATAATGTACATACATACATACGTATAAACATTTGCAAATTATTAAAGATATAAAAATTAAAACCACATGTTCTCCCATATTTGTAGGTGCTCACTGAGTTATTCCAGCGACAAGGAGTTATAGGTATACTATATCAGACTGTAAAACTAAACATAAAATTAAAAAAAAATTAAAAAAAGTCTTAACGGGAACAAAATTTTTGCTCCGAAATCCATAGCGGTTGAAACGTTGCGAGAAATTGAGAGAGCATTTTAATGGTTGCTAACTATAGCACCCTTACTTCATTTTTATATCTCTTTCACATGCTTTTTAGGGTCCCTTACCCAAAGGGTGCGAACGGGACCCTATGCCCTCATGCCTGTTCGGACTACCCAACCATCGCTTGGCGTGGCTAAAGCCAGGTACAGACTCACTAGCAAGCCGTTACTGTAACTGTTGCACGTAACATCGTGATGTGTCCGCGGCTCGCGAGCCTGTTCTCCACTAGGAGCGCGTTACTGTAACTGCTACGGGTACTGTTACAGCTCGCTAGCGAGTACCAGGCACAAAAGCTCACCGAACTGGCCAACTTCTAACCAAACCTAATCAAAAATGAAATCGCAGCGTGACATGACATTACTAATCACAATCAATGGTAAGTTTTCAAAATCTATAGTATTTTGAAAGCCACTTGGGCACTTCAGCTAAATCTAACGGCTTTTAAATGAATTAAATGTGATTCCTAAACTGAGAAATTCCAACTCATTCCTGGTCTTCTGTATCCAAAGCTCTATTATATTTACTTGTACAATTGTCTTCACTAACAATTAATTTGCGATCAATTGTAATTGGATCTGAATGGGTACTTGATCTTCCTTCATCAACAGGCTCATTCATCTGTATAACGTTAGAGACGTCATTACTTGATTTTGCATCGTTACCTTTGTCTGATTTCTAAGCTGAAAGCTGTATTTCAACTACTCTTTTGAAATTTTATCTCTATGATGTTCGCTAACTGAATAATAATCCTGTTTTGCTATTATTATTCCTTGCGTTCTAGTTTATTCAGAAGAAAAGTTTTTCAGTCTAATAGAACCTGATTTTAATAATTTTACTACTTTTACAACTATAATGGAATTTTAAAATGCACAAGCCTGAACCTTTCTGACATCTTTCTGTTAAAGTATGTTGCATACTGTCATATTTGTATGCCTAATGGCCAAACATAGTGATAATGCACCATAATTGTTATCTTTGTCATACAAATAACTAAATTGATTGATTGATTAAGAAATGTATCAGAAACTATCACGTTACGATGAAATTTGGCAAATAAGGAAACTGCCAGGATTTGAATGTAATATTTAAAATAATTTATTAATTGCCTTAATAAACTGTGGTTTCGATTGGGGAAATAAGTTTACAATGGTTTACCCTTATTCCATCATGATTTATTTTATTAAAATGTATTGCATAAAATTTTAATAACAAGGTATTTCTCACCGACGCACAAGTTAAAATTTTATGTTGAACTTTAACGACGTGAAAACAATAGGTATTATGCTTAAAACAAAAACCGGCAGAATTTTAATTTATTTATATTTCGTCAGTAAAACAAGCCCTCGTTTGAAATAAGAATAGCACTCGATTTTTTTTAACGTATTACATAAGTGTTAGATACAGTCTTACTTTCATTCATTTTTAGCCTTGTTTTCCTTTTAAAACGATTATTAGCCTTGTTTTCCTAACCAACCAATAGTTTCATGGCGACCACTTCCAGGTTTACCTTTATAATTAATGTTTTGGCTTGTAATATGTTTGTAACGGGCCACATTCACTCACCTAGTTAAGTAGGACTAATGTGTTCGGGATAAGTGTTGCCAGTTGGTGGGTTTAATGGAAGGCGATTAGGAAAAGTCGTGGGTTTAGCAAGCATTTGTTTTAAATTGTCTTCGCTTGTAAATTTCCGGCCTGTTGCTTTATTCATCATGTCAGCCGAAAGACGTCCACTGCTGGACATAGACCTCTCCCTATTACCTGTTGCCTTATTATAAAGTGTCATAACTTGCCAAATTCCAAGTAGTATAAAAAAGATAGATGTATATTATAACTATCATTATAGTACTGTCTCTTATTCTGATTCAAAAAAGGAAGCTACAATGTAATTGGATGAAGTAATATATCAAACACTGAAAAATGTTTACGGCTTGGGTGACACTTTAATTACTTTCGACTGCAAACGCATGAAAGAATTATTGCATTACCTCTTCCATCCATCAAGCCGTCAGCCGGTTACCCACATGACATGAGACGAGTGAGTAACTGAAAATTTGGCCCATATTTTTTTACCCTTGGTATCATAGTGTAGGCCACTTACCGTCTCAGTGAACATACCTAATTATATTGTTTACGCACTGCATGATGGTACAGATAGTGCAGATGGTCAAGATTACGATGACGATGACCCTGCAGGCCCCAATTTTGTTGCATATTTTTTGATGTCATAACTCAAAGTTGCCTCAAAAAGTGAACGTTAATAGGTTGTCATGGTATCGCAATGTCGTAAGGAAGAATGCGTATAGATGAATGTGGAGGGTTATTAAACAAGAGGATAACCTAAAAAGAGATGCATGGATAGTGAACGCTGAGATGAGAGCTAATAGAGATGTCTGCAAGGAACACACTGCACCGACTCTAGGTGATTGGGATAAGGACAAGGAGATGATGATGAACTCAGTGCTGCGTCAAGTCAACAATTCTTACGTATTTTATTTCTTTGTTATTAACTCGTATCTAAAATAATTTAATAACCAAGTTCATGAGAGACAGAGCGTAATTTGGTAACGTCATTGACAATTGGGATTGTTAATATTTTTACAATTACTCTAAATCTAAAACCTTTTCGAGGAATAGGGTTTTAAAGCCGTTCTTCATTATAAAGTTTTGAAAATGTTTATGTATTTCGGATATTTTGACAAAAGTATATTTAATTTTAACCTTCGTTTGACTTTCGTTTTCAGCTTCAAGCCTTCCTAGATGTATCTTACGGGTTAAGCGAAACCCGCTTGACATAGTATGTTTTAATGCAGTATTATAATCACTTTTTATCATTAGATATCATTTAATTATTGTAATTTATTAGAAAATGCTAACCTAATTTTAAAATAGTCATGTCATCCATAAAAAGTCTGCTACATAAATAAAGACATCAAAACAAAACTATTGGGTCAAATACAAAATTAATGAAAGAGGTTTCTTAAAAGTACCTATTCCATCGAATTAGAATGTAAAAACCGTAAGTTATTTTTTTTGGTCTAACCCAATTATAACAATAAAAATAGGCAAGTTATGTAGTTATGTACGAGTACGCGTGTTGGTAGTTCACCACTCGGCAATTTTGTGCATGTTTTTAGAACTTCGAAGGACAAAATGGGATTGACGTAAGCTGATGACAGATTATGTCGTCGCGTCGACCGGTTATGTGAACTCCATATATTTCAAGCCGACAGAAAATAGAAACGTTAGTAGCGTTTACAGCTTAGCTAGCCCTGCCAGCTAAGCTAGGAGTAAACATATTTAAAAAAAAAACAACTTAAACATCATGTGTTGGATTCATTTGTAAAAGGAAAGGTTTAGTTGCTGTTATGTTTGTACTAGGTAAGATAGGTGCACAGTAATTAGTTAGGAAGAGTGTAAAATTCGCCTTCAAACTGTCTAGCAGTTTGGCGAAGTTGTTAATTATTGTAAAACAGTGTACTTCTATTTGAAAATAAATTAAAAAAAAAAGCTAAAGTCCGATTTACATCGTTCAAGGACAGTGAACAGTGACAGCGGACAGTACAGTAGTGTAAACCGAGCGGAATCAAGTTGCCTTGCCAGAGGATTAAAATAGAATTGCTTTCTATGTTTTCACTCCACTGTCCTTGGCCAATTTAAATCAGCTTTAGTGTTTCGAGAAAACAAACTAAATGTAAAGTAGGTATTGACGGTAGCCGACTATGGCGTCGGCCGTTTATGCCAATTTCATACAATTTGTCAGTTGCTAAATATCGTTTATTTTATGCATCTTTTTTGAGGCTCCTAGGTGGATCAATGCAATATTCTGAATTGATTGAAGTTAATGAAAATACGCGACGACACCAGCACTTTTTCGAGACTGTTCATAAATTAATTAATAACAAAAGACTGCGAGTCAAGCTCTAATTTTCCTTATATTTCCCGCACCCCAGGAAAGCATATAATTGCGGTGTAATTATGAGCCGGGGAATCACCTATTTTTTGCAAAATCGACTGTTTATCGAGTTTACGATGTCATATTATAATTTAATTAATTATGGAGGGCTAAGCGCTGCGTTCCGGGTTCTAAATTTTGAGAAGAAAATTTAAACGTGATATTAGCATCGTTTTTAATTCGTGCTTGCGTTTGCGTTATTTTGGTAACGTTCTGCCGTTTTATTATAGGTTATGAGAAACGGCTACAACTCACGAATTTACGGTAGTGCAAAAAAGTAAAGACGTTAACAATGGCTTGCTTTTAATTACATTTATTTACTAGCTTCTGCCCCCGACTTCGTCCGCGTAGATTTCGATTATCGTTATTCCTTCGGAAACTATAAATTTTTCCGGGATAAAGTAGCTTATGTGTTAACCCAAGGTAAAGGCTATCCACATTCCAAATTAGGTCCAAATCTGTCCAGCCGTTGCAGCGTGAAGTAACAAACATACACACAAACTTCCGCATTTATGATATTAGTGGAATTTTAAGTATTGATATGTTACTAAAACAAAAAAAAATTAAATGTAACCGTTGCTCTTTCACAGCTAAAGTTTCGTAAAAATATTTAAAATTTTGCATATTCTTTAGTAGCAATAAGAAGTACCCCATACATTCTTTGCCCATGCGAAGCATTTATGCGCTACAGAAATATCTCGGGAAACGTTATATTACTGTGCTCTCAGAAGAAATAACACTTCAATGCCCAAAGCATCTGGAAGATTCTTGAAGCAACTAAACTCTAGTGAACTATAAAATTTAGAGTTGCTCTTTGAGATCTATAAATAGTCAAAGTATTATATACAAAAGTATATGAGTAGCATTTTGTGCAATGTACTTTTTTTTTTACGGCACGAAGAAAGCAAGTTTTTAACAATTGCCATTAAATAAATAAATAAACACACCCTACCAGATGGTACTTTTATTCGAGTTCATAAATATGTGTACACTTTAGTGCCATGTCTATTTAATTTCATGTTTTAACTGCCTCATCTGAATTATCATATCGATTTAAGTGACAAAGTACAAAAGTAAACTCTAAGACAAAGACATTGGCAATAAGACTGCAAATGCGTTGCCAACCCTGAGGGCCAACATGTATAAATAAATAAATAAATAATACATATCTGGGGACGATCTCACACAGACTTAGCCCCAAACTAAGTTCTAGGCTTGGACTATGGGTACTAGGCAACTATAAACTTACTTATATAGATAAATACATACATAAATACTTAAACACCCAAGACTCGGGAACAAATACTCGCGCTCGTCACACTAATATTTTCCCGTACCGGGGATCAAACCCGGGACCGCTAGCTTCGGTAACTGTTTATTTCGTTTTTGCCATTTTCCAAACACGGCTCGAACATAGAAATGCTTGTGTCTGTACTTACAATTCCATCACCGATGTTCCTAATGACGCAAGGCAGAAGAGCCGTCGAGCCAATCTGTGACGTCACGAGAGTATTATTCTCTGTGGCAAAATGCTTCTCAGCTGTGTTGTAGATGTCATCCAGGGGGGGGAAGGTCACTGTCAGCTCGTTCTGTTCAGGCTTCAGCGTTGGAGGGGACGGAGACGGTGCTGTTGACAAAGAAAAAAATACTTCAGCGTCACGTGTTGATTTTAACACATCAAAGGCAGACCAGCTACCTGATGCAAAGTGGGTACCTACGTCGTTAATGGAATAGAGATGAAAAATGAGCATACAGGCCTTCTAAGCAGGATCTGAGAACCAACATTTGCATTCTCAAGACTACAATCTAAAGACCGCAATCCCGAATCTGCAAAATGTCCTGCCAACTCTGAGAACTAGGATGGAATGCCTTTACGCAATTGGTTTCACTGATTGTCTGCTGCCACCACTAAAACACTGCTAAGCGCTGCTGGCAAGTAGGCATTGTCAAAGAGCTAGATCGATGACACGGTTAGCTTAGCATGAGCACATTCAGCCAATAACCCGATAGTCAGGTTCTCTGTCCTTACGCCGTTATCGCTATAAAGCGGAAAAGTGCTAATGAGGTTACTAGCGTAGTGTAGTTTCAATCCCCTGTAGAGCCAAATAATTGTGTGATGTGAGCTTGTATTTGTTGCTAGAAATAATAAAGTATTATGTGTAAGATTGTGCAATGTCGATTAGTATTAACTGTAAACCAATATGTACTCATGACCTAATTTGCATCCTAGGTAGATGACCTTGTACACTTTCTTTCTTCCATAAAACTTACAATTAAAAAGGTGATTGAAAATTATTTATGACGCAGTAATAATCCTGTTAATAATGTTAAGGCCTCGTCTCAATCTTCAAATCCCTCAAAAATCTTCGTCTAATTTGACTATTTTCTATGGCTTGACGTATCTTGTGACAAGCATTTCAGTCGAGATATCTTGTGTTTCTAGTAGTTAAATATCTAACAGAGTTGTATCAAAATTCAATCAATAATATACGAATAGATAATAATCTAACAGACTATTGAAATATTTGATAAAATACAAAATGTTTTACAAAAAGTTAAATAAAAATAGGGCACCTGGAAAATGAGAAAGAAGAAATGAAGCAAAAAGATTTCCTTTGCCTGCTCTTGTGTAAAATTAGCTTTAAATTATTCACGTAAATTTAATGCATCTACATTTTTGTAATAACGTTTCGTATAGATAGTTAATAAAATACGAGACAGAAAGAAAATACATTTATTCATAGCAACGCACAAATAAACTAAAAAAAAAACATCGCTAATTTGGACAATGGTTGTGCAACGGTCCCAACTTAGTAAGTAGGTACCGCCTGGTCAGCCAGCGCTGGTCTTCTGTTTGGACCGCTCGGTGATAGCACGGAAGATGACACATTTTTTTTTTTTACGTTAAGCATACAAGAGAGGGGACAATATAGAGAGAGCTCTTTCCAGGCGGATGCCTAGGGACCGAAGTCCATTGGGATGAAGTTGGAAGTTGTATATATGCCAACCGGCTGTAGAAACGTTAGCGTGATATAGAACACTTTAGTTCCGCTGTCTGACACTTGCGGCGCTAGTGGCGCTGGCGAGTCGGTTGTTACAAATTGTCGTTAGAGATGTTGCTAGGTCGCCACACAAGTAAACATAGTATTTAGTATTACTTCTTTGTGGGTTTTCTTTTCTATTGATGAAAAATTTACGCAATTAAATCCATTGCGTAGTTTAAAAGATCTTAAGTCGAGTCCGGAATTAGGCGAACTAACTTGACAGCCGAAAATGTTGCCAGACATAGGAAAAAATAAATAGTGATAAGTTTATGTTGACACAAATATGTCGATATAACCTTGTGCCTTCTATAAACCTGATTATATTTATATTTTGTCAAGTAATAAATTGTCGTCGAAACTTTCACACTCATACATACTTGCCAAATAGGGAAAAACTACAGCAATTTTTACCTGGATCGGATCTGGATCTGGAGGATGTACGGTTTAAAGCGGATATTTACGATACTAAACTTGCTTTGCTTGCTTTGTTTGTTAGGCATAGTCCGAACTGTCAACAAAACAAAATGGCGGACTGCGTCGTTAACGATGTCTAAAACGATGTTCGATGTATTTTTAAATCCAACCAATTTTTATGATTATTATTTTGCTTAGTAAAATTATTAATTAGATTTCAAACACAATAATATTTTTAAACTAGACTTTTTAAATATCGATATTAACAGCACTAGCCAAACTGTGGCAACATTAGTGTACAATGAACTGTCAAGTTAGTTCGCCTAATTCCGGACTCGACTTTAAGCATACATACAGAGGGACGCAGACGCAGGTTTTGTTTCATACTATAGACGTGGAGCAACCGTAGAGTAGTTAAGAAATGCTTCGTCCTTATCTGCCATTGTGACACTTGAATTCGACTGATAAGGACAAAACATGGCGTGGCTACTCCACGGTTATTTCACGCTTATTAGCGCTTTAGACTCAAATATGAACTATTTTAGAAGAACAGAACTTGGTTTGTAAAGAATAATTCTATTTTTTTGTTGGCGAATTTGCCAGACTTTGCCTAGTAACAAAAGCGCTAAGAAGTTTAAACACTTAGACTAAAATAAAGTTACCAAAAAGAAATAGTCTCCAGTAACTTTGAGAAACAATTATAAATAGAATTTATTTCTGAATGATCGCATAGATTTTATTTCACTGTAGAAGTTTTCCATTCAATATTCTGTATAGAAATTCGAGCTTTCCAATTAAAACTTTTATAAAAAATACACTTAATTTAATAATTTATTTCGTCCTAGTTAAATTGAATAATATAGACAATGAATCTGTTAAAGATAAAGATCTTCATAGATCTGGAAAAAAAACACTACTAATAAAAATCCTTTGACTTACGCTGTCATTCAAGCATACTTATTATTAAATGACGTAAGTTTAATTAAATATTGCATTTTTTCATTCATTTTCATTTAAACCTTACGTATTTTTTTGATTCATTTTTAGAATTCTATTTCCAAAGGGTGCCAACGGGACGTTTTTTAGTAATTGTAAGCCTCCGCTGTCAGTCCGTTTGTCTGTCAGCGGATTGTCTCTCATAAACCATAATAGGTAGAGAGTTAACAATTTCAGTGTGATCTCTATTACCACTATAACAACAAATAATAAAAATAGGGAATTACAGGGGTCCCATACAAGAAACGCGAAACCTCACTCTATATTTCACTATTATATTAGTGACAGGTTAAGTGTTTAATAACACCCTGCAAAATTTCGTAACATTTCAACGTCACAAAGACTCTAGCTAAGATGCACTACGCTAACTAGCGTTTCTATTAGCTTCGTTTTTAAACCAATTGCGTCACTCGTAGATGACGTGATACGAAAAGTCACGTGATCTACCCGTGACGCGATTGGTTTAAAAACGTTAAAGTTCTGACGTAGCAGTGGTAAGTATCTCGGTGACCCGTAGAGGAAGAATATTAAAGGGGGTAAATTAGTAAATGAAACAATCTTTAAAATAGAATTGTTGTTTTAAATAAAAGAAATTGAAAAATAATATAGCAAGACACGGGACCCCGTGTCTGGTGTTAACGAAAGATAATCCGAGAGTGATCTCATGGATCGATATAAAAAATGGATCATAAACAATTTTGAATTTAGAAAGATTAAAACGAAATGAAAGAGTGGCCAGGAACGTAAAAAAGGGGGTTGTAACAACCTCGTTACAAAGTCAACCTCAAAGACATGAACAATTTTTATTCCATTGAAATGAGATGCAAAAGTGAATAGAAGTCTTTTAAGACGGCTGTACGCACAACAATGCTCGACTGAATTATAACCAGCGACCTAAAATGTATGCTTCAATAAGAAAAGCCAAACATTAATCAAATCCCCCAATAAAAAGAATTCCCGCTCGGAATTAAAGAAAATCGAAAATAGGACAGACATAAAGGACGAAAATTAAATTGCCCTGACCCTTAAGGGCTTGCTTGGATCTCTAGCTCGACCCACATTCAAGGAATTAATTAGACATTTCCACCGTGTTGTTACGACGTAACGAAATTGCGTTAGCGACTCAACATGTAGGATTTAAGCGTAAAGACGTACGGTAAGAGGTCTAATTTTCAACAACTCGGATTATTATTTGTCTGCGAAATATACTCGTAAACCGGTAAAATAAAGCTACCCGGGATTTTAGATAAGATGCCTAACGCTAACGTAAACGATTTTCGAATTCTATCAAATATTAAAATGTATGGAATTGACCATAAGCGCTCAAGCGCTCACTTCCTCTACTACTAATTATATCTTCTACTATAGGTACCTTCTAGTCCTAACGGATAAAGCCGTGGGCAAGTCTAGTATCGAAGTAGTGTGTGTCTGTCTATGGCACCGTACATTTGAACGGATGAACCGATTTGGATGCGGATTTTTTTACTTGAAAGCAGGTTTTCTAGCGGTGGTTCATAGAGATGTATTATCAAAATCGAATAAACCACTTTTGAGATATTGAGCTTTTAGGGGGTTAAAAGCCCCCGATCTAACGGCGACACCTACTTTCAAAGCTAATATCTCTTATCGGCCCAAATAATTTCCATAAAATCTTACGGCGTCAAATCCTTTCATCCGTTTGGGAGCTACGATGCCACAAACAGATACATAGAAATTAGAGACACACGTTATAAACTTTTAACACCCCTCTTTTTATTAATTAATTATTAACCCCCAATATGTCGCAAAAAGTGGGGTGTTATAAGTTACACCGCTATTATATATGTGTGTGTGTGTGTATGTGTAAATTGGATGCGGTTTTTAACCTACGGCGCAAACCGAAGTATATTAAATAATATGAAATAGCCCAGCTACATAACAGTCCCCGACGCGGCGACACCGGTCGAGATTTAACAATTGGTTAAATTTTTTAACCATTACTTCAGTTAACTACATACTTATCAAACGATCAGACCTTACTCTTACGCGACGACACGCTGGGATCAAAATATTAATACCTACTTATTATTATTATTTTCTTAATGTTTATGTTCTACAATTTTAAATGTAATATTACAAATTATTTTAACAGTTTGTGTGATTCATGCACCTATTTTAATGATTTTCGTACGCCACCTGGCAAAACATAGTGATACCAGTATTTCTCTCTACCACTGTAACCAGTTTTACCTATGTTTACGAATAAATCACTCTGACTTTGACTTTGACTTTGACTTTAAACTTACAGGGCCACAACTTAAATATGATTTTCTACTTACATTTTTTACAAATTTTTGTTAAAAAAGTTTTACACGTGGACCAGAAGTGTGGTGGTCTTGTTCTTTAAGAAAGGCGATAAAACCTTATTGAAGAACTACAGACCCATCTCACTTCTGAGCCACGCTTATAAGTTGTTTTCAAGGGTCATTACAAATCGACTCTCACGCAGGTTCGACGACTTCCAGCCTCCTGAACAAGCCGGTTTCCGGAAAGGCTTTAGTACCATAGACCACATTCACACGCTGCGCCAGATTATACAGAAGACTGAAGAGTATAATCGGCCCTTATGTCTAGCGTTCGTGGACTATGAGAAGGCCTTCGATTCGGTCGAGACATGGGCGGTGCTCGAGTCACTACAGCGGTGCCACATCGACTATCGATATATCGAAGTGCTGAAGTGTTTGTACAAAAATGCCACTATGTCAGTCCGGCTCCAGAACCAGAGCTCGAAACCGATTCAGTTGCAGAAAGGTGTGAGACAGGGAGATGTCATATCTCCGAAACTGTTCACCGCTGCACTGGAAGATGTCTTCAAGCTTCTGGACTGGGAAGGACTTGGCATCAACATCAACGGCGAGTACATCACTCACCTTCGATTCGCGGACGACATCGTAGTCATGGCAGAATCGCTAGAAGACTTGAGTAAGATGCTCGGAGACCTCGATAGAGTTTCCCAACGGGTGGGCCTGAAAATGAACTTGGACAAGACGAAAGTCATGTCCAATGTTCGCGTTTTGCCAATACCGGTTCACGTGGGGAATTCTCAACTTGAAGTTGTTGATCAGTACGTATACCTGGGACAAACTGTCCAACTAGGTAAATCCAACTTCAAGAAAGAGGTCGATCGCCGAATCCAACTCGGATGGGCAGCGTTCAGAAAGTTAAAGCGGATCTTCTCGTCCAAAATACCGCAGAGCCTTAAGTCGAAAGTCTTCGACCAGTGTGTGCTGCCAGTGATGACTTATGGATCAGAGACTTGGCCGCTGAATGTGGGCCTCATAAATAAGCTCAGGGTCACTCAGCGTGCAATGGAAAGAGCTATGCTCGGAGTTTCTTTGCGCGATATGATCCGTAATACGGTAATACGCCAGAGAACCAAGGTAACCGACATAGCTCAGAGAGTTAGCATACTGAAGTGGCAATGGGCAGGCCACATAGCTCGGAGAACTGATAACCGTTGGGGAAGAAAAGTTCTCGAGTGGCGGCCCCGCACCGGTGGACGGAGTGTTGGACGGCCTCCCACCCGGTGGTCTGACGACCTGGTTAGGATCGCGGGGAGCCGCTGGATGCAAGCGGCTCAAGACCGTGACTTGTGGCGCTCTTTGGGGGAGGCCTTTGTCCAGCAGTGGACGCCCCCGGGCTGATGATGATGATGATGATGATCAATCCCATAGTTTTAAGGTGCGAGGAAGAAGAAGACATTTAGAAACGGATTGTATTCGATTTTAGTCGATCTGTTATAACGTCATAATGAAATTACAATAAAGAAACCAAATGGCTTTATACAACTTATTAAATTTACAAAAAGTAGTCTCTTTAGCTTTATTATCTTTTACAACTTTCCTTTATGTTAGTGAAACCGGTTTTTCAAATGCATTGCGGTACGTTATTGTTGTTTTGGAATGTATTTTTTCACTTACTGCGTTTTAAGAACTGCACGGCAGTTATGCCTGCAATTGAGAAAATTTTGTATTAATTTTTGTAGAATATTACACTTTTTTGAACACAAAATCAACACTCTTTACGTTTATACACAAGTAAGTAATTAATTTTAAAAAAATACCAAAGGGACATCTTTCCGAATTGACCTGGTCCCAAACTAAGCTCTATAGTTGTATGTACTTAGGGTACTAGGCAACTATAAAAATGCACTTATGAAGAGAAATACATACCTAATATATAAACATGCAAGATTCAGGGAAAACTGATAATTTTGCCTCTGTACCATAATTATAATTTCTGTAATTTTATGAATTGTGTAATGTAGTTATTTTGGTATAATATAGTGTACATACATAAACAAGCGCTCATCGCACCAATACCTTCCCATACCGGGAATTGAACCCGCGACCACTAGCTTCTTAAACAGGGTTACAAGTCAACTAATGCTTCTTTTTTATGTTTAACGCAATAAACACAGGCGTAAACAAGTTCTCCATCAATAACAATAAAAATAAACTCCAAAACAGACTATAAAATGAATGTCAGTGTTACAAACTGCAAAATGTTTGTATTTGAACATGTAAAACATGCTTCGCCATTGCGGCTGTTGGCTACATTGGCTATTGAAATGTTTATAAACTTTTCTGAACTCCGACGGTGCTGCTCCCTGATGGCATTATGTAAAGTTGTGATAAACTTTACGGGCAATAGAACTGAGCAATTTGCATGTTATATTTTTATACAAAGTGAGAACTAGTTTTTGAATACTTTTGGTATGGCTTCGCTTTTACTTTTAAGACACTATGAGCTATTAAAATATTGACAATACTATAACAAGGGTGTTATTGTGACATAGCAACGCAGTTCAGATTACGCTGCGAGATAAGGACAAAGCTATATATCTGCTATAGCTCTATCCTTTACGGTCGCCGTAAAATGAACTGTCATTGCTTTGTCATAATAACCCTGCGGGTTGCCATTGTTGCCAATAATAAACTAAAGCAGTTCAGTTTAAGTTGTAAGGGACAGAGATATACTCGAAAATCTAATTCCTAACCTCAACGGGCGCCATTCGCTGTCATTACTGCATTTTGGTTTGAGTGTAGGTATTTTTATCAATAAAACTTACCCTAATATTACTGGTTACACGAGTTCTCACGATTTTTAAAATAACTAAATAATCAACATGGCAGCTTTCAGATTTCAGTCTCGAATTAGATTTTCGAGTATAGCAATTATACACAATAACTGCTATAGCTCTGTCCCTTTCTCTCAACCTAAACTGAACTGAACTGAACTGCTTTCGTATGTCATGGACGTATACCTTTGAACGTAGCTCGGAGGGATAACGATGAGGTTATCAAAGAGCAAGAGTTATATTTAATTTAATACTTGTATCATTATATAATGCTAGACTAAGTAGTACCATTGTAATATGAAATATGAAATATGTTTAAAAAATGACTGACTGCTGAGTTTCTTGCGGCGTTTCTTCTCAGCAGTAGTCTCCTCTTGCGCTGATAGATTCTTGACGTGTAAACGTGCCCGAGCGGCCTACTTACTGAAAAAAATCTTTTATCTTTTATCTTTATCAAGGCCTTTAAATATTACACTATTGGACCAAAACAATTCAATTCTCGCAATTCTCGAGCGATAACGTTTTAAAATCCAGGGTCTCTTCTTTATGTTTATTACAAAGCCTAAAACAAAGTCGCTTTTCGCGTCTATCTGTCACTCGGTCAGTTTGTCGTCTGTATAACCGCTAAATCCTCTTAAAACACGATACAGAATTTGATACCTTTTAATTTTCACCATCACTTAGGTAATTTTTAAAGGAAGGTTTTTATGTAAATATGATAAACTCTGGTTGACATACAGATACACAGAAAGACGGACAGACGCGGGAAACCACTATCCCTAAAAATATTCGGAAAAGTTGACATTACTATCTAAATACATATTCAGACGCGAAGTACATAGTTTACGGATGTGCTCGCTACACAAGCCCGCACCCGCAATGTTTCATACAAATTTCATTACTGTCTAGTTTGTAACTATTTTTAAAGTGAAAAGGGCATGATAAAATGAGGGCACAATTGTTATACATCCATATTTTAGTCGAAATATAACTTTTTTATATGTGTCTGGAATAGCTTGCGTTTTTCATTGGCATAAACAAAAAGGCCGTAAAGAATGATGGTTTTTTTCACGTGAAGTTTCTGTTTGTATGCAATTTAAAAAAAATGAGTTCAAGCGATGATGAAATTAATACAACACAATTGTATTCTTGCGATTTTTGAGAAATAAACTATACTTGCCTTGGCAGGAACCAATAGCTCGGCCCACAAATGCCTACTTCCCTGCCTAGACAATAATGTACTATTGATTTATACTAAGTAAAGAAAATAAAGAAGAAGATAACGAACTATAATACTAATTCATTACTTAAAAATGATCAAACAAAAGCTATCTGCCGTCCTGGTTTTTCTCTCGACAATGTCAGACGATATCATGTTAAAAAATAAAATGATAAAACAAATTTATTCAGTAAGTAGGCCGCTCGGGCACTTTTACACGTCAAGAATCTACCAGCGCTTCCCAAGAGGAGACCACTGCTGAGAAGAAACGCCGCAAGAAACTCGGCAGTCAGTCATTTTTTAATACGTGTTAATTTGATTACGTATAAACTGATATTATAATCAAATATTCAACTAAACAAGAAACAGATTTCCAGTACCGATAACTGTCTCCACAAAACTGGAATAGTTCTCACCGCTTTGGCTGTTAGCATTGAATTCCCCGTGCCCTGTTCAGGATAAAGTCTTTATTTGTTTCCACAGCTACTCCGTATTCAGCCAACCTAGTCGAATAAGCTAGCTTGTATACGATGCTGTTCGATCGAGAGATGTAAGTCAGCCTCCATTTTACAGGTTACAAACAGTGTGAATGTTCCTCTTGTTGTTTCTGCCTAAAAAGACGCAACTATTCGTTGTTTAGGTGTAATTAAAGTAATTTATGTCAGTTTTCTTATGGCAAGGGTATGCAGTCAAGTGTACAGGTAGCTTGATGGTAAGTAAGATCTCAGAGCTATAGACATTTGCAGTCTCAAGACTACAATCTCAAGACTGCAATCTTAAGTCTCCCCGTGCGTTGCCAACCCTGAAGACCAGGATGGAACGTCTCTTTACGCGTACTAGTAATACCATCGGTTGTCTTATACTCATACCGGAATACAACACTGCGAACACTGATGCTTGGGAGTAAGACAAGATTGTAGGTAGAGATCCGCAACGAACGACGAGTATGCGTTTAAATAAGTGAATACATCAATCATTTAAAGCACATTTACTGTCAAAAGTAGCTGTATATTTTAGTACCTAGTCACAGTAACGTATCAAAATTACAATGGTTTGAATTTACCATACTAATAAATGCGACAAGGTTCTAAAAAACACAGCTACTGACTTCTGAGACACCAACACTAATAGACACATGAAGCGATAAAATAAAATGCTTTTATTTGGTTTCTTAGAACTGGACAAATAAAACAGTCTAGACACAGAAACCAATTAGCTGTTATAAGTTCCCAGTTGTACTGGTACGTCGTTTTTATCTCACTTAAAAAACTTTATCCTTGTAAGAGTGTTAGGGCCGGTACACATACAGTGAATAGCAGCGTAGAGACATTTTAAAAGGTCCAAAGACGATCATTTGTTGACAATGAAAAAGTCTCTGCACTGCGGCCTAATAGTCGAAACTTCTGTTTTATTAAAGCAATAACTTAATATTAAGTAAATCTACTAGGGAATAAAACAAGCTATTATGACACGAGATATTTATCCAGCCCAGCAAAGTGATTATGGATGATGTTCGTGTCATTATGGCTTTTTAGTCTCGAGAAAAAGACTGCTTTTCACTTCGAGAAAAAATAGTAGATTATTTATTATGGGACTCGAGACATTTAGCCATGGGTGAAAATTGTTCCTTCAAGTGTCATTATGACATTAATTTATTTCCATTGGGAGATAATAGGTTTATCTTAAATAATAATGGTTAAAACATAGACACGTAAAAATTACAAATTAAAAGCATTATAATTTTTTCATCTCAACCCGTCACTGTAATCCAGATAGAGACAACAACAAGGTATTTTTTGGAGTTAGAACATAGCAAATAGTCTATAGACAACGTTTCCGAAACGAAGACTCATCGAATGAATACATGTATCTGGCAATTTGTGGTTTTCTAATTTTTTTAATTAAAAGAAGGTTAAAAGGAAAAAAAACACTTTTAGTCCCTAGATAGTAAAGTGTCACTTTAGTCCCTAGGGATTAGTCGATTTAGTCCGCCAATACATGGTTATAATGGGATTTTAGAGCGTCAGACGTGAAAACTAAATAATTGCATTTATAATAACCTGTGTTATCCTGTGTTTTAATCTACCGCTTAGGAGTTTTGCTTGGAATTATTGGCCAATACCAAACGTGACAACGATACGATCTTTCGATTTTCTGGCACCCATTTCTGACTAAACATTGCACTAAAGCTTTCCAAAACGCTATTTTATTTACAATATGTCGTTATTAAATCTGCGACTAAAATCAAAATCGTATTTGTCCTGTTATTTTATCGTCAACATTTTGATAAGTAGCTCTTATTTACTTGACAGTAATGGCAGCCGAGTTATAAACAATGCCATAACAGGTTAAATACGATTTGGATTTCACCGCCTAGAAAAGACGCGCTCAGTCTATTTTAAACATAAACTTTACAAAGAAAGGGTGATGGGCAATTTTGTATGGACCCCGTCCCCATCCTCCAACAGTAACGGGATGCATGTGTTGTCATATGAATTGTGTTTATGTCATATGTTCATTAGGACCCAAAAAAAGACAAAATACTTATTTTGCTGGTAAAATCAATGGGATTTTTTTAATGAAAACAAGGGCCAAGCAAGGCAAATCATCCATATATGTGTTCATTTTCAAACAAATTACATACGATACGATTATGATTTTCCAATAAAACCCCATTTATATGGTGATCGTCACCATGGTAAAAATACATCACGTTGCCAAGATCTTTAAATTGGCACATGTTTCATCTCTGTTGGTACCCACCACTGGTGGGTACCAACAGAGATGAAACATGTGCCAATTTAAAGATGACGGGGACGTTTTTGCCCATCGTCCTTTAACATTATAATGTAACTGAAGGTCGACAAAAGGCGACTCGTTTTGCCTAGTTGGCTGAACTTGCCTACAAATATAGCGTTCCTGGATTAAAGTCCCAATGTGGGCAAATAATTGTTTTATGTATGATGAGCGCGTATATTTGTTTCTGATGATGATTTTGTTTCTGAGTCTTATTTAAGTATGAATTTCTCCGTATATGTATGTTTACCGTTGGCTAGGATAGTCGCTACAAATAAATGTACTTATCCAATTTGTTTACCTTAGGTATTGCATTGTTATAAGGTTCAAAAGTGGATATATCTCTTTTTAAACGACTGTACCAAGCCTAGAGCTAAAAAAAACTATTAAAATGTGGAATAACTAAAACAAAGTTACAAATATACATTAAAATGGACCCAAAACTTTTCTATCCAGCAAGATACACAGTAAAGTAACGTTTTTTCTTTGACAACCAACTGCTTCAAATGCACTGAACTTCACGGTTTGTTGTCAACTAGCATGATTTAGCGAGTGAAATGGTTACGAGGAAATGTCTGAAATGTAGTTTATTCCGTTATCTTTAAATGGAGTCCAGTTAGATTTTTCTTTCACATTTTTACTAAGAACTAATCCATTGCAATATCATTTTCAGATCGTGCTGCGGCTAAACTTGTTAAAGTTACATAAGAATTGTGAAACATAACCTTTCCTTAACGACCAGCTCAATGTGAACCCCCTTTTTTTCTACTCATTTTAAAATACTGAAGAAATCTATGATTTTTTATTAATCCCGAAAATAGAATAAAAATTAAATAATTCTGGATTAATTAAGGTTTAGAAATTTCTGGAAAGTTTAGATTTTATTTTATTTGTTATTTTCCAAAAAAAACAACTGAACTACGTGGGTCAGGACAGAGATTTGATTGTAAAATCGAGTACACGCTTATTTTCTTACGCCTTTAAAGTTCTCCCATGGCTTAATAAATCCAGTTGTTAAAATTAAAATTGATAATTTACCGCTGGCTGCCCTAGGCGTACTTTTTCTAATGAAATCGGAAAAATACTGGAAAAGGGCCGAATCTTAAGTAACCGAAACCGACGTGCATGCATGACTCGATGTATGAATGTGGAAGAAGTGAAAGATTTGAAAGAATCGTAGCCAGTTGGAACTCTCTGGCTACTCCTCTGGGAAATAGGCATGATTTAATGTATTTATGTATGTTTGTAAAAAAACAGTCCGAAACAATGAAATACAACAAAAGGGTTAAACCTTAAATCAGGGCGGTGTCTTTTGCACCCGAAGGAGCCAACTCACGAAGAGTCTGATTATTGCCACAATTTTTAGTTAAGCACAAGCACACAGGCCATCTGATGGTAAGTGGAAACTGTGATCCAAAGACATTCGCAGCCTAAGACTGCAAATTCGTTGCCAACCCTGAGGACTAAGATGGAAATGACTAAAATGCCTCTATGCTAGTCATTATACCGGATGTCTTATCCCCAAACTGGAACACAACAATGCGAAAACTGCTGTTTGGTAGGTTAATGGATAAGATGGTGGTAGCGATCTGGACGGAATCTGCACAAGGCCCTACCCGCAAAAAAGAAGAAAAAAACGAAATCGTGTAAAGATGGTAATTGACTTGAGCATAGTCGAGCATTCTTGTTAAAGTGTCTATCAGCACCATTACACATTGCGAATTAAATGTATTATGTTCCACTATGAAATATACAATGTATGTATGGCCTGGGTTCAACATGCTACACTTTAAAATTAGCTACTCGACTTTTCATTTTTATCCTTGGTTTAAATTTGAATCGTCTTACCGCTGTCTATTATAGACGCTTTTATTGGTAGACGAATGTGGATAAAACTCTCACTTCACGCCACTTTGAAACCCTTATTCGGCATAATATTTATTGTTCGAAATACATTTCGCAAAACATTGTATCACTGTAAGTTTAGAACTGCGAGCCCAACAGAAACGAAACTGTGCCAGAAAAGTAGGTTAGGTAAGAACTTCATGTCACCAAAACATTCGAATTAAAAATACATGTTAAGTAATTGTACTCTTAAAGAAATATGTGTCTACATTTTACAATACATAAATACGACGGTTAAAATCCTGCTAAACATAAGCAAACCCTGATCATGTATGTGCAATAGTGACGGGTACTTTATCCACATTGTGACCATAATAGGCTCGCAATAGCAGGCCCATATAACCGCAAATCCTGTCAACTTGCACCGCAGACAAAATGGCTGTCCGCGAGATTAGATGGGCCGACATTTGTTTTTATTTTGGGCAGCGACCGAACCGGAACACTTGTCAGTGTGTCGTTTGTACGAGGGGCTCGTCAGCTGATTGAGGGCTTGAAACGGGGCGATGATGGAATTCATGGGGCTTTTAAAGCGATAAGCTATCGACTATTATCTTGCTCGGAAAACGAACAAAAGGGTAACCAATCGCAATATTTGCGGGTGGTAGGACCTTGTGCAGGGTCGGTCCGGATCGCTACCACCATCTTATCCATTAACCTACCGCCAAACAGCAGTGTTCGCATTGTTGTGTTCCGGTTTGGGGATAAGACAGCCCGTGTAATGACTAGCATAGTGGCATTCTATTTTAGTCCTCAGGGTTGGCAACGCATTTGCAGTCTTAGGCTTGCAGTCTTGTGAATGCGAATGTCTATGGGTCACAGTTTCCACTTACCATCAGGTGGCCCGTTTACCTTCTCTAAGACACAAAAAAAATGTTTTTTTTTTATAAGATTTAATTGGACAGAAAACGTGTAAACTCTTTATTTCACGTAAACAAATACAAAACACGATCGAAACGAAACGAAACGAACCAAGAACGATTCTTCGTAATTCTTTTTAATTTTACTATTTGACATTAAGTAAACATAATTATCTTTAGTCCGAGCAACTTGTCTCCTTCTAATCACTTACTTGCCCTATGTATTGTTAAGTATTTTATTTCAAAGTCATTTTTTACTACACCAATTCTACAACTAAACGTTACTAATGATCGTTTCGTGTTTTGTTTCTTAAACCATTTTTACTTCATCAATGCTACATATAGATTTCACTACGTTACGTCAAATATTCATTTCAGCCCAGAAAATCTTGCTTGTATTTAATTTTAACTATCCGTAAAATGCAACCAGCAAGACGAATCAGGGCAGAACCGACTCAGAAAGGTTAGGTTAGAAGGCCAACGTTTTTTTTTTTAATCCGTCAACTGAACAAAAAGCATTTAAAAATAGGTAAATTATTAATAAACCGAGCCGTTACGTTTGGCAAATCATACGAAGGTAAAATCAGAAATGGGAAATAGATAAATTGACAAACCATTAAATTAACAACTGTGTGCAAGGCGAAATCAGTAAGGAATAGATAATTCGTCAGATCGGTAAAAAACCAAAACAAGTAATGACTAAATGAAACATTAGAAGTGATCTTTCGGGCAAACGTAAAAAAACCCAAAATGCGGTCAAACATTTTTCAGAGTTCAGATAGGTAATCGAACAAAAGATAAAGATCCCGTGTCAATAAAAGAGACACCAATAACAGTTGATCGTTGCCTGTTTACACTGCCAGCGAGAACCCTTTCCACTAGTTTGCGGTGGAACAAGTGCCTTATATTCTGATGATAAAAAGTGGAATCTATATGATGATAGTGATCGTTATCAACGTGCACTTTCGTAGCGAAGGGTATAGTTGGCAGAAAAAACAAATACACTTGAATATTCACTTTTGTTCTAAATTATAAAATAAATTCAACATTATCGCCAAGTCAATTCAATTGCTGGAGGCTCCAAAACTAGAACTTGAGAGTTCATTAAAAATGGTCTTTGACTTGATATAAATTTAGCAAAGTTGAAATTACATCCCACGGGCGATGAAGTTTATTTTAAACAAAAAAATGTCCTGAAGAAAAACCCCGTTTAGAGTAGGCACTGTAAAAGTCGTGCAGCAGCTGATAGAAGGCAAAGAGGTGGATATGCCGGAGGAAGGGCGTCAATAATAATTGCATGCACTATTTTAAAAACTTTATTTACCTTTCTGTGACTTCTGTTAACGTAGAACGGTCATTTAGTAATTTAAAATGGATTTTTTCTAATCAACGTGAACGACTGACAGCCTGAGACTGATATGTATAATTTGGATAAGTGATTATAAATGTGTTAATAAATTTCATAATTTGTGAAATATATACATTTACATAAACTCGCACCTTCATTCCCAGAGTGGCGTAGGTCGAGCTACAGAATTGCCAAGAACTCTAAAAAAATGATGATAATTCTGTAACCACATTTTGCACAATTTGGCTATGATGTTTATCAGTGTATTAGTGACAGGTTGCAAGCCCATCGCCTAATAGTACAACTTTATTCCCTTAGTCGCCTCTCAAGACATCCACGGGAAGAAATGGACTGGCACTATTGTAACCCAGCAACCTCACGAGACATAATGAATAAAATGAAAAATGAAATGAATAAATGACGAATGATGATGTTGAATGATGATGATGAATGAGTGTAATATATAATGTTTAAATTACTTGTGTATTTGTTATTTTGTTAACCATACTTTGCTACCATTACAGCACGTTGATAACCATCACTAATGATGATACTGATTATGAGGTCTATGATAGATGTCAGAATAAAAACAACGCTCCTAAATTAGTCCAAATGACTTGCTGTTAACAACAGACCCTTAAGAAACTTTGAAATTCAGCTAGATATTTAAAAAATCACTAGCAGGGTACAGGGTATTTTAAATTGCGATTGCGTCTTGCAGTATGCATATTAGGTAACGATAACAATACATACACGGGAGCCTGCCGTTTAGTCAAAATATCTTTGGTCAAATGTATCATTTCCCAAATTCAGAATTTATTTCAGTACCATCGTGTAGAACCCTATGGGTTAGGTTAGGTTAGTTTTTATAAAATCCTGAAATATTTACGGTTACAGAAAACAAAGCAGTTTGGCAAATGAAAATTTGGGAAATGATACATATGACCAAAAATATTTTGACGAAACAAAGGTAACCCACATACACATAGAGAACACGACTAAGGGAAAATTATTCACACCACAGCCACACAGGGCGTTCGAGAACTGTTCCTCGTCGCATGGCACTTGCACGTAAGAACCCGCGCGTCATCGCTCCCATCTACTACGAGCGTCTACCCGCCGAACTCAAACGCGAACCATCTGACGAAATATTTAGGCGCCGGCTTAGAAATCTTTTGTCGGATATCCCAGTCTATTCAGTATATGAGTATATGGAACTTAACTTGTACCTAAGATTTCCTTTTTTTTTAATGTACTTCGTATTTTTGTTGACTTTTACCTACTATTATTATTTAATTCTATCTTTCACGACCTCAATGTAAGTGCATATAATTTGAGATGTCATGTAATTTATACTGTTTTATATTGAGTAATAAACTCTGAATCTGAATCTGAATCATTAATGCACTACCAACTAGTTTTTTTTATTGTCGACTGTTTCTGCAATGACCAACAAAAGCTTATATTTTAAACTAAACGGGTCCAAACACGGTAACATGAAAATAGACTTCTTTTTTCAACTGTTCGTTGGAGAAGGAGTAAATATTTTTATTTAAAAAAAACAAAGTGTCCATTTTCTCGACCCTTCAATTGAGAACAGAGAATGTATGCACAGACGGTTAACTTATAATTTGAATCCACTAATGGCTTTAATTTATAAAGTTGGTGATCCATTTAACGTATAGTGCCCTAAAAGCGAGTATAGGATAAACGGAAATAATTACTGCACATATTGGCGAAATAAAATGCGGCACCGCCAAAGCAAATTGAATTAAATCGGGCCTTTATTCCACTTAGGGAAAACGACAGCGTCATCATAGGTAATACTCGTAGTATTTTTTAATCCACTAAGGCTCGGACAATAATCAAATGGACGTTGCACGGTAGCGTCAGTATAGGCACTATCAGCCCTAACCCTTGGAACCCTGACTCACCATAGAACCATGTCACAGTGAGGTTACGATTCAAGTCGTAAGAAGTGCCAAATAAATTACTTTTCCACGCCACTGCTCGGAAATGTGGCGAAAGATGGTCTGTTCTTGGTCCCCAAAACAATCGATAGTTGTACATTGAATGAGCAGGCCTACTATGAATTTAAACAGACCAACTATGTTAACATTGTTGGTCTGTTCCATTGACCAATAACATCGGTCTGCTGATCACTAATTCGACCAATCAGAACACACTTTGTGCTGCATATGAAATTAAATTGGCCAATGAGAAGTCGTTTTATTTTTTTAATAATATTCATTCTTTCACGGATAGGCAAAGGAATCAGATTCCATACAGCCATATATGTCTGCTTTTAATTATCCGAAATAAAGTTTTATAAGATTTTTTTGTTATTTCCTCGCAGTAGTCGTGAAAAGCACTGTGATAAGCCTCGGCCGAAAGTGCAATCCGCTACGCGTCGGCCCTCGAACTAACTCGTTTATCTATTGCTTACTTTCTAACCTCTACAACAATGTACTATATACTGTCACTGTGACAACGTTATATAGTGGGTCAAGGTTCCATTGGGCTGATAGCACATGAAAAAACCGGTCAAGAGCATGTTGGACCATGATCAGTGTAGGGTTCCGAAGCCTTTACAACACACAAAAAAAAAATACTCAAAGAACTACACCATCTTGGCAATGCCAACAATATTCTGAATGCGTTATTACATCGAAGGGCGCTATAAGCTCATTTCGTATAACAAAACCACAGGCTGCTCGAGTAAAAAGATTGACTGAACGCTTTGAACAGCGTTATTTTAACTTCAGTGGATCTTCGAGCAAACCTGCGGGCTAGCATATTACTCCCAACCGCTAACGCCTTCCGCTCTCTCTCAATATCATTATCATCAGACAGATCTTCAGTGCTTATACGTTCCAGATATTCAAATTTATGTACAACTTTTAACATACTCTCCCCAAGCCACACTGGAAATATGAAATAAATTTTAACTTTTCATTCTTTAAACACCATTATCTCACTCTTACTATAATCTCTTCTTTACACTTACTAACTGTGTAAGCGCCCCAATAGACCGGTAAATATGTTTTTTAACCATAACTAACCGGTATTTTTAGAACCTTTCCCAAGCGCTGCCTCTGCTAGCGCTAGTAACTTTGTAAACGAAACCACAACCCACTAACCACTGACCAGTGAAGTGAATGCAAATAGATGCATATTTTACTAGTCCATTATCATTCAGCACAAAACGCGCTGATTACTAATTCAAATCCTTCTAATCACGTCACTGCACAGAATTGCACACACCCACATGCACCAATGAAATTAGAGCACAGATAACCAGGCGATAACGCTTTGCTCGCTCACAATTCGACGTATAAGGCTAGACGTACAATTATAGTACATTACTACAGAGGCCGGGACAAAAGGGGTTGCCGGCCGAAGTTATATAGACGGCCGAACGAAACAAGGCCGGATATAGGTCTGAGGCAGGCAACCCCATATTTCCCGCCGAAGTATGTATAGTGCTTTTCTCAAACATAATTCATTAAAATAATTATAACAAAAATTACAATGTCAAATAGGTACTAGGAGTGCATAAACATTAAAAGAAACTTACAGTGCTCAGTACGCCCGCCCGCGGGGCTCGCCGCATCGTGCTAACCTCCTAATTACCTCTGCGCCCCTGGTACTTCAAATAAACATGCAAACGCTTTGTTGGATGCACGGCTTAGTAAATTAAAAAAAAAACTGCTATTTAGCCTTTTCATAAACACAGCATCCATGGCCAAATTAAAATTAAAAAAAAAATTCTTCCCGGCCTAGGCCTTCAATTTCGTATGAAATTCCTTTACAGTTCTCTCGAGTTGTTCCGTCGGAAACGTGGCACTTTGAAGCCTAAAATAACTAACATAACGCCGACATTACATAGCATGTTTGAGAAAAATAATGTTGATCCATCAATATAATAAAACTGAATGGTGGTGGTTATGGTTATGGGAAGCGATGGCTGAGATACGCGTCATTCTCGTGAACGGGTGCTGTCTGTGGGGTCCGGTCTGTTCACGCTTGCAAGGACCCGTTTTTCAGTTAGTTATTTTGATTATCGTTCCTGACGTAGAGACCTCGTCATGTTGTTCTCCTAGTCACTATTTTTAATTTAATGTTATTGAGCTTGCATTTGTAATGATTTTATTTGTGTTAGTTTTAAAATAATTGTTTATTACCTTGTAATGTTAATTTTAAGTATTATTGTGTTTATTATGGGAAAAAATTACCTTCTGCTGGAGTTTCTTGCGGCGCTTCTTCTCCGCAATTATGGTCTTGTCGGAAGCGCTAGTAGATTCACTCTATATTACCAACGTGTAAAAAAGCCCTCATGTGGCCGAAATTATAATGACATATTGCAGTATTTGCTCAAAGTAATTACTTCTTGGTCTTCCTCTGCATCTCTTTCCTTGTATATTTCCTTCTATGGGAAGGTTAAGGTTAGGTTGGACATGTACTAGAAAGTCGAGCAGTTGACGGAGGACCAGAGCGGTCGGCGATTACTCCACCGACAAGAGCATGGCTCTTAAATAAAGAGAGAGATCGCAGTAATTTAGTATATTGACAGATGTCAATATTTATAATAAACTGCCATTACGATGCCCATAAATCTAGATTTCCTATATATATACCGATATCAACATACCGTAAATACTACGATTTTTGATAATGATCAGTAGATCACAGTATTTATTGAACATCTAGCCTACGTCTTAACCTACGTTTCTACCGAAATACTACGAGGCAGCTGCCGCTTTTAGCAGTGCGCGAGGAAAAAAATCACCAATAGGATAGCTTTTTTTTCGTAGCCTCTCGCAGCAGAGCTCTCCTATTGGTGGGTTATTTTGCTAAACGTTTAGCTTCCTCGTGAAATACTTAACTTTGCTTGTGTGCCGGGATTTACTCAGTTAGTATTTACCTACATTAAAGACTTTTATAAGGTCACCTTTATCAATCATAGAATTCTCTACACATGATTCTACATTTTCTCTAAAAATAATTATATATTCTCGTTTTTCTATTTTCCTAGGAATGTTGGCTAGAGGCCTAAGATATTGCTAAACTTAATTAGTGTCTCTCAGAAAAAGGGCCGGATATGAACATGAATCCGAAGGATAGTTCACGCTTTTATTTATTTAAAACTCGTAACATTTACATTCCATAAAAAAAACACAAATATACCCTCGGAATCACAAATGTCTCTCAGAAAAAGTAGCAGATATGAACTCGAAGGATTTATGGCGTAATTAAAAATCTGTAAAATATTCCCATAAACAAAAAACAGTTAATTCCCACTTCCATTTTGTTCTAAAAAAAGGAAAACGTATTTAAATAATCTACCTTAGCTCTACAGCTCATGGTACAAATCAAGTAGCGCCGTTAACGTCCTTTTTATTCTGAACTGGATCCATTCACAAATTCAGAACTGTATTCTATTGTTACTGAGTATGGCGTCTCATTGTATAGACTTTTTGTTGCTTCATCAACTGTGGTATTGTATTTAGTTTTTTCTTCTTTTTTATATACCGTTAGTCTGTGTTTATTTGGAAAGTTTATTAGTTTATTTAGGTCGTTACTTTTGTCAGTTGAAACAGAGATTTTATTGCGACTGACCTATTTTGACATATTGTTCGTCATGTCATACGTTTTTAATTAATTTGCCATATTTGTATGAATGTCAGTTTAGGTGAAAACTTGCAAGTCAATATTTAAACAGTAACCGTTAGGTTTGGACCAAAAGATTAAAAAGATAAAAGATGTTTATTCAGTAAGTAGGCCGCATGGATACTTTTACACGTCAAAAATCTACCAGCGCTTGTCAAGAGACCACTGATGAGAAGAAACGCCGCAAGAAACTCAACAATCAGTGGTTTTTTTAAATACTACTTATGATATTATACAATTATTAAGCTTTACCTAGTATTATATAAAACAATTAATCTAACATAAAATAAAATAAAATATATATTCAAGCCTAGCTTAAGCAGGAAGTAGTAGTAATAATATATATAATTATACTTAACAGTGACAGTGCAAAACAACCACATACAAAGTTTCGATACATTCTCCTACAGAAACCGTGTCCCCTAGACAATATACAATATTTATATATTTTTTATTACTGATTTATTTTTCAGTTATTTAGGTGTTTAGTTAAGTTTAGGCCGAGCATTTTTATCTGTTAGATAGTCCTCGACCCTATAGTAAGCTTTAGACACCAACAACTTTTTCAAGTAAGTTTTAAGTACTGGAAATGGTAACTTTAAAACTGCGTCAGGTAATTTATTATAGAAATGAATGCATTGACCTACAAATAATTTATAAACCTTACGGACACGAAGAATTTTGATAGCAATTTTATTTTTATTTCTTGTATTCAAATAATGTATTACAATTCTTAACAAAAGAGTCTTGATTTTTAATGACATTAATAATATTCTTATAAATAAATTGTAACGCTACTGTCAAGATTCTAATTTCTTTAAATATAAATCTTAAGCAATCACGGGAGTTAAGGTTATAATATAGAACGAATGGCTCTTTTTTATAAGACGAATATAGTCTGTATGTCAGCAGCTTTTCCCCAAACCTAACACTATGAAAATAACTATAATAAACTAAGCGAGCTGTCTCAACATTGGTAAGGTGCCTGATTTTTCTAACAGCACGTATGAAAACTCGATGACAATGCAATATTATGATATTTTAGAGCTGATGTCATGATGATGTTGGAAAGTGGCGGCAGGATATCCGGTACAGTTACCGTAGACCCACAGTGTTGGGACTTATTTCAATTGTTTTTTTATTTGTTATATAACAGACGCCTTTGCCTTTATTTTTAATTCAGTCAATCCTGAAGTATCTTATGTTGCTATTATAGAACTCCTTGGTGACGTGGCAATAAGATAGGATTCTTCTAAAATTGAACCGACCTCTAGTATACAGGCACAGTTTATTTGATCGATAGCGCGTACGCTTAATAGCTGTCCATTGACGAGTGGTTTTAACATTTTAGAGCCGAGAACTATTGTAGCGGCGCAATCTATAATGATTATTAACATATTCTCAACAAAAAAACATGCCTATTTGGAAATTTCTACTAAGTTTGTTATTTTCTTGAAAACTATTCGAATTGTAAATTATTAATTGTAAAGCTAGCGATCCTGGGTTCAAATCCATTTACGAGTATGTGATGCATGCGTGTTTTTTTTATTTTATTATAATTATATATCATAAATCTATATCAGGGGAAATTGATCCTGAAGTCTTAGATGTGTTCTATGTATTTAGGTATGTAGCCTATCGTTGTATGTACCCATAGTACAAGCCTACTTAGAGTTTAGTTAGGGGCTAGGTCGATTTTTGTGACATTGTCCCCTATTTATTTATTATTTAATAATGTTGTATTATTGCCACAATCTCGCACTGTAATATCAAGTTAACAACCGAAAGGGAAAAAGCAAAGGCTGATAAAGATGACAACTTGGTCATTAGAACATCAGATACCGTTAATTGTTAAAATGCCATGTTTTAGACAGGGAAAGGGTAAGAGCTATATGACTGCTATAACTCTGTCGCATTCATTGCTTGGAACTTAGAGGGTTTCAGCTGTTCATATAATGGCGAATGTACAATTATTTTGTTAAACGAAGACGGTTACGTTTATTTTCTGTAAATTCCGGTTGAAATATTATGTGTGTGTGTTGCCTCGTGTTATGGTATTGTTTTCAAATCTTCCGTCATTAAAAATACAATAACAATGTCAAAGACATTATGGTTTTAACTAGTAGAAAAGACCCGGTCAAATTACTTCGACTATTGGATTCAGCATTTCCCGGCCCTAATATAGTATAACATCTTATAATATATTTATATTATTGACCGAAATATTATACAATAATACTACTATTATATTTTACATGTCGATGGTGTCACTAAAATAATAATCATAAAACGTTAACAAGCTAAAAAAACCCTTATTGTTTCAGAATATTTAAAAAATATAAGCTTCCACAAAAATGCTTTAAATTGCAAACAATATTCTAGAATCCTTCCATAATTTAACAATTTCATAGCGTTAATGTAATAGCGTAGCATAGCTTAGTTAATTCTCATTATGTTTTTGTACGCAAAATGACAAAGATAGCTTTCCACTATATTCTTTCCGCCACTGTTTTAGTCTAAGATGTTTTCTGCAAATGCAGTTTTATACATTAAACTCGTGTTATTCCGTTTTATGTCGCCCTAACTACTTAATTATCTTTCAACTTGTCACCAAACTAAAGACACAAATTTTCACTTAACTTTTAATAGTGTCAAGGTACTTTACCTCTAGAATTCGTGAATAAAACTTCGTGCTAATTTTTTAAGCGCCCCTTACCACTTTGAGCAGTAAAATAAAAGGATTTAGTGGGCAATGGTAAAAAGGGTTATTTTTTACCTTTATTTTTTACTGTCGCGGGAAGCCTTTCCTTTGTACTTTTGTGACGAGAGGTTTACGAGGCAAAGTTGAAACTGATCTCAATTTTATATGATATTATTTGTTTCATTCAGAATATGGAAAAATATCACATAATAACAGTTTATCTGCGGGTTACGCTTTAAGAAAGAGTTAACAATAATATGTTTGCTTTGTTTGTCAAGGCTTAACTTGCTGAATAAGCGGTTTTAGAGCTTTTTTATAAAGAAAGATTTAGCGATTAAAACCTTACCAAAAAGTGATTTTTATGATCGTCTATGTAAATAAAATAATATTACATTGGATAATTTCACACAAATTGACCACTTCCCAATATAAGTTCTAGGCTTATACTGGGTACTAGACAACGATGAACAAACTAATATAGAGAAATACATGCTTAAATAGATAGAAAAGTAATTAATGCCATTTGTGACGCTGAGACAAATTTAACGAAACCTATTTGTCGAATTCGAGCCATCCGCTTAACCTCAGAAAAATATATACACACAAACATTCATGTAAAACAGTTTAAAAGCATATACTTCTGCAGGGACTATCTGGATTGCTACCACTACAGACTAATCTGCCGCCGAGGAGCAGTATTCATGGATGTAGGTAAGATAAGAAAGACAGGAAAACAGTCGTCAAATGATACTTAATAAGTTTTTTAACTGTCTTATTAGACCTGGTATTTCTTGTCTCATGGTTGTAGATTTTTGACGTGTAAAAGTGTCCGAGCAGCCTACTTACTAAATAAACATCTTTTTTAATGTCACTAAAAACAAGGTCATATTTTACCCTCTGTGAGAACCTGAGAAATACCAGACAGTGAAAAGGATAGATAAAGGTATCATATATATATATATATATATTATGTAATAATCCCTTTCATTGCCTGAAACTAGTGAGACATTTTATAAAACAAATGGCTATCAAATGATAATATTATGAGGCATACAAGGAGCTGGAACAATCACTTGCTCTCATCACACCACTACTATAATAAATATCTTGTTTTCTTTTTAATAATATGAATGCGAAAAACTAGCGTGTGCATGTGAGTTAGTATGTTTGCAAAGGACTAATTTGAATTAAATGATGATATCGTATATATACCCGAACTTAAAAATCATAGGCTACCTTTTATCCAAAAATAAACTGTTCCTATGGGATGGTCAGTGCGGACAAAGTCACCGGCAGTAAGCTAGTTTCAAATAATCTAAGGTCATATTTACCTTCTCCGGCGCCGGTGACGGTGTGAATGAGGAGCACCACGACGCACAGGCACCGCTGCCCCTCCACCGACATCGCGGACGAGGGTTCCGCACCTAAAACAAAAAGAAATAATAAATAAGATCCGGTTCGAAAGACCAAAATTGTTCGAAGGTGTTGAAAATCTGTCTCGAAGGACTAAATCGGTTCGAAGGACTATTCTACAAGTGAATATACAAAACGCACACTAACGATTTATATATACGTTGTTTGTACGTTGACTCTCTTTAAAATAAATAAATACTTGTATTCCAAAATAATAGGCCAAAGACTTATGAAATATACTAAGATGATTATGATAAGTTATCTATTTCTTATTTCGATTATCAACGACAGAAAAAAAGTCTTTACATACGTAAGACTTTATTAAAGTTGTTGTTGTAAAAAATGTTTATTGAAACGTTTTGGGACAATACATACATAACCTAGTTACCAAGGACTGTAATTTCACCAGCAATTATATACATTCAGAATCGACAATACACAAATTGAATGGAATCCATTCTTTATCGTATAAAAGAATATTTTTTACAACTTTGGCCTGTTTTGTCATACCATTGTCATCCACGCGCCATTCGTTCGCGAATGGGAATGATTAATTACTGAGCATTTAGAAATCATTCGTTCATTCATCCAAACACGCTTATCTCTGAATTTGCTAAATGAAATGAATTTTCGTGGGTTTTCAACAAGATTTTTCCACTTGATGATTCCGTTCAGATAACTTTGTTCATTGTTTTATTTTAATTGAAATGTTCCAACGTTTCCTAACTTTTTTTCATTGGACTTACGGTTTGAGAAACACGATACTGAGTAATTCCAATCTCATGATTGTATAAAATTTACTTCAGAGTTCTATTAACTAGCTATATTGTAACTTTTAAAGAACGTGCGAGCTATACAGAAGGATCTTAATATTTCAAGATATTAATAGGTCAAATTACTAGTAAAGACGCACTCCACCGTCTGCATCTGCATGCGCAGACGCATTATTTTTTCTACATTGTCAATTTGATTTCAACGTTTACTAATAATTTATTATAACCCTTCAAGATTTAAAAAATACGACCTAGAAAAACATTTGAAGCGGCCTGCATCCAGCGGGTCCCCGCGGACTTGACCAAATCGTCCGTCCATCTCGCGGGGGGTCGCCCTACGCTGCGCTTGCCGGTACGTGGTCTCCACTCGTGAACTCTACTGCCCCAGCAAGCTATTAAGTGTGCTTACCTCCTCATAATACGTAAATATTTTTGGATAGTGTAAACAGTTTTGGTGTAATCTTATATTTGACATTAAGCTTTCTAAAATAATATTAATAGCACACGTATTTGACTGACTGACTGTCTTTTGACTGATATGGAATGTCAACTTTCTAAAAGAAGATGAGCTAGCTTAGTTATTTGTATTTATATCACTCGAATTTTGAGACGAAATATAACTAGAAGATATTTTTTTATTTGACCTGAGTGACTTCTAGACTCCTTTTATACTTTTTTTTTCTGGCTTGGCCACTTATTTTAGGAGACGTCTTTCATGAGCGACACTAAAGCACCAAGAGAGCCGTCTTGCAAAAGTTGGCTGGCAATATCGTACATTTTCTTTTTGACTTATTATTAATAAAAAATTGATTGAAATCTTCAATTGTCATCTATAAACCGTTTGCATTGTTTGCAAAAACAAACTTATTTTTACTAATATATTTCATAGACCCGACCGATAATCCAGTTCAGACCGATATTGGTATGTCAGTTCATCGTTAAAGAAAATAGATTAATTTATAATTTTCATTAAGTATAACAGATAGATCTGTCTCTCTCCGTCTGTCAAGACTAATTCTTATTTTAGAGCTTTCATTACGCACAATAATATATGCCAGATGCACACAATAAATAGATTGCATTTCAGAACCAAATTTAATAATCAAGAAAACGAAGCCTATTGGACGAGTATTTCATTTTGAAAATCGAAGGCATGTCTGCATACAAAATGAAAACAATTGTTTCACGAAGCCGATTGTGATAGCGAGTGCGTTAGGAAATGGCGACGCTGGTCAGCCTTCGTAAGAGGCTTCTTAGAATCATTGCATTGTCACAAGCAGAATAGTGTACCTACAAGGACTCACTGTGTTCACAAATTAGCAACGTTATTGCCTTAACTTTCAAAAATTGTTTTTAAATCAGAAAAGTTAAATTGCAATATGAATGCAGGACCTTTATTCTTCTTGTGCTGCCGCTAACACCCTGACGTTATGACAATTCTAACTGACAAGTGAACAAAAGTATATGTCGTAACGTCATCAATAAAATTACTATTTCAAATCAGTCTTGATTTAAAATAGTAATTGTATTGATGACTTTACTTAAGGCTAAACTTAGAAATAATAATGACCCTGATTTGGAGCCACCAATCTGTTAAAAAGTGATCTCTCATTTTAAGCAAGACCACAGCCTTAACATAATTACTGGAATAATCCACAGCATGATTGAAAACGGTCGCAGAAACCACGATAATGAAAGAAAGAAAAAAACATCTATTCAGGGATCTATTCAACTTGGTAAAACGATAATTGCTTTTGACATGTTACCGTATTGTCAACGTTATGACAGTCCTCATTTACATGAAAGTAATAGCGGCCCAGTCAAAAACATTACCATAACTTGTAAACAGCTGTATGATTTTACCGAGTAGAATTACAAAGTCCCAGCTATAAGTACGGTCACGGACTTTATTTGATGAACAACTATAGAACCTTTTCGCATGACACCAACGATCAATTCCCTTGAAATTTCTATCTCGTCACTTGACGCCGTCATTGTGACAAGGTTATATGGAGGATCAACATTTAAAGCCCTTGATGGTCCAATTAAATAAAACAACGAAGAACTAAAACAATAATAATATTAAGTACACAACTTATTATTTTTTATACTCATACTTAAAGCGAGTAAGTGTTTCAAAGGATCTCGTGAAACTTTAGCCTCTAACAAAATTAATTTCTAGAACGGCGCTTGTTAGTGGTGTGATTATCGTTAGTAAGTAGTCAAGGCAAGTATTTGAGGTTTTTCGTCGTTTTATAACTAAGCAATGAGTAAAAATATCATCATTCATTATTTCAGCCCACATCCACCAACTGATAAAGACCTCTTCATGTTCACGCCATTTTGCCCGGTCTCGTGGTCCCGCCATTCATCCTTTTCTGTCTGCCAAATGTCATTAGACCAAAGAACTGATAGTCTGCCTGATCTGTGACCTAATCTCGGTCACCACTCTATTAGCTAATTAGTAAGTTAGTCAGAATAAGAATTTATTTGCTCATTTTTTGAGATAAATATTTAAAGTTAATACTGGTTTTTTCAATTCCGTTTTATGACTGTTAAAAATAGGGCTACGTGGAAGAAAGGGCGGGAGACCTTTGCCACATTGCAGGCTATTAAATAAATAAAAAAGTTGAATTAATAGTTTGTTAACAACATAACACTTAACTTTATTTTACGATTTAACGTTACTTTTTCGTGATATTTTTGTATAACGTAATGTTAGAAAACTTTTTTTTAAATATTGTACGCCGCGCTTTGTAAAGCTGGACATTCTCGTCCGCTCCAACAAGCCGAATAGAGCAGCCCCGCGCCGCAATCGGACCGTGAATGTCAAAACTGTAGCGTTTAAAAGTACTTGGCGCGGTCCGTTGGATTTTCAAATGGACGGAAAGCTATTGCGACGCGCCATCGCGCTATCCGAATGGAACTATTGTGTGTGTCGACATTCAACGTTGCAACACGCCACGCCATCGCGCCAAGCTAAATGGAGTCGTCGTGAATGCGTTCTCTAGCTGCCTGTTTTTAACAACACATACGACCACCTTTATTTTTCCGCTATAAGTACTATTTAAGTAGTTTACACATATAGTATAGTATGTTTGAACAGCGTTCCGTGAGTCACTGCCGGTACCAGCTGAAAATCAGCGCTGTACATGTCTGTCACCTCATCATTTTCCTGAGCCCGTTTCACCGCCGCGAGGACACACTGCGTGCTATCTCTGTTATCTTCACTGTTTTCTTTAATCATTTGTATGTGTGTCTTATGGTTGGTGAATAAATGTATTTCTTCTTCTTCTTCTTTTTCTTTCATCTGTCGCCGAGACAAACGGCGCGTACGTGAATGCCCAGTTTAAAACTTATGTCACAGAAAGCAGCCAAAGAGGCTTTGCGCACGCCATGTTGTGCGTTATTGATATACATAGCCGGTTTTCAATAAAGCGTTTTTTTATACTGTAAAACATGACAAACCTTTACCTAAAACAATTTAAAAAAAGACAGTTCAAAGTAAAAGAACTAAAACTGTACTCAGTTTTCGGTAGTTTTTTATAACCTAGAAGAATTAATTAAAGTGCAAGATACAAGTTCTCGCTCTGTCGATGCGGTGTTACGTAGTATATTGGAAATTTTCTGAACTCCGCATCGTATAATAATAAAATTTTATTATATCCCGAGAGTCGCAATATCAGTTCGAGCCGATGGATTCCTTACCAACGTACCTACATCCTAACAGACTTTAAGTATCACATCATCCTATTTTATGTTATGTATAACTTCATATATTATTGTATGTTAGGTTTCTTGTTACAAAAAATGTTTGATGTAAGTCAAACGAAATAATTTTACAGTACTTCCAAACTTTTTATTAATATGTACTTAATCTTTGTATGTATGTCAGTGTCAAATCTTGAAAGTCAAATTTGAACCACTTCCCTTTTTGACTGAGGCTAGCAATTAGGGCCCGATTAGTTGAGTTAACTACTAATTGTTAAAATTCGAAAATGGAACCGAAAATTAGACATATTTCCTTGAGCTTAGTTAAGATTTTTAATACTTAGTTACTTTTACTACTGATCAAATAACAGGCCCATAATTATAATCTGTGCGCCTAGAGGTCATTAATTGAGTCTGAGTCTGGCAGTTAGTCTTTTGTTTTTAAACATATTGTATTTCTTGGCTTCTAGATCAACCAAGAGTCTCTCTCTATTCAATCAAATGACTAAAAAATGTTGGCCCATTAATTACGCAAGTCTTTTGATGTATAAGACAGATCGTATAAAACATTTATAACAGATGACATTGATAGAAAATCTAAATATAATAGAATGTTATGATAAGGGTCAAGGTAAAAGCATAAAACTCAACATTTTAACCTTTTCATGTGTCACTCTTGATTATTTTAGGTCGGTCTGGCATTTATTTTTATCCGAATATAAAATTTCATACCAATAATTTATAAATTCGAATGTGTGTATGTCATTGTAATACATTCATACTAACAATATAACGGGTCAGAAGGTAATAAATCATATCACAAAAATCCTGAAATATTTACAGTTTGGGGACAAAAGCGGTATATCAAATGATATTAGGTGCGACGACGAGCGAAGCGAGGAGGAGTGTGTTAGGTTAACAGTGACCAAACAGCGCACGAAGCCGAGCGAGCAAAGCGAGCGTGGCGCAGCAGCGGCCGGCGAGCGCCAGAATCAACTTTTTCAATATGTGTAAAAGACAAAGTGATAGGTGGCATTCTAAAAAGTAGCTTTATAAAAAAATACAACATGTATATTAGTCAAAGTAAACCATTTTACTACTCGAAAAGTGGCATTATAAAATGTGGCTTTATAAAAAAAAAAACAAACATGAAGTTGCTAATCGTGTGGTTGGTAAATAAAACGATATCTTTTGATCATTCGGACACATGATCATTCGGCGAAATGAAATTCTGCGAATAATTGGTTGGGAAGTGATAATCGGCAGTTAAATTTTCTAAATTGGTAATTGGAGTTTAGGGTAGTAGATAAATAAACGACAAATTTTCCTAACGCAACGGAAAAATCAACGTTTCTTAATTTTACTTGTTAACTAGGTTACAATCTTTCTGAAAAACGCCAAATTACTAACATACATTTGAAGAAAAAACCCTCTATTGTATTGGTACCCCTTAACTGCTAAAAATAGTATAGGGACTTGAGCTCGAAAACAAAACTTTTATCTCAGGATACTAAGATACTTTAAGTCCCGAGAATTTTCCCTTCAAGTTTTCTCTTAGCTTTTAACGAGTTCTACTGCAAAATCAACTAGTTATATCATTAGACGGAATGAAGTTCTACTGGTTTTTAGTTACAATGGAGAACATGACCAATTTAAGAAGACACGTAGCTTCGACAATTTGCTCGCCATCTCTATCGGAGTTATTTCCTTACGCAGCAAAAGGGTTTATTCGATCGAAACGATCTAACTTGACCTATTTACGGCCAGCGGGTATATTATGGTTGTGTTTCTCGATGTGGATAAAAGTGGATAAAACATCTGTCACTTTCTGACCAGTATGTCATTGTATATGCGAGAGTGACGGATGCTTTATCCACATTCACCGCAATAAAGGCTAGTGAAAAGAATACAAGTAGAGTATATTCTGTTCTTATTTACTTTTATTACAGTCAAGGAATTCCTATACCACTTTGGACTATGTCAACGTGACGTAATAAATCAAAACGTAAGGGACTTCTTATAATTTTATTTACAGTGTCACCCTGGCATAGTCCAAAGTGGTATAGGAATTAAATTCCTTGATTGTACTAGGCAGATAGGAAGTCAAACCTGACCCATTGCACAACTATGAAGTTATTTTTGTTATTTGAAAAGAGAGGCAACTGAGCAAGCGAGCCACACTTGATGGTAAGTGATAATCGCGACCCATAACCACCCGCAACACCAGAGGCATCGCAGGTGCGCTGCTGGCATTTGAGAAAAGAGTAGGCTCGTTTTTGAAGGCCCCCAATTCGTATTGGTTCGGAAATTGAACATTATTAATACTGACAGCAGTTAAACAATGCTAAACATATTTAGTTGCGTATGAAGGATTCAGGATTAGTACAATCAGCATCAATGTTTACTGACCACTACCAATAGTGAGCCTTATTGTAAGGTGACACGATTCATAGATGGTCAACCTGTTTTGCTGATGGCACCTCAGAGCCACAGCCGATCGAGTGATCTTTAATTTACCGAGTAACGGACGCACGAGAGTATTACTATCAAGTGAATAGCTTTAATCCACTCCCCAGTATCCATTCACTTAAATTTCCCTGCAAATTGTTCGGCAAATAATAAGTTTTCCAATTATATTACAAGTTCTGTTAAATACGTGTACAATGTGCTTTTACAGAACGCTTTTTTCAAATGCAACGGAGAATGAAAAATAATTTAATAATTCTATGAGTTTTCTGTATCACCCCTACATAATCTAGAATTTGTTATACATAAAAACCTTCCATTCTACTGATGGCCGATGGGGTCAGAAGGTTCTGGAGTGGCGTCCGCGGACCGGAAGACGAGCTGTAGGTAGGCCTCCAACAAGATGGAGTGACGACCTCGTCAGGATGGCGGGACCGCGGTGGATGCGAAAAGCACAAGACCGGTCTGAGAGGAAAGCCTTGGGGGAGGCCTATGTCCAGCAGTGGACGTCTTTCGGCTGACATGATGATGATGATGAAAAACCTTTTTTTTGAATTACTTTATCTACACGTATTGATGAAAACCGCATTAAAATCCATTACGTAGTTTTAAAGATCTTAGCGTACATACAGAGAGACAGTGCAGCCGAACTTATGCTACTGCTTTGTATCGTTTATTGTTTTTTTTGTGGCCAGGGGTTTTGGTCACGTAGGGCACTTCAATAGCTGTCGACTGATTTTTTTCTTTCGCACCGCGTCGCTTCGCATCGCGTTGCAGTGAATTCGCTCACCTAGGACGCCGCCTTTACAGTAGGATATAAGTATTCCATCATAGTCGTTAGGGTTAGCAATGCATTTTCAGTCTTAGAATTGCATTGTTAAAATTGTAGTCTTGCTGTTTTAAGAAAGCAAATGTCTATGGGTCTCAAATTCCACTTACCATCAGATGGCTTATTAGCTATAATAATCTGGGATTTTCCAACTTTTGAAAATATTTCAGCTTGACATTTCTACTTCTAACAAATTTAACCGGGTTGTGAAACTAAATTTCAAAATATGACCTTTAATAATAGAGGGCAGGAGGTGTCAAAGTGGTCAAGCTGTAACAATTTATCATCCTTAACCTAGTTTGCGACCCCTGGGGTGGGGGGAGGCACTGTCACTTTGTCGCCTGATCCTATTTTAGTTAACTGTATTATTAGTTTCTAGAGCACCCAATATAAATGAATAGGTCATAATATTTGTCGTTAATAATCCTTTAATATTCAAATGAAGTTGTTACATAACTCCAGAAAAAAATATGTAAAAATAAGTGTAGTTCTGTCTGTGGCATTTGAGCTCCGAAACTAGGTACTCTTTTCTCGAAGGCCGGCGGCGCACCTGCGGCTCCTAAGGTGTTGCGGATGTTTATGAGTCGCGGTAATCACTTGCCATGATGTGACCCGCTTGCTTGTCTGCCTCTTATTTCTTATTAAAACTGTATGGCACTTGTAACTTTTTAAATAAACTTAAAGCTATTTAGTAAAGATAAAACTAGTGAAACTGTTTGGACTGTAAGAGTACCTACAGGTTACTTTACTCCAAACTCACTGACTACTCATAAGCCTCTGTGAGATTTGTAGTCTTTTATTATTGAAATAAAAACACGTAATACTTCTAAAAGTTGCGGTCAGAATCAGAATTATGTAAGGGTGTTTTTATAGCTAAAAAGTTAGTAACTTTCTACTATAAATGGAAAATTAGTTCAACTCCGGCTCTTTAAGAGTTTCTGTTACCTATTGCCGCTCAGGCCCTGGGATTCCGTCGATGGGCGTCGCTCGATACTTAACGTAACCAAAAGCGGCGACGGCGCAGCCCTGACTATAAACCGGCTAAGCGCATCCTATTGAGCGCACATGCAAGCCGCGCGACATACCTTTGTTTAAAGACGAACTACTGTTTATACTGTGCAAAAACCATAAACTTTATACTCTTAATAGGTATTTTCTCATACTGAATCTATTCTAAACCGCCCAAGAAACGGTCCATTATATGAATAAATATGAATATATATATGAATAAATGATTATTATTATTTATTATTATTAATTATGTTTGTATATAGTTGAATTTCTCGAATTCCCCCTAAACTCTTCTTTTCATATCCTATCTGCAAATATTCCCTCCTGTTTATGGGATTAAAAGGTGTACTGGGAATACGCGGGAAGAGAAATATTCAGAAAGGTGTATTTCGGCCTGTTTTCCGCTCTTTTGAGTTCAACAGGTCCGATTATGTTTTAATTAAAGCATTTTATTATTATTTTACGGGGCAGTAGAATGGAATGCTTGAATATACATTTTTGGAGACCGAAACAAGGCTGGAATTATGGTAGCATTTTGATGTATCATACGTACAAGCTATTTTTGTACGTATTACTCCTATGACTGTGTGAGTACCTATATATTTTAACGGTATATTAAAAAAACGGTTTCAGACGGTCGACAGAGCTGTCGATTTTTTTTTATGGCCTAACAAGCACAGAGTCCACCTAATTAAAAGTGGGATCTGTGACTCAGACATTTGCATTCTCAAGAGTCCAATCTAAAGACTATAATCCTTACATCGCGTTACCAACCCTGAGGACAAAGATAAGCCTCAGTGCTAGTAAATTCACCGGTAGTCTTATCCCCAAGCTGGAACACAACAATGTTAATACTGCTGCTTGGCGGTAAGATAAGGGATAAGATGGTAGTGCAGACCGAACCTAAGCTAAACGTGTCAATTTTGCTACTTTCGTTTCCCTAAGTATACAGTAATAACTAAATACACTTTTTTTTTTGGAAATGACGCTATCATTTCGTCAACGTAGCGAAAAATTTCATACCAACCAAACAGTCCAAGATTCTCAATTAACTTAATGAGATACCATTTACCTAATAAGATACGCATACTGTTCTTCCAACACTTTCTTTCTTTTTGCGGTAGGACCTTGTTCAGGTTCCGTCCGGATCGCTACCACCATCTAATCCTAACCTACCGCCAAACAGCTGTATTCGCTTTGGGGATAAGACAGCCGGTGTAATGACTAGCATAGAGGCATTCCATCTTAGTCCTCAGGGTTGGCAACGCATTTGCAGTCTTAGGATTGCAGTCTTGTGAATGTGAATGTGAATGTCTATGGGTCATAGTTTCCATTTAGCATCAGGTGGCCTGTGTGCTCGTTTGCCTTCTCTATGCCATAAAAAAACAGGGGACAAAGGCACACCAATTGACCTCGTCCCAAACTAAGCTTTAGGCTTGTATTGAATTGACATTTACATAAAAGCAAATAACTTATTACTCTCATATAAGTATCCAATATTACGAAATATTAATACCACTCAGAAATGTATTTCCATATTTCCGTAAAGATTACCATTAAGAACGAAACCGAGACATCAAAGTGACCAAACCCACAAACACTTAAATGGCACCAAGTCACAACCCGGCAAATACTCCTGATATAAGGAAAACGTCGCCATTTTGAAGAAAAAAGTACCTTACTGTCAATACGCACGGTAGCTTTCCGTCCGGAAAAACTGTTTTGTTTTCGTACAATTCTTTTTTACGGTAAATACCTCGTCGACGGAGTGTTTTCGCCAATAGATAACTTAATTAATGCAGTATGTTGGTTTTAGTTGTGTTTTCTTCGAGTACGCACTGCGGATAAAGTTCTGAGACGTTGTGCCGTAAACTTATTTTACTACTTAGCCTAATGATTTTCTAAACTTAGCGGCTTAGGGGTTTTGGTCTAGGCTTAGGAATTAATGAACGGATTCAAATGCGTTTTCTTGTTATACTAATGTTGTTAATGTTGTTAGCTGGGTTTAAAAAGGGCACGACTGCCCAAAAAAACGAGTGTGATGTTTTCAGGGTTCATGTACGCATAACTTCTAAATGCCTGATCCGATTTAGATGTGTTTGGTATGATTTGAATCCTCTCACTGTCCCGGATGACATAGGATACCTAAACTATTAAAATTTTAATAACAACAATGGCAAAATCTAATTTATTAACATAGGTATAGCGTCGGCAGTTTAAAAAATCAGTAAGGTTTTTAAAGAATTGCTTTTCATTTAGTTATTGCTTACTAACTACCTATTATTAAATTGTGCGTTAAACGTTAACTTTAACAGTGTAATTGCGACATCGAAGTACGGGCTTAACATCCTAAAAACGAAACAGAAAATAAGGAAGTAATATTATTTATTACTACTAATTTTAACTATGGCAGTTCCGGTTCTTTGGTAAGCATACGTAGAGCCAAAGACAACACGCAGCGGCCCTGATGGACAAGTTTAATTTAGTAAAGTGATGGGTTATTATTCTTTGAAGAAATGATACCATTGATCAAAAAATATACTCAGCAGCAAAAATACCGGGTCAGACCGCGTTTTTCATACAAACGAGACTATTTCGAAGCCTTCGTTCCTCGCCAGGGGTTGTTTTGAGTGAGGTTTAATGGTGGATACTGCGATTCAATAGAGGAGGTCATAATTTCTTAAGATACCTAACACCACAGCGGGAGAGTATGGGTCAGCACTTGGATTTCCTTACATTTTATTGCCTTACATTAGATGTTTTTCCGAACATGCTCAATTCCGGCGTTAACCGCAGATTCATTCAGTTGGGTATCCTAGGCACTCTGAAAGTCCTGTATCGATGCTCGAGGTATTCATCATCAGATTTCACTAAAAGCATTCCCTGGCGAGGAACCAAGGCTTCGAAATAGTCTCTTTAGTATGAAAAACGCACTCTGACCCGTTATTTTTGCTCTTGAGTGTATTATATTCAAACGGCAGGCTCCGCTGTTCGTATTATTTGTAAAGGTCAGACCCATACAATTTTGAAAATAACCTTTCTCTTTGTATATTTCACTTGATTGGGTAATGGTACTCGATTACAAATTTAGGTCAAGAAAGATCTCACAAGATTTAAAACCTTTAATATTTCGATTTCGTAGCGCATTGAAGTGGGGTTGTATTTTCTTAAAGCTCCTCAAATGCAAAGCAATGACGTGATTAATTTTGCAAAGTGAAGCCGATAAAAATAAAACTTTGTTTTTTTTCTGTATCAAAGAAAATGGGTTATAAGCAAACCAAGTTTTGCAGCAATTGTTTTTGTACGTACGATTTTTAGACTACATAAGTTGTATTTTTCTATGGGTTATAATTATTTGTCAATGGGATCAAGATGTTACATTTGTTGGAACTATATTATTATCCACATTCGTCAAATAAATCTTAATGGAAGTATACCTCAAATTTCTGAAAGTACACAATTATTGTAACGGCACGGTCCTTTTGTAAACAGCAGTGTTCGCATTGTTGTGTTCCGGTTTGAGGATAAGACCGCCGGTGTAATGACTAGCATTAAGGTATTCCATCTTAGTCCTCTGGGTTGGCAACGCATTTGCAGTTTTAGGCCTGTATTAATAAACTCATCTTGACTGTGAGGCCCGTCACAAGATACGTCAAACTAAACGCCAAACCATAGAACACTGTCATTTTTGGGATTACTTTATTAATACGGGCCTTAGGCTTGCAGTCTTGTGAATGCGAATGTCTATGGGTCACAGTTTACACTTATCATCAGGTGGCCTGTGTGCTCGTTGGCCTTTTCTATGCCATAAAAACGACACCCTTGTCCTATCGCAAAGACATGTATCAAATTCAGTTGTTTCTGACAATATTGTGTTTTCCATTCATTTCATCTTAATCTGATGAAACGTTAAACACATTACCTAAGAATTTAATTGATGTAATTACCACCAATCGATGTAATTATGTAGACTAAAAGATTTGCACTTGGTTGGCTCTCATTCATTCAGTTAGCTTTTGTTATGATGCTGAGTAAGTCAGGGCTATTACAAAATGTGCGGCGAAGAGGTGAAGACAGTGAAATATCTAATATAGAATGAAAATCCTTGCTTGTGGCTACCCAGGACCAATTGATTCAAAGCACTGCCATTTGCATTCCACCATCCGCTTTCCGGAGGGATGGAGGCGCATTGAACTAACTGCTAAAGAAAAGAGGGGTTCCACAAAAGATCCCATGAGCCCAAGTCTATCTGAAAGAGTAATAAGATAAGTCAGCGGATTTTTTTACCTTTCTTTATTTCATTTCGAGAACAAACTCTGTAAGACAGTCACAAATAAAAAGACACCACTATTAAAGTTTTTCATAAGGCTGAATGTTTTATTCCCTATTTGAACGTAAATCATCCGCAATGGCCATTAAACGACTTTATGGCCATTTTCTAGGTCTTTCCAGGACCCTCCTTCATAAGTATTACATACTATTAGAGTAATATAAACTGTATGCGTCCGTTAACATACTTCTTTCAAGTAGGGTGAATTGGAACACCATATTTGTTACAGTGTCTGTCTTTTTGAGGAATTGGCTTTGACCTACCGTTAATTATCTGATTTGTAGAATTTACAATACAATAAAAATCAAAAACAAAAACATTACAGAGAAATAGTACAATTAACACAGGTAAAACAATAGGCAGTCTTTTTGCTGATTAGCGATCTCTTCCAGATAATATTAGTAGGGATATGGTGCCAAATAAAAAAATTGACTATGGTGGTGGTGGTAGGTGGTGCAGACTTCACGCGAGCGTAACAAAAACCGAATATAATACAATGAGTGACATACTAATATACTGTTTTGCGACTGGCTACATTATAACTTGACGTTTTAGTTTATAAAACGTACTTAATTAGTCAAGTACTTTCATCAAATGAAAAAATGCAAGTTAGATAGTAAAATATTTATCAACATTTTTAGATGACTTCCAGCAGGCAAAAGGAATAAAAATTGTGCTGAAAAAGTGAAAAAATAGAGCCCAAAAACATCAACTCAGTAAAAGCAAACTTGTAAAAAATAGTCAGCAAAAACAGACCACATACAACCGCAAAAAAGTAAGCGGGAATAACTTAACGAGCAAGTTGTACTCAGAGGGACTAACCACAATTTGCGGCCTATTTTACCGTTTTTGTGCAATGAAACATGAAAAATATAAGATGAGAGAGGAATTATTTATAGATAAGAGAAGAGTTGAAAGTTTTGTAGTTAGAAAATTATTAAAGTTAATATTTGAACTTTTTCTATATTATAACTTTTTTCGAATAGGTGAAATCAAGCGACGCTAAACTTCAATTTTGCCTAGCGGCAGTTATGCAGAAGGAAAGAGTTTTGACGAAACTGGTAGTGTGACAAGGGTATTTGAATTAAATATTGTACAGGTTTTTAGATACACTTTAATTCAATTATTTAGACCAGATTTGAATATACAATATAAATTTAAATCATGTCTTTCTTTCAATACCTATTTTATGTATGTATTGTTACGACTTAGGAAAAAACTCGTATCTGATATTTCCAGATGTATGAGTTGGAACTTAATTCTGATGTTTAATTTTAAAACTATACGTCACGAAATATGAGATACGAGGTTTTTTCAAAGCTTCATAATAAATATTTAGTAGATAAAAATGCCCCATGTAAAATGCCGGCCCCTTCTTTCAGAGCAAATTTATCTTTAATAGCCCGACTGATTTTAATAACAATCCAGAAGAAACAAGCTTTTTTTTAAAAAAACATTTCCAAGTCGGTCTATCCGTTAGGCAGCTACGATGCCACTGACAAAGACTGATACACAGACACATATATACACAGATACACACATACACACATACACAGATACACAAATACACAGACCTGCAGGTAAACACAACCACAGATAGACACACACATACACATATACACAGCCACACAAACAGGAGCACACAGACAAACAGATACAAATATAAACAGACAAACAGATACACAGATAAACAGATACACACTAAAATAAATCTTTAGCGGCACAAATTTTACATTTTATTCCTTCATATCAACTCGAACTTGGCGTTATTTTTACGCGGCCGCTTCTCAATCTCCCCGCCGCACGCGCATCAAGGGAGTAAATCGCGAAACCCAATTACTTGGAAACGAAACCGTTATTTTTTATGTACTGCGATTTCGCCGGGGCTTTTTCCCCGAGCTCGCTTACGCTAATATGTAAGGATTATAGGAGATTTTATTTAGTTTCACAGCTGGCCGGTTACTATTTTACAAGTTCTACTTACATTATGTTACTTAATATATGTATAATAATAATTCTTTTACATTCATTACATTTAAAAAAACCTCTCGTTAATAGAGTAAATAAATATTGTAATAGTCGTAATAAAACGCGAATTAAAAACCTAATTTATTTTGTTTTTAAGATGAAAATAAAGGGAATCAAATTTAAAAATGAGCTGCTTGCTTGTTCAGATGTGAAATACAGATATTTTTAGGGTTCCGTAGCCAATTGGCAAAAAACGGAACCCTTATAGATTCGTCATGTCTGTCCGTCCGTCTGTCCGTCCGTATGTCACAGCCACTTTATTCCGTAACGATAAGAGCTATACTATGGAAACTTTGTAAGTAGATGTATTCGGTGAACCGCATTAAGATTTTCATACAAAAATAGAAAAAAAACAATAAATTTTGTGGGTTCCCCATACTTAAAACTGAAACTCAATTTTTTTTTTTCATCAAACCCATACGTGTGGGGTATCTATGGATAGGTCTTCAAAAATGATACTGAGGTTTTTAATATATATTTCTTCTAAACTGAATAGTTTGCGCGAGAGACGCTTCCAAAGTGGAAAAATGTGTGTCCCCCCCCCGTAACTTCTAAAATAATAAATGTAAAAATAATATATGATGTACATACATTACCATGCAAACTTCCACCGAAAATTGGTTTGAACGAGATCTAATAATTAGTTTTTTTTAATACGTTATAAATCGTAAACCGCATTTTACCTTTCATTCAATCAACTCCAATATAATAAAGAATAAAGAAAAACATTTATTTAGATGTATAGTGGTACGGAACCCTACGTGCGCGAGTCCGACTCGCACTTGGCCGGTTTTTTTTTATTGATATTTATTTATAACAGTGAACTTTCAGAGAAAATAAAACCATTCATATATCAAAAGGCCTTTTGCACATTCCAGAGCAAGTTTTAATACAAACGTTTTGTATATAATATTTCGTGCATCAACAAAATGATATTTTTACCTAGCTCAGCATAAGTAAATTTGTCAATCCAACTTCTCCTATCAACTCAAGTTTGGGTCATCCCTTTCTAACTAAAAAAAACAACTTTGGGTAAAGGATAACATTTCGAACTTCATTTAGAAAGAAAATCTAAAAGCAATTCATTTTCTATCCACTTGAGAGAGGCCTGGGTAAAATTCATTAGGTACCCTAAAACAGGGTGAGTTAGGGACACAATCTAAAATAAGTCCTTGTTAAGAATAAGAACAAGTGTTAAATGGACAATAACGTTACATGTATAGGAAATAATGTCAGTCTTATAATTAGTGACATAACGCTTCATTTTAGGTTGTGTAACTCCTCACCTCTCAATTCCTACTCACCCCGTTTTACAGTACGAGCAACCTAAAACTTAAACCTTTTTTAACCAGAGCTGAGACTGACTAGAGACTGTTGAATTTTCTCCCAAGAACCCAGCGCCCACGTTCACTTATCCGGTTTTATTTGTAATCAAATATTGACTCAGGCAAATACGAATGGGTATATTCCATTCCAAGTAGAATCGCTAAGTAAATCATTAAAACGGGAAATTAAACAAACAAGAACCGCATTTCCTGCCTTTAAGTTCCTTATTTGTTCCTTATTTTAGTAGTCAGAGAGCTGATCGCGGAAAAAGGGATTAAAACTTATAGGGCAATGAAAATACTCTAATGACAGTGACACCATAATTATTCATTGTTTAAGGGAGCTTGGCAGCTGTTCATAACGTCAATAATTTAAGATAAACTTGTGGGAGATCAAGCAGAATTAAATATAATATTATATTTTGCTGACATAGGATGATTGTGTTAGTAATAATCAATGCAATACGATAAATTATTATATTAATGTTTGATAATGATACTTAAAAAAGTAATATAAAAGGATTTTACAATGTGATTGAATTAATAAAATACTCGTAACATATTTGCCACTTGTCTTATAAACAGCTGCCAGGCCAGAAACAATAAGTTGTGAGGTGTACTGCCTTTTGGCCATTTCAGGATTAATTTCTGTACCTTCGTGGAGATGCTATAGGTTAGGTTAGTTTTATAAAAATCCTGAAATATTTACAGTTACAGAAATAAAAGTGGGTTGGCACATGAAACAGTTGGGAAACGATACATTCGACCAACGTATTTCGGCCAAAAGGCAGAGAACCAAGTTATGATGTTATGGCATCATGATTATATAGATGTTTCATTGCTTTATAAATTACAACTCTTTTTCCGTAGCCAGCTCCTAGATCAAAGCTCTTTGGAGGAAAACCGTGCTGTTATAAGTCTTTTTAATCACATCTTCAAGTATTTGTAAAAGTTCCGACAATATTTGATTGACATGAAGAAATGAACTAAATAAAATATTCATATTCTTTATACATATCATGGTCAAAGTAAATAATTAAAATAAGAGAGACAATCTAGAAGACGATAGATAGATAGATACATCTGGAAGAAATCAAATGTGTGATAGGAACTTATCTTCTTCTTCATTGTCTTTTGATAAAAATAATAACTTGATAATAATGTATTATGTATTATCTATATTGATGCAAACATGTCTTCTTTGTTTATGTGCTATAAAAAGTTAACACACATACAATCTAGGCTAATCGCGTCATAACAGTTGCTAACTGAGTAACTAGGTAACTACTAACTTTTACTAACCATTGTAGTTCTTGTAGTACTTAGCGGCTCTAGTGAAAAAGGGTAGTCGACTTAACTCGTACTAAAAAAGGGTATATACATGATCAGAGTATACTACACTTAAATCCTTGTTTCACTGGATCTTCAGGAGAGTTATACCTAGAGTTAGGACTTTTGGTGGCGAATCGTGGTTCCAGAATCCATGGAGTCGCTATTTTCTAATTATTGTAATACATAACACTTTCATTTTGACCTTCAGTATTTTAATATTTCAAAATTCATTTATTCGGTATTCGGCCGCACCAATTTAAATTAATTTTGGTATTGAGGATATCTCTGATGTGAAAGCGTTACTAACAAGCAAATATTAATAGGTATGAAATAACCGAACTAAATATGTATTTAGTTCATTTTTGAATATGATAATACCGAAGGTCAAAATCAATGTGTTATGTATTATAATAAATAGGAAATATCCACTCCATGGATTCTAGAACCACGAAATGCCACCAAAATCCTAACCCTAGTTATATCCCTTTTCGACTAGAACCCCAGTTTCAGTGTAACACAAATGTTATCATCATTTAATATGTATCTAGAAACGACCACTTCTAACATACTCGTATGAATTTCAGATAGTGAAACTAAAACCATAATCGCCCGTCCCTTTGTTCTAATATTCCAAGTATACCCAACCCTTCAGACAATAATCGTGAATATAATATTTAACAGCTTAAAAGGCAGTACAATAACAATCGAATTGGGTTCCGTAAATTATTGAGGGCCTTAGCTAAGGGTGTTCTGAGACCCCATCCTCACTTTCTTAAATACTACTAAAAATTAAGCAGTGCGTCAAAAAAAAGTGAAGATGAAATTTATTTTATGTTTCTCTTCCTTATCACATAAAAATGGTTTTTTCTATTTGGGGAGACCAATGGATTGGCATAAGTTTTATTTTTAGCCATGCTAGTTTTTTGGGAGTCCTTTGTTTTTTTTTTGGTCATAATTGTCTTTGTTTACATAATTATTAAGTCACGATATTTATAATCTTTTTCTTAAATATTTAATGTGTATAAGTAAGGTTAGGTTCGAGTAATAAAAATCGAGTAAGTTTCATAATAAAACACGTTATGACTTGCAATATTTATGACTTAAAACAAATTGTGACAAAAATTAATTATGGCATATTTCAAAACTTATAACACAGATGATTTTTAATCTAATAGGTAAAAAAATACACTATATACACTGTACTTAGTGTAACCTATTATCTACTTAAAACTAGAATTACAAAAAGAATACCCTTTCTAATAAATCTGTTCGCGGCATTGTACCCATGATGCTGGCTGCGTTACCTCTCTGGATAGTTAAACCTATCCTTTGAGAGAGGTAAGCGCCAGCTCTGGGATCCCCGGAGGCGTCGATAAGCTTGGCAGACAGGGTCTTTATATTTTTTTTATTTCAAAACTATTTGCCCTTACTGGTAATTAAACCGTGGATGACAGCTTCGCAAGCATCACTACCAACTTGGCTAACAGCGTGAATCTTTCACAAAGCACTTAATTAATGAAATTTGCACTATTATATTCATTTCCATACTCATATTCACAACGCTTTCCCTCTTCACTACTGGCTGTAACATTAGAAGGGTATTTGTTGCGTAAACCACTCCAAGATTAATAACATTAATCGTGAAATATGATCGTTTGGCAACGGTTAGGGACGAGCCGTGTTGAATAAACCGGTTTTACTATTTACGAGTATATGTAAATAATAAATTCAAAGCGGTACGTGGTCGCTGCTCTCAAATGCATTCTGAAATTATATTTATATATTTTAATACTGATATTGGAAATTTTATTTTAAAAGTTCTGTCTATGTTGTTCTTTCTGTTAAGTTATTTAACATTAAAAAAAAAAAAAAACTTATCAAAAAATAATTAAAAATGGTTTTTGTACCGCAAATAAAGTTAATCTAATAGTGCACTTTATCTTTGCCTTTTTAATATTATGTGTATAATTCTACGTATTTTTATTTTTTAGTCATCAGTTCTTTTTATGTATTTTTCCATCGATCAAAGGTTATCTGAAACAGACCTCAAAGGACCTTAGTATTTCTGTGTTTTTTTCGTTAATTTTTGTTTGTCTAATAATGAGTAAACATACATACAAACATGCAAGTAAACTTGTTTGTTCATTACACGAATGTTTAACATTATCGAGCTTAAATTAAGAGCAGGTCAAATTGCGTAGCGCAAGCTGGTCTACCCATATTTACTTACCTACTAAAAAATATATTTATCATCAAAACACCAGTATGTACAAATCCTAATCATGTCAATGTTAGTGACGCAACAACACACCAAAACAGTTTCGACGAAACAAAAACTAAAAGCTTTTGGTTTCGGCGGAGCTTTCGACACCACTAAATTGTCGAGTAAGCTCCTAAGCTTAGTTAACTGACAGTGGGATCTTCTAAAATACACTTTACACGCGCTGTATTAACGCAGGGGAAACGTTGGACGTTTATTCTATTGCTATTTTTATATTATTATTGCGTTGTCCCTTTGCAGGGTGGACAGCTGGTGTAATGACTAGCATAGAGGCATTCCATCTTAGTCCTCAGGGTTGGCAACGCATTTGCAGTCTTAGGCTTGCAGTCTTATGAATGCAAATGTCTATGGGTCACAGTTTCCGCTTAACATCAGGTGGCCTGTGTGCTCGTTTGCCTTCTCAATGCCATAAAAAAAAACCCGCTAAAAGCTCGAAACTGTAGGGTTTCATTGTCAATATCGCAAACGTAACAACATTGTTTTTAGTGAAAACAACCGTCGCTATGTTTGTCTCACAATCTGCCTGCTTAATAACTGTTGAATAGGCATAAACCCCAGAGGCCCTTATTTGAAAATCGAAGTTCGAAGTTACGTTAGCTCTATTCCGTTCTTTCGATTAAGTCCAATGGCGAGTGACAAGGATGGAAGTAACGTAACCTCGAACTTCTATTTTCAAAGTAGGACCTCTGATATAATCAGTTCAGAGCTGATATCTCCTAAACGGCTAAACCCATATCGTCCCTTTACTTTCCCAACCTCGTATCTGATCGAATAGTTAGATAGGAAAAGCACTGAGTGCTTGGTAATCGCTAGCCGTGATCCTGACGGGCTGTATTACTGCTGCACTCGGTAGATGATGATGACCTTTTCTGACCCTTTCCCAAGAGCCGTTCGGCGGCGGGTTCGATGCGTCATTTTAAAGGCTCCTGGGGCTGTTGACGGTTGAAATATGAACAAGATGGTGACATGAATTAATTTAATTCACGTTCCTATAATTTTATTTTTTACACATTGGAATATACGTTTGTTTTCCGCACGGTATGTCTTGACATGAAGAGACGTATGATTAACCTAAAAGCGATGACAGCTCTATACTCAATACATGAACTACATTCACGAGTCTATACGGTGACAGATACCACAAGGTATTGAGACATTATAGGTACAAATGATGATGAATGAAATAAATAAAAACATGTTTTTTTTTCTGTTAACGCACACATGTTCCCTAAAGAATAAAGACTACTTTCCTATCTACTATTCGATCCGATATCGAGTTTAAAAAGTATAGAGATTATATTTATGAAATCTTGCTTAGAACCGTACGGATTAAAGTAGATTCCTTTAAAAAAATCTGTCTTAATCGATCCATTCGATGGAGAGCTACGATACCACAGACAGTCACACAGATATGTTCCTTTGGTTCTCCTATTAAATCCATAATCGTAATTTGTCCTAAAGCATCGTTTGTTCGAATTTTCATTTATCCTAAATCCATTTCCGGTTGAATTTAAAAACATTTTATTGTTGTATTATAATACAATCCTAACCTAACCTAACCGTAGGTATTTTTCAGAACTTAAAAAGTTGTCTCACTCAGCTGAAAACCAGTTTAGGACAAATGAAAATTCGGACAAACGTTGCGTTAGGATAAACGTTATTAGGGATTCCAAAGGGACACTATGTTTCTTTACTTTCTTAACCTCTTATCTGATCGAATAGTTATAGATAAAAAACACTCATGTTCCAAGGTAAATAAAGACTACTTTTCTATCAAAATATTCGATCAGATACGAGGTTTAGAAAGTCAAAGGACGATATTCGGCTTTTTTATTTAATAGTTATTTGTTAACTAATGACGTAGGTATAAAATAATAACGCACAGCTAGTTCAAAACAGTTTAATGTCAAAAAGTCTTGTTAGTAGTGTTTCAAGTTTAATGTTGTGTTAAAGTTGATTTTAAAATCTGGATACCAGTATCTTTCTAAATGCTTAATAAATATAGAAAAGCGGTTTGGATAAAAGTGTCGACATTTACATTACATTTTTAAGGTAAGTGGCAATTCGGGAAAGTGGTCAATTATGCAGATCTTGTCAGAATAAACATTTTTGCTGTCATATAAATTTATACTCTTAAGTAAGTCTTAAGTGTATCGGAGCCGAGATAGATTTTTATACCTGGGCGGACTATAAGTATCAAAAACTTAATATTTAAATCTTTAAAATCTCGGCTCCGATATTATGTAACGTATTTGTTCAAACATACTGATTTGTATTTAGACGTCCTTTGAACCTTTATTTTCAAGAAAGTCATCCTTAGCTGCTGAAAAAAGGAATTTATATTCATACAAACTTAACCAATGCTTACTTACATAAAGCCGAAATATTATTCTGAATAATTAACATTACAAGAAGAATAATAATTTTTGCTAAGCTTTCAAGATATAAATTCTGGAAAGCCATTTTAACCTGAACCTTGAAAAATTCTGCGAATATGTAAGCGTAATTTGTTTTACTTAGGAGTTTTGAGCAAATGTTATTTGAATAATAAATCCCTAAAGATGGCTTATGAAAAAGTATAAGCGCGAATCAAAAACTCATGCTACTGAAAAGGCTACCCTTATACTAATTTGAATATTAAATACTCTTTCTATACACCGAGACCGAAGTTTGAAACTCAATTATGATAATAATGTAAAAAAAACTGTTTCGTTTGTCCGAATTTTCATAAGTTTTTTTTCTAAGACCGTTTTACTCTTCTGGGTTGGTATAAAACAAAGTAAACCGCTTCCTACAGCTATAGTAAGTATATCACTGTGAACATTTTGAAAAGGTAATGGTATCAGAAAAAAAAACAAGTTCAGAATTTTCGGATAAATGAAACAATTGCGAAACAAAACTTCCAACTTGCAAATAGGATACCAGATTTTGGACCGAGTCACGCGTATTGTATCGTGTTAATGAATTTGATATGTGTGTTAACTGTCAGAAATAATGGGATGAATGGTCAGTCCATTTGGTTGTGACCAAATAACCCCCCCCGCTTTGTACAAATAACTCGATGTTCTATTATTATTTAAATATTTTAACTCAGATGAATGATTGGAAACTACTGTACTTTTAATCTGTCGTATCCACTGGTTGTAATCCCCCTCAAATTCCCAGTGGAGGCATTGAAAAGGAAAGAACAGAAAACAGCTCGTCAACACATCAAAAGTGAACGTTTATTTCTGATGTTGGTCATAACAATATGAATGACACATTCAAATCATGAAACAAATGTGTGTCAAGATAATTCAAATACATTTACCGGTGTCACAAATACTTCAATGCTTCTGTTATAAATCATAAAGAATGACAAATGATTGAGTATTATTTATAGTAATAATGAAACGAACTTTTAGCGAGAATAACCTTCGATACCAAATATACTGAATCAATCATTAATAGACACTTAATTCACTTGATTGGTATTTGACGAATATTTTCTAGCCTTCTCTTTCAATTAGGATCTCAAGTGTAAAAGATGGCTATTTCAAAATGTTTTATTTATTTATAACGAGCGCCAAAAATAACATGATCTGAACATTTATTCTGACAGGCATTGCCTGTTGGAAGCTACTACCTTTAAGTACCTTCTGACAAATTAATTTATAATTATTTTTTCTTCTATGGTACCTACTTGCATGTTAACTTCGCCGTAAAAAGCTGTTATTTTTTATTTTTTATTTAAGTTTATGTCATCCCTTGTTATTCTTGTTTGACCCATTCGCGAATGCTGTTTCATACCTGTTATTAAGATACAGGCAGGCCGTGTTTCCTTTATTACAATCTGTCTTGTTAATGTAAAGCTATGTACTTTGTTAATAAGTAAATAAATAAATAAACGTTGAGTATCGGTGGTAGTTAAACCATGCTTTTTCCTTATCTGTCATTGTAACATTTGAATTTGACAGATAAGGACAAAGCACTGCATGGTTTAGCTACACCACCGTTACTCAATGTTTATTAGTAAGAAGGTTAAAGTGCCGTGATTTTATAAATGCGAAAATATGTTTGTTTGTCCTTATCCGTTGACACCTCAAATGATAGTGAAAATAAGGTTTAATTAAACTCGGTTTTTCCTAGACAACAGTAATAAGCATGCGACTCCGATAGACTTCGCCCGCGACTTCGTTCGCGTAGATTTCGAATATCGTTATTCTCTCGGGAACTTTTAAATTTTCCGGAATATATTTTATTAGTGTAACCTTTGTGTTAATCCTGGGTATACGCTATCTCCATTTTAAATTTCATTCAGATCCGTCCAGCCGTTGCAGCGTGAAAGAGTATCAAACTTCCATCCATACTTACAAACTTTCGCGTTTATAATATTAATATAAGTAAGGATAATTAATGATAACGAATTTGCGGCGCTAACAGTGAAGACTGGGATCGTGGTCTGCTGACATTAAATCTTTATAAAGACCCTGTCTGCCAAGCTTATCGACGCCTCCGGGACCCCAGAGCTGGCGCTTACCTCTCCCAAAGAATAGGCTTAACTATCCAGAGAGGTAACGCAGCCAGCATCATGGGTACAATGCCGCGAACGGATTTATTAGAGGAAGTATTGTTTTTGTATTTGTTTATACAAATTTTATTTATTGATTCTAGTTTTAAGTACGAGGGGCGCTCAATAGATTCTCGGTATTGGTATCTTACAATCCTTTTTAGTAAACTTCTTAATACTGGCCGTTAAGAGTCATTCATTGACAGTAAAAAAAAAAGTAAATTTGAAGCCCACACCTTCTTTTGTTTTTCTGCTCTGAACAAACGTGATCACCATGAGCGATTTTACAATGTTAATTAAATTGGAGCATCGAGCAGTGATAAAATTCTTGACTAAACAGGAAAAAAATGGATTTAGTTTACCGTGAGTCCCCTTCTTAATTATCTACTGCCCAAAAGTGGTCAAATTAATTTAAGAGTGGGAGGGAGAGCACCGTTACTTTTTTGTAGACATTAGACCATATTAGACTTTTTTATTTATTTATTTTAGTGTATTATTTTGTTAAGTGTTGATAGGAACTTGTCCAGATCGCTACCACTATTTTATCTAGTAACCCACGCACCGCCAAGCAGCAGTGTTCGCATTGCTGTGTTCCGGATATGACAACTGGTTAAATTACTAGCATAGAGGCATTCCATCTTAGTCCTCAGAGTTGGCAACGCATTTGAGGTCTTAGGATTGCAGTCTTGAGAATGTAGTATTGAGCTTTCAAATGTCTATGTGTCTCAGATCCCACTTACCACTTAGCCTTCTCATTGCCATAAAAAAAAGATTAGGTATCTATTTAAAAAAAAAGTTTAGGTAACTATTTCAGTCTATCTTACTTAACCGATTTTGATGAAACTTCGTTTGGAGATAGCTTGACTATCGGGAAAGGAATCAAGGTACAGTTTAATCCTAAAAGAATATCAGTTCCCGTGGAAGTGACTTCTACGGGGACGGAGCACCTTTTTAGGGTTCCTTAGTCAAACTAGGGACCCTTTAGTTTCGCCATGTCCATCCGTCCGTCCACAGCTTAGCTCAGAGACTCCTGGTTTAAGAAAGCTGTAATTTGTCATGTATATACATTATTAGTCACAGGTGTAAAATAAAAAAAAAATAAAAAAATACGGTACCCTCCCTACATACGTAACGTGGGGATGTATTTATTTTTCTCACGGTGTGGGTTGTCGTTGGATAGATCTTTTAATAATATTGCGGGTTTGTGAAAACCACTTTTCGATGAAGGTATCCGTTCGTGAAATATTAAGCTACTATTTTGTTAGAGGTATGTGTCCCTACAGCCAAAATAAGAAATATGAAAAAAGGAAAATATCCTAAATTAAAGCACATATAACGAATTTTAAAGAAAAACTATCACAACTTACTAGGCTTCATTGGATCCTGAGATACAGGAGAGTCAAGTGTTTACGAATATACCTACTAATATCACTTAAGACAGCACCAAATAACTTTAAATTGATAATTATTTCGCACTAGTTGTTTTTTAACATAGTTTTTGTGTAGGGCTTTGAAATGCCCGGTTTTTGGTTATAAATTCTACTTACTGGGTAAGGATTAAATTACTTATTAATTTGCAGAAATATAGGACCATCTTCATCTAAAAATAGCATCGAATGTTGTGTCATTTTTAAACGCACGATTGCTAAAGTGTGTTTAAAATGTTCTTTTCACCTCTGCAAAAAAAGACGATTTTGCTGCGAGCGAAACACAGTGAGCAAAATTCGATTTTGGTGCAAGCGTGTGACAAAGAAACTTTTTAATTTAAAAAATGCCGAGCACGTGGTGCTGCTGGGTCAATATAAATGGCCTGAATAGGTAAATGTACACGTGGTTAAACTTTTACCCGCTTTATCCCGCTGCTGAGGTGAAAAGTTATAGGGTAGAGGCATCGGTATTGGCCACCTTAAAACCGGTTTTGGCCATTTTGAAATTACAAAAATATTTATTTTTTATATATTTTATATTTATTAATCTTCAGTCTTAACTATTTACGTTTCTTTTTTAACTCTAACAGCATTTTTAATCCTCATTTCAACCCTAAGTGGCCAAAACGGGTACATTGGCCAAAACCGGATCTTCTACCCTATGTGCAACACGACACGAAAGTTATTTGCGTCTCGTGTCTTTCCTTCGTTTACTCAGGATTCAAAAGCAACACTAGCACCAAAAAACAATTGTCTTCCCTAGTTGCACATATATCATTGTCCTTATCCTTTATTCTGACATTTGAATTCGACAGAAAGAGACAAAGAATACTTTAACACACATGACGATCATGGATGTACAGTCAACCAATAAAAATGTTGAGCATGTGTTTATGAAAGTTGTTTATCGTTAGTTGTCGCCTCTGTTCACAATTTCGGGAAAAAAAAAATATGCTCTACGGGATACAAGCTGTCTTAAAACCATATTTCATTAAAATTTGTTTAGCAGTGAGAGCGTAGCTGTGAAACAAACAAACAGTTTATTATAACCTTCACGTTTATAATTTAATTATGGATTACCTTTTCACGTCCAAACGTCTAATGTAAACACAGCAAATCCTTGCCACAGACTTAAAAAGTTTCGACAATGTAGGCAACGGCTTTGGAATAATAAAAAATGTCCGCCGAGAAACTTAAGAGAAAAAATTACTCTCATATTTCAAGAGTTGAAATTAGATAGGCCGAAGGACACTTATTACTGCCCTTTAGGACCCGGATAAGAAATTGCTCTGGAAAATTTCGCTGAATGTTGATGGCAATTTGATTTCTTTTCAGTTGTTTTAGAATCTTTTGTTCCAAGAGTTTCGCGAAAACAATTATAAGAGGGTGCCAGGAAGGAAATCTGTATTTATTCCGTTTTTCCCGCATTGCCTTTTTCCAATGATTGGATTGACAGATGACAGTTGAGAGGGGTATAAAGTGATTCAATATAAAAATCTTCCTCAGAGCGTATACTGTACTGTATTATTTATATTTCCTGTTATGTTTATCATGTTTACAACAGATTTAATTAGATTTTCGACTACGGAGGTATTTTTATTGCTATAGTCTAGGAAAAAGACTGGATCAAGGAAAGAGTGAGATTTTTTTTATTTTTTTTTATGTTATCCATGGAGAAGGTAAAAGAGCACACAGGCCACCTGATGGTAAGTGGAAACTGTGACCCATAGACATTCACATTCACAAGACTGAAATCCTAAGACTGTAAATGCGTTCCCAACCCTGAGGACTAAGATGATCTCTATGCTAGTCATTACACCGGCTGTCTTATCCCCAAACCGGAACACAACAATGCGAGCACTACTGTTTGACGGTAAGTTAATAATTACAATAAGAAAGAAGCCATGAAATGGTCCCAACTTAGCGTAATGCTGGCATAAAGTCAGCGCTGGTCTTCCGTTGGAACCATCAGGTGAACCCACGGAAGGTTACAGAAGTGTTAAAGGCCATTTATAATTCTAATTATTATAAGGTGCTTTTCCACCAGCGAGGCGGGGCAAGACGAGGCGGGGAGAGATTAATTTTGTATTCAAAAACATACTCGTATTATCCACCAAAGACGCGCGAGGAGGGAATTGAAATATTTCAATACAAATTTCAATTCTGGTCTCGGCTTGCCAATAGAACACAACCTTTATGACGGCACATGACTTGGCAGTATTGGCCAAATGTTTGTCTTGCATCTTTCACATTTGACATACCAAATGAAAAAGAAGGAAAGAGAATATTTAACAAATGACAATCGAGTAATATGCCTTCGATTGACAAGGAATATTTCAATATATTTTGGTTGAAAAAGTTATTCTATTAAAAAAATTGTTAAATCATTTACGGTCTTATTATCATGAATAAGGGCCGACTGCAAAATGGCAAAGGGCAGTTCTGATTAGGAAGACTGCTCGCCAACTGCAAGCAGACTGCGCAGTTGGTATGCAGTTTTGATGCAGTTACATCAACTGCATCAGAACTGCCCTCGAACTGCCATTTTGCAGTTAGGTTGCAGTTCAAATGCAGACCATCTGTACCGGCCCAAAGAAATGACGCATATGCCTCTATACGCCTCTATTTAACATGGTAAAAATGATATCGCTTTTGATCTGTTATCGTATTGTCACCGTTTTGATAGCTCTTATTTACTAGACAGTAATGGCCGCTGACGTCAAAACAATACCGCAACAGATCAAAGACGATATGGTTTTTACCGAAGGGAATTGAGGCCCAGTCATTTACTGGGCCTCAATTTGTTTTTTGTATTATCTTGAGAAACATTTATTTTATGATTGGAAAACGTCAATTTTAGGTGTTTGTTTATACAACGAACATCAAAGCTAAACGTATACTTTGTATTGTTTTGACGGGCTGTTTCCTGCGGTTTCCTATTTAATGTCTCCGCTGGGAATTTATGGGGAAATCCAGTCGAGACGACAGAAAACAGCGTTTCACTGATTCATTTTATTGATAAGTTAGCTATAACATACTCGCAACATCCAAAGGTTGTAACTTTAAGTTATTTTTCTAAATGTTTAATAGTCCGCTTAAAGTTTTGGTCATGCATATGAAAGAGTTATTCAATATTTAAATAAGTTTAAGGGCAGCCTTTTCAGTAACATACGTTTTTGATTCGCGCTTATACTTTTTCATAAGCAAACTTTTAGATTTATTATTCAAATAACATTTGCTCACGACTCCTAAGCATAACAAATTACGCTTACATATTCGAAGGATTTTGCAAAGTTCCAAGGTTTAAATGGCTTTCAAGAATTTATACTCTTGAAAGTCACGAGAACGTTTCCAACAAAATCTAAATAAGCTGAAAATTTTAATAATATTAAATAAGGAATATACATGAATACATTTATACTAGAATTTAATGGTGGTAGGACCTTGTGCAGGGTTCGTCTGGATCGCTACCACCATCTTATCCATTGTTGTGTTCCAGTGTGGGGATAACACAACCGGTGAAATTACTAGCATAGAGGCATTCCATCTCAGTCCTCAGGGTTGGCAACGCATTTGAAATCTTAGGGGTGCAGGTTTGACATTGTAGTCTTGGGATTTCAAATGTCTATGGGTCTCAGGTCCCACTTACCATCAGGTGGTCTGAGTGCTCACGTGCCTTCTCATTGCCATAAGAAATACATTGCTAAATAGAAAGATTGATTTATATACTCCGATAATAATAAATAGTAAAACATAATAAAATGGTGGTATATTAGTCTTTGTTCAAGAACAGGAGACAGGCCAGTACTTTTTTAGTCGAGAGCTAAGCGACGCAACAGATAGATAAATTCGTATCGCAAAGTTTCCAAACACTTTAACGGTTGTTAGATACTCTAAAACCCATGTGATGCATGCGAGTTGCTGCATCGTGAAAGTTGCAATAGTTACAGGAACCTATTACTTAAACACTATAATAGATAAAAGTATGCACTTTTGGTTAGACTTAAACAAATTGACCCAGTGTCAAACTAAGTTCTAGGTTTGCACAAGGACTCTAATAGTTAAGCCACTACGGAATCCTGACGCAACGTCAATCATCAATTTTAGCGTAATTTCTTTCATGTGGCTTGACGCTGTCATTATGTTAGGGTCAAAATTAAAGTCCTTGACTGTACTAGACAACAATAAATATAATTATTTAGAGATATACTTAAATAAATTAAATATCAAACGTTATTTGGAGTTTCTGTTACCTATTTCTGCCCTCATAAGCCAAAAGGAGGCATCTCAAGCTCAATAGCCAAAGCAGATACAGCCCTTTCCCGTTAGTAATAAGGTTGCACTTGCTACAGGAGTTTTGTGTGAGATACCGCCATTTTGTCTTAGCAGGGCAGATTTCCGCTCGGGAGCTAGAGTTGCGTCGATGAGTCACGCGATGTTAGATACGATACACATGCAACTAAACGCGGAAACAGGGCGGTTTCGGTTAAACCGACTTAGTCCATCTTGTTCAGTTTACTTGTGGTGGTTTGCAGTGTGTACGGTCGAGGCACGCACACATGCAAGCGCGATATGCCTTTGTTTGAAGACGAACTACTGTGTTTACTGTGATACGTTATCGATTATCGAAAATGTAAACAAATTACCTAAGCTGCCAGACGGTAGCGTCGAGGGCTTCAATTGCATATATTTTGAATGTTTTTCTAAATAAATATGTATATTGTCGAGTTTTTTAAATTGAACTCCTTACTCGGCTAACCAAGTCATCAATAATCTTAAAGAAACGATTGTTACATACCATCGCAATGCTTGTAAGTAAAATGGAATGCCCTTCATCACGTCAGTGACAGACGGTTCAAACAATTACTAATTACACAAAACAAAGTTATTAATACCCAAATATTCGGAATTAATTTGATAACTCTGGCTTTAAATTGTTTAATTAACTTCGATATCTGTTTCATTTCCGTTGTTGGGGTTTTTAATAATGTTTTACTTTATGACACGATCGTGGTTATCCTTCTGTTTAAATTTATAATTATGCTCCGTTTTGGTGGTCCTTTCAAAACTAAAAAGTTAATTACTGTTTTATATAATTTAGTTAGAGATTTGGCCTGGTTTTTGATTGTTATCTATGTTCATTCAACTGAAATATTAATCCAGCCGTATCATCAAAAGAGTTTCTCAAAATAAGTTGGAAATTCTAAATAAATTTACAAGACGTATAAATATTTCGCTTTTAAGAGACTTTACAGTGAATTTGGCGACTATAATAATGCGTCACAAATACTTACCATCTCAAGATCCATTCAAATAGGCTATTTTGTGAGAAATGTTGAATTTAAGCGATTTGATTAATTTTATTTTTAATTTCGCGGTTCTGTATTTAAAGAGTGCCAACTGAACCCTTAAAATAAAACTTCAGATATTCATCTGTACAAAAATAATAACTTAGCATGAATAGTACAAAATTATTTAGTCATGAACCGAAAAGAAAATTAAAACAACGTACTTACTAATAAAATTACTCTGTGACCGGTTTTTATTGCCCTAAATTAAGTATATTTTGTTTTAGGATGCTGTATGAAATAAATCTAACCATTTTTTAATTCATCATTATCATCATCAAAATAATATTCATAATCATCATTATCAAACCCAACATAATATTCATCATCATCATCATCATCATCATCATCATCATCATCACCCCCAACATAATATTCATCATCATCATCATCATCATCATCATCATCATAATCATCATCATCATCATCATCATCATCATCATCATCATCATCATCATCATCATCGTTATCATATTGCCTTTATCCCACTCATTCGTGGTCGGGGTAGCAGTCCTTATTTTTCTTTTAAAACATTTCACTTTTCACACCCTTGTTTTTTTATCGCTCTTTACACATTTCATGTATGAAAGCTTTCAATATCGTTGGCATATTTTTATAAAAGACCACGCACATTTTATTTCATATGCAAGTCCTTTTATATTCAACGAAGTGTTTTTTTCTAAATAAACACAGTTTTGCGTGAAATATACCCTCATGCACGTGTTAGAATATTATGTATTTAAATAATAGTATGTAAGATTAACTGACCTGATTTAATTGTAAATCCAATGATTGTACCTATAATATCACTCTGCTAGAACACCTGGTTAAATTAAACAACAGCGATTGTGGACTACAGAGCTGTTACTGTCACAGAACCGTTTTTAATAAAACTGTACGGTATGATTCACTTTAGTCGTTGATCAACTAGTTAATTATTATAAAATAAGGTAATGTTTAAAATAACCACATAATTCTAATAATAATAATGTACTGATGTTTATTAAAAATGGGTTGTTAAAACGATTTCTATGTATATCTGTTAGCCGCCATTTGTGACGTCACTTGTTTGTTCGAGTGGGGTGATCGGACCGCTCAGGGTGGCTCGGGTATAAAAAGGGTTCCCTGGTATAAACCAGACACATTTATGTGCCGACCACCGACTGGGAACGACCGTCAGTTAAGTAACCTCTTATTAATAATATTTACAATAAAATAACTATGAAGCTGTGAGGTCTTTAAGTTCTATAGATAAGTAATGCTGGCTATAATGTATTTTTTATATGAAACTGTAATTTTGAAGTATTAATTGTATTATACTATTGTAATATAGAAAGTTCTTATTTACTTTACTATCACTTTTTATTACCTAACCTATATAAATACTGCCTATATACTGCTATCAAATGATCATAATGGATAATTGCTTTATTTAGCTAAATCATATTTACATTTAAAACGAATATTACATTCTTCAATTATCTTTCTCTCATCAGAAGTGGGATTATAACCTTACATAGCTATCTAAAAACATCCTAATGATTATATTATTATGTATATTTCAGGGCTTCAGTTCTTTCGCTATGGATAGCAACTTATTGGCGGGTTTCCTGACCGCCATACGCGATGCAGTGCAGTCCAATCAGCGGAACGACGACGTGGCGCTCCCGATCTTCGATCCGGAGAAAAATGACAACGGCGCGGAAGGATGGTGCGACAACATCCAGAAGCTCAGCGAAGATCTACGGTGGAGCAGCATTCAAACAGCTGCTAAGGCCGGTAAGGCCCTTCGGGGCTCAGCTTTACGTTGGTTTGAGGCATGGGAACCTGAATTAGGTCGAACATGGGAAAATTTCCGGACTGAGATACTAGATCTTTACCCAGAAAAGAGAAATTTGACGGAAAAACTTACAAAAGCTGTTAATTATAACTCTGACTCTTCCAGTTCTTACGCTGAGTACGCTAGAGAGAAACTTAGGCTCTTGCGAAACACTAAAGTAGCTTTTACAACTCCGCAACTAATTGAACTTGTATGTGGTGGCATCAGCGAAGCAGATATAAGGATGGCCTCGCTTAATAGTCCCATAAAATCTACATCAGAGATTATAACCCTGCTTTCCACTTACTCTAAAATATCCAGAAAGCGTCTATTAGATATAAACAGTAGACAGTCGACGTTCAATAATCCCGGTCCCAGTTGTGCTAAACGATTCAAAGGCCATAATACAACAGAAAAACTGTGCTACGTATGTGGTAAGGCCGGCCACCTCAAGGCCCAGTGCCAAAGTCATAATCATAAAGTCCAAACCCAACCAATAGAATTCACAAAACAGTACGTGCAGCCCATACGTTCTAAAATGTCCCTTGATAACCGGCCAAATAAGGTAGTTTGTAGCTATTGTAAGAAACCTGGCCATGACGTAACAAGCTGTTTCCACAAACAACGTCATGAAAATAGCTCTACAACAAGAGTAATTAATAATGCCAGTAGTAAATCATGACTAAATTTGACATCGGTTTATATTAGTGATTACAAAATAAATGCCCTAATAGACACTGGTGCTACATGTAGCATTATAAAAGAATCTATCGCTCGACGTCTTGACTGTCACTTGTCTCCATGTTTTATCAAAATAACCGGAGTAGGTTATGGATGTATAAATACTATTGCTAAAATATTGTCTCCTGTTCGGTTTGAAGAAGCTACTCTAGAGTTAGAATTGTATGTTGTTAGAGACAAAGACTTTCACTTAGATTGCATCATTGGCATTAATGCGGTTCAGTTTCCAGACGTGGCAATAATCTCGGATTGCTCAAAAAATACGGTAGTACGTATTCCTAAACCTGAGCCTGCGGATAGTAATCTTAATTTAAACAACCCTAGTTTGTCAGAGTTTATTAGTCATTTGGACCAAGACTTGCAACATAAAATTATTGAAATCTTCCAAAAATATCCATCTGTAATAGACTCTGACAATATAGGAACAGTTCAGACGGGCGAGTTGACAATTCGTCTTAAGAGAGATGAAGTTGTTTACTACCGTCCATACAGGTTAGCTCCAGTGGAAAGGGATAAGTGTAAAGAAATAATTAGAGACCTATTAGATAAAAATATTATTCAGGAAAGTAATTCGCCATTTGCGAGTCCAGTCATTTTAGTTAAGAAAAAGGATGGTACGGATAGAATGTGTGTGGATTACCGAGCTCTCAATAAAAATATAGAAAGAGAACGGTATCCTCTCCCCCTTATTGATGACCAAATAGATAAACTCGGAACAGCCAAATACTTCATCTCAATAGACATGAAAAGCGGGTTTTACCAGATTCCTGTTTCACCTGACTCCATTAAATATACAGCCTTTATTACACCCGATGGTCACTATGAATTTGTCAAAATGCCATTTGGAATCTGTAACGGACCTTCAGTTTTTCAAAAGGCAATCACGAAATCAATAGAACATTTAGATTTTGTACAAGTATATATAGATGATTTACTTATACCTTTTTCAACCATTTCTGAAGGCCTCAAATATTTAGACTTGACACTTATGGCTCTAAGTAAAGCTGGATTCACTATCAATATTAATAAGTGCAAATTTTTCGTGACCAGTATCGAATACTTAGGAAGACGTATATCGGCTGGCTGCGTAGAACCAAGTGAAAGCAAGGTTTCTGCACTTGTTAACGCTCCAGTTCCATCAAATGTTAAAGAGATTCGCCAGTTTATGGGACTCGCCAGTTATTTTAGAAAATTTATTCCTGGATTCGCATCTCGTACCGCGTGTATTACAAAATTGACTAAAAATAACCAGGCTTGGGAATGGGGTCCTGAACAAGAAAAAGCACGGTCCTATGTATTAGAACATTTAATTACAAAACCACTATTAACCATATTTGATCCATCTCTTGTTACTGAACTGCATACTGATGCCAGCGCGTTAGGTTATGGTGCTATACTTCTCCAAAATTAGATGGCAACAACAGAGTAGTAGCTTATTATAGTAAACGAACGTCTCCAGCGGAATCAAAATATCATTCTTACGATCTAGAAACCCTGGCGATATACAACGCATTGAAACATTTTCGTGTGTACCTTTTGGGCATTAACTTTAAAATAATAACAGATTGCAATGCTATTAAAATGACCATGAATAAAAAAGATCTCTCCCCACGCGTTGCGAGGTGGTGGACGTATATGCAAGACTTTTCCTTTGAGGTTGTATATCGTAAGGGTAAATACATTAGCCACGTAGACTATTTAAGTCGTAACCCAGAGGTACCCGTTCAACCAAGGTCTGATCAGAGGGAGTCAATTAATATTTTAACAAATCAAGAGTCCTGGCTTGAAATTGCACAAACCAGATGTCCCGAGACTCAGACATTGATTGAACAAGTACAATCAGGAGAATTAGATGAAACTCAATACTTATTAAAAAACAATTTGTTATACTACAAGGTAAACCGTCACTCGGAACCAAAAATAATTGTCCCAAAGGGGAGCCGGTTTAATATCCTAAGACTCTATCATGATGAAAATTGCCATGTCGGATATGACAAGACACTAGCCAAAATATTAGAATCATTCTGGTTTCCTGGCATAGCGAAATTCGTTAAAAAATATATTTCTCATTGTCTAGTTTGTGTTGAACATAAATCCCATACAGGACCCAAACAAGGTACTTTGTTCCCTATAGATAAAGTACCCTTACCTTTTTATACCGTACATTTAGACTGCACAGGACCTTTTTCCATAACCACTGAAAATTTTAAACATGTTTTGATGATTATAGACGGGTTTACTAAATTTTGTATTTTAAAACCTTTAAAGTCTATGACAGGGCAAGAGATAATGGAAGTACTAAGAGATACGTTATCATTATTTGGCACTCCCACAATCGTTGTAACAGATCGTGGCACTAATTTCAGTTCTGGCCAACTGCAATCCTTGTTCAATGAATGGCAGGTCAAACACCATATGATAGCGACAGGCACACCACGAGGTAACGGCCAGGTTGAGCGGTACGTCACAACTATTGTAAATATGTTAAGCACAGCGTGCCGGAATTCATCAGAATGGCCGAACAATCTTTGGAAGGTTCAACAATCCCTTAATACCACTGTACAAAAGTCCACTGGCTTTAGCCCGCTGCGCTTACTTATTGGTCGCGACTGTAACATACCCTCAATCCAGGCACGATTAGACGACTTACCTGGTACTTCCAAAATTATAGATGTACGATCCGATCGGGAAGAAGCTTACCGTAGATTATGTGAGATAGGAAATAAGTATAAAAACCGCTTTGATACAATGAGACGGAATAGTGTTGTATATAATGTCGGGGATATTGTATACGTAAATCAAGGCCACAGACGTAATGATAAGTTAAAACCTAAATATAAGGGACCCTATGAAATTATTAGAATTCTAGATAATGATAGATTTTACTTAAAAGGTAGGGGAAATTTACGAGAAATAGTGATTGCCAAAGATAAACTACGATTTTGGCCTGGGGAGTGGACAGATCAGAATGTTGAAATCAAGGACGATTAAACTAAATGTAATCTACTATGTATATAATGTATTATTGTCAAATAAATATGTAAAAAAAAAAAAAACACTTAAAATGATTGTATATGTATGAATATTCAGATAACTGCTGGACATTGTGAATCTCCTGTCAGCTCGGTACTCACGCGCAGCAGGTGATTAGAGCTAGACAGACGAGAGAGCACAATACTGCTGAGGTAATTGGTGTTGGCTAGAAGGTCACGGGTCAGCAGGTGACAGAGCCATTCACAAAAGTGAAGTTGATTTATAAAACATTGTATACCTATTGTATGATCATACAAATCTTTACTAGCACACTGTACCGGATTGTACTTCGGGAACGTAGTACAAGTCAGTATGGCCGTGTTAGAATATTATGTATTTAAATAATAGTATGTAAGATTAACTGACCTGATTTAATTGTAAATCCAATGATTGTACCTATAATATCACTCTGCTAGAACACCTGGTTAAATTAAACAACAGCGATTGTGGACTACAGAGCTGTTACTGTCACAGAACCGTTTTTAATAAAACTGTACGGTATGATTCACTTTAGTCGTTGATCAACTAGTTAATTATTATAAAATAAGGTAATGTTTAAAATAACCACATAATTCTAATAATAATAATGTACTGATGTTTATTAAAAATGGGTTGTTAAAACGATTTCTATGTATATCTGTTAGCCGCCATTTGTGACGTCACTTGTTTGTTCGAGTGGGGTGATCGGACCGCTCAGGGTGGCTCGGGTATAAAAAGGGTTCCCTGGTATAAACCAGACACATTTATGTGCCGACCACCGACTGGGAACGACCGTCAGTTAAGTAACCTCTTATTAATAATATTTACAATAAAATAACTATGAAGCTGTGAGGTCTTTAAGTTCTATAGATAAGTAATGCTGGCTATAATGTATTTTTTATATGAAACTGTAATTTTGAAGTATTAATTGTATTATACTATTGTAATATAGAAAGTTCTTATTTACTTTACTATCACTTTTTATTACCTAACCTATATAAATACTGCCTATATACTGCTATCAAATGATCATAATGGATAATTGCTTTATTTAGCTAAATCATATTTACATTTAAAACGAATATTACATTCTTCAATTATCTTTCTCTCACACGCAGCCGCGACCCATTTCCGGAGAACATTTATTTATAGCGAGATTCATACATCACACCCGTCAGTGAGGCTCTACCATATTTTCTATCTTGTTTCATAATAACATGAGATTGCATTTCAAGATTGGATCACCTGTAGTGGTTATACTTTTATAGTCTGCTTGTATGTATCACTTGTTCTTCTCCTTTATTTTTATTGCATTTTCAGCGTTACAAAATAGTTCTTATTATATTCTCAGTGAAATAGTCTGTGTCGTAATACGATTTAAATAGCAGTAAATGTATATTGGAAAAAAGCACCTATTCAGAGACAAGATGCTTACCGCTAATGTAAGCGATTTTCTGAACTGTCAAAATGTATGGAATTGACATAAGCGCATCCTATACATGCTAAGAATAACGTTTTTGCTGTACAATCTAGGGCATTGTACCTTGATTGGTTTCTTTAAATCTGAGCACTAAAATTTACAGTATGATTTTTTTAACCCTCAAAGAACGTTAATTTGTACCCGATAAAATTGTGGGCAATGAAATTTTGAAATAAAGGCTTAGCACGAAACCTGTTGATTTAAATTGGATTTTATCTGGTTACATAAGGTTATTTCTTTTTTTCCCCTGCTCTAACAATAAGATGAGTAACTGTTTTGTTTATTAAAAGGCAGTTTTTAAAAAACTTTTTCCGTTTCTGAATTATAAATTGTCTTCGAACAAAAAAAGAGTTGTATTCTTTTGCAAAAACGATCTATTGGGCGGGAAAAAGTCCATTAATGTCTGTTATTCAGAAAAAGTATCGATCATGTTGCGGGCTTAATAAAATTACATAATAATTGACATGATTGATGTAACGACCCTTTGTGGACGCCCAGCTTATTATGTAATAGTTCGAAGATCGATAAAAGGGAAACGTTTGCTTATAATTTTTACGTATTTTATAGAGACCAGAATAATTAATAATACATTATTTAGTTTGTTTTGTTTAGCCGTTATGCTAAATTTAAAATCAAATATCTTAATAAATTTGAACTCCAATATGTATGATATGTCATTGTATAGAACTTAGCACTTAATAAAACTAAATATTTAAATAAATATTATGTTCATCTGCGTGTACTTCGTTACTCTGGTTTCTGATTATCTTACACTCCGATATTTCTAAAGAAAACCACGTTTTACAGACGTTTATTCGCATGAAGTATTTTCTAAATAAACTTATTCGTTAATTAAGTAAAAGTCTGAAAGTTGGGTTTCAATTATAGACAAAGGTTATTTATAATTAGGTTTATTTTTGCTTTAATAGCATTACTAATGTTTTAAAATATATAGAAAAGTCTGTTCATACTCTACAGAAATTTGAATCTTATTAGTATATCCATTTTGTTACGTATTAATCCTGTATTTAAATAAATTATCCAAACCTTGTTATCTTCTTTTAAATATGTGTAACCAAAACTGCTTTACGCTACTGAATAAAATTGTCTTCAATAAAATAAACACGCTGTTTATTCCAGTCGCTGCAAAGCTCAAATTAATTATTTATTCATAATCATAAACTTCGTCGCAAATCCACATGTTTTTCACGAAACATCTAACAATTCGACACCGCACTGAGTCATGTCTCTCGAATGCTTAATATTCTGTCGACGTGGGCCCTTTCTAGTGAACGGGCGTGCATTTTCGAAACTAGCAGATCTAGAACTTTCGACCAATTTGTTGCTAGCATTTTGTGCATTTGTTTCTAGTTTTTACGTTGATCATCTAACCACTAAACTAGTCTTTCTGGATGAGCCTTTCGAAAGTAAGTACGATCAAGGACTTAAATTGATGAACCACTAGAAAACCTTCTCGCATAAAATGAACTATTAATTCCTATGTAATTTCTATCTCGTCACTTGACGCTGTCATTATGGCAAGGTGCAATTGATCTTTTTTTGGCAAGAAGCAGGAAAACAAGCACCTATGCTTTCATCTGATAGTAAGTGGGATCTGAGAATCATAGACATTTGCATTCACAAGACTACAACCCTGAATCCACAAATGCGTTGCCAACTATGAGAATTACGTGGTCATTACAAAATAGGCTAGGATGAGTCACCATAATGGATGCTTAAGTCTTAATTAAATTTCGGTATTCCGCCGTTTGGCAGAAAATTGTTTGGCCGAATGTATCGATACCCAACCGTTTCATTTGCCAACTCGCTTTATAACGCGGTAAACGCAACCATATTAACCAACCAAACGTAAACAGAAATAAAAACACATTGATCCATACATGTCTAGCTGAGATTCCACCTTTTTAATTTTGTTATGTGTCAATACAAAATAGCGCCAACTTGTGAGCTAATTCTCAATTTTTATCGATTATTTTGATTTTCCATGGGAATGAGGTGTTTTTTCGAGATAAAAACTATCCTATGTCCTATTTTAGGACCAAACCCGTTCCGTTTAGTGCTTGAAGCGTAATTGAGTAACAAACATCCAAACATCCACACTTTCTCATTTATAACATCAGTATATAACTGCGTTTAAGATATCTAATTAATTCTTCTTTGAATAAATTACAAACACTAAAGTTATTTTGATCAAACACGGTTCCCGAGTTATAAGCTGTTTTCTTGTTTTGTATGTGCACAAGTGCTTTATGAGTTTTATGACAAAGGTTTTAATTAAATATTGTCCTGCTGCGTATAATGAAATGCATTGCTAACTCAAAAACATACAACACATATTTTTAAATTCAGTTGTTTGTTGATTTCTCTGACTCCATTTTTAAAAGAGATTTTATTTATGCTGGGCAAACTCAATACAAAGGCGTCAAATGATTTCATAGAATTCTAAAACCAACTAAACAAAGTAACAAATACAATATCTAGGATATAACAGAACAGGCATTTGTATTTCGCCTTGAAATAACACTGGGCAAAATTCGCTGATACACCGTGCCGGGCAAAGTAGAGTTAATAACGTGGAGAGAAACGTTTCCCGGGCATTACGGGATTAGGGAGGGGCGGGACTGGATGTTGGATGTTGGATGCAAAACAGTCTTCAATTATCGAGTGACTATTTAAGAATCACTCATATATTACTTTGCCAAAGCGATATAATATTGTAGAATATGAGAAAGCCTAGCAATTTGAGAAGGTAATAATAATTACAGCACAGCAAAGTAAGAACAAAACAATTACTATAATTGAGTAGGATGTTTCACATTCGTTTGAAAAAAAAAGACATGTTTTTTCCTGACTTAACTTATACATTAGTTCTTTTATTATAATGTATAAATTAAAAGTGTTTAATTTCAAAGTGATAGGAATTATGCCAAAAAATAATTATATTAACCATCATCACTATTTTTTCCGCCTTTAGCAGCTTCCATGAATTGAATAATCATAAAAAAAAATTGAACAAGTTGTCAAGGTTTTTTTATTTTTATTACTCGTCTTTCAGATAAATAGGGCTAAGAATTTAAGCAGTAAAAAACGGTCTTTGATATTCGTACAATTTCATTTCAATTACTTATTTCTCTAAGTTCAAAGAGAAGTAAAGATTTGATTTAAAAAACTTTGAATAATTCAGAAATATTAATTAAGAGCAGACTAAGAATTATCAGAGCATAGCTTTGTACAAAACCACATAGAACATTAAACTAATTAAAAAGTTTAACGTTATATGTGGCAGTCCCTTCGACAAAAAACACACAGTCACACAAACTGCCCACCAATCTACAAAGCCAAAGTATTTTTATGGACATGGATTTAATCAGCCAATCTTGATAAAATTAGAGTTTACTGAATGCTTTGCAATCTCTATTTGAAGTTAGCTTTTGATCACAAAGGCAGAAATGTATATAACGCTAGCAAATTGAATTCAGTCGTGCACCTCATGTCTTTTGTGACATATTTTTTTTGTAACTAATTAATTATTTTGCTAATGTGTCCTTTTTTCTCAGTGAAAGAGCAACGAACTGTTTGTCTAGAAAATAAGGGTGTGTTAAGTTAAAAACAATCGACAGAAAACAAGTTTTATGCTGATGAAGAGTTTTTTAGGGCAAGGAATAACGAAACAGGCCGAGATTCTAGACGGTAAAAGCCATATCGCCTGACGTCTTATAGTACTTTCAACGTTTTGATAGCTCTTATTTACTAGACAGTAATGGCGGCTGACGTCAAAACAATACCGTAACAGGTCAAAGACGATATGGTTTTTAACGCCGGGAATAGAGGCCCTGATGGTTAGTGGAATCTGTGACCTATAGACAAGAGTATTTAGACTGTCAAAATCTTCAAAGTTGCTATTTAAGTTGTTTTTGTCGATTTTAGCATATACCTTAGGTATCTGTATTGTGTGTGTGTCGCCTGTTGTGAACGATGCTTTTGTCTAGCTGTCCTGAGTTCGATTCCCGGTATGGGCAAATATTTATATGATGAGCGCGTATCTATTGTAAGTCTGGGGTATTTTCTATGTATTTAATTGTTTCATTATACAGGGTGACAGGTAACTTGGCCTATTGCTTAAAAGGGGTTATACTAAAGCTGATGTGCAATAATTTTGTAACATAGTTTTAGGCAAAAAAAAATTGTTTTTTAAATATATACATAGCTAAATAACTCGAAAACCAGTAAAATTAACTAGGACAAAATTATTGCAAGTTAGCACGAGTATAACCTCTTTCAAAGAATAGCTCGAGTTACCTATCACTCTGTATTAGCATTTTTGTTTTCTAGTACCCATAGTACAAGCCTAGAGCTTAGTTTGTTACTAGGTCAATTTGCGTGAGATTATCCCCCGATACTAATTGATTTTTTTTGTCCAATAAATGGATGCACATAATCAACATAGATGTTTCTGTTCCCATCCCTACTCAAGACCGGGATTACTCAGGGGATGTCTGATTCCGGAAAACTTGACCTTCGCGTTTTCAATGATAGCATCCTCTTGTGATCACACCTGTTTTATGGTTCTTATACAGCTTTGTTAAAGATGTGTATGTAATTACTTTACTAGCTTTAGTACTTGCAAGTAGATATATAAGTAGGCATGTTCTGCTATACCATTGCTGTGCCATTACGGGGTTTACATTAATGCTAGACCTAGCTACTTTAAGAGTTTATGAACCTATAACGTATAATGCAATAAAAAAAATCAATTTGAATTTAAGTTGCCCACTTTAAATGTTGCCAGTTAATTTGAAACCACACATGTATGTTAACCGGCCTGCCGTTTGGCTGAAATATGTTTGCCAAATGTATCGTTTCTGAACCGTTTCATTTGTCTATTCATTTTTGCTTCCTAATGTGTAAATATTTCAGGATTTATTTCAGTACCATCGTGTAGATCCCTATAGGTTAGATGAGACTGTTTGTCTGTCTGTTTCAGAGCTAAACCGCTGAGCCGATTTTCACATACCAGTGTGGACAAGCAGCCTTAAGGAGGTAAAATTCCCCGTGCGGAAAAAAATAATCTAACACGTACAATAAAAAGAAATACCATTTAGAGTAAAGCACAATGCGTTTATATCATTAAAGATGGCGGCATAGCCTTGCATCCTACTCTCGTTGATATTCTAGAAGCGTCCCCCGATAATAGCTATGGATACCGACGTCGAGACGCCATTTGCATAATATGAAAATATGAAGGCGTTTAGAGAAATATTTTATTGCGTTCTTGACCTGATAGTCGTCATAATTTGCAGTTATCAAGAGTCAACAGTGGTCCTGGAAACGATCCGTAACGTTGACGTAAACGATTTTCGAAAACTGTCAAAATGTATGGAACTGACATATAAGCGCTTGATTGACAGTCCGGCAGCTTACGCTAATCCTATATATACATTTTTGATAACGATAACATTCTCACAATGTATCTTGTCTAGGGCCACAGTGCGGCGCCAGAGCCATAGTTTGAGTATAGCAATGTATATACCAAAAACTCTTTTCTTCTAGCAATATTTCCATTTGCATAATTGACCAGTCTTTATTTTTTACAGAAGCCTATTTTGCCGAAGAATTTTTTATTGTAGAAATAATTCCAGTATCATAATTTCCCGATCTGTATTTATAATGAATAGTTACACACAGGAAGGTCACAAAGTCGACGGAGTTCCGCTGGTACGGAGCTCCTGATTCTGGGTGGTTTTACCCTCCGGGCCTATTGCAGAACTAACATAACCTAAACCTACTTACCTATTTCGGACTATACACCCAATCATGATAGATCTACTCAATTTATTTTTAATTTATACCTGGGTTTACTTTTAGTACCAAAAACATAAACGCATGATTTTTTATATATTTCTGTGTATTTAAAGATCAAACCATTATTAAAAAATCAAACGATGTCATTAAAAAAAACATTCATTCATACCTTCACACCCCTAATTCCAGAGCTACAGAATTAGCAACAACGCTTAATTCTGATAATTCTGTATTCACATTTTGCACAACTAAACTAATATTTTTACCAGTGTATTAGTGACAGGTCGCAAGACCACTGCCTTTTTTCCCTTAGTCGCCTCTTACGACATCAACGGAAAGACAGAGTGGCACAACCACAACACACTCAACGCACGGGAAAAATAATAATCAGTACACTACAAATATAAAAAAAACGACGTATAGTTTTTGAACAGGCCTCTTAATTAGCGGCCAGGGCGAGTAGACTGATAAATTAGACGTTAGACGGGCAAAGGATTAAGGTTTATTGTATAAAGCCTAAATACGACCACTAAAACCCTAAAACCCATTTATATAAGTTAAAACAACAAGGTGAAACTTTAAAACAACAAAAGCCCGGCTAAATGAACAGATTTCAAATAACCTTACAAAAACAGATTTACACACAAAGGGTGATTCAAAATAGGGACACAAAAGCTACCAAAATGTAAACAGTAAAATTTGTGTCCTGTATCAAAACTAAATCTATCCCTATAAGATCACAAAGGGAGATTACAATAATAACTTCCGAACTATATCGCTCGGAAATCCTTTTCCTTTGGATTTGCGTATTCTCAGCAAATACGGGTAAATAGGCTATCCCTTATTAGGGTTTTATTCAGGTTCTGAATGTACAGGATGATTCCCTTCATGTGGTATTGGAAAGGAAATGCCTTAAATATTGAAAATAAATGATTTTGCCTAGATATTTTTTTTATTCTAGGTACGTACGCATATTGAATTTTTGTATTCTAATTTCGGCGTGTTCTAAAACATACTATTTTCTCAAAGGCCGGCAGCGAAGTTGCGATTTCTCTGGTGTTGCTGGTGTTAATCAGCAATGATCACTTATCATTTATTCAGGTGACTCGCTTGCTCATCTGCCTCCCATACAACTAAAGTGACATCATCATCATCATCATCATCATGTCAGCCGAAAGACGTCCACTGCTGGACATAGGCCTCCCCAAGGCTTTCCACTTAGACCGGTCTTGTGCTTTTCGCATCCACCGCGGTCCCGCGATCCTGACGAGGTCGTCACTCCATCTTGTTGGGGGCCTACCTACAGCTCGTCTTCCGGTCCGCGGACGCCTCTCCAGAACCTTCTGACACCATCAGTCCTGCGAGCCATGTGCCCCGCCCACTGTCACTTCAGTTTAGCTATTCTTAGGGCCAAAGTGACATAACCCTAAGACATTGCTAGACTTAAGTGGCAGTGATCGGGCCATACAACTCGGACAGCAAAATTACAGATGGGGTCAAGGTATTTGAGTGGCGTCCGCGTACCTACAGATGCAGCCTGGTTAGATCTCCAACAAGGTGGACTAATGACGAAGCTAAGGTTGCGGGAAAGCGATAGAAGCAAGCAGTGCAGGACGAGACCTTTTGGCAAACCGAAAGACTATGTCCAGCAGTGGACGTCTTTCAGCGGGAATGATAAAACTAAATCATAGATCAAAATAACTCATAAAGTCACCATCGTCATAAATTACTAATATGAATCAGAATAAAATAAAGTCATTTTTTTAAATGATCCTCCATTTAAAAAAATCTAAACTTGACTTACCATCATGTGTCGTAACTGACGCCCTGTATCTTTTACGGATTGTGCGGGTAGGCCGTATGAAAACACTCTTGTAAGGCTCAGTGAATTTCAGGCAACGCAGGTACTTGGTAACAATCTTTCCATTTTTTATTCAGTCCCTTTGATAAGGTATTCACGGACTGCTGGATTTCATTTTGTATTATACACAATAGGTGCGTCCAAGCGGTTTTTACTGTATTCAAGAAGTATTTTCTTGGGAAAAGTAAATAGTGTAAAATGTTTTTGAATTTGTATTAGTTTTTATAGTTTAATTATGTCTAAAAACATCTCGCTGCACTTTTCAAAAGCCCTTTTATGGCTTAATACCGGTGTCAAATATACGTTTCGCTTATTACTATTGTACTGCGTTTTATAATTTAAACGTTATTAAGAATTTTATAATTCACGTGTAAAACTTAAAATAGTTATAATTTTTTATTTAAATATTTTTTTCTAGTTATAAATAACAAAGCAATTATATGTAGTGAATAACACAAACCTATAAACAGTTTCGAATAAAATCCATAAACAAAATGATTATGATGAATATTCATCGCATTCAATGACAAGGGTCTATATTAGCTCATTAATTAAAGACAATAACCATGAACTAAGTACCTAGTAGGTATGCATGAAGCACCTAGAATAGACAACTTATCTTTTTGTTAAATTTTGTGCTTGTTAAATTTTCTACTGTTAAAATCGTTTTAAATTGAATTTTCCAACGCCAAAAGTCATATATTAAATTACAAATTAATTCCAAAGAAAACCAAGAAAAATGTCTTAAATATTCACGTCCCCACTTTGCCGTTAAGGCGCAGCAACACCGCGATAAAAGGCAGTTAGTGTCAAATAAACCAGAGCGAAACCTATTCGGGTTACTGGAAATGTTGCCACAGTATAAACAGTAGTTCGTCTTCAAACAAAAGTATGTCACGCGGCTTGCATGTGTGCGTGCCTCGACCGTACGCGCCGCGAGCCACCACAAGCAAACTCAACAGGACGTACCAAGCTAGTTTAGTCAGGACCATATCGTCACCGCGATTGATGGTGCCAATATTAAGAATCGGGCGACACGCATCGTTGCGACCCTATTGCTTGAGCGGTATGTCTATATCTATAAGTCGGCAACGAACTACTTTTCTGTTTTGACTACGACGCAGAGAAAAAACAATTGGCAAATGCAAAAAAAACTGGTATTCTCATTGCGTAAAACTATTTTGAAATGATAATTTAATAAATAGAACTGCGTGAATTCCATTTCCATATACAAAATATTCATGTATAATAAAAAGTTTTCCGGCGGAGTTTCGTCGAGTGTGCACTCTCGGAATCATATTGTTCGAGGATAAATTGGTTTCGGAATAAAAATACAGACGCTTTTACGCATAATCAAATCGGATTTTTATTTTATTGTTGAGTATAACATCAAAACATAACGCACATCACGTAAGTTACGTATGGGATAACTTGTTACATATTTATGATCATTTTACAGTTCAAAGAACTTCTTATCAGAGAAAAGAGAAAACTACGGAGTAAAGATTGGGAATGCCCTGTATAAATGATTAAATATGAAAAACACTTCATGTCTTCCCGTGGAAGTCGTAAGAGGCGACTAAGGGAATAATAGCTTTTAGTATTGCTAGGCGATGTGGTTGATGATGATGATGATGAGTGGGGACGCCGCCGAGGCAGGCGGGCGGTCGAGTGGCTCTCCATTCATTCCGCCCAGTTCCCCTTGATCCAGCCTCAGGTTACTGGCTCTGTGGCGCTCCCATCCAGCACTGATCCCATCTTCTTGTTTTCCTACAGAACATTAGTGCGTCCTGAAGGTTAATGCTTTTAAGTGTCTACCGATAGCACGTCCTCCCCGAATGTGCGATGTCTCAGTGACGAGTACATTACACACTCGGCCAGAACGTGCTGACTAGTCTCCTCTTTGCCGCAGTGTGGGCATCGAGGATCCTGTTTGACTCCTATAACCGTCAGATATCTGTTGTTACCTACTTTACTTACATACCGTTGATTTAATCATAAAGATAAGCAGTTTTAGTCATAGGCGATGGGCTTACAACCAGGACCTGTCAGTAATATACACATGGTAAATATCTAAGCCGTTTGTGAAAAATGTAGTAACAGATTTAACAAGATTTTAAAGTTGTTGGTAATTCTGTAGCTCTGCCTACTCCACTCTGGGAATGAAGGCGTGACGGTCACCAACAACTTTAAAAACTTGTTGTTAATTCTGTAATAGGTGGTGGTAAGGAATCTGCAGTAGTGATTACAATTTACGCCATCTTTTTCGTGAAATGTCGCAACCAAATCAGTGGTAGTACGAACTTGTGCGAGATCCATCCAACCGCTACCACCATAACCTTCCGCCGGGTTGCGATCACATTATTGTGTTCCGGTGTGGGAATAAGACAACCGATGAAATGACTAGCATAAAAGCATTCCCAATTAATTTTTAGGGTTGGCAACGCATTTGTGTTCAAACGAGTAGAATGCAGTTTTTAGATTGTAGTTTTGCAAATGCTAATGTTTATGAGTCATAGATCTCACTTATCGTTTGGTGGTCTGTGTGTTCGTTCGACTAAAATGACATAAAAAAAACGTTTGACGTCTATTTCACTGGAGTGAAGCTCTGTCATAAATTGAGAACATTATACCTATGAGTATATAGACAAAGACCTATAAAGACAAGTTTTTTGCGATACTTTTTTGATTAGGGATGTATGAGAGAGATCGCTATGAAGCGATAACATCGCCTTTTGTATACCATATTAAATTAAATTGTTTGTGAGTATTGTATATCTGTATTCATAGGAAAATAAATACATGAAGTTGAACCCATTATAGAGTAATGGCACCAGTGTTGGACACTTTAAACTGACAGGTACATAATGGACACTTTAATCCTAATTCCAAGATCATACGGTCCTAAATTGATTGTTGCAAAACAAATAAATAACTCTAATATTCTGTGAAATAAGTATTCACTGTCCATCATTGGTCCTTGTCAATGCCATAGCCTAGCGGTGCCGAATGTCGTTTGTTGTAAGGTTAAATAATGAAACAATTCAGCCTTCAATGGGTTAAATTACATTGTTAACAGTAACACCGTTCCAAATTAATTTCAAACCATGACTCCGCTTTTTAATATTTGCTCTTCACAAATCCACTCTGAATGTTAGCGTAAAATTTAATTTCTTGCGCTGTTTTGGCCGGTTTCCTAACAAATTCGTGTTAAATGGGGCCTAGAAGAGCAATATACATTTGCACGCTGCACCAGTTATGTTCAATTTAACATTATGACGACATTTTGTACCAAATGACTCGTCTAATACTGTTGAAACGTCTGTGAATTAGTTAGAATGTACTTTGATACTGTTGGTTTAGCAAAAACGCTTGAACTTTACGATTATATATATATGGGTATATTTAAAGATACCTACACTAGCTCAGTGAAGTGTATGCCGATTTAGAACTTACGATAAGAGACCGTCGGTGGTCTAGTGGCTTACCGTCATACTCAGAGAAATAGAGACATTTAGGGTGGTGGAGCATTTCAACTTGAGACATTTTGTTAGTAGGTAACTGACTAGTAACATTTGAACCGCAGTTACTGACAAACATGCGAATACGAAATACGAAATTAGTTAATATTTCGATGTTTTCATTGATATCCTCATAAGTTCAAGTAGTTTAACCTCGATTCACAAAAGGCGGGCGAAACTTACCTTTTAAAGTTTGTAGGTAATCCGTTTTTGCTTTGTTTGATAAACCTATAAAATTACGTGTATGTTTCTAAAAGTACATTTCAATTTAACTGAATGGGTACTGACTGTGGGCAAGTACGAGAAAATGACATTAATTATATTTCCATTCGCCCGAACCTGCGCGCAACACAAAGCATTCAAAACTTTGTTTTTTATGAGTTTACATTTTCCCTTTATTTGTGAACTCTTTAATTTAGTAACTGATGGATAACTGTCATTGGCCTTATTTTATGTAACTATTAATATGTAATAAGTATAGTTAAGGCGGTTGTTGTTCTGTATACCTATAAATAATAATTAAATCAAAGCACCAGTGTTGGACACTTTTAGCTGACAAGCACCAGTAATGTACACATAACTCTTAATTCAAATCTCATGCGGTCGTAAATTGATTGTTGTAAAACAAATGAATAACCCTTATCTTCTGTAAAATAAAAAACAAGTGTCCATCATTGGTCCTAGTTCCGTCACCCTAACTCGTTCTTTTTTCAAAATCGTGTATAAAAAATCGTAAGGACCTAAGGCTGCTACACACTATTGGAACGCCACGAGAACCGACTAAACGCGATACATGTTGAATCGATTCAAATCGTATTATTTTCTATGGCTAGAACCACACTATGAAGATTTGACGTGATGGTATTTTAGATGGTACCTACATCGGCTGTCGAAACGTTGCATTTCAACTAAGTCTGAGTGCGGCCGTTAAAGTAACAACTCATGATCGAAAGGAACCGACTTCTTTCCCCAACCTAAATACTTTTCTACCTTAAATACTTAATGCTCTTGCAATAAAGGAAAACATCGTGCATGATAAAACCTGCACAATCGAACTAATAAATATATAAGAGGGGTTATGACTCGCTATTTCACTCTCAATCTTGACTTCATAATTGATCTTATCAGTCATATTCTAGCACAGAGACTGAACTAAAAACAACTTATCCAACTACCTACAGCTCAACATGTTCTTTTCAACTGGCAAATTCCTTTGACATGCTAAAACCATTCCAATTCGAACTGTTCTGATTTCGCCGCGTGAATAAAATCCCTTTGAGAGTTCTTTTTCTTTTAATTACCGCTGAAAGGCTGCAGTCAAAGGGCAATTGAAAACAAGGCTCGACACGTCATGGGTTGTTGCTTTTGCACTAACTTCATGTCCAGTTTGTCAAAGCATTTTTTACTGGGTTTTTGCAAGATTTATTTAATTTTGTATTGCCATTATTTACGTATGTGGAGTAATGGGGGCTTGACACAGGTGACTCTCGCCGTGCAACTAGTCACTAGTCACATCGATTGTAAATAATCGAATAGCCGCCAAATTAACGTAGGTCGATAAAAATCGCATGTGATTTGGTTCATATTTCAGCAAGCTATAGCCTGCCACTGAGTTTTTACACGGACGATTTTAGTAACCAGCCTCATGCGCTTCGTCTCCGCGCGCCCAATCTGCGACTAAGCTGAATCTGCTGTTCTGAGGCTTTGCGACTTTAGTCACTTGCTATCCGAATTGCTATTAAGAAAGTCGATTTTCGCCGTGCGGCCGAACCGTGACGACGCTTTGACGACGCGTTGGCCTAGTTGGTAACCCTGCCTTCGGAGCTAGCGGTCCTGGGAGAGTGAATATATTTATATTAACATTTTTACCGTGTTGACAACCCTACCGATCAAGCGTGCACTCGTAGGTGGGTGAATATTCGGACGTTTCAACTGCCATGAATGTTCTGTTCAATAGGTACCATCAACTTTTTAAATGTCAAAATCAGTGACCTCTGGGTTCGTTGATTTTGACATAAAAAGTTGCTGGTAGTTATCATTATTAACCGTTACCTGACAGTTATCGGTCACCGGTACTTTGTGAACAGATGCAACCACATCGATAACCGATACTTTAATGACATGCAATACTTTAATGTTAACATTAAAATACTACATACAAGTTTCTTAATATAGGCCAATTGCTTATCGTTTCTAAACATATTGCATGAAAGTTATGATATGGATGTAGATAAACACTGTTATACTTCTAAATCTGATATTACGAGTATCTTGCTATTGTCTGCAACCTTGACTTGTACCAAAAAAACAATCCCAATCTACGTCAGCATCCAATCTGACTAAAACGTATAAAAACCCTTTCCCGGCTCCACTTGTAAATGTACTCTCGTCGCATAAAGTTTTATGTGTTTATGCTTACATCGCTTTATGGTCGTCGGCGACAGGGCGTCGACTATTGCCTTTTGATTTGTTGGCTGCCGGGTTACTTGGACGATGAGAACAATGTTTATACTTATAAGACTTCTTCAAACTCTCGTTGTTATTCATCACTCAAAAGGTGACATAATACAATGTTCAAAAAACAAAGAACGGACTCCTTATTAGATATAGAAACATTTATTCGACGAACGCAGAAAAATAAAAAATAAAAGTATATAACAAAGAAAAACATCATGAACAAAGGATGGCAACACAGAAATCGAAACATAGACATTTTTTTTTTTTTTTATGACAGGGAAGGCAAACGAGCACACAGGCCACCTGATGGTCTGCCGTCCAACGGCAGAACGCTGCAAGTCAAAAACCCTAGTTTTGAGAAAAACGCGTTTAAAGGATTTTATGTTTCACGCTAGAAATCACCTATTATTTATTAGTTCCAAGTATTGGTTGTTTTTGTAATTTGTGTGTATTTATTCCTTCTATGTAGCCGAATAGTCAAATAATTATTAATGAATATCATTAATATAATATATGCGATAAAGTGTTTTGCCACAAGAGCTATTGTAAAACCAACGCATCAAGGGCTGGGCAAAACGCTCCAAGTTGTAAATTAAAGCGTTATGCCGTGTTTATGAACTACTTATGTTGTTTTGGCCTTTTCTCATCTTGCTTTTCTCTTTTTAAACGACAATACAAAAGATTACAACTATACTTGCAGTGTTTTAGTTAATTTAAAAATTATTATATTATACGTTATGTCATATTATACCGTCGTCCCACTACTTCGTGCGCGTAAAATTTACTTTAATCCAAGTTATAAACTAACTCCATTCCAAATTTCATCAAATCCCGTTCAGTAGTTCTTGCGTTAAATATTCACAAACACACATACACACATACATTCATCCTCATAATCTATTGCATATATAATACAAACTTCTGTCCACGTTTTCGTCTGCGTAAAATTAAGTTCCCAAAGGGGAGGTATTATAAAAGGTAGTCTATGATGTGTTAAGACAAACGTACATACACCCTCTCAAAAAAATAAAGTACCTACTAAAGATACATAATCACTCAATTTCGCCGTCGTCCTTTTCGACCCTGTATATACCTACTAAAACATAAACCAATTGTTACCTACCTTTTTGTGTGAATCCGTTACCTGCTGGATTAAACGTAAACTTCTTGGGTTTCTTGCCATTATAAACACTCACTGTCATTTGTCACTATATTATTAATAAAAAATCAATCCCATATTTATTATGATTATGATCCACGAAACGCCCGCAAACGTTACCGTTTATCGAACGACTAGAAAACAAATAACAACAAGGTGTGTAATGTTTCTAATTTGATTTTTAGGAAACGAAACTGGATTAAATATGCTATCTATCACATTCTGAAAGCTTTTAAAGTCAATCTAACTGTCTCTTTTTCACTCTGTTGCCGCGTTTTGAATTGACGGTGATGCAGCACATAGATTAAGCAAAACGCTGCAAGTGGAGACGACGCGTTCATACCTTGTCCGTTCCTCGTTCCGAGGTAGTGGCTATTTAGTACTTGCAGTGTTGTGTTATGATCAGTCGGCATTAACGGGTTTGATATAAAACATCGCAATTGCAGTCATAGTGTTTTGGTTAGTTTTATGCAGAGTTGCCGCGTTTTGACATATTTCTACAGCCTAAACTAGAACATATATTTAAAAGTTCTCTTGTAGGTATGATAGAAGCACTCATGAGGAATCGTTTGATGCAAGTTAACACAAAACGCTGTAAGTCGAGTTGCAGCGTTCTGCCGTTGGACGGCAGCGGTAAGTGGAAACTGTGACCCATAAATATTCGCATTCACAAGACTACAAGACTAAGACTGCAAATGCGTTGCCAACCCTGAGGACTAAGATGGAATGCCTCTATGCTAGTCATTACACCGGCTGTCTTATCCCCAAACCGGAACATAACAGTGCGAACACTGCTGTTTGGCGGTAGGTTAATGGATAAGATGGTGGTAGCGATCCGGACGGACTCTGCACAGAGTCCTACCACCCGCAAATAAAGAAGGAATTAAAAAAAACACAAAAAATGTAGGATAATGTTGCCATGGGTGATTCTGGGTCGTTGAAATTGACACCACTCAGCACTATGTCACGGCATAGACCGCGACTTATTAGGAGTTCCGTTTGATTTTCCATGGATCATGACCAGAACTCTGAATATACGGGGCAAAATTGAATGACAGCAAGGGATCGCCTCTATCAATCAACTCAGTTATCAATGCTTTTCTCATATACTAGGGATAGTAGTTGCCCCTTCTACTTCCACAGAAGTTGAAGTCTTTTAGCCATCTGAAGTGGATTCATTAGTCGAAACGGAGAAGTTAAACGCCCGAAAATTTGGAACAAATTCTGACCGTTTATTTTAACAATAGTAAAGGACCATGGGCAGAAATGTCCCCCCACACCAACAGAAATGAAACATGTCTCATTTAATAGATCTCAGCAACATTATGTATTTTTACTATGGAGACGATCACCAGATGTATGGGGTTTTCTTGGAAAACCATAATCGTATCGTATGGAATTTGTTTGAAAATGAACACATATATGGATGATTTGCCTTATTTGGCCCTTGTTTTCATTAAAAAAATCCCATTGATTTTGCTACTAAAATAAGTAATTTGTCTTTTTTTGGATCCTTATAAACATATAGACATGCATCCCGTTACTGTTGGTGGGGGGGGGGGCAGTGCCCATACAAATTTGCCCATTGTCCTTTGTCAATTTCTGAACAAGATTCAGGAATCCTTTTAAAATGAAGAATGAGATTTACTTTGACTTAACTTATTAGAATAATGCCGTCCATAAATTGGGTGTCCCCTTGTTTTACAGACAGAAAAATTACAGAATTTTGTTTCACAGAAAATGTTTCATATACTATTTGGTCCTTGTATTTTTGCTTCGAATATTATTATTTTTTAAACTATTTACTTGAAAGAAACATATTCCACAGAAAATCAATTCAATGAATTTTATAATTTTATTTTTTCATTACACAAACTTATCAAACAAAATATTTGTTTTTGAGCGAATATTGTTTGGTCAGTGTATTTTTTCATAATAAATACTTTATTATGATATAAATATGAGTGAGCGAGAGAGCGAAGCGAGCGACCAAGACCTCTCTGGGCAGAACCGACTTGAATAGGTTAGGTTAGAAGGCTATGGCGGGAGCGAAGCGAAGCAAGCTCCCGCCATAGTCTTCGAGGTTATTTTTTTATATTTTAAATAAATAATATTAGAACAAAGAATATTTAATTTGCTATTCTATGATATGAAAAAAGAAACATTGATTTTTATTGGAAATAAAAAACGATGATTTAAATGTCTTCAAAGTAATTATTCTACATATTGATTATTCTATGAAATGATAATACGAGAAAAAAATTATATGAAATGAAATTCTAAACAAATTCAGTCTGTAAAATAACGTACAACCCCATAAATTGATTAGATATTTATTTGTCATAACTCTTATAGATCGATGTTTTCATTACTGCTAAAGCTATAAATAAGAAACTGGGCTTGTATATTAGCTGTATTATTGTTTGTAAATAACCAGAATTATGTTGCTATCTAAATTTTATTTTATTTTTACAGACATAACTTGGACCGATCACTGGTGTATGGGAAAAGAATCGATAATCGAGTTTTTCGATATAGGCGATCCCTAGTGATCATTTAATTTTGCCGCGTATATTCCGTGGTCTGATCATGATCGTATATTGAAATAATTATACTCTAGGTTAAGTATGGGTTATTCATTGGCGAAGATGTCGAGTAATATACACACAAAAACATATACAAATCGATATCTCCTTTTACGACACGTTACGACGAAAAATTGTTGGGAGAGACCCTGCCTAAGAAGCTAGCGGTTCTAGGTTCAAATCCCGGTAAGGGTAGATACTCCTATTTGGGTAAAGAAAGATAGAATAGGCGCGAGTATTTGGGCGTTTCTTTAAAAGTTTGTACCTAGTTCAGGAGAAAAATTAAGAAACGTTAACTTTTCTACTGAGTTACGACAATTAGTTGAACTTTTATAAAGACAAATGGTGGTATCTCACACAAAACTCCTGTAGCAAGTGCAAGCATATTAGTAACGGGTGAGGATTGAATCTACTTCATTTATTGAATTTGAGATACTGCTTATTGGCTTTTAAACTAGGTACAAACTTTTAAGGTAATGCCCATTTGCTCCAGATTATTTGATGTTTTCTATCGAAATAATAGCTAAAAAATAATAACTCTGCTTACGTAACATTGTATTTTAAAAGAAAGGAACAACGTAAATGTTTTTTTTTTATTTATTTAAAATTTTATTTAAAAAAATACCCACTTCATTGACTACGGCAGTTTCATGTATGTTTTTAATTTGATTAAGATGATTAATTTTACGTTGTTCCTTACTTTTAAAATACAAAGTTACTTAAGCAGAGTTATTATTTTTTAGCTATTCTTTCGATTGGCATCATAAAAGTAGGAAATTTTTTTTTTGACTTTTAAGTCGGTTCGATTCCCAGACGAAGCAATTAATTTTTAGAAAATCTATGAATGCAGAACTACTAACTTTTAAAAATAACATAAAGTCTTCTTTCAGCAAAATACACTATCTACGATATTTAAGGTACTTCCCCTTCATGTCCCATAAGTTTGGGACGCCCTGTATACTTAAGTATGTATTTTTCTATATGTACCTATAAGTAAGTTTATCGTTATCTAATTTCTATAGTACAAGCCTAGAGCTTAGTGTGGGACTAGATCAATTAGTGTCATCGTCCCCTGATTTTCTGAAGTAGGTTAAAAACATGTTCTTACCGCTGCGCAGTGATTATTCCTGATATTTTGACTAAGATGCAATCGTAATGGATTTAATTAAAATCGACATTAAGACACTACGGTATAATTTTAATTATTTCCCGAATCATGGCACGCTTTTAGAGATACTTAACTCGTTTTTTTTAAATCCGTTTATGAAAACCGAGCAAGAGCATGTCGGTCCATACTTAGAGTAGGGTTCCGACGCCGTTAATAACAAAACAAAAAAACTATCTCGAAAAACAAAACATCTTAAGTACTGTAGTATGTATTTATGAGTACAACGTTGTCTCACCTTCTTAGAGCAAAAAATAAATACCTAATTTTAGTAGGTATAATATAAATGTGTTATTTACCGGAATTAAAATAAACTCGCTTGCCCAAGGTAATGGAAATCAAAATCCAAGATACGAGATAAAAAATGTTTCCAGTTTTCGTATAAAAGACGATTGTTTTCAGAGGGTCAAAGTTCGAAACAATGCTCTCACAAAACTCATTTCTTGGGTAATTTAACATCCTATTGTAAGACTGTAAGACTCCCATTTTTTTTCTTGCAAAATTATCTTTATTTCATTTCTTTTACATTGTTTTCAAGGTTGGTTACCTAAACTGGAATTTTCTGGAACTCGTCATCGACCCACACAGGTAATCACTGGGGGACCTTTGAGGTATTACGCGGTGGTAGGTATCTACGACCATTACAACGCTTGACTAACAGGGTTGTAGATTCATATTTAACTCCACAACAAGTCATAAGTAGTTTATTAGAAACTAACAGTTTAGAGGGGTAATTACACAAAAGATCCCATAGACTCGAAATGTATCTGTAAGGATCCCAGAAATAACATGCGATAAGAACTGACAGTTAAATCTGAGTAAGACGCAGGCACCATAAACCACCATAGCCTTTAAATAAATAAAAAAAGGGACAATCTCACAAAAATTGATACAACCTGAAATCAAGGTTTGTAATATACTTAAAAAACTACAGAACGATAAACATACATACATAAACATCATATGTACATCTCTCAAGCAAATCTTTGCCCACACAGGGAATCAAACCCGAGATCAATAGCTTTGTAGGCATGGTCAATACCAACTAGGCTAAATACGTCATCTTTGGTTATGATTTATAGTTCAACTAATGTGTCAATTTGTCGATGAAGCATTTACTGGCAAACTAAAGTTGGCACGTCACTACATACTGCGATCAAATTTAAAATGTACACGCATTATAATGTTAATGATTGCTACTTGGGTTATGTTTACAGTCGGTCCGGTTTTACCCCACATTTCACCCACCATACCTTCGTAAGTTTTGTGGTCTTAGTCCCTCATTACAGAAGCAACAACCAAACGTATCACAAATTTCCAACTTATCTTAATATGAACTTTATATACTCCATCGAGGGTGTAAATTAACATATATAGAAGGTTAGTTGGTACCTTTGTTCTCCCGACCCTTATATTTCCTTAATAGAATTCCCGGTTCCGTAACGGATATATTCTAGCCTTAGTAATACGCAAGTTCATCAGCTGCCGACCGCCTTAATAGTCAGGCTCCCTTAGGTATTTGGTGAACAAATATTGGTTCAGTTGTACCAATGTTGGGCTCGCTTGCTTCTTACGCATACAATATAATGTGCGAATGAATTGTACACAAACATTTGCCAAACCACGACGCGCTTGAGTAAATATGTATAGTCAGGTACCTATATCTATTTGCTGCTATTACGCTCGTATAACTTTTTCAATAGGGGTTTTCTAACTTTAGGAGACATGTTAAAGTCGTCAGTTTTTTTATACAATTCTTACTACTCACACGACGTCGTGTGATGCCGTGCATCGTGGCACGATACGTCGTAACGTCGAGTTTTTAATTTAGGCGATGAACATCGCAATTTTCCACGACGCAACACCGTATCGTAACGCCACGTCGTAACGTGCAACGATGCGATGCCGTATCGTAGCAATGTATTTTGACCCTAATACAAACTGGAATAGAGGGTAGTATTTAGTTAATAAATAACACTATCACTGCCAGGAATACTTTACGACGTGTCTGCTACAAACAGTTGACCCGACTATCGGGTCGTTGGCACTTGTAACAAAACAAACAAAGTTGATAAAAAAAAAGTAGAAAAAATCACACTCGGTTATATTTAGAAAATCAAATAACAATCCAATAAAGCTTGAACTCTATGGAAACAACGTGACTTTTGGAAAAATCAACAGATGAAAACGTTTGCGTTCCAAACCGACCTAATTGGTTCTCGGATGCATTACACGACCCCAAAGCTGTGTTAGGTTACCTACGTATATTTTTCCAATACACTTTGAATATACATTTGATGGGATATTGACGAATGTATTTGGGTTTGTTTTTAGACAGTTTATTTAATTGTATTTGTGTATATGGTGTTTACTTATAAGTATAGTCTATTGTTATTTAGGTCTAGAATAATTGCTTTATTTACTTTTTGTGCACATCATGTAATCTTGTTTATCCTCGTACAGTTTCCTCGATCATAATACTTTGTAATAGGTTGTATGTGCAGTATTAGTGCATTGTGTATTAAGGGTGGTAAAGACCGAATTACAAACGAGAGTTGAGCTTTATAATTCTTTTACCACCCGTGTAACAATTTCATCACAATTGCGAGGAAATGAAATAAAATCCGGCAAAAGATCATATTTAAAAATTAGCGGCAGGCTACATCATTGACTATGACTTACCACAGATAACGTCAAATGTGTTCAGGAGTCCGATTCTAGTGGCAGTCGAGATCAATATAAGCATGCGAGATATTTTGAAAGTTGTATGAAACTTCATATTGAATGGCACAAGAATTGGGGTCCTGACGTATTATGATAGTTTGAGTCCACATGTTATATTAAAAAAAAGGGTATTACGCACGATACGGCGTAATAGTACAAAAACATTATTTTGGATTTACATTCATAGTATACATTTATTGTCCGACCTTAAGTACTTCATGTTTAAAACATTACAATATCATTAAAGTATGTTTAAGAGTAGATTTTTCTTATAGTCGTTCTCAATATTCAATATCTGGTTTAAATTTGAGATTCGTTGTACACAAATGTATCAATTTTTACCAGCAGGTGTTAAAACATTTTGCTGATCATTGCAAGTTTTTGCGCCTTGTCACAGTAATATATATAAGTAGGAGTGATTGGATATTATTATAACAATAGCTGAATGTTCTTAAATGTTCAGCTACTTCTAACTTCGAATTTATTTTATTACCTCGGAATTGTTGGATGTTTCTCTCCGTATTTGTATTTGCTGACTGATCCATGTCCATATTTGTTTTGGTATAGCACCTAAAAAGTGTATTTGTTAAATTGTTTTATCACAAATCGTCGGTTATTTCGTAAGCCGACATTGGTTGCTCTTGATTCCAAATATTCCCATGGGAGAAGCCAAAAAAGACGCAGAATAACTGAGGGTGTTGCCAGTCGCTTTTGTAAATCAACAATTTTCGAACGAAATAACGGACGAAAATATATTGTATAAGAAACGAATATTTTTGTAACGTTTTATCAGAAAACAGAAAAACGATTGATGCTTTAATAAAATCAAGAGGCACCGTTAATTAAATTTTGATAAATAAATATTCGCCTTTCCGTCATCTTGAGATTTTGATCCAATATTTTTCTAAATCTGCCCTTATTTTTTCTTATCGTCAAAATGTAACAGAAGCATCTCAATTATTCTTTTATTCATTAGAAAACAAATTCTTTCCTAGGGGATTGGTATACATATTATTATAATTGAATGCATAAAATAAATTTATTATATAATAAAATAAGTAAAGCATCGTAGTTGATATGTAAAATTGATGTTCCCTTGAGGTTGCCGAGTTAGAATAGTGCCATTCCATGTCGTAAGAGGTGACTCAGGGAATAAAGGCTTGTAGTGCTGTGGACCGATGGGCTTTATTATTATTATTTATTGACTGGTAAACATTGTACGAAATTTGGTTACAGAATTATCATCAAATTCCTAGAGTTGCTGGTAATTCTGTAGCTCTACCTACCCCACTCTGGGAATGAAAGCGTATGTGATAATAGTCATAACGAATACAGTTACTAATTATTTTTTATGTATCAGTCAAGTTGATTTTAAGAACAGATTATGACGCCTTATAAGTCAAATGCACGCACTTAAAGACAGTTAAATAATTAGGTTGAAGTCGTTGCTTAGTTATGAGTTTTCATACATAAGTTTGAACAAACCGGTCAAGAGCGAGTCGGACTCCGCACCGCCGCTCAGTAGGTGTTATTATACTCTTAGTTGAGTTCTATTTTGTCGCTGGTCGCTCAGTGTGTCTCTATCGGTATGGACTAGAAAGAAAAGGAGATCAAGCGACAAACAAGTCACGGACAACATGTGCTAGCCGTGCAGAGCGAGCTCCACTCGCATTTGAACATTTTGTTAGTATTTGTTGTTTCTTTTTCATGGTGTGTACTATAATTATACCAAATTGAACGCTTGTGTGTTTTACCGTTATACGATGCAACAAGAATAAAAATACGTTTTAATTAAACGTTTTACTCGTTTTATTATTTCACTTTCTTATTATTATTTTTGACAGAAAATTCGCCTCAGCAATTCTAAAAAAAAACCTGCTATGTATGTCCGGACAGACGGACGGACGGACATCGTAGGCATTAATACGGTCCCGTTGGGGTACGAGTTATTTGTCTCTGAAAAGACTCTGAGTACGGCGGCAATACATTGATAATGAATGAATGTCTTATTAGTCTATTTTCTTCGTAAGTTACGAGTATAACAAATCGGCGGCGCGTGAATTTTATATTAATTATACTTCTAAATGATAATTTATATTAAAGATTAGAAATTCAATTAAGATAGTCCAGGAATTATAGCTACTAAGTCATCAATCACTCATTACCAAGTAAAATCGGTTCGTTATCTGAATACTGCTTGAACATTAATCACCCTGTACCCACTCCAAATTTACCATGAGGCATATCAAAACAAGGACCAATGTTACTTGGTCCCTGTCCAATATACCGTGACATATAGTAGCCGTAGCTCAACATTAGGGATGAGGTTTCTGAGCCAAGTCGGAAATTAGTTGAGATAAATGCTGCTCTCGGACGAGAGGTAATGACAAAGGCTAAGTAGACAATCGTGAGACGTATCTAAAGAAGTGACCGTAATAGATATTAGATGAGGCGACTTTTTCTGCTATGTTAAGGAAACTCGGCTTGCCTGAGACTTTTTTGTCGTTCGAAAAGTGGAAAAGAATTGAGTAAGAGTATATGAGAAACACGGGACGGGGGGATTTGCCAGAATACTTATGAATAATTTTGATTTGTGAATAATGCACAAGGTGTGTTGCTAGTTTAGTGTCAAGCATTCGGCCGAAAAACAATCAACATGCAAATTATGTTAGGAGAGCACAAACACTTTAGTAACAATAATATCTATATATGTATTTATCTAGGGTGCATATTTTCCGACTGACGAGGTCGTCACTCCATCTTGTTGGAGGCCTACCTACAGCTCGTCTTCCGGTCCGCGGACGCCACTCCAGAACCTTCTGACCCCATCGGCCATCAGTCCTGCGAGCAATGTGCCCCGCCCACTGCCACTTCAGGGGCTATGTCGGTAACTTTAGTTCTACTGCGGATATCATCATTTCTGATTCTATCACGCAGAGAAACCCCGAGCATATCCCTCTCCATAGCCCTCTGAGTGACTTTGAGTTTCCTTATGAGGCCCATTGTTAGCGCCCACGTCTCAGATCCGTAAGTCATCACTGGCAACATCAGTGGAAAGCCTTGGGGGAGGCCTATGTCCAGCAGTGGACGTATTACGGCTGACATGATGATATTTTCCGACTATAAAAGCAACTCTTTCACACTATAAAAGCAATGTTCAAACAATAATTTATCAAGTTTCTTCTTAAATTCCAAGCCATTTGACAATTTGATTTCATCTGGAAGATAATTGAACAATACTATGCACATACGACGACGAGAGAATTTGATACGAGCTTAGTGGGTCGGGCGTGTTATGAAGTTCACAGCTCTTTAAGTTAGTTTGGGTCTCACATATGTGTGCATTGCTTTATTGTTTTAATGTTTATTTGGTTGTGACACTGTTGTGCGTGTCACTAAGGTATATGTTTCTTAAATTGTATCTATTTGTAAGTTCCTTTAATTGGCTTTGTACCTCTATTTAAGTTACTATCAGAATTGTTAGCTGTTGGTTGTCCTAAAATAAAATAAATAAATAAATCAATATTGTACGCATTTTTGCTATAAATTGCACTGCGACGAGGGGGTTGATCCACGAGGTTCTGTATTAAGCCCTTTGCCTGCCAGTAAAAACCTCAGCGCGTATTTTAAAAATAGTAGGATTAACTTGAACAAACCGACATACTTTTTTGAAATACATACATGGTAGAACTTAAAATTTTACCATTTTAAGTTTTTCAAACAATCGTCTACAGCTGTCTGTGAACCAAGTGTTCGTTATGGCACGTACACACTTTCTCTGCAATATGAATGTCAAAAGACATCGACAAAATTACCCCACAGCAATAAGGCATAGTCGAGAAAACATATCCGTGATAGGCTGTGATGGCTGCCTTCATTGAAACACTGTTCCTAAGTATCCGAATCCCAAATACAAATCTGTCTAATTTAGAGCAAACAAATCAATATGTGATTTCCAATTAAGATGATTATCGATGAATAGACCTAGGAATTTAACATTGACAGTTTTTAGAATAGGATTGTTGTTATAGATAATGTTGATAAGAATTAAATTGTATATATGATGTTTTAGTTATATTTATGTTTAGGTTATTGACAATTGTCCAATTTTTTATGTCAGTCAATGATTTGCTTATAGTGGCTTCGTATGTGCTATTTTTTTACTAATAATGTATTAAATAAAATGCATTTCTGCGACGTACCTTTACGAAGATCGTTAATATAAGCAAGAAATAAAAACGGTCCCAGATTACTTAATTGCCCTCGGATTTCTACGTCTATTTATGCCAAAGGGCCGCGTGCGGACGCATTTTGTATTATCTCATTAGTATAGTTGTACAGTTAAAATCGATGTGATAATCCCAAATCAGTATTTAAAAACCTCAGAAGCATTTAAATAATGCTTTAAATCCACTGCCAAACGGCCCTTGGGGAAGGTGAAATGGTCACAAAGTCCGTCAGGATCTAACCCAGGGATTATTTTACGCATAGTGTATTAGTTCCTTAAAAAATATTTTATTTGTGGTGAGGTTATTTCATCTCTTGAATTGAAATTGTAAATATTGGAAATTCTGCAAAAAATATATAATTCGTTGGTCATATTTTCAATAAGATATTCTTGCGGTAAATAAGAAGAAACAATGAGACAGGAAAAATATTTTCCAGAATCTCAACCGTTTCTGCTTTTAATTTCCAATATCTGGAAGCCGTAGGATCAGTCTATAGACTGAGTACTCAAGACAGCGCAGCGGTAAATACACGAATGATGGGAGGAAAACTACTAGCATAGATGGTTTAAATCTCAGCCCTCAGGGTTGGCCAAATATTTTAAATATTGAGGAAGTTTGTAAGTTAAAATACTCCACGCTGACTTGACTAGAGTACGGTCTAACTTAGAAGTAAATCTGTTTTAGTATCTGGTTGCAGCTATTAATATACAAAATTCAAGCAGGAGTAAAGTTTTGAGTTCGACTGTTTTAAAACTCAATCTTGCATTGAAAGACAGCCCATCTTTTAGATGGATAGATGACATTCTTCAATCGGCGGTCAGACAATGACTGCGATTAGCACCAGACTGAGGAGTATGAAGCCTAAACTATAGTATAAACAGAGAAACAGTTCATATCCCGCCATTTAAGAGTTTATATTATCTATAGCCGCTTGGACGCTACGAGTAGGTTTGTGTTGATGCGATGAAAACATAACTGGCTTAACCGGCTTGGTGCGTCTTGTTGAGCTCGCTAGTGGTGACCACAAGCCACGTGAATATATCGCGGTTCTCTACCTTCGTTTAAAGATAACCTACTGTTGCGCTCAAAGGCCAACTAATCCTCGCTCTCCCGTCTCACAAATCCAAATCCAATTCCAAATCCTTTTCGGTGCATTGTCAGGTTGTGGAATCAGTTACGGCCGTCATTAGACAATCACAATCGGTAGGTCCCTAAAATTGGAGAAGTTCTGGTTTGACTTTCTCTCCAAAATATTATAAATAATATGTAATTTATGTCAGTTTATTATAATATTGTATCTATATCTTTTTAAGTACTTAGGATCTAAATTTTTATTTATAAAGGTTTAATTGGTAGGTGGTTAATTTTCTATATTCTTCCAAAAAAAATGTACGCTTGCTTGCTACACTATGCACAACTAACCGCATGCTAGATGACCACATCTATATCAGAGGGGCTACTGTCTAACGCACTGGCAATCGCTATAGTTTTTATTTTGAAAATCCAAGACTTATCTGCATACAAACTGAAAAAAAAGTTCCAGTTTGAAGCCAATTCCAATTGCGAGTGCGTTAGGAAGTAGCGACGCAGATTAGTCAGATAATTATGTATGTCCCTTCGAAATTGGAATCAAAGGACATGCTAAACCGCCTAACTCCACTAAATCGATTTCATTGAAAGTAGGGCGACGTAATTGAGAATTTGGCAGAGAACATTGAATACTTTTACCTCAAGGAAAATACTTTTGAGGCGAGCGACGGGGCGAGGACGAATGTAATAGATTTGAGGACTTGAGGACATTGTGTTTAATCAATCTTGGATTTGACACTTTGCGTAGTTATGATTACGGGGGAAAAAGGCGGAAAAGCCGTTGTTATCTTTTCGGTTTCTTAAGTACAGTCGCAGTATGAAATGTTTCGACAATTTATTTAGGACACCTTTACTTTGTATTCATTCCGTGACTTTACGCGTTATAGCGCTGTTTTATTTGTATAACAGAACAAAATATAGGTAGGCTAAAACTATCCAGAACTTTATCTTCACTAAAGACATTAATCTAGAATCTAACTAAGCTCTAGGCGTGTACTATGGGTACTAGACAACGATAAACATAGTTATATAGAGAAATACATACTTAAATACATAGAAAACATCTAAAACTCAGAAACAAATACTCGCGCGTATCACACAAAGGTTTGGAATCGAACACAAGACCGGTAGCTTCGTGAAAAAGGTACTTACAGACTAGGATTAGTGCGTCATCGATGCCCTGTTATCTACAATAAAGACAAATAGCCCATATTGCAGGCATACATATGAATGCCTAGAATTTCACGAAAATTCAATATCGCGTTATGGCTGACCTTTTCCTATCTGCGACTCCATTCATTGGGAATTGACCGTGTCCTAAATCCGCGCAGTCAATATAGGTACTGACATAGAGTCGTATAAGCGTAGTTGTTTGATTGTATAAATGAAGTATGTGTGGCCGTCTTAAGACAATAAAAATAAAGGTTTTTTTATCCTTTATATTGGTATAACGGATGGCAACATACAATTGTTAGATTTTTCCAATCCAAAATGGTGGAGTTAATATTTAATAATAAGGTGTGCATTAAAAACAATGGCCGCCGAAAGGTAAAGGGGATCTGATGGACCTTCTTATTGCGTTGATCAAGACCTAGGTTTTTTAAATACAATGTAATTAAACATTGTTGTTACATTTTCACTTACCTTAATACAAACATAATCATCCCAACTACTCTTTTAATTTTGCAAAATTTGTCGCGTAGTAGTTGTATAGTAATCATAATTATAGTAACAGTTTAATAGTCGTGTAGCAGTCAGAGGCTGAGGCTTTACTATCGATCTCCGGCTACGACACAATAAGAACTGGCAACAGTTAGTGACTTCTGGAGCCCTCATGCGAGACGGAACCAATTCACAAAATTTTGACGTTTAACAAAAAATATTATTCGGTTACGATTATAATAATATAACTTACTATCTTATTTATTAACCTTATTTTATTTTGTCGCCGTTCTGTTTGAATGGTACTTATGCCATGGTGCATATAACGTCCCATACAAGGTGCCGATAAAATAAAGGTATATTAAAACTTTTTTGTATTCATTTTGACTTCCATGCTTACAATCAAGCTGTATAAGGTTGTCACAAGGGCTCTAGTATCGATTGCGATGCGACAATAATAGTTAACTAAGCCACTGATTGTGACTTGAAATCAATAAGCAAATGAGAACCATCGAGCATTTAATATTACCTAATTAATATGACACATTGATACTGAACTAGTTAAAAATACAAAATAATGTATAAAAAAGTTGATTTATAAAACCGCTTTACGTGCATTTTATCTTAATAACCTTCATTCTAGGAAGGTAGTTATAAATTGCCCGCTGCTATAGTTTCCGACTTTGTAAAGTGAATATTTTCACAGTGACAATGTATTGTTAAAAGCATGCGGGTGAAAATCCCAAAATGGAAGTGCACCTTAATACGAACATCGATACTGAAATATTTAGCTGCATTTTTTAACTTTTTGTCATTCGTATCGTTTTTAAATGTATTCTGGCTTGGCTTGTTTTTCCTTGTTATTTATCAATGGCGTGTTAGTTAGGCACTAATAAATTAAATAAATAATAATTATTGCTTAAGGGTTAAAGTAGGTTGCAGCGTAAACGCAAAAATGTACAATGTATTTGCCTTCCTCAAGTTTTATTTATTATGTATGTCAAACATTAAGCTGTTTTCTTAAAAATATGGACCTTTTTGCCTATTTTAAAAGGTTTTGTATGTGTAGAAATAGGGCCGAATATTTGATAAGAGTCGCGAGTAGAATGTGGAGTCCCAGTCAAGATGCATAACGCTTTGTGCTAGACACGCCATTAACTTTATTCATTTAACCATTATTAAATTTAGTATTTTGTTTTGTACACATTCTACATTTCATCAATGCAACATAGATTTCGCTACGATACGTCACATATTCATTTCTGCCCAGAAAATCTTGCTTTAACCATGCAGAACAAGTCGATTCTATGCTCGTTACGCATAGAATCGACTCGGAAAGGGTTAGGTTTAATAGCACAGAACAGAAAAAACAGTAGAAGTGTCAAGTGGGCGTGTATGGTTATGCGGAACTCCGCGCTGCTTACGTTTTGACGCGATCGCTGATTTCGATATTTCTAAAATAGGAAGTAAATCCAGAAGCATGCCTTATTGTGCTTTTTTGGAATGTAAAAACGATAGCCTGACCAAAAACATTTTCCGTGGTGGCGTGTTGTTTTTATGATAGTTTAAGTATTGGCGACAACATGTCTTATACTTAGCGAAGCTCATGCCACTTCCACTGTTTTCTCTATTCCGTGGTTAAAAGCAAAGCTCCCGCCTTGGCCTTCGAGGTATTTTTTTTGTATCTGCCCAGAAAATCGTAAACATAACAAACAAGATTTAAAAATAGGTAAACTATTAATAAACCAAGCCATTACATTGGGCAAATAATACCAGGGTACAATCAGTAATAGATACATTATCAAACTATTACAATTGACAACTGATTGTACGGCGAAATCATCAACAGTATTATAAGATTTATAAGGAATAGATAAATTGTGAAATCGGTAAAAAACCAAAACAATTAATGACTAAATGAAAATATTTAAAGTCGTCTTTCGGGCTTTTGTCGAACAAAAAATAGATCAAACATTTTTTGTATTTCATGTCATAATAATGGCAAACAAAAAAAATCTTAGTCCTAGATTGTAAATGCATAATACCGTCCAATTCTTAATAACAAGGGAGACCGAGCGAGGCCATTTTTACTTACAGATTTATATCTCTCTCCCTTTTTTGGGGAGCAATATGCTATTTGTTATCCCTTATTATGTTAGCCCTTAGCTTCATTCTGGATGGAATTTATCGATGAAATGTATTAGTAACGAAAACTTTGACCGGAATATGCGATATTTACGCATTATTGCTCTCAGATGTCGGACGAAAACAAATAAATTATTACCAGTTAGGAGTTTGTCAGAAGACAATTTCTCTAATCATTCATTATTACTTGAAATGTTGTTTGTAAACAGACTTCTTTCTTTCTGTCTCACCACATCGATTCGCGTTTTTGAAATAGCACGAACAATTTTGATTGCATGAGTATTGAGGAAGGGATCTAGACAAATTCTGGTTTTCCTCGGGCTCCAGTCTACTTGGTAATACCCTAATTGCTATTGACATGACTGAATCAATCCATATTCGATGGGTTCCACCTCTATCACTGGACCAGAATTTAGACTCAGATTGCTGTTCTGACAGAGCTGGTTAAAAATTGATTTGCAAAATTTGAAATAAACATACCTACTGGCAAACATACATAAAAAATTAAAAAAAAACTGCAAGTGCCATCATTGATATTGATTTGCAATTTCAAAAGCTTTAAAATGTTACCTATCTTCAACCCGAATTTTCCTTCCATTGGTCCTATTTTTTATAAATTCGAAAGGCAGTTTTTTTTTTTAAACCGTGTTAAAGTTAGATCCCTCAAAAAAATGAACTTATTAATCATTAAGATTTCAGAAAAAAAGCATATCTAAATGATGACTTACGATAACCCTTGGATATAACATAAACAGAAAAGTAGGTCACCTCCGGACCTTTAGGAGTTTGTATTACATAATAACTCTCAAACGCTATGGTTGTCCATATAATATGACATTTACGTGATGACCTTTTTGCGTCTTTGCGCGGCCCCGACTGAACCGGCTCGGTCCGTCTTGAGTCTGCTTGTGGTGACTCGCGGCGCGTACGAACGAGGCACGCATACACGCAAGCCGCGCAATATACCTTTGTTTGAAGACGAACTGGGGAGACACCATGACATACTAAAGCAGTTCAGTTTACAGTGTTTTTCAGCTACGATGAGTTCTGTGACAGCTGTATTTCGTAATTTCAATCACTTACTAATATAGGCGATTAATTATTTTACATCCTGAACGGCGTCGCTAGGTGTGTACCATTGTGTGTGTAGGTTGAGAGAAAGGGGCAAAGCTATAGTAGTTATAGAGCTCTGTCCCTTTCTCTCAACTTATACTGAGTTGCTTAAGTATGTCATATTCTAACGGTAGGATGGTAAGTATCTGGGAGACTCTTAAATAAATTGCTGTCTTCAAATATTATATTATGGAAATAGAAAGATTTACAGAATTATATTTAATTAAAAAATAAATTAAATATAATGAAACAGCGAGACACGGGACCCGTGTTTGCGCTTATCGAAATTTTCTGGAGACTAAATTATAGATCCAAATACCAATAGATCATTGACAATTTCGAATTTGGAAAGAATTTAAACGAAATGTAAAAGTGGCCAGGAACGCAAAAAGGAGGTTGTAACAACCTCGTTACAATATTAACCCCCTAAACTGCCTAAACTATGCATTTGATCTCTATTTTTATACTTCTTATTAAGAACCCCTCGCCTACTTTTGTTAGCCGCAAGTACAACCAATGAATGGGTCAATAGAGTAACGTCTAATAGATTAGTTTTTCGTGAATGCTTCCGAATGATTATTTCGCCGAATTTGCTTCGACCCACAACCGCTTGAGCCATTCCATTCTAACGAATGCTGATTGCGTATTCGCTTGTCAAAGGCTTCCTTGTACGTACGCGTTCAAGGAATTTTATTGGTTGGTTTTCTTTACAAATTTTGTATTGTTAGCATTTTGTGTGGCTTTTCTTTTGTGCTTTATTGCCAACAATTAAATGTGTTTTTCCTGATGTAACGAAGTCCCTGAGATTATTAGGGATATAGTTTTTTTATTGTTAATACACATATAACAAAAGGTAATATGTATACCTATTTTCATTTATTTACCATAGTTCTAATCCATAAGACCACTTGTTATCTGTACAAATAAAGCACCAATTATTTCAACGAATAGAAATAAAAAAAATATCTAACAACCTAACGTCTGCATCAATTTGTCCGTTCTTAAAATTGTTAGTACAGCGTTAAAAATATTACTATCAAAAACCAATACAATCAAAAACGTTTATTGCGATCATGTTGTATAAAAAGGCTTATGTCTAACGTTATAAGGTCCAACATGGCTGCTGGGGCTCCAGATCTTGAAATATAAACGTCGATACACAGATGGTACTAAAACAAAAACAATCATAAAGAAAGTGCCGTAATTTGCTAGAAATGTCCGAAACTCCGAATTGTCCAGACGGCTATATTGATCGCAAACTATTTCCGATGACCTACGAGTATGTCATCCTGGTCGTTATCCTTTAACAACGTACCCTGCCAGAACTTGTCTGAGTATTTTTAACCTAGACGCAGAAATAGGGGCTTTATAGGATTAACAAGTGTATTAAGAAAGATAGGGTAGAAGTACCGGTTTTGGCCATCTTTACACCATTTTTCACTCAAAAGTTTAACTAATATCTAAAGCATAATGAAATTACAAACATACTTTTTTATATTTTATCTTCAAACTAATCTTGAGTCGTAATTATTAATGAATATTATTTTCAATTTTACAGTATCATTCGTGCTCATTTCAACCTTCAATGACCAAAAAGGGTACATTAGCCACAAACGGTACCCTATTGTTTTTCCTTACCGATATATTATGCGAAATTGTATTTGAATCATTCTTCTTCGTCTTGATTATTAGAATGATAGGCACTTCAATAATTTTACTTTCAGGCATTTTTTGGGTCAGTGATGGTTAAATCATTTTTCTTTACTAATAAAAATATTAGCTTTAGCGCATTTTGATTTAACAACCATTTATTTAAGAAGATAAAGACTTTTTTAAGATGACAATTATCATACAAAAAGGATATAAAAATAAAAAAAAATATTATTTCTCAATTTCTGTAGCAATTGGGTCATAATTTTTTTAATGTTTTTTTTTCCGTACCTTATCCATTGAAATCGCTTTACTGTGGATATCCATGTCGCTTAAAGCGTTTTGCCTTTCAACCGTCCATAATATCAGCTCAGAGAGTTCGGGTTACATAATATCGGTGGATTTTGTTGGTTAAATTTTTATACAGGGTGTCCGGTATATAATGGACTACCTTACAGGGCTGGATAGCTCAGCTCAGGAGTGTTTTGTAAACGTTGCATACAAAACGAGATATCTCATCTTATTAAAATTTTGGAAATGTGGCACCCTGGTTCACAGTATTAGATACCATGACCACAGTTATTAGAATTTTTCAGTTTTATTAAATTTGGTTTAGGAGTCTATTAATGAAATTAAAAAATAAATAGCAGATTTTTTATTTTTTCCATGTCCAATTTAAAGTTTAAGAATCTGAGTATTCTTCCGGCAAGTTTGACTTCGAACGGTGTAACAAAAACTTAGCTACACCATGCTTTGTCCTTATCTATCATTGTGGCATTTGAATTTGACAAATAAGGACAAAGCATGGTTTAGCTAAGGTCACCATCAATAGACCTTAAAGCATGAGATGCAAAAGCTGTTAACAAAACCAAACGAACCAATTCACGATGATTACTCCATAATCACATACTTTTAAAGATCAAGTGAGGTCTTTGCAACGATTTATACACTAGATCATTATTTTCATATTATGTTTAAGATGAAATAACTATTCATTATACGTTATTTTTAATAAAAACACGCTCGGTGAATATTTGAGGTTATGTGTCACACAGTATTAATTTGTTTACATTGTTCACAAGTTCTATTGACCGCGACTTTACACCACCGTTACCCAACGTTTATTAGTAAGGAGGTTTTTATTTAACAAGGTGACTAAAGGGAATACAGACTGGTAGTACTGTTAGTAGTACTGTTGGTAGCATAATTGTGCAACACGTGGTCTCAGAATTATCAACCCCACTTCGGGAATGACGGTGTGAGTTTATGTATGTTAACAAGGCTAGAGCTCCGAGTATGTTGTAAATTGCTCCATTTGTGTGAGAGCTTGTAATTGTTTCTTTGATATTTAAAAATTGAGTTACCTACTCTAGGTTAAAAATGTATATGTATAGAGATCTACTTCACATGATTTTAGCAACTTCAGTGGAGTTTTTTCAGAAAAAGGGACGTTAGAGACTTACAGTACGTAAACAGAACAACATATATTTTTAAATGAAACCTTGCCTATGATTCTTGGAAAGGTTAAAAGGAAAAGTGGAATAGGGTTCCAGAACAATTTTTAAAATTGATATTTTCTAAACTCAGTTGTTTAGTCAATAATTTAACAGATACCTTACTGAGAACTGAGTGAGTTTTACTATTATATAGAGGATATTATTCTCACACCGGAATACACAATGCAAACACTGTTTCTCGCAAGGTTAAAGCATAAGATGCAGACAAACCTTGCATAAATTCCTGCTATGCTAAGGATTTTACAGTCACAGCATTTATTCAAAGCTGCCATAAAAATATTCTTTACTAAAGAAACTTACGATATATTTACAAGGCAACGTATTGGAAAGCATTCTTCAAACGGTTGTAAACTACTATCGTAAACGGGGAGGAAATAGTAAAGACCTCGCAATTTACACTAGAGGATGATGCCTGCCCATCAAACAGATGCCTTAAATCCTGGCGTATTTCGTAAAAAAAAATGCTACGTGAAATGTTTGGAACAAGGATTTTAACTGTAGTATGTTTGATTTTGGAATTATTTACGCAAACTCAGGCTCATTTGCTTTGTATCACTATTAGTATATGTAATGAAATTCTGCTACACTCTTTGTCAGATATTACTGTATGTTTTAATCATAATATATAATATATGGAATCCCTAAGCGTCACTTGTCCTAATGCATTATTTGTCCGAATTTTCATTTATCCTAGAGCAATTCCCGCAAAAAAATTAAAACTTTTTGGTGACGTTATAATTCAACCCTAACCGCAGGTACAATTGGAAAACTTAAAAAGATGCCTGACTCATCTGAAAACTAGATTAGGGCAAATGAAAATTTGGAGACACGATGTGTAGGACAAACTTTGTTAGGGATTTCTAGGGACACCCATAATATTATACTCGTATTTCGTCCTCATATCTACGTACCATCAGGTAAAGGTGGAGCAGTTACGTTTTTTTTACTTCCCTCTGTTTGGTTTGATTTGTTTCTGAATATCCCAGCAAAGAACAATGCAGATTCAGATTTTGACACGCATCATATTTATATATGGCAGCTGACGTTATGTAATGTTATTTTGCTTTGTTATTTAACAGTGTTTATTTTAAAAGCCTGCCAAAATATGTTTGCCAAATGTATCGTTTCCCAACTTTTTCATTTGAAAACCCAATGTTATATAGTTTTTACACGATTTATTTGAATACCATCTTTTAAAACCCTGTACGTCAGGCTAGGTTAGTTTTTATAAAGTCCTAAAATATTTACGGTTACAAAAAACATAGCGGGTTGGTAAATGTAACAGTTACAAAGGTAGCCCGCTTATTTATTGTTTCCATTTTCTTCCGTTATCTTCTCTTTACCATGCGTTGCATTTGTTTTTTCTTTTTCAATTGTGTTAACTTGTTTATTTCCCTTTTACATCGTCGCAACATATCAAAGCGTTGACTTTGTACAAACGAGATCAGGAATATATCCAAAAGAAGTAACAAGCCTTCGAGTTCGCAACTCGTAATGCAATTCAGAAGTTTCCTAACCTGTCCCAGAGGAACTCGAAAATAACGTCGATTCGACAGCATCCGAGTGGTAATGACATGTTTTGTTCTTCGTCGTTAAAAAGTTTGTCTGGAATTTCTGATGTTTATCTTTTGTATAATAAGTGCCTTAACTGTTTTTCTGTGGCGCTTAGTAAATAAATAGTTTAAGGTAATATTAAGGAGCTAAATTGAATTTCAAATCTGTGCTGCTTGGACCTTATAGACGTTGGAGTTCATAAAGATATGCAATTCACGACTTGTACTGTTTTAGAAGACGCAATAGCCTAGTTGGTAGTGTACCCGCCTAGGAAGCTAGCGGTCCTGGGTTTGATTCTTATGGGCAAATTTTAATATTTGTTTCAGAGTCTTGAATGTTTTAAATGTTTTTTAAGTATTTCTTAAGAAAGAAATTTAATGATCACTTTTCTACCTTGCTTCTTAGGTCATATTAATTGTGTTCTACTATTTTATGTGAACCATATATAAACGGGATAAGAACCAAAATGGAAATAACTGACGCCGTTTTCATGGGCTAACCGTTTGATCGCTGTTTTGAAATAAAAATATTTATTATTTACTAACCATTTTTTATTTAATTAAGTAGGTAGCAAAACTATTTCTTTTACAGCTCCAAAACATTAATTAAATGCCGAGCTCTTGTTTTAAAGATAAGAGACAAAATAAATATAATGAACGCTTAATTGGTATTTAGATAGGACTTTAACTTTTACTTATTAAATCAACCATTTACGACGACGAGAAATGTTTTTATGACGGCGCAGTTAGCCTGGTCGGTAGTGACCCTGTTTACGAAGCAGGCGCAGGCGCAGGTTCGAATTCGAAGGGTAAATATTTCTGAGATGCCGCGAACATTTTTTGCTGAGCCTTGGATAAAAAAAAATTGATAAAGGAGGCAGCCGAGCTAGCGAGTTACCTGATGGTAAGTGATCATCGCGACCCATAAACACCCGCAACACCAGAGAACCTTAGGTTCAAAAGTCAATCTGACATTCTACAACAATAAGGTTGAGTTTCCTAAAAGTTAGAAATAACTTGACATCTCTATGATATTGACTACTTCAAGCCAGGAAGTAGAAAACCCCTTTATTTGATTATGTCTATCAATCGGGTACTACATCATATGCTCTCCCTATCGATAGGCTTACCCTATCGGTATGGAAACTGCTTCGAACTAGTTAACTACAACCATTAGGGTCACCAGTTTCGTAAGGGTTTCGGATTTAAGCACTTACATTACGTTAGTGTTACCCTATCCATTCTCCCTCTCCGTTGACTCTGTTACGCAGATTCGTGTGATTGGTTGGTTTCAAGACTATACAAAAATATTTTGTATGGACTGCGCGTCGAGATTGAAATAGCTTGAAGCCGTTCAATAAACACTTCATAGGGAAAGCCTAACGAGGGTTTTAAGGAATTGGTAAGCGCTTAGTCGAATTAATTGTATCGTATGGGATAGCTTTTCATGGGGGTAAGTCGAAGATATGCTTATCGCATCGTTAGGGTTCGTAAAAACCATTTAATTATATACCCTAACGAAAACCCTTTAAAGGGTAAGCGGTTTCAGTCCCTGCTTCAACCATTTTCTTGAAATGGGTCACAAATCCATTTTAGTTATGAAATAAATAAACTAAAGTAAACTAATTAACGTTCTTGATAATACAGTACCCGTTGTATAAACCTAGAGCTTAGATTTGGCCTAGGTCAATTTGTATTAGATTATATTATAACATAAAAAAAAAAACGCGATGTCACATCAATTGACTTAGTCCCAAACTAAGCTCTAGGCTTATGTTATGAGTACTAGACAACGATATATATACTTATATAGAGAAATATATACTTGAATACACAGAAAACCTCTATGACACAGGAACAAATATTCGCGCTCATCCCACAAATATCTGCTACCCATTTGAACACAGGACCGCTAGGGTCACTACCAACTAGGCCAGCGCGTCGTCCTTTACAACTTTTAGTCATGGAGATGCAAACAAACACACAGGCCACCCGATGAATAAGACATTTTGAATCTCAAGACTTCCATCTTAAATCTGCAATCCTTAGACTGCAAATGCATTGCTGACCTTTAAAACTAAGATGTAATCCCTCATGCCACGCTGGCCAATCCACGGGTTGTCATCCCCACTTGGAACGTTCAATTAACTACTGTATTGTCCAGTATCATGTCATCCATTAGTCTAATAATAATATAATGGAAAAGTTTCCTTTTATTAGTATGCCATCAAATCTACGCCTACGCTCCCGACATACATATGCGTAAACCTTACAAGGCCTTTGTCATGGTACACAGATTGATATCAATACGTAAGCAGGGTATTCAAGGGGGGCGTGGTGCCGCCAGTACCACAGGGAGCAGGGGGTACATGTAAACTGTTAATTTATACTATCTCGGGGGTATTTAATTGAATATACAATGTTATAGTTTAATTTTCTTATTCCCTCGTGAGTCAATGAATGGTAATTTAAATATGAGTATCGTGAAATTTCAACAGTTAATTTGGCAAGTTGTCGAACATTGTATTTAGGTGCGAGTAATATGTAGAGTTAGGACTTTTGGTGGCAAATCGTGGTTCCAGAATCCATGGAGTCGCTATTTCCTAATTATTTACATAACACTTTGATTTTGACCTTCAGTATTTTAATATTTCAAAATTCATTTGTTCGTTATTCGGCCGCACCAATTTAAATTAATTTTGTTATTGAGGATATCTCTGATGTGAAAGCGTTACAAACAAGCAAATATTAATAGGTATGAAATAACCGAACTAAATATGTATTTAGTTCATTTTTGAATATGATAATACCGAAGGTCAAAATCAATGTGTTATGTATTACAATAATTAGGAAATATAGACTCCATGGATTCTAGAACCACGAAATGCCATAAAATCCTAACCCTAGTAATATGTGATAATCACACACAAACTAACCTAGTCTTGAACTAAGTCTTGGCTTGGACTATCACTACTAGACAACGATATACATCTGTTATGCAGAGAAATAACTGAGAAATAGCCCGCGACGTCATAGGTAGATATTAATTTACTTCATTTCCTATTTCATTTACTATTCCCACGAGAACTGTATTTTTTATTGGAATAAAAGGTAGCTAACCTATGTGTTTATTAAGAGTAAAAACTATCTCCATTCTCCATTTAATTCAATCCCAACAAATACTCACATACAACAAAGTGCGAGTCAGACTCGCGAACGAAAGCGCTCCGTACCATTATGTACCCATGAAAAATCACGTTTATTGTATGGTAGCCTTAAATATTTATTTTATTCTGTTTTTAGTACTTTTTGTTATAGCGGCAACAGAAATACATCGTCTGCGAAAATTTCAACCGTCTAGCTATCACGGTTCATTAGATACAGCCTGATGACAGACAGACGGACAGCGGAGTCTTAGTAATAGGGTCCCGTTTGAACCCTAAAAACTATCCAAATCCACGAAGCTATTATTTGTAATTATAGCTATGTTTGTTGTGCCTTTAGACTTCAAGTCGGCCACTTATGTATTATTTTTATTTTCGAATGTATTGTGCTACTCGGATATATTTAATTTCACTGCTCCTAATTCCCACAGAAAACAATTATATTTCGTAACCTCGAATTATGTTTTAAGTTCGAAACATGAAAAAACATTTCCATTAGTCTAACTGATACAAAACTGTGTTCACGCCGGGCTATACGTCAATAAGGGGGAAATTCCCGAGTACGTGCTATAAATCATTCGAATTGTTCCCAAACAATCGTGATGGATGCAGAGCCTGGCATTTTAACCCTGGGGTGGGTTATGGGGATAACCTCCTATTCGTCAGTGAGCAGGAAAGTCCAGTTTTTTGCTGATTTTCATTTCATAAAATGGATGGTGGCAGCGTTGGATTTTTGATGTCTTTTTGGGAGAGTAGATTTAAATTTGAATGAACTATTTCCTTGCTCTATTTATTTGTTTTGTTTTGTTGGTCAAAAATTTCATTTAGTTTAAATGACAGTTTTTGTTTGGTTTTGTTTGTTTGTTTGTTTATTTCTGTTCGAGTTCTGGTTCTTAGTCTTAGTTTTTTGCGTAGCTGGTTGTGTGACCTGCCGTGGTGTCACCAAATGGTTCCTGCGGAAGACCAGCTCTAGTGTACCAGTGAGTGGTAGTAGTGTTAGACGTACGCAAATAAAAGATTTACTTTCTTTATATTATATATTCAGGGCTCTATTCGGTATAACCATGTTGTCTTTGACATGCTATAGTATTGTCAGCGTTATAATAACTCTTATTTACTTGATAACAATGCCATAACACGACAAAAACAGTTTTGTTTTACCGAGTAGTATACCGCGTATTAAACCTTGATTTTTGGGATGATATTTTGTTGGAACAACAACGTTTTGATGTTTGATCAAAAATACTTCGCACGGGTGGTCCATGGCATAACGTAAACATAAAACATGGCTTTATTTAAAACATACCTACTGTAGTTACCTATATAAGCTCAATCTAATTTTTCTTAAGTACAGGGCATTGCATTCTCATCTTTATGACTTGCTTTCTTAATGGTCGAGAAAATGTAGCAATATTTTTTTTTATCCCAGGCGTTTTTATTCAAAGTACAATACAAATTACCAAAAATAAAATTTCTAAACCGAGTAATATAGGTACTACAATTAAAAGCTAAAAGTAAACTTATTTAAATTAAAATAAAACTAAGCTACTGAAATATTAAAGATGTAAATAATAATCACCCCTATAAAAAAAACACCCCCTCTAGCAGGTCCGCTCGCGGCGTGGTCCCTATGACACTGGCAGCATTACCTCTCTGGATAGCTAGCCCAATCCTTTAGGAGAGGTAAGCACCAGCTCTAGGATCTCCGGAGGTGTCTATGAGCCGGGATGACAGGACCTCAATAAAGCTTTTCATATCGGCTGCAAGCAGCGCCACAAACTCGTAATTATTTAAAAATAATGAATATTTGCGGCGCTCGATAGTTTGGGCTGGCTGGGTTATTACTGTTAATATCAAGCTTCATTTAACAATTCCCCGTGGCCTACTCAAACGTAACATTTATTATTAAAGAAAACAACAAAGATTATTATTTTAGTGGTTACGTATCGTATTACGTATATCGTATCAAATTATTTCGTCTCAAGGGAGTAAACTTGCGCTTTAGCAAATCGAAATGTAATGCTCTAAACGGTTGTGATTTTCATCAAATCGTTTTTGTACTGAAATTCATTATTTGGTTACCTCGCCTGAAGAAATAAAGCAACACAAATAATAAAATGTTAACTGGGGAACTAGTCTTCTGAAGATCAAGTGAAAAAAGGATGTTTTAATTTAATGTTTTAATGTTTTAATGTTTATTAGGGTACAAACGGTACAATATGGCTAATATAATAAAAAATCTTAAATTATACATCAACCAGCAAAGTTACCACAGTTAAATATAACATAATACTAACCGAGCAATATAATATTAATAATATTAATTACTTGAGTTTAAAAAACACTGAGGATACCTTTAAAGGAGTCTACTATACTCGGTTCATGTATACACCCTTTTTTATGACGAGTTAATTCGACTTATACTCTTTTTCACTAGGACTCCAAGTAAATACTCTGGCAGGACAACTTAGCTTCTTCGTTTGATAATAACACGACTAACTTTATTTTTTAAGAAAGTTACCCAGGTCTAAGATTCAACGCAGTAAAAAAAAAAGATAAAAGATGTTTATTCAGTAAGTAGGCCGCAAGGGCACATTTACACGTCACAAATCTACCAGCGCTTCGAAAGAGACCACTGCTGAGAAGAAAAGTTATACCGAAGCTGAACTTTTAAGCAGTTTATTTCTATTGAAATGACCTATTATATCTTTTAACATTAACTTCTCAAACACTTTACTTAAAACAGGTAGAATAGAAATGGGACAAAAACTCGTTAAATCACTCATCTCGCCCGATTAAAAAGTGGTATGAATTTACTATATTTCATAAGATTTGGAAAGACCCCCTCTGAAATGAAATTATTTAAAACCTTATGATTTCTGATGTATCGGTATTGCTTATTGCCAACGTTTTGTTTGCTTTTATATTAGCGATACCGTAGATAACATTTCAAAGGCAATATGGTGAGAATTGCCTAGAGGACTTGGGGGCTTACTCGTACAAAACGCTCAGTTAGCGATTTTCGTATATCGACACAATGTACAGGATTAACGTAAGCTGATGACAGATCACGTCGACTGATGTCAATTCCGTACGTTTGAGCCGATAGAAAACAGAAACGATAGCAGCGCTTGCATCTTGACTACGCCCTCTCTTTCACATCTCGATAAGCAGCAATTAAAAAAAGAAATAGTCAAAGAAGTTGGCACTGTCAGCCCAATGGAACCCTGGCCCTGAATAAATTTTGGAAAAATAACGCAAAAGGACCTAAACGCGTAATGACCAATAAGCTAAATGGCCCATACGCGAATTGACCAATCTCTAATTCGCATATTGACCAATCTTCTTCTTACGCATTTTGACCTATACAAAAGAACTATTCCTCTCGACGCGACACTGGCGTCTTACAGCACTGCCACGTCCGCTTAGCGGTCTCGTAGAGGCGTGCGACCGTGCGTCTGTGTGAGTGCGTCGTTTCGAACACTATTACAAAATCGGCGTGTTGGTCATTTTGCGTGATGGTCATTTGGCGTGTTGGTCATTTGGCGTGTTGGTCATTTTGCGTGTTGGTCATTTGGCATGTTGGTCATTTGGCGTGTTGGTCATTTTGCGTGTTGGTCATTTGGCATGTTGGTCATTTTGCGTGTTGGTCATTTGGCATGTTGGTCATTTTGCGTGTTGGTCATTTTGCGTGTTGGTCATTTTGTGTGTTGGTCATTTTGCGTGTTGGTCATTTCGCGATTGGTCATTTTGCGTATTCGTGATGATATTTTCATTAGTCATTATGCGTATTGGTCAATGTGCGTCTAAAGGACTAAAACTGTGTCACAGTGACGTTATGATTAAAGTCGTAGGAAGTGTTAACCAAGTTGTTTTCTGTGACACCGTTCTATGATGGGTAAGTGTTCCATTGGCCCAATAGTACCTCTGAATATTTTTGGAAAACTCAGTTTTCAATAAAGGTCACTTTAGCCGCAAATACATTTTGCTTTGCTAACGACACTCCTTTATTAAAAAGGCGAGCTTGTTATTGTCTTTCTTTTTTCATTGTTAGTTGTAGTGAACTTCGGAAACAAGTCTTTGTGAAAACTTTCTGAATAGGCCAGGATAAAGCTTGTAGGGAGTTCATCTTACAAGCTTTGTTTGTCGTTTAAGAGTTTTCTTTTAATTGTGCTTCTTTGGTATCATGTTACAACAAGCTTTTGAGTTGGTCGCTTTTCTCTCAAGAACTAATTATTTATGGGATTTTTAATAAAGCGCTAGCTTTTCTAGTATGTTACAAAAAAGGCTTAACATGTTATAATGTCAACCTTAGTTCGCTGATCACAATTATGACAGTTCCTTGCCTATATATATTAGAGGTATGTAAAACGTGCACATAAGTCACGTCACTGCGTTTACGGTGCCTCGGCGTATTTTGAGCACGGGTGTAGACGGTATGCGTTTAAAAACGTGCACATAAGTCACGTCACTGCGTTTACGGTGCCTCGGCGTATTTTGGGCACGAGTGTGGACGGTATGCGTTTAAAAACGTGCACATAAGTCACGTCACTGCGTTTGAGGTGCCTCAGCGTATTTTGAGCACGGGGTTGGACGGTATGCGTTTAAAAACGTGCACATAAGTCACGTCACTGCGTTTATGGTGCCTCAGCGTATTTTGAGCACGGGTGGAGACGGTATGCGTTTAAAAACGTGCACATAAGTCACGTCACTGCGTTTGAGGTGCCTCAGCGTATTTTGAGCACGGGGGTGGACGGTATGCGTTTAAAAACGTGCACATAAGTCACGACACTGCGTTTAAGGTGCCCCAGCGTATTTTGAGCACGGGCGTGGACGATATGCGTTAAAAACGTGCACATAAGTCACGTCACTGCGTTTGAGGTGCCTCAGCGTATTTTGAGCACGGGGGTGGACGATATGCGTTAAAAACGTGCCAATAAGTCACGTCACTGCGTTTGAGGTGCCTCAGCGTATTTTGAGCACGGGGGTGGACGATATGCGTTAAAAACGTGCACATAAGTCACGTCACTGCGTTTGAGGTGCCTCAGCGTATTTTGAGCACGGGGGTGGACGGTATGCGTATAAAAACGTGCACATAAGTCACGACACTGCGTTTGAGGTGCCCCAGCGTATTTTGAGCACGGGTGGAGACGGTATGCGTTTAAAAACGTGCACATAAGTCACGTCACTGCGTTTACGGTGCCTCAGCGTATTTTGAGCACGGGTGTGGACGGTATGCGTTTAAAAACGTGCACATAAGTCACGTGGCGTTTAAGGTGCCTCAGCGTATTTCCACCGATCGATCCTTAATACTGGGGTCCTAGTGAAAAGGAGCACAAGTTGACTTAGCTCAATGAGAAAGGGTATATACATAAACGGAGAATACCAGAATTACACCTTTTTTCACGTACAGATCAAGAGGAGACCTTTTTTTTACTAGGAATCCTATATTGGTTGGGTATGCTTCATTCAAAGTTTGCTCCTAGCGGGCTTCTTTCCGCCCCTGGGCACGCATTTTGTATCAAGCTAGCCGGAATAATATTATAAACTGCCTTATCTTCGTAAATACTTCGTTAATCTTATTTGTTCTTAGCCCAAGCTACGAAAACGAAGTACGCTGTAAATCTCGTTCCGTTTCACGAAAGCTTTCTTCCCGTGCGAGTTTACGACTTTAATAAAAGCGCGTTTTTTTTTACACTTACACAAACGCTGGAACGTGGTGTGTTAAGTTTAATGTATATAATATATTTATAAAACCAGCTAAGCGTGCGAGTTGGACTCGCGCACGAAGGGTTCCGTACCATTATCTACAACATAAGACACTAAATTAGTTTGTTGTATTGGAGCCCCAATTAAATATTTATTTTATTCTGTTTTTAGTATTTGTTGTTATAGCGCCAATAGCTATCACGCTTCACGAGATACCGCCTGGTAACAGACAGACAGACAGTAGAGTCTTAGTAATAGGGTCCCGTTTTTACCCTTTAGGTACGGAACCTTAAAACCAAGCTTAAAATGCCTATTGCATTTTTTGATATTATGGTCGATATTGAAAAAAACACTTCTCATTACTTTGATTCCGTATGAACTAATCACTCCTACAATTAAGACGAATCTAACGACTCATCGTACGAGTATCAAGACGTTCAGGCCCCAAACCGAACCAAATAATAGACCAGGCCCAGTCGGTTAAAAAAGTTGATAATTTGATACCTTGTACCCTTCTTATGTATGACTGTAAGGTCGACATGTACGGTATAACGTTTACATTTTTTCACCTTAGTCCATTGAGATAGGGCACAAAAATTAAAAAACAAATCATTGAAATCGACTGCATGTATAGTTTGTGCAAGTTAGGAAGTCAATCTAATGTCAGATTGTTTATTGGATAATGTAAAGTGACAGTTCTTGAGTCATTATCCCGGTAAAAGTGGACAGAAAATGTAAATAGACCTTGTTTCAATCATCTATCACATTTATACAGTTTAAAATTAAAACAAGCCATTGTACAAATTATAACCTAAAATACAAGAATATCTAAGGAAAGCTTTTAATTTTTTACCTCGTTTACAGATGTCGGATTTAGTGGCTTTATCATAAGTTTATGGACGTAATAACTTGTTAATTAGTTTTTGTGCAATCAAAAGTTTATAAACATACCTACATTTCCAACTGCCGTTTCTTACTTGAAGCGATAATGACAAATATAAAATGACACAAAACTATCCATTGCATGTACGACAACATTCGAGAGAAGTTATTTAAAAATATAAATCCCTAGAATACAATCCCGGATTACCCTAGGATAATGCAGCAATTCTCGGTTTTTCTCCACACGCCATCTTTCTCCATTATAGATATTTTCAATTTTATAAACACGGGTGCTAAAAATAGATAATTAACGGTTCACTCGACCAGAATACCGGTAAAAACGGACGATAAATTTACCGGTAAAAATCGGAAATGTTTTCATTCGCCTCACGTACACATAATACGACTGGGGCCACATTTTGAGACCGTAAATGAAGGTAAACAGTTTAAATTTTACTGCTTTTTGAGATCTCATCTTCTATAAAAAAAACCAGTCAAGTGCACAAGTCGGACTTCGCACTGAGGGTTTCGTAGCGACCGATTTACACTTAGCCGGCGGTTTTTTAGGCATGTGGCTATAACTGTATTTACGAAAGAAAAAAAATATACAAAAGAGACGTTTCTTGTTTTTTTGATATTGAAAATATTATTTTGGAAATCTGCCGTTATGTCAAAATATTTTGTGGAATAAACGGACGGATAGCGTAGCCGTAGTAGGGTCTCGTTTGGTACCCTAATGGTACAAAACCCGAAAAAAGAACTCCTGTTACTCTTCTTAAACTTAAAGGGATCATTTTTTTTCTTGTGACGAAAATTCTGCCTCTTAGCACAGGTATATTTAATACTTAACAAGAGTTAGGCAACTATTTTAACTATGTACTCATGAGAACCTCAATTAATGGTTTGATTTTGATTTTTAAACTAAAAGACGTAGACGAAAGGCATTATGAGCCAAAATAAATGATCAACAAGTTATTGTTTGCTTGTGTGGTGTTGATGAAGCCTTTTTGAAGTGAACAATGGAATTCGTTGGGAAGTGAATACTCAATTTAATTATGAATGTCTACGTTACAAAGTTTGCTATATTTATTTACCGTTGCTTTGTTGTCTGAATAATAAATATATAAACGCACAGTATAAGTACCTAAGTCTATTTCATACAGTAAAGTAAAACATAATTACATTTATCTTTTACCTTATCTTTTACGCCTATAATCTACTAGCTTCTGCCCGCGACTTCTTCCCAGTAGAATTCGATTATCGTTAAGTATTCCATTAGGAACTTTTATATTTTCCAGATTTTATCCAGTCCTGCTGTTGCAGCGTGAAGGAGTATGATACAAACAAAAAACTTTCGTATTTATATTAGTTGGATAATAATCTTACGAAAATTCAAGTTAAACTAAAATGTTAATTTTACATTGGACAAACAGCTTTGTCAGATTAGTACATCGGGTGCGTAACTATCGATATAAAAATATTTCCTATAATATAAGTCGCTATAATGCTCGTCTGATATAATTGTTTTATCATATAATTTGCATTTGATCTAAAATTATTTATACTTTAATTATAATGCATATTTACTACAATGAACTTATGATATAAAGACAATTTCGTCTAAAGTACAGTAGGTATAACCATTTTTAATAAAATGTTTGATCAATTTACTGCCCTAAAAAATTTCTTAGGCAAAAGGGTAAAGGGGGGCGAAGCACACCGCATTTAAAAAACAAAACTAAGTGCTACCCGAAATATAGGTAAGGTTAGAAGTGCAACCCCTGCACAAAACAAAGTGCTTCCAGAAAAGTAGTTTAGGTTTAGGTAAATAAAATAATACATTTTTATATAATGATGATTATACCAAATAATGTTTATAATAAATAAATGACATGCCAAATGATAATTAAAGTAAATAAAAATATATATTTTGATATCATACCAATCGTTTATTATATAAAATGAACGATTATATCCTTTGAAATTATATTCATTATTTTAATACCAAGCATTACGCACCCTAGCACATCTTAAAATTTTTGAGCAACAATGTCGCTCATTTTGCCTCTTGATCACAGCTTGCTAAGTCAATTTACTACAACAATGCCGTCCACTCTGAACCGAGAGCAATCTCGCCCTAATCAAGGTAATCAGTGTCCTGGAAATCCTGTTCATCTTATATTTTAATGTAATCATCTTCCTAATTACGCCTCATTTTTCCATCACATTTTTAGTTTCTTCAAAACATAATTTTAGTCTAATCACGACTGTTAGTCTAATCACGACTGCTAGTATTACTACTAAGTAAAACCATATTGATTTTGACATGCTACCGTATCTTTTACTCAGCCTTCATTATTGCCAGGTAAATCAGAGGTATCATAAAAAAACGTTGATAACACGATAACATTTCAGAACCAATTAGGTTTTACCTTACCCTCAGTTTGACAGTTTCTTGCGACCCTTATATCGTACGAACTTGTGAGCGAGCTGTCAATGTTACAATTGAGAGTGTAATTATCAGGGCTCGGACAAGTCATCGCAAAACAATCGCAAGACGGCAATAGAACAAGATCAAGAGAATCGCATTATGTACAATATTATTTAATTATATTTTTCAATGACATTTATTACTGCAACCCAAAATTCACCATACATGTGTGAAGGTATTTCCATTAACCTTTTTTTTAATGCTGATGGTTGCATTGCACATACGCAACCATTAACTTCTGCATTGTCTGGAACAAACCGATGACAGATATGCGACTAAAAAGGTCAAATGTTAAATTATTATCGTAATTTAAGTCGCGACTCTATAATAGTCTTGTCCCATGTCCATATCAGTTTCTGCGATGACTTGTCCGAGCCCTGATAATTATCAATCCAGAATCTTGCTTCACCAACAGCCATCAAAGAAAAATGTACCGCCTTTTGCCGTTTTGTAATTTTCAACGTTAGTTATACTGCTTATGCAAATAGCAATGGAAAAGGCCTGGGAGTTCTTTGTTAAATCGAATTAGGAACCCTCATTCCTAATTCAATTTTGTAAATAAACTCTAGAAACTTCCGTTGCTCTTTGGGTGACCTTGAGCCTGCAAAGGCCCGTTATAAGAGACCACGTTCCAGTGCCAATAGGGGTCAAAGGCTTTCGTCTTTGGAAACTGCGGTGTGTCTGGGACGAGAAAATATTGCGTAACTTACCGAACGCTGCCCAACCGTTGGATTCGAATCTCTTCTAGGTAAATCATTGTAGCTAGTAGCGATATTCATGACTTTTTTATAGCTTTAATAAAAGCAAACAGTCGAGAAAATCATTTTTTGAATAGCTATAAAATTACCAAGATATCAGCCTACAAAGATTTGTTCCTATCTCTTTCGGACACAACAGAATTTAACATTCAGTTTATATAACCGACGTGTTCGACATATCTATATCTAATAGCTGTCTAATTAGCAGTTTAAAATGCTTGTGTCATCTTTATTTCTTAATTACAACTCTTTTATATATTTTTATAGGGTAAATCGCCAATAACTGGCCACTTTTCAATAACTGGCCACCTCACACTAAAAATGAACTTTATTTACCTAGAATAGAATGCATTTCAGTATAAGGTGTTAATTACTGGCCACCCTTCAATAACTGGCCACGTTATACTAAATTGAATTCTGTTTGTAGGTAACAGAGTTCATTTTTAGTATGAGGTGGCCAGTTATGGGAGGGTGGCCAGTTATTGGAGATTTACCCTATATTGTTTAGAAATTTACAATTCATGCATATTTCCTATTAGTTGTTTTTAATGCTGGGTCCTAGTGAAAAAAGGGTTTAAGTCTAGTATACATCATTCTTGTATACAGTGTGGAAATGGTATACGGGCGTTTATTAAAACTGGACATAGATTAAGACTCTACTAATCATTAACAGAAAGAATTACTTTGATTACGCTAACGTATACACCGTTATTAATTTTTGAACATACTATCGACCCGCAATGTACATCGAAGTCCATCTGTCAGGTAAGTACTATTGTTTAATTAATTGCATTTTTCGTTATACATTACGTGTTAAATTATTTTGTATGGTTATTTTTTAATTTAATTTTAACAAAAGCTGCCTATATGTGCTCAGTAGGGGTTATACTAACCACAGTTAAAAGGAACGCCCGTATACCATTTACACACTGTATAACCCTTTTTTATTCACTAGAACCCCAGTGTAAGATTGGATAGTTTGAGCTTACCTGGCTACATACTACCTCTATTTTACTGGGTAATAACTATATTGCCTTTGACATATTGCTATCGTATTGTCAACGTTGCAATAGTTCTTATTTACTTGACAGTAGTGGCGGCCGAGTTAAAAACAACAATTACACCTCAAAGGGATATGGCTTTACTCAGTGGAATTAGAAGCCTTTTAGTTTTTTGAGGTTAATCATCTAAAGTCAAAGATGACTATGATGTCAAAAAGCCTGAGCTGGCATTATTTTTAAAAACAGATTTTTTTTTTGTAGAGTCACTAACAAAATAATAATAGGTACTTTTGTCTCATCATCATCATCATCCAACACTCCGTCCACCGCGCGGTGCGGGGCCGCCACTCGAGTACTTTTCTTCCCCAACGGTTATCAGTTCTCCGAGCTATGTGGCCTGCCCATTGCCACTTCAGCATGCTAACTCTCTGAGCTATGTCGGTGACCTTGGTTCTCTGGCGTATTACCGTATTACGGATCACATCGCGCAAAGAAACTCCGAGCATAGCTCTTTCCATTGCACGCTGAGCTCGCTTGGTCGCTCGCTCGCTCTTTACTTTTGTCTACTTTAATCAATTTCAAGGGCTTCTTCAACTCAGTATTTCCATAAGCAGCTGACACACCCTTCTAACAAAAACTAATTCTACACATCGCTGCTTAAAAACAAAAGCGCTACAAAACGAATTTTGATTTAAAACTGAAAGTAAATAGCATTCCGATTTCAAATGCAACACAGACACATTTTGTTTTGCGTCGCTTTTGGGTGAATATTTGGGCGTTTCAACCGCCGTCATTGTTGTCTTCAATATATTGACGAAAACAATGATAATTACCAGCAACTTTTGATGTCAAAGTCAACGGACCCGGGGGTAGTATTAATTCCATTTAAAATCATAAGACAATTAAAAAGTTTATCTTGAATAATATGCGAAGACAATACTGACGGCGGTTAAAACGCCGAATAATCACCCTTTTGTATTTAAGCAACGATATATTTAAACCTTTCGATTCGAATACTTATAACTGCCGTAATAGCCAGCCAGTATAATTTAGATGTGGCCAGCACGCATAAAGCCGCGAACCTTCAATACACAGGTTCGTATATACAATAAATGTTCTCTTTTTAAAATTATTTAACTAAGAATTTGAAATTGAAACAAAATAACGCGGGGTTTCAATTAACAGCTCTCCACACACCATTTTTTCATCACGTACAACTTCAAAGCAAGCCTTGACTAAGCTAAGCGTCCATCGTAAAAATGTTATGTTTCAATTAATCTCCTGTTTGTTCACATGGAATGACACTTCCCGGGGACTCATCCACACGTGTCCCGGTCATTTGTGTAATCCGATTTCATGTAACGGCCCGGGTAGGCTGCCCGCGGACCGTCGATTGGCATGTGTAAATTTTACGCTTTGATCAAGTCAAACTGGGTGACAAGTGAAACGAACGTTTTTTTAACATTTTGTTTGGTTACCTTTTTTAATTAATAATTGTATGTGTCATTTAAAATGATATTTTATTTTTAATTGTACTAGAAAAACTTAATTTACCGTAATTTTACTAACGGTCCCAGATAAGATCTCTAAGCGATTTTCGAAAACTTTCAAAGTGTATGAAATTGACTAAGCGTTTGTCACGGTATCGGATAATTTTTCGATAACAATAACGATCTCGAAAAGCATTATGTTTAGGGCCACAAAGCCCCTATTCAACCCTGTAAAACAAATGGTAATGCTTTTAGTTCGCCATTAGGGTCCTATAGTGTAAATACGAGCTATCGTAACGTTGACAATTCGATACACTAAGGCCAATATGATTTTACCTAGTTAAATAAACCTTTTGTCAACGATGCTGACACTGGCTAAACTAATGTTACAGTCTGATGAATGAGTAAGCTATATTTTTTGTAAGTGCATACATTTAGTCATAGTGTAGGTACCTTAATAAAGCAATGATTCAAAACAAAATGGCCGCGCACACGGTCCTTGTATTTGCAATCGACCAGCCGATGAATTAACAGGATTGTGAAGCTAAAACTCTCCGTACCAAAATGCGAAAACGTTTCTCTCCACTTACACCTCGACCGATTTTTTAATATGTTGTAGATATCCTGAAAAAACATGTCTTGGAACCAAAACAAATAAAAAAACAGGAACGTACAGATCAAGGTCTTTATAATGACTACAACATATTCAAAAATCGAAAAATCGGACTTGATTTAGGGGGTGGGGGATTTAGGGGGTTTTTACCCGAAGTTAAATTTGTATGTTTTTTTTTTATAGCTACGTGATTTTAGCGGCTCTTCTGCACTGTATTGATTTCAATTGCTATAGACATTAAGTTTATTTTTGTTAAAACTTCGACGGTATTAAAATTTGATTTGATATACAAAACAAAATAGTCTTTCCATCAACAGTGTGTAGCAGCCTAACAATTAGGCACAATGATGCACGGTTCAATTATTTCTGAAATTAATAATTTCACGGCTTCCGCTAATGGGTGAAGTGGCTTCGCTGGAATAATAATTCAACCTTTCAATCGGTACGGTGTTTGGGGTTTTTGATTTCAATCAATTAGTTAATGGCTTTCAGAGGCTCTCTGAAACATAACTCGGCCGCCATTACTGTCATGTAACTAAGGGATAAACCGGAGGATGGGCAGCAGCGTCCTCCGCGGACTACATGGTATAACTGCGGTCGCCAACCCGCCTGCCAAGCGTGGCGACTACGGCATTTTTCCTCCCGACGGTATGGAAAGCCTTGGGGGAGGCCTATGTCCAGCAGTGGACGTCTTTCGGCTGACATGATGATGATGATGAACTAAGAGGTATCGTAAAGTTTATAGTACGATAGCATGTCAAAAGTAATAAGGTCTTACCGATAAGAATAAAGTCCCTAACAAGATGCAGCAATTGAATGTTAAAAAAAATAAGAATTGAGGTAATAAGAAGCAAAATAAATTCACAAAACAAAATGTAGATTTTCCTTCATAATTTACAAAAACAAATGAATTCAATAATATCGGGTATCTAACAAAATTCTTCCGCATTCTTCAATTTCATTTTCAATTGAGAATTTATGAATTTGGATTCGCGTGGCGTTATTTTGATACTTGGGAAATTAAAAGAGTTTTTATACTTACTTCCGTAAAAAAGTTAACAATTTTCACGATACAATTACCAAGGATCGGAAAAACGCCCGTCATTTTGAAAACATAACCCTGTTCCGTACAGCAGAGACTTCCTTGTGATGTTAATTAAATATATCATTAGGTATTTTACATTTATTATAACAAAATGTATATGTATTCAGCGATAATATTATTAATACATAACACTGGAATGGTTTTGGGGAAAAAATACATTCTCCAATCAAAAATAATGATATTTTTTTTTAATTTTGACTTTTTTGTCCAGAACGACGTAAATTTAGGACCTATTAATGACTGTTCAGTTCGTTCACAGTCTACGGACGTCATTGGGGCATATTTAATCGTTGAAATTGGGTTACTGTTTGTGTGTTTGGTTGTGTTTTGTCGCTGAATACATATACATTAGTTGTATAATAAAACTATAAAATAAGTACTTAATAATATGTTTATTTAACGTCGAGGAACTCTCTGCTGTACGGAACAGGGTCATGTTCTCAAAATGACGGGCGTTTTTCCATCCTTGACAATTCTATTAGGGCGGATTCTATGCGGTAAAACAATATTGCATGTTTCAAATATTGAAATATTTAGGTATCTATAAAAGTGTGAAAAAAGCTTTACAGATTACAGAGGGCCGGTGTGCAATAGGATGTACATAATCATGGCAATTTAATTTGAATTTTGTTTAATGAAAATAAGATTTATATTGATTTTTATTGATTTCTTTGTAGTAATGTGGACCTTACGAGGTTATGTAAGAATGCGCACATATTTTTACGAAGATGAGTGAGTAATCCATCCCTTTTAACATGCCTAAAGGCGAGTTAGCCGACCGATCGGTCACCACTTGCCATATGATGGATGAGATAAATTCTGGGAAAACCGATGACCGAAATAGAAAGCATGCGGTGCCTTCAAGGAGATGTTTTTATTTTGCTCAAGATATTATAGAAACGTCAAATAGACAAAAATTATAAAATGTAAGATAAAATATGTGTATTGTTGTGTGTGTGTGTGTGGTGTGTGTGGGTTTTGATGTTTGGTAGGTCGCTCGGATATTATTACACGTCAAAGAAAAACAACCCGCGCTTCGGTTGACAAAACCACTCCGCGGGGCTAGACAAGTTGCCGTTGAATACGAACGCTAGCTTTTGGTGATCTCCTGGAATTGACGTAAGTCACGTGATATTACCACTCGGTACAACTGACACGCTGTGATCACTATCACTCGCGCTAGTCGAATAGTGATAGTTTTGACAGGTTGAATTCTACACGAGCACTATCACGATATAAACGTTGGTCTCTAAGGGCGGTATCTAAGGGAAACTTGGCTAGCTTTTCCATTATTGACAACGCAAATTGATAGGTGATCACCAAACGCTAGCGTTTGTATTCGATGGCAACTTATCTGCCCAATGCTTAGAAGAAGCGCCGCGTGAAACTTAACAGGCAACCAGTCTGTAACTAGTAAGCAGGGCCCGTAATTTTCATGCCGTTGACGCAAAAATGACGTCACGCAACAGAGAGTATGATTCCAAATGGTTTTATTGTAATTATTAACGATTAGTCGTCAATCATTTAATCATGTACAAATGAGTTTAATCTATTGACGCGTAGAAAAGTAAATGTCTGCTTTATACCAAACACGTAAATTAAACTATTTGATTGAGAAGGACCGTGGCTAAAATCATCGAGTAACATTATCATTTAAAAAAATAGTTTTTTAGTTGTAATAAAAAATAATACGATTAAATAGTCATACATACAATTATCGCATTGACATTCATAAAAGAAAATTGTCCCCTTTTAGTAAATAAGAGGTGAAAAAAAATATGATGTTGCCGTGATCCGTATTTTGATTGGGATTAAGCTGTTTTTAACTAAAATAACTTTTCCGTTTCTTATTATTTATTTTTTGTACCAGTTAATACAAACCTAAACACCTGCCAAATGAAGGCAGAGCACCCTTTGTGTAAAATTACGTCATTTTGACGTCATCGGCATCAAAATTACGACCCCTGCTAGTAAGTATAAATACTTTATCAAATAACGCCACTCCGCAACACCAAATTCATAAAGCGTGATTTCAAAATTAATAATATGATAGACTTTCGTGAGATTCTCGATATTTGTCAAATTCATTTGTTTAGGTATTTGTTTTGGGAATTTATTTTCCTCCTTATTTTTTCCCAAATTCTTATTGTTTTTTCAGGCATTCAATTTATTGTTCCAAATAAAATTGCTCGGGTCTTGTTGAGCCGCTGTTGACGATGGGTAAGTACTTTAATAGAACGTATGACAACAAAATATCTACGAATATTACTATCAAACCTTACCCTTACCTTGCTTTGTCCTTATCTATCAAATTCAAATGTCACAATGACCGATAAAGACAAAGCATGGTTTAACTACACCGCGGTTACTCAACGTTTATTAGTAAGGGGGTTAATATATAAGGCCACTTTATTTAATTTCATTTGTTAACTTTATACTGTCTAATAATATCATTACCCTTTCAGGGCTCTATTCTGATCGGTAAAACTGTATTGATTTTAACGAGTTATCGTATTGTCTACGTTAAAATAGCTCTTATTTACTTAACAGTATGGCGGCGGAGTTAAAAACAATGCTGTTCAAAAGAGAACAATGGAGCCCGAAAGCTGACGTTGAAACGTGGGCTATGAATTATTTTCAGTTAAATTTTAAAATAATATTCTTGATTATTTGTTGCCCGCATAGAAGTGGTTTATCGATATTCCCTTAACAGTTTCACATACAATATTTCTTCTTAAAAAGGTCTTAAAAAGGCAGCAAACTTTTTCTTAAATATTTTTTTTAATAAATAAATATCAGGGGACCATGTCAAACCAATTGGCCTAGTCCCAAACTAAGCTCTAGGCTTGTAGGTACAGTCAGTCTACCACCCTAAGATTGAAATTGATTTGCTCGACATTATACAACAAGTTCGATTTTCCCTTGCAATAATATTATGACAGTGACATGTGTCAACCTAAGCGATAATTAGATGTCGTAGAAACCAGCCAAAACATATACAACTGTACAAAGAGCATACACTTAAATATATAGAAAACATCTAAGACTCAGAAGTAAATACTCCTGCTCATCACACGAATATCTGCTCTTACCGGGATTTGGACCCAGGACCGCTAGCTTCGGGTCACTACCAAGTGGGCCAACGCGTCGTCAACCAATTTTTCATCAAACCTACCTATAAAGCACTCTAAACACTTTCTATCGAAAAATCTAGCCCCAATTATATTATTCGTTCGGGAGCTATGCCACGGACACATTACAATTACACGGATACGTTAAATTTATACGCCCCCTTCCCCAATCTCTTTGCGTCGAGGGTTAAAAAAAATACCTTTATCTGCATGCAGTCCCTGAAAGTGATGGGTGCACGAATTTACAATAAAATCCCTGAAACAATCCGCATTGCACAGAATGAATCCTCCTTCACTCACAAACTGAAATCATTCTGCACTGATAAAGCATTCTACTCTATTAGGGACTTCCTAGAGGGATGAGTATACGTGTCGAAAGCCCAGAGATACGCTTACCTACTAATATAATCATGTTATTTGCATTAATAATTTAATTTAAATGTATCAAGTGTTTGTAACATATATGTATAGATTAATATTATGAACATATTGAATCGAATGTATAAAATTAGTTTAAACTTAACGCATAAGTAATTTTAAAATGACGATGTATATTTCTTACTAATAAATATTCTATTCTATTCTATTCTATCGTAACTTCCCTATATATATATATATTTTTTATGCCCTAGAGAAGGCAAACGAGCACACAGGCCACCTGATGGTAAGTGGAGACTGTGACCCATAGACATTCGCATTCACAAGACTGCAAGCCTAAGACTGCAAATGCGTTGCCAACCCTGAACACTAAGATGTAATGCCCCTATGGTAGTCATTACACCGGCTGTCTTATCCTCAAACCGGATCACAACAATGCGAACACTGCTGTTTGGTGGTAGGTTATTAGTAGTTATTATATAGGTTTATTGGATAAGATGGTGGTAGCGATCCGCACGGACCCTGCACAAGTTCCTACCACCCGCATGTTCAGAAACGATAGGCAATTGTCCTATATTATGAAACCTGTATCTGTGATTTTATTTTGATGTTAACATTAAAGTATTACAAGTCATTAAAATATCAGTTATCGATGTGGTTGCATTATAATGTTCAGATTATAATTACAGGATTAGGTACAGGTACAGGTTTCTCACATATAGTAGAAAACTTAAGACATGCATGTAGATTATAGTTATGTGTGGCCACTGTACACATAATTAGGCAATAAAACACTCGTGTGATCTTATTATGAAACTCGCCTTTTGCCTGGTATCATAAAAAACACACGTATATTATCTCCTCTCATTATGCACGAGTCACATAATCTACTATTTACACAAAGAAGCCTTGGTTTATGATCGCAGTACAAAACAGAGTTACTTGGTTCGTGACCTATTTTTGACAGTTAATGGTATCCAGTCACAGCGTATTACCTGACGAAATAAATTCTTGCCGAAACGAAATTCGGAGCATAATTTTATTACTCCGTGGACAACCGTACCGCGCAATAAAAAAATGAGAGCATAATAAAGAAGTATAAAGAACCTTTTACAACCTATACGTTGAATGAGGACACGGAAAGGTATTTTAAATTAACAATTTTGAAGCATTTTTAGTTACAATGTTTATGTATTTTGCTGTCTTACCATTGAAACCAGAACACCACAGTTAGAACACTGCTACTCAGCAGTAGGTTAGAGCGGTCATAAGTGTTACGATTCAAACGGAAAATTCAACCACTTTACACCTTGGTACTTTTATATACAAGAACTTAAATTACGTTTCGTAAATCCCTGCTTACAAAACAAAGTACAGTCGATTTTTTGACATTCCATTCGGATCCTCATTCCTGATCCTGTCCTAGGCTTGGCCTATGTATACTGCCCACAGTATCCCAATCGGAATAGCAAAATGTTTATCGCAACAGACTAGAATAAAAATGTAATAAAAATCAACGGAGGATATATTGGTCCGTAACAACCCCGGAAAATTAATTCCAGGCGTGCGAAGTTCTAGAAATTCTCTAAGTAGACCGTTAAAATTGTAAGAGGTAATTATGCAGCATGCAGGCACTTTCACAGCTTTTATAAGAACTTATTATGTTTGACTTGCGCTGTTGTTATGATTTGACATCACATTGCATTACCAAATACATATTTTTTTAATTTCATGTATTATCCGTGACCTATGGACAGCGGAGGCTTAATAATGGGGTCCCGTTGCCACCCCTTAAAAATACTTCCATGCAAAAAACAAATCAGATTGTATTTTGTTTTCATGTCTTGTATAACAAACGATGTATTTACTTACATACAGATGTAGTGCATAATTGTTTTCCTTCGTATATTCACGGAAACGTACGAACGCGTCTTGCTATTTCAGTCGGTCACAGTACAAAAAGTACTGAGGTTGACTGAAGTAGCATGACACCTTCGTACGTTTCCGTGAAAATACGAAGGAAAACAATTATGCACTACACCTGTACATAATGTATACGTTTACTTTCCTACATCTAATTGTCTTATCTCATCTGATTTGAATCCAATTAAATACTACAAGAAGACCTTCAGACTGTTTTAATGATCGCCACAGTAAACGTAGAAACGACGATTTGGATTAAATCACACCGTCCCCATCAAGTAAGTCATGTCACTGTGTTTACGGTGCCTCAGCGTATTTTGAGCACCAGTGTGGACATTATGAGTGAAAAACGTGACGCAGTAGTCACGTCACAACGTTTACGGTGTGCTAGGCAGCGTATTTTGAACAACGGTGTGGATGGTATGCGTTAAAAACGTGACTCTTGATTCCTGTCACAACGTTTATGGTGCGTCACCGTATTTTGAGCACCAGTGTGGACGTTATGCGTGAAATACGTGACGCAGAAGTCCCGTCACAACGTTTACGGTGTGCTAGGTAGCGTATTTTGAACAACGGTGTGGACGGTATGCGTTAAGAACGTGACGCATGAGTCATGTCACAATGTTTACGGTGCGTCACCGTATTTTGAGCACCGGTTTGGTCATACCTTTAAACGATGATGACAAAAGAATAGGAAATATTAAAAAGTTAGTGATAATACTTAACTATGAGAAACTGCACGCTATCCCTGGCTATTCGCAAGAGAGCCATCGCGATCGTTTGTGGTAAGTGAAAAGGCAATAGCTATCATTATACTTGTACACTGGCGAGCAAAATAACAGGTCACTTTGTAAATAATTGCACTACAATGTACAGCTTTTATTTTTAACTTCCGACAAAAAAGAGAGACTTTTTTTATACGAGTAGTATTGTCAACGTTTTAATTGCTCTTATTCACTTAAAACAAACTTAAGGCAATAAAAGGGGTTGCCACTTAAAAAAGTTATTGTTAAAATATAAATGTATATATTCTTTCCAAAGTTCGTGTTTACTTCAAGTGATAGAAATCGAATAAGAAAAGAGTATTGTTTCTTGTGGACTAAACAGTACAAACTCCACGCGCTTCTGTCAGGTGACCTGAATGTCTATAAGTGATGTTCGCTTTAGTTTGTCTTTGGCCTGTGAGTGACGTATTTTGTTTTTAAAATAGCGAAGATTATTAATATTTATTTTGTTGTGTTAGTCACTCAGTTTTTTATAATTGACCCTCCCGTCATAAGATTACATAATTTTCTAAACCTTAACGTCCTATTGGTCGATTTTTTCCTCGCGCACCTAAACTGCCAACTCCATCTCTGATAAAAATTCTCCGACCTTTTTTGCACTGCGTCCAATTCGGACCGAAACGCGATAAAATATGGTCCCAGATTTCTCGACGATCACGTCCACGGTCCGAATCGTAGATCTAATGCGCTGATGGCGTTTCAAAAAGTTATTTTAACTTGACTACACTTTTTATTTAACACATTTAATTTATGTTATAACATGTTATGGCCTTAAAAATTACTATTATATAAATTTAAACCCCCATTATAACGGCGACCATCACTTTGAAAGTTGATTAATACCACTAATATTATAAAAGCGAAAGTTTGTATGATAGTTTGTTACTCTTTCACGCTGTAACGGCTAGACGGATTTGGGTGAAATTTAAAACGAGGATAATAGCTTACTCTGGATTAACATATAGGCTAGGTACTTTTCATCTCGGAAATTTAAAAGTTTCCCAGGCAATAACGATAATCGAAAGCTACGCGGACGAAGTCCCGGGCTGAAGCTAGTTAATTTATTTATTTAAACGACGACGACTTCAACGACGAAACGACTGACAAGCGCGTTGTCATTTACGCGGAACCTTGCTCAGTTCCATCCCCATTAATAGCTTTTTATAAAAACTGCGTCCAAATTTGTCTACACTGAAAAAACAACTGGTCGCTTCTAACAAGTGTGATTGTTGTGCAAAAGAGTCTTGTTTCCATACGAGCCTGACAAGACGTTAGATACATCAAATAAGATTGAATCACTAAAGATCTTCCTGTTGTTACTGTCAGCTTTGGTTGATATAGCTAATAATTATCATAATTATTGTATACATTTTTTGTCAACTAAGAGAAAATGTCTCTCTTGGTTGGCTCACATTTTTTTTATTGTATCCGTTTGGGAGTAACGACGCCATGGACAGAGAGATACACAGACATACACACACCTACAGATACATATGGTTAACTTACAACACCCTTCTTTTTTCGGGGGTTTAAGAAGGTTACAACAGGTAGATAACAGAAATCAAAATGACTAATTGCTTATTCCATTGAAATAAGGTCCTTTACTTATTGCATTGACAAAAAACGAAATGTGCAAAACATGTTTCTCAATAAAGTAGTTTTGGTCTAGATCCCTAGCCAAAAATATTACTGATGGATACCACACGCGAGGACAATTGTTCGGTTACAGAGTATTTTACTTTGGTAGACTCTTGTCAAGTCCATAACTATTTCATTACTTTTTGTCGAGTAAAAGAAAATCTCTCTTGGTTGGCTCTCATTATTTTGAGTGATAGGCAGAGACTAACGAATGCCAAGTGCACCGGTCCAAGCAAACCTCTTTCGCTTTCTCTACATTCATCAACCTATTCATGCATCAAACAACGTCGATTGAAATCTTTGGGTCGTAAATCAGAATCTAAGACAAAGTTCACTTATTGCTACGTATTCTGCGATCTCGCTTCCCCGTCTTCATGCCAACTAAGTTTTTTTTATAACAATAAGAAGGCACTTGAGCACTCAGGCCACCTGAAGGTAAGTGGCATCTGAGACCCAAAGACATATGAAATCTCAAGACTACAATCTCAAAACTGCAATCCTTAACCCAGGACTAAGATGGAATGCCTCTATTTCACCGCTAGTAATTTCACCGGTTGTCTTATCCCCACACAAGAACACAGCAATGCGAAAACTGCTGTTTAGAGGTAGGTTAATGGAATGGAATGGCCATCTTAATGGTGGTAGCGATTCGGACGGACCCTGTATCCTGCATATCAGGATGAGTCAATACCATTTGTATGTCATTATATTTAAGTAGCCCCATTGAGTTACCCTATATTCTGCTTATTCCATTTCCTTAGAAATCAAGGAGAAAGCGACACAAGTCAAGCCAATTTGCGTGAAAAGAACGTTGCCCAGATCTTTTTAAATAGAAGCATTAACAGCGTAGTCTCGTCTTTATTATACTTTTCGGTAGTTACCAAGGTTCTGTGTAATTACATACACATACATAAACTCACGCTTTCATTCTCAGAGTGGGGTAGGCAGAGCTACAGAATTACCAACAACTCTAACAACTTGTTGTTAAATCTGTAACCACATTTTGCACAATTGGGCTAAGATGTTTACCAGCGTATTAGTGACAGGTTGCAAGCCCATCGCCTAACAGTACAACAAGCCTTTATTCCCTAATTCTGCCTTTACTCTGTGTAATTGGGTAGTTAAATAACTTTTGTTCACGCCTGACTAACTGAGAGACAACGCAAAATCTAAACCGCAAAACCCAAGGATATGCAATGGTTAGTTAGATCTGAGACCCATAGACATTTTAATGCGCAAGACTACTATCTCAAAGAACTTAAAAGGTTGGCAACCTTGAGGACTACTATTATCAACGGCCAAGGGAAGAAATAGAGCAAGCAGAAACGAATTCTTGGTAATAAAGCAGTTCTTTTTAAAATATTCATGAAAAGATATGTTTACAGGCTTGGACCTTATTTCAATGGAATAAGATGAAAAAATGTAAACATATCTTTGATGTCGACTGTACCACTGAAACTAGATATTTAAATACCATAAATAATAGAACTAGCTACTACCCGCGACTTCATCCTCATAGATTTAGACTACTGTTATTCCCTTGGGAACTTTTATATTTTCCGGAAAAGTAAGCTATGTGTTAATGCTGCGCATGAGCTATCTCCAGTTCAAATTTTCATCCAAATCCGTCCAGCCATTGCATCGTGAAGGAGTAACAAACTAACACATACACACACCAACTTTTATATTATCAATATTGGTAGAATAAAATGTAAAATAACGTTACTCTTTAAAAACAAATGGCTAAACACAAGACCGCATTACAAGATGACACAAACTGCCATGCTCCAGTTAACGTGACAGAAATATTATGTAATAACTAAGCCTGGAACTAGCCTGAAACTTGCCTGGAACGTACCTGTATACCACTTTATAATACGGCCCCTGGTTTAAATAAAACTTTGATAACCAGACTATATACAGAATACGGATATTTCCACTGTAGCATCAGACAGGATTGACGATTATGAAGCTTTCAATTAGATACGTCGAGTTCTTAAATATGTACACTTTAGTACCTTGACATTTTAAACGATGTGACAAATTCATGTCAAGTGTACACATATTTATGAACTCAACTGTACTTCAAAAAATGCTATATAATTTCAACATGAACCTAAAACGAGCCCTTAAAGCCCGCGGTTTAAATATGCAGTCTTCAGTACCTATCACAATTTTTAGTCTATGAAACTTCCTAAATTCCAACCCAACGATACCTGGCAATTCATAATTCATAAAATCTTTTAAGACTTTAAGTCTATCTCATTGGAGGTCGAAAACGGGAACATACCCACATACTTGTAAAGTACGCTTTAACCGGCAGTTTTACCCAATAGGGATAAATTAATTTTTCGGCAAGAAAAATAAATTCCTTACCCTTTTTTTAATATTTTATATGTTTTAAAAAAAACTGCTGAATTATAAAGCATAATTGCAATTATTTTTTGCGCTAAAGACATAATTTTTCACTCCATTTTTATTACCACCCTTTTCATTATAAAACACTTGCCGCTTTTAAAACTGTTTAGTGTATAACTTTTTAACGTAAAACTTTTTAACACCGTTCTTATAATTAATTACTTAACAACAAACCTATCAACGTTAAAACACGTTTGACATGCAAAACTTAAGTGCAAACTGAACTCCGTCAAACTTCAACAAGTCTGCCAAACTCAAAAAAAAAAAAAAAAAATTACACTCACCAAATAATTATTCTGAAGCACTCATTTCACTACACTCACTTCACTCGATTTCACTTCATCCCTTGGTCACTCCGCGACGCGCGCGTTGCAAGCCGTCGGTGGAGGCTGTATGCCCCCCACCCGACAACCGAGCTCGCGCATGCGCATTCCACGCCGATAAGGAATATTTACGAAGTTTCGATTCCGATTATTTTGGTTTGGTTATCAAATTAGATTAAGGTTATTTGAGAGCTGGTTAAGAGTGATGAGGGTAAGTTGCGGACGGAAATTATTGAAAAATGTTTTGGGTTAGTTTGATTTAATTGAATCTGTAACAACAGGGAAAGGTTGCATTGCATTTGAAATTTTAACTTAAAAAAACAGTACACGTAGAATATTTTTGGTAGGTATATTTATTTTTTAATGTATTAGTTGTTGGCCTTTCTTCTTTTTTTTTTATTAATGGCGGTCCACCGCGGTATTCCGCAGTGATTTCGCCGATTTCAAGTGAGTAGAGTAAATCAGTAAACAGAATAAATCAAAAGTAAACGCCGGACATCTTTCAATCGGCCATCTTACCTCCCCGAAAGCTTGTTGGGCTTTGTGTGGGCAGTAAAATTGTGACAAAAGTATATTACCATTCCGTTATATTTACATTTTTTTAAATATAATGCTAGTACAGGTTTTTGGCTATGGCTTGTTTTGCTTACGAGTAGGTTATACGGTGTGAAGGATATCGGGTACGTTACATAATTCCAAAGAGTCATATTTTGAATGGATTTAAATTACGAATTTTCATAATTTTTAATTTTTTGGTACTCCCGTGGTGACCTACCTTAGTTCCAAAGTCAATCTGATATTCTACAGCAATAAGGTTGAGTTTCCTATCAATTACCAATGGCTTGGCATCTCTAATGACAATGTACTCTTCAAGCAGATTTTCTTTGAAATTTGTCTCTAATTAACGTCCGTGGCCGTACATATAAATGATAAAGCCAAAAGATGAAAATAACGCAAAACTGAACATTGTGGAGATCCGTTAGGAAGGCTACTGGACACAAAGGCTTACTAAGTAGACATCTTTAATGATGACGATGATTATGATGATGATGATGATGATGGTGATGATGGTGATAATGATGATGATGATGTTGATGATGATGGTGGTGGTGATGGTGATAAATGATATCAGAGTGAAAGGAGATGTTGGTAGGGGACGCCCTAGATGCACATACATTGATCAGATTCGCGATGTACTGAATAAGATCCAAATCAAAAGCACCCGAAACGACGTAAGTACGTGCAAGAATAGTGAATGTAGAAGAAGCGCAAGTTGTATGTTTAGACCGTTGCACCTGGCGTTCCGTAGTCCCTGCCTACCCCAATTAGAGGCGTGAAGATAAGTAAGTATGTATGTAGTAGTATTATCATCAAGGATAGGAAAAACGCCCGTCATTTTGAAAACATAACCCTGTTCCGTACAGCAGAGACTTCCTTGATGTAAAATAAAAATATTACTAGGTATTTTATTTATTTATTATACAATAATGTATATGTATTCAGCGATGATGTAATGAGAAAACGCAAACAAACAGACAAACAGTAACCCAACTTCAACGATTAAATATGCCCCAATGACGTCCGTAGATTGTGAACGAACTTTTTTGACTCATAAATAGGTCCTGAATTCACGGCGTTATGGACAAACAAGTAAAAACTTTTTTTTTAATGAAGTTTGATTGGCGTGAGTTTTTTTTCCCAAAACCATTCCAGTGTTATTAATTAATAATAGAGATGGGCCGACTACGGATTTTGTCGACTAGCTAGTCGGCCGACTAGTCGGTTCTTGAATTGCCGATTAATCGGCCGACTAGTCGGCAATGCCGATCGTAGGTTTTTAGCTAAGTTCGGGTGCAATCGGAAACGTTCGTGTCGCTTCGTTTCTCGCATCATTCGTCTCGCGGTCATGTTTTGACCAGTTTTGTTTACGTTATTATTTCGCCGGCGTGCTTCGTGACGTAACTTGAAAAACAATAAAAACAAATGTGCAATTAAATATAAAATAAGTTTGTTATAAAATGGTTTAATTTCTTCCTATGTCCTATACTTTCCTAGGCAAATAAATGCCGAATATTCGGCATTTTTTGCCGACTAGTCGCCGACTAATGGCCGACTATAAATGGTGCCGAATAGTCGGCGTTCCCGACTAGTCGGCGACTAGTCGGCCCATCTCTAATTAATAATATTGTCACTGAAAACATATGAATTATGGTATAATAAATGTAAAATTCCTACTAATATTTTTAATTAACATCATAAGGAAGTCTCTGCTGTACGGAACAGGGTTATGTTTTCAAAATGACGGGCGTTTTCCCGATCCTTGATTATCATCATAACTGACTGTACAGTTCTTTGCGGCGTTTCTTTTCAGCAGTATCTCTTGTGAAATACTAGTAGATTTTAGACGATTAGTGCCTGTGCGGCCTACTTACTAAATAAACATTAAGCCTTATAGATAGTTCCGTATTCACGTAACTTGCCTCGCGCAATGTTTTATGCATAGCGTCTCGTCTCGCATTACTAGATTTCCGTTGATGTTCACATTTCAGAATATCTTAAATATTAATGGTAAAAGATAGACGATACATGTTACGTTGATTTACGGGCACATTTCCACTGTCTTTTTTTAACCACATTATATTATAATAAATAAATATCATGTGACATTATCATACCATACCTAGACCCAAATTAAGCTCTAGGCTTGTACTATGGGTACTAGACAACGATATAAATACTTATATAGAGAAATACATACTTTAATACATAGAAAACATCCATGACTCAGGAACAAATATTCGCGCTCATCGCACAAATATCTGCCCTTACCGGGATTTGAAACCAGAACAGCTAGCTTCGTAGGCAGGGTCACTACTAACTAGGCCATAGCGTCGTCGATTAATATTATTGTTTGCGATACTGTCAAAGGCGTTAAAGTGACACGGTACTAAAGTGTGCAGTTTCTTATAACCATGGCGCAAGTGAAATGTTTAGTCTGGTGCTGACTTAATTTGTGAAATATTGTACCGTATCATATCTTTATGTTTTCAAAAATAGGTATGCCTTATTACTAATATCATAAATGGAAATGTGTGTTTCATTTTTACGGTTCGCCGCCTTAACGAATCGATGTGAAATTTGCTACGCTCTATTCTACCATATTGCTTTTGAAATGTCATCGTATTGTTTTCAACCCAGCTGCCATTACTCTCAAGTTCGGCACGACAAAATTAATAAAGCGCGATTCGAACCGCCTTACACCGTTGACCAAGAGTCTATTATTGCGCCAAATTAGATGTGCCCTTCTGTATTGGCTATCGTAACGTTAAATTGTATTTAAGCGAAGCTCCACCCTTAAGACTTCCCTAAGAAAGAAAGAGTGTGGCGACCTAGCAACATCTAACGACAATTTGTAACAACCGACTCGCCAGCGCCACTAGCGCCACAAGTGTCAGACAGCGGAACTAAAGTGTTCTACATCGCGCTAACGAAGTTTCTACAGCCGGTTGGCATATATGAAATGAAATGAAATGAAAATATTTATTTCGGACAATGAGTATCCATAATTACATCACATAATGTTAGTAACAACATAGACTTATAAACAAGAATTAGTAAAATTTAAAAAGTTCATTAGGGTTTACATGGATGGACATCCAATGTTTGAGGATAGGACTGTCCATCCTTTCAGCGACCATCTTCAGGAGAGTGTTGGTGCTGCCCCGCACGCGCATCCACAGGGACGCCACGCGCTTGCGCAGTACGGCCTGGAAGCCGTCAGTGCTGCTCGCAGCGAACATCCCCGAGGCGCTGCAGCGCCAGGGCAGCCCCAGCAGCCCCCTGAAGCCGTTGTTGTATTGGACTCGCAGAGCACTATAGGCCTTTTTGGTGTAATCGCTCCACAGATTGCACGTGTACAACGTTTGGCAGTAGGTTTTAAAGAGTGTTATCTTCACCTCTCGAGAACAACGTGCAAATCTGCGTGAAAGCATATTACCCCTGACCGACAGTGCTCTGCGTTCCCTTTCCAAGTCCATATCATCTTTTAGAGTGTCTGTGACCCAGTGACCCAAATATTTAAATTTTGTTACTGTCTGAAGAGGAGAACCACTAAGAGTTATTGGCGGAACTGGGTATGTTTTGGTGCCAGATTTGAACACTAATATCTCGCTCTTCTTGACATTATATTTCAGTCCATGGGCCACAACAAACCTTTCACATATAGACAACATTAACTTCAGTGCGTTGACTGAGGGGCTCAGCAGCACCATGTCGTCAGCATAGCTGATGTTATTGACACAACATCCATCCACCGAACAGCCCACCCCGGCGCTGCTGAGCTCCTCAATCAACCCATTCACATATGCATTAAATAATGTTGGTGATGTTAGTCCCCCCTGTCTGACTCCACATTCCATCTTGTAAGGCTCCGAGAACCCTCCTGCCCATCGAACCGTGTTCGTTTGATTGTCATACCAATATTTAAACATATTTGTAACTTCAACAGGTAAATTCTTAACACTACTCAACTTGTTCCATAGTACATTGTATGACACCAAGTCAAATGCCTTCGACAAGTCCAAGAAGCAAGCGTATACCGGCGTATTCCTATCAGTGTAATATCGAACAGTGTGCTTAAGACACAGTACTGCTGACTCGGTTGATAGCCCAGGTCGAAAACCGAACTGGGCGTCATGCAGGTTTATATGTCTGTTTAGATACGAATTAAGCACACTGTCCAATACCTTCGCCAGGATAGTGGCCAGAGAGATTGGCCTGTAGTTGGACTTGTCGGAAGCATCACCCGTCTTGTTTTTTATAATTGGTACAACTATTGTTCTCATGAGGTCAGCTGGTAGGTAGTTGTTATATATACAACTTCCAACTTCATCCCAATGGACTTCGGTCCCCAGGCATAACATCCGCCTTGAGAGAGATCTCTCTACAGACAGGGTGAAATCGAAGTCGTGAATCGTGATTTTTTTTCCTAAATCCTTACTCGACTAATAATCACTTACAGCATTTGGTAACTCAAATAAATCATTCTTTTATTTTGCTCAAAGTTTAATTTTTATCCTAATTTATTTAAAATTCTTGGACACCCTACATTACGACAGATAGTTGTCACAAAGTTCGAAGAGAACATATTCAAACTCTTTGCAATTTACTGGCTGGATAGTGTTTTGGCATAAATCGTCAATAACGTCAACATTGTAAACATTTCTCAAAAGAAAATTAAAGCGAGTAGGGTGACCACAGGTGATGATAACTGGGTATCAACCTGCTCTTTTTAAAGAAAATTAATTAAGGAGCTCGTTAATGGTGATACCTACTAGTGCCTCGTGTTGGTCATCAGCAGCACTACCGGAAAACATGATTACGATTCACGACTTAAATTTCACCCGGTATTGTCGTCTCTCTTCTACAACAGCATAAACTTTGTTTGTTAACAAAGTACGTAAGTTTTGTAAATTTCAATTGTATCGAGCACCAATTAAACTGATATCTTGTTCGAATATTCAATTAGATTGAACCTTATTGACAGTACCTTATTCCGGAAACTTGTTTCGCATAATGTTTAATGCATAACGTTTCGTGTACCATTATTCGATTTCCGGAGGAATGTTTACATCTTACCTACGTAATATATTGATTGTGTAAGCGATATACATATTAATGAGGCTTTATTTAGTTAGAACACAATGTCGAAAACAATCTATACCAATATTATTAATGTGAAATAAATGTGTCTGTTTATTAAGCTTTCCACGACTAAAGTACAAAACCGATATCATTGAAATTTTGTACAGATAGTTTAAATACCGCAAAGGGATTAAACGTGTTTATTTGCGAGAATTGATAAATTTCTACGCGGACGTAGCCTCGGTCTACCATATAGTATTTGTGTAAATCCTTTTGTGTCTGTTTGTTTGTTTCTGATAAAACGTCTCAACCGATCTACCTAACACTAAGAACAGAGATATTTAATAGCTTAAAATTAGGCAATCCTAAAGGAATAGGAAAACGACTTCGTTTTCGACGTTTAAAAAAAGGCATAAAAAAATAAACGTTTTCGATAAGGAACCCGAGACAAGATGCATCGATAACGTAAGCGATTTTCCAAACCATATAAAAATATGGATCGAATTGACGTCCGGCAGCTTAAGAGCTATATATAATTTTATTTGTCTATCTTATCTTGTCTATGGCTACAGATAAAACACATTTTTTCTTGAACTTAAACTGAAATGAAAATGAAATCCTGCAGGTAAGCCTTGAATAGTTGAACCATCAAGGAACCTCGTCATAATGACAGAATCATGTCCAACAATGGAATTACGCCTAAATTAATTACTGCCATCCTGTGAAACGGTTATACAATGGCTCAACAATTTACGTTGTAGACTTTAATTAACGTACCTACACCTAAAGACAATTTATTGGTTGTGATTGGTGTTTCTGGTTGAAATACTTTATTTAACAATATCAATTCGTTGAAATGTCTGTACATATTATTGTTTTAGTTAATCCTGTTAATGATTTATATAGAGACTCCTAATTATGTTTATTGGAGTTGCTGGCGAAAGGTCCAAATGAAATTAACGATCGACGTTGTTGGCAAAACTACAGCAGGCGGTTTTTTTAATTCACCTCGTGAAGTTAGTATAGATTTTTTCCAGTAGTATAGGATGAATTGTTGACTATGGAACCCTATCGTATAACGTTAATCATTAATCTTAGCGTAATTTCTTTCATGTGGCTTTACGCTCTCATAATGACAGGGTTGTCATAGTGGCTCAACAATAGAAGTCCTTTACTGTACCTACAATTAGCTATAGTCAAGAGCAAAGGTCACTTTGTATAGAATTTCCATGAAAAGTGACCCGTTTTCATTGCTCTTTAGTGTAGTTTGAAATTAGATGAGTTTAGTACAAAAGTGTCAATGTTTTTTAAACTGTTTAAAACTCAATATAAAAGATTCCTTTTTGCACACAACATAAGAATCAATAAAAAAAAAACATGCTTTGTTGACAACAATATAGCTACATAGCAGTCTACCAGGACCTTTATTTAATTCTACACGGTAAAACCATATTGCGTTTGGTATGATATCGTATTGTCAACGTTATGATAGCTCTAATTTACTGAACAGTAATGGCGGCCAAGTTAAACACTATATACCATAACACGTTAAAACACACACACACACACACATGTCAGCCGAAAGACGTCCACTGCTTGACATAGGCCTCCCCCAAGGCTTTCCACTCAGACCGGTCTTGTGCTTTTTGCATCCACCGCGGTCCCGCGATCCTGACGAGGTCGTCACTCCATCTTGTTGGAGGCCTACCTACGGCTCGTCTTCCCCCCAATGGATTTACACGTTAAAAACATAAATGTAATTATAGGAAAGGTTTGTCAAGTAATAATATTTCACATTTATATTTATAAATAAGATTAGTTTTATTTAACTAGTTAATTAATAATGAATGTACCTATAATCTCTCCATGGCACACCACGCCCTTTTCATTACCGCAATCTGTGTAATCGATCTATGGAAAATATCTAAGGTATGAAATACACAGAAGCGGCGCGTTGAGGCGTGGCGCAGGTAAGCCATAGGCGTGGCGTAGGCGCGGTCAGGCAAGGCACGTCAATTTTATCTGATTTGAAAAGCTATATGATGTATCTTTTACAATATGCTTTTGACATGTTATCGTATTATCGAGATTTTGATAGCTCTTATTAACTTGACAGTAATGGCGGCCGAGTTCAATAATAATAAAATATAACACAACTAACCTATAATATAAATCCCTTCATTACCCCCACTTGCGGCATCGTGCCGAGGACACTCGCAGCGTTACCCCGTTGCACTGCGATGCTCAGTCTTTGGGCAAAAAAGGAGCCTTGCCTGTGGTCGCCAGAGACACCTATTAATTTGTCTGACACTTCTTTAATAAATTTTTTTGTGTCAGATGACCACGGACCAAACATTTCCATAGCAAGTGCAGCAAATTCGTAATTTGGCTTTAAAAAAGCATATTTGCGGCACTTGATGGTTTGGGCGAGGTCTGCGGCGGTCCCTGGCTTGCGAGAAGAACCTTGGACGTGAGACGGTGCTAGCGTATCAACACAAGTGACGTCCCACGCCAAGGGACAACCAAGTTAAAAACATGTCAATGGTAATATGATTTAAATTTTTAATTTTTCCATGTTTAACTTCAGAACCTTTAGAAGGTACTTTCGGTTCAATGGAACCCTGACCTACCAGAGAACTGCGTCATATTAACGTTATGAAGCAAGTCATAAGAAGTATCTAACAAATTGTTTTACAATGTCACTGTGACACCGTTCTATGGGTTCAGGGATCCATTGGGCTGATAGTAAGGATCATCATGTCAGCCGAAAGACGTCCACTGCTGGACATAGGCCTCCCCCAAGGCTTTCCACTCAGACCGGTCTTGTGCTTTTTGCATCCACCGCGGTCCCGCGATCCTGACGAGGTCGTCACTCCGTCAGTACAGGATACAAAAATGAAAATGGCATACTGTCATCCTATTCCCATTTCGGCTAAACTTACGGCGCGGAAGTTTGTAAGTCAACTGCAATCGCCTTCGCTACCTAAACTCCTTTAATTGGTTCTAACGATTCTCTTAATCTTAATAATGATAATTAAAGGCGAATTTGTAATTTGTTGTTCTGAGTTGATTATTTATGTTGACAACTTGGACGAAGGTTGGTTGTCTTATAAGTATATTAGAATGGATAAAATAAAACAGAATCATTTATTCGGCTATTACACTCAGGAGCAAAAAAAAGAGGTCAGAGTGCGTTTTTCATACTAAAGAGGCTATTTTGAAGCCTTGGTTCCTCACCAGGGAATGCTTTTAGTGAAATCTGATGATGAATACCCCGAGCATCGATACAGGACTTCCAGAGTGCCTAGGATACCCAACTGAATAAATCTGCGGTTAACGCCGGAATTGAGCATGTTCAGAATAACATCTAAAATGGCAATAAAATGTAAGGAAATCCAAGTGCTGACCCAAACTCTCCCGCTGTGGTGTTAACGTATTGTGCGATCAGTTAGGTATCTTAAGAACTTTTGACCTCCTCTATTGAACCTCGGAGTATCTACCATTAAACCTCACTCGAAACAACCCCTAGCAAGGAACCAAGGCTTCGAAATAGTCTCGTTTGTATGAAAAACGCACTCTGACCCGGTATTTTTGCTCCTGAGTGTAGTTGAACCAAAAAACACATACCTATGTCGTATGATTAACTGCAGCTGTAACGAGATGTTTTTTAATGGCTATGAGAAGGCACGCAAGCACCCAGGCCACCTGATAGACATTTGAAATCTCAAGACTACAATATCAAAACTGCAATCCTAAGGGCCGTATTAATAAATTCATCTTGAGTGTGAGGCCGGAAGATACGTCAAAGTAAACGCCAAACCATAGAACACTGTCATTTGAAACATCTCGAGATGAGCGTTAGAGTTGAGATCAGTTTATTAATACGGGCCTAAGACCTCAAACGCGATGCCAACCCTGAGAACTAAGATGGAATGCCTCTAATACCTCTATGGTAATTTCACCGGAATATTGGAGCTTTTGCTTGTTTTAAATTACTATACAAGTCTGGGATCTTGACATAATAACGCCCCTTTACTTTTTAAATAATTCGAAAGTAGTCCTTATTACATTTTTATGAAAAAAAAAAACTATAACTAATTAGAATAAAATAAACGGGGCGTCAGCTCAGCGTGATGCTGTGGCACGGAGCAGCAGTGCAGATTTTCATCTGGACCCGTAGAAAGACGGCAAAAAAACAAGTAAAGAATATAACAAAAATAAAGCAATGCATTGAAGGTATTCTTCAAATATTTAAAATATTACAACACTAATTAACAATTATAAAATTTCAAATGTTAAATATAGAAACAAAGTGATTTAAATATGACGCGGATGAACAGATGCGTACAATATTAAATTTTAGGTCATGTGTTACTACATAATCAATAAATACACAATAGTTCAAACTCGATGCGTCTACGTTGTGCACCGAGAAGATCATGTTACCCCTGCTGACTCCATCATCAGACACCGTAATATTTTATTCCAAATATACTGCGCCTCTACAACTAGGGTTGCCATAATATTTATTACGAGTATGTAGATATGAAAAGTTCTGACAAACGTCTTACATCAATCGAAAAGTACCATCATTTCTAGCAACAGCAGACATTCATTCCCAATTTGAGCCAAATGTTTATACCTTGCATTGTTAATTTTATTAAGTGGTTATGTGCATTTTGTTGATAAGCGGCTATATTTTTCTTTGTTTAATGTAATCGTAAAAAATGAATTTAAGTATTTAAGAGTGTCCTCGGCACGCTGCCGCAAGTGGGCGCAACGAAAGGTTATCTGTAGTGCAACGTTTTATCTTTTAGGTTTATTATTTTAGTTTTTTAGTACAATACTTGTTTGAAAAAGTCTCCCATTGGCCGAGACCGGCTGCAGTCTTGACAAAAGTCCTAGAACCCCTGACATCTCAGGTCAAATCCTGACGTATGGCAACCCTATCTACAACCTACATCTCTTTAAAGTCCCAGATAGACGGGCGAGCACGTACGCCGTACATATTGTTCGGCGACCTTACTCGCCCGTGTAAGGTAAACACGGGCGAAAAAGGTCGTCGAGCTTTATGTACGCGTATTATTTACTCATCCGTGTATCTGGGAATTAAGAGTGATCGCAAAACCAAGGATATTATGGTCAAATATTAGTTTAAAAGTGTTTGAAAGACCATAGAGTGTAGTTACTTATTGCGCCTAGTTTATTGGTCTGTACTTACCTCCCTCATTATGTTTTTTTTTATTGGTATCATGTAGTTAATTATAAATGTTAAGTACCGAAGGTTTTTATGTAAATTAATATAGATAGGAACAACGATATTATGAAATAAGAATCAGAAACAAAGGTTTTGAAAATACATTTAATAAACATTACTTTACGTTACTAATAATAATATATACGTAGACATAGAAAACTTTACGGTACAGCTCTTATTTATAAATGTACAATAGCCAATAATATACGTTGTGCTTATTGTTCATTGTGACATTTGTATGTGAGAGAAAGTGACAAAGCATACAATGATATAGGTTTATAGTGCGTTTATCAACAGCTTACAGGAAGAGAAAGGTTAGTAAAAAATATATGTACTCGTGTTTTGTAGTTACAGCTCAACTTTTATATGACTTTTATTCTTTTTTGTTTTCGGCAAATACAAGTTCTCTATTTCAAGCAAAGTTTTATCCTTCGCTTCAGGCAAGAAAAAGTAAGCCGAAACGAAAGTGAGGATAACAGACAAACACAAAATGGGAACGTCATCAAACAGACCATAGAATAATTGTATAAAAGCGTAAATTAAACAATAAGCACAACCTATAAAGGCTGACATTATAGATACATATTTTTGTGGAATTATTTCGATTAATATAGGAACCAAAACTCCAATTGGCCCACAAGTAATCACTACGTATGCAATAAGAATCAAAATTATCTTTACTTGTATGTAATCGTTATCGTAATAATGCAAAAGCCATCCAAGCATTAACAACGTAAATAAAATGCCGGCAGATGATAAGAAGTAAATCCTCCTGGACACTTTCAGAGAAATTAAAGCAGTTATTAAACTGCAGACAACGTTTACAATAATTGCATACGCTAATTTATCTTGGTCAATTCCTAGCATCTCCTCCAAATATAAAAGATAACTTGATGTAAAGAGAACAGGAAATGCCACCAGCATGGGGGCATAGAACATCTTAGAAGATCCTTGTCGTGGTGTTTCTTCTATCAACGCTTGGAGCTCATCTCTAGAGCCAGAACCTTCGCCTCTCAAAGAGAAAAACTCTTGTTTGCTCTCCTCAAATCTCCTTTTTGACGCTAACCAGTATGGTGACTCCGGCCATGTCATGATCGAGAAAATACACCCGATTGCCAATCCAAAATTAAAGAAGACACCTTCCCGCATCCAATAGTCGTTTATCGTCAACCAAGAGCTGATCCTTAGAACAGCGAAGTTAACTATAAGGAGAGGCATCCTGAACTTTGGGCTGGTGTATTCGCACATTACCACCGGGGTCAGGAACATCGATGCTGCTTGAACCACCGGAAGAACAATACGGAAGAATAACGATATGATGAAGAGAAACAACAGCGAGATCAGTAACAGTCTTCGTCCCTTGCACTGGGCGAGGACTATTAACATTAGTAGTCCAGGCGCAGCCACCAGCGAAGAGTAGACTGTAACTGCAAGAAAAAATAAGTTGTGCGTTAAATTATCTTAAAGGGGCAACCACACCGCTACTCAAAATACGGTACGGAATCGCACTGAGGTGCCGTAAACGTCACGACTTCACCCCATGCTTTTTACACCGCGACGTACCTTCACTTGATTTTAAGCAGCGGAGTGGAGAGCATGCGGTAAAGCCTGCACTGGTTAAAGCGCATTGTTTTCAAAAAATTCTCTCTCAATCCCGAAATATCTAAAGATATAAAAGACGGAACCGGCTGAGTGACTGACTGACATATCAAGGCACAGATGAGACCGTTGGAAATAGGGGGAGTAGTGAAGTGCAGCAGGAAACTAATTCAACGGGTGCAAAGTCGGAATCCCTTGGGGAAGGCCTTTATCCAGCAGTGGACGTCTTGCGGCTGATGATGATGATGATCAAGTAGCGGGCATTCTCTACTTTTTTTAAATACTTAAATTTTTTGATTTGTAGGATCGTAGCAGCTGGAAAGAAGTGGTCTCTGCCAACCCCTCTGCGAAACAGGCGTCATTATGTATGTAAATATTGTTTTGTTTTTTTATCATTACCTCGGATTGTTTTAAAAAAGGAATTATAGTAAACGCCTCAAGTAAGGTAATTCCGAACATTCCAGGCCTAGGCAATAATATTCTAACATAGGAAAAAAAATAAAAATCGCGGGAATGTTTTAGTCATATTATTAGAAATGGGATAAATTAAAGATTTTTAAAGATTTTTATTGAACATAATACCGCCGCCGCCTGTTGTATACCTATAGTTTAAAATGTACTGTTCCGTGTTTTTTGTTTTTTGGTGTTCAATAAAGAGTATTTGTATTGTTGTATTGTATTGTATAATACACACATGCATATTTTAACAATTAAGGTCGTAAGCAGCTGCATTAGTATAAACTGTGTCGCAGCTGTTTACGCCCACCTCGGGACAGAAGAATAGCGTTCTACATATAGTACAATAATTAGTATAACTATGTAATCCGTATTATGAACAAGTAGGTAAGTATTGCATCTAAATAGTAAATTATTCTTAGTTAGATTACTAGGAATAATATCACTAGTATTAACAATAAGAAATAAGGTCATTAGTTACCATTAACAAGTGTCTCAGTCTCATCATAAGAAAGGTTTTGTAAAAATTTGGTCACTTTATTCTTACATTCCCAGTATGTAAATACATGAATGTTTACCAACTTATTCAATTTGTTGTACATTTTAGCTGAAAGATAATCGTAATGTTGTCTAACAAGAGCAATACGTGGTAGGTCTGAGTTTACAGATGCGGCCAGCCCGTCACTTTACAGTATTTTTAGCAAAAGGTAAGTTGAGGTGTATGCGTAAAATAATTTAAAGAATAAATAACTGTCTAACAGTTAAGACTTTAGCTATCGTGTACAGTTATTTGATTTATTATAATTGTATGTGTTTAGTTATAGCCGAATAAATGTTTCTTTCTTTCTTTCTTTCTTTCAAAAGCCACAATTAGCCTCAGTGTTTTTGTTTTCTTTTATGTTTTTTTTTGTTTGAGCAATAAAGAGTGTACATACATACATACCAAAGTAGCTAATCAAATTAGTGTAATTATGCAATCTGTACGTACATTCTGTTAGGTGCGGCGTGGCTTGGCTGCAGAATGATAGGCACAAAATAATAAAGATGACGTTCGCCTGAAAAAAAAAACCAATAAACTTAAACAATATGCGGGTATTGCCAGCTTCTTAATAATTTCCGGCTGGCTATCGCTGTCACGCTTACACTCGCAACTGACAGTATATTTGTCATTCGTGGGTCATTGAAAAACAAAGATTTTCGATAGCTATTAGAAAAATGGTAGCACTAATGAAGCCGCAAATTTTTAACAAAATTTTCAAACTTATTTTAATTTCTGTTTAATTTTCAAACAGTAATAAATACAAGCGTCAAACTGGGCAACAGTGTGTCGGGCGGCATGTAACCCTCGGTGCGTGAGTCCGACTCACACTTGACCGGTATTTTTATTTGTACGTACCTGCCTGTGCCTGTATAAGTCGCCCGTCGTTCTGTTCGCGTTAGCACTGCTAGGATCCATCTTGAAAGGCAATCAGATTTTAGTATATAAATACAGCTTTTATGAAACTATTGTCAGACAGACAACAGAAATTTATTCACTTCTATGTCCATTAAAATGGAACTAAAATTAGGTAAAACGGTTTCACTTTAAAAAAAATACGTGCTTTCCATTTAATGTCACCGCAACAAATGACAGACTGGCTAATTCAGGAATAATTAGAAATTAGCAAGCAAATTAGACTAATTGAGATATTCAGGGTCGGCAGGGTACTTATATTTAGATCAAGGTAAAGTGCCATTCATAAAACGTTACATTTTGTCATCTCTACATAGTATAAAACTAATTCGCCGCCTGTCGCCCTGTGTTGACACATGCGATTTAAAAAAATCATACATGTTCCCAATTGAATGTGACTTAAGATTGGTGCACGTTTAATGCCTGCTGGCAGTTTATAATAAAGTTTTATGTGGGGAGGAACTGCTGAGCAAGTTAACTCATACCATGACCTTTGCCATGAGCAGGTTACGGAGTTTTTCACAGAAAGGTAAGAAAAAAGGGGGCTGTGGAGTCGACAAATTTAAAGTTAATTTAAAATTCAACTCTTACTCATACTCATAATCATTTTTCATTAAATTAAAAAAAAAACTCAATCCTTGAGTAAAGCTGCTCAAAGTAATTAAATATTACAAATGTAAACTGAATTATTTTCATGTACATATTATTTAATATGAATCTCATAATATTATGAATGTGAAAATAAAAAGTTACTATCCATATCTAATATAAAAGAAAAAACTGACGCACAGCCAGTTATAAACCGCTGGGCTTAGAGATTCCAAATTTTCAAGCTTTTTTCCAGCAAAGTCTTTTCCGAAAATCGACCCCCATAGGAAAGAAATAGGGGAAAGTAGCGGGAAACCGATTCTACGTAGTTACAAAGTCGCGGACGTCCTCTAGCTCATTATAAAAAAAATGCAATTAAATAAAAGAATTTGTATGAGTAAGAGTTGAATTTGAATGTTAATATCGACTCCACAGCTCTCTCTGTTCTTGTCGTGCTATGAAAACTCCAGACCTTGTTTATAAATAGACGCAACCATGACGGATATATATCCATCGTGGGTGTTAGACCAACGGTGAGGATGTAAACGTTTCAACGGTTAAAATAAAATTCCTTTGTCGTTCGGGTAAAAAGACAAATTATGCAATCACCATTTATAAGATACCTTAAATCTTTGAAAGGCATAACATAGATCTCCCTTTGCCCGAACCCTGCAGGTTTGTGTAACAAATAGCTTTCTATTACTGCGAGTAACAATCCACATCGACTCCTACGCAAGTAAAATTCACACAACTGATGCTCGGCAATTCGTTTGATGGATATTCGGCGAAGTAGGTTAAGCGAGTTATTTGTTTGACTTCACACGCTACAGTCTAAGAGCTAGCCACTTTTAAAAACTACCAATTTAGAAATTATACAACCAGCGTCGCTGTTGCCTAATGCACTCGCAATCGGAATTGGCTTCAAAGTGGCAGCTTTTTTTTAAATTGTTTCTCTTTTAAAATGAACGGTTGCGATTGCTAGTGCGTTAAACAATAGCCCCCAGTTTGTACTGGGGCTCCATCCTACATCGTACAAAACACATTTTTGGCATTTTGTCGTATTATTTTTTAAGTCCAGTAATTAATCTATCAAAGGTAATATGGTTTTACCCTGTGGAATAGAGGCCCAGCACTAATGTTACAATAAGACACCGATTAAATCGATAAGGAAGAGTGGCTTGAGCAGTAGTTAACCGAACTATCGGTTAAAAATTGTAACCATTTGTGAAATTTTAAACAATATGTATTACGTGTTTTCATTTTTCGAATATTAAGTAATAGTTCAGTGAACTATCGAAACAATTTTTTTTTTTGGATTTATGTGTTTAAAACATTATATTTCCGTTTTTATTTTTAAGGTACGGAACCCCAAAAATACCCCCAGACCATGGGTTTGAAGGTTTTGTTTATATTTGACATATTGTACTCGATGATATTAAAGTACTTTTAATTGACGTCGTAAACTGCTGAATCACACCAAATTTTGAAGCCATACTTAAAAAATAAACTGTCATGAGGTAATTTTTTTTTAGGGATATTTTTCCTTAATTGGACAAAACTTGCTGCTTTTGTGTATATTTTCTTTCCTTTTTTTTGGGTTAGAGCGAGAGGATAGTACTCGAAGATATGACGATGCTTAATACGGATACACTAAATAACTCCGAATAATTCTAAGTTGATCGAATTTGTATAATTCAAATTGCTTGCAATGTTTTGACAGAAGGCTTATTTTATTATATCCCTAACCCTTATCTGAATCGGCTTTCGGATAAAATAAATCTTTCGGAAAATTTATTCGGAATAAAATATTTCGGAGTATATTTGAATGTTCCCGTTTAATACATACAATAGTAACGTGAGCTCTTGGACTATAACGTGAGTTTGCTCGTATTTCTTGTACTACATTGCAAAATTTTCTCAGTTCAATGAATTTGTATTATAAATATGTTATGGAATTGTTTTAAAGGGAAACGTTGCACAGAAAGAGAGATGTTTTACTTGGTTTGATGTCATTATTTGAGCAACAAAAACATAGGTAGTTAGTTGGTAACAAACAGGAAGTTTACGATGGATTTCGTACTCACTGTGCACTCCTCTTCTGACTCCATTTAATTAATAACGTAACTGACTACGAGTATGTTGAAACGAAAATGGTTTGAATGTTGGCTTCAAAATTTTAATGGATCGCTTTCATACGAATTCAATCGACAGGATTACAGATTGAATTCCGCAATAACAGTGATATCAAATAAAAATAAAAAAAACTGGCTAAATTCATCAATCTCTAGATATCTACATTCAAATATATAATGTTTGATAAAAAAACACCTTATGCCATCGGGCGTTTACGCTATTTTAAGTACTGATCCAACGTGTCGTGTAGCAGAAATGAGAAAAAACGGCGAAACCATCAAAAACCGTAACGTTCTTTTTGAAGTGAACGGTCAAAATAGCACGAGCGGTTTGGTGTCGTAGCGCTTTTGCTGACGAATATTGCTACGTGTTTGTTGTAACACGTCGATAAAGTCGTAGCCGAAAAGCTGCTACAAACGTGCTACGAGCGTGGATACGAATCTGGCGGCCTATTTTTACGTATTGAATTTTTTCGTCATTTTTTATTGGTGTTCGGTCAGTATATGACGTGTTGCTTTGTTTTTTTTCCTATATGGACCAAAACTGATATAGCCATTTACGATAAACTTAAATCTAAAAAACTGGTTTAATTCGAGTCGGACTCGCGCATCGAGGGTTCCGTATTTAAGATAATATTTTCAATTCAATAAAGTTCATTTTGACTAGCCTAAATTTTATTACAAATTTCTAGTTTGGCAATTTTTACAAACTAGAATTTTTGACAATATCTTTCAATTTCTTCAATTATCTTTATAAGGAGTTGATTTGTTAGAGATTATTTTCACAAAAGCATTTTTTCATAGTAGCATATTTTCACATCGCTTTCTTTTATGATCGCAAATTTAATTATTCGTCTTTCTTTATGTAGCGTTATTTCATGTTTTTAGTAAATCGCTGACGTTAATAGTAACATTATTAAGTCTCTTTTTCTTGCTTTCGGAGCGGAGCTCCTATTTCTGGATTTTTCGGTCGTCCGGGCCTGATATAGAAACAAACCTAACCTACCTAGGTATCACGATGTTAGGTACATTTGTAAAATTTTCGAAGGGACGAATTAGGAACGGATAAAATGCGAATAGTAAAAATCATGAACATTAGAAATCGCTATTATAAAAATCGTTACATGAAGAAATGCGATTAAGAAAATAAAAAAATATTAAAGAACACGATGTGAACATTCGCTACTATGATAAATGCTTTTGTAAAAATAATAAACAAATTTAAAAAAAAAGGTACAAACCTAGTTTTTTAGTTATAGCTACAAGATATTCAACAAACGTGGAAATTGGACTTGATTTGGTCAGAAACGTTACCGACCGGACCAAATTTATATGGAAAAAAAATACAGTTACGCGATTTACCCGTTTGCTTACAACCCTTTTTATATATTATTACCTTATTTACCTCCAAGATATCACCAGTCACTTTATTCCATTCCAATCTGTAAGAACCGATTTACATCCTTTCATTACTACGCTAATGGGATTTGTGTGAAGGAACCCTGAAAACAGCTTAACTCCTTGATTTCGCCGTTATTGTGCTTTAAAAGCTCAAATCTCGTTAAGCATCCGTCATATTCTGGGACACATTTGAAGGCGTACTGTTGGGGGGAGAAGTGACTTGTGTTATTCTATTTTTCTTGTTTCTTTGTTGTAATAGACTATCGGACCAAACGTTCGTTGAACTTTTTTAAGTTGAGTTTGTTAATTATTAGGTTAGCCCATAGTTTGACAAGTAATTTTAAAATAATATTTTCATCAAGTATTTTTCGTGTCAAAAGTTACAATATTTTTAAACCTAATCAAGTGTTAGCCATCTTATATAATTAAAATACATAGATAATAAATAATAATAATAAATGTAATGCATATGAAAAATAATTAACTTAGTAGTTGTAAAAATTGCTGTTCCATTATTTTAAAAAGCTTTGTTTATTTAGTGTACAACAAGTCTACAAGCGATTTGTAATAAATAATACTGACTTACGGAGCCAATAAATAATTTAAAACATTAATTCAACCGTTGCATGTGTAAAACATCAAATTCAGATTGAAACAAAAAATGAATTAAAAATATTCCGGCGAACTGAGAACCTCCTCCTGTTTTTAAAGTCGGTTTAAAATACGGTTTGCTACAAACATTTCCACTTTTCTTCCCGGCAGTAGCATACGCAGCAACGCGTGAAAATGACAAGGCGTTTTACGCCATCGTAAAATATAACTTCAAAGGAATTTGAGCCTTAATTGCGTCCTAGTTTTCGGAGCTCCGTTCAACTTGGTTTGCAACATAGTTTCGTTCTAGGAATAGTTCAAGTTTTGGTGTTTACTTTTGGGACAGTTCAGACACGAGCTTACTTGAAATTTTATGTTTTGACACATCTGAACATTTTAAAAGACCTTACAACGCAATAAGGAAGCTTTTTTTTTAACCAGTAAAACACCTCGGTTGTCTATAAAATGTAATGCATGTCAACGTACCATGGAAAGCTTTTTTTAAAATGACCATAATAATGACAGACCGACAGCACGCGGCTAGGAGTGACATTAAAATAATGGACATTAAACTTTGTGCAACTTAGTGTATGCATATTTTCAGATATTACGTTATTAGCATATTTTATACTTTGCTAGGCGAACCACGAACGTCTATATTTTAAAAGTTTTTACGGACAATAATTATATTACATTTTACTGGGGCTCTATTTTCTCGTTAAAGCCTTAATTTACAAGCAAAATAGTCAGAAAATAGAGTACTAATATAGTAATTTATTATGCAATTGTCATATAATGAAGTCTTTTAATTTCGAGTGCAACTGTCACATAATGAAGTCTCTTAATTTCCAGTGCCGGGTTTAGAACGCGAGAGGTATAGTTGAGCATTCAAATCATATGCATGAGTAACTTAAAAACGAATTATTTTCTGTTGCATACATAACGGTCTTAATAAGTTTAAAACTGAGTTAAAAAGGGACAGGTCTGGAGACTTTTGGTTTAGTTACTTTTTTTATTTTTCTACCGGCAATTTGCATTAGAATTTTTTGAACAGTGTTAGTAGTTTTTCATTTGCACTGCCATGATTCACCTTCTTACTGAATATTTTTACGGCAGAAATGTAGTTCATTCATCTCTTTCACATGCAAAAGTACTTATAATGTCATATAGACCAGTCGGTAATATTGTCGATCTTTATTTAATGGTATATGTATTATAATAAAAATAAAATGCCACGTCATTTAATAATTAACGCAATTTATATCTTTCACGCGCATCTGAGAAAATAACAACAAATACCAACGGACAAATTCACGGATATTCACCTAACGCCAAACTAAGCTCTAAGCTTGTACTGTGACTTCTCGACAGCGATAAACGAATAATACGAACGTAAATAAAGAGATAATATCCAAGACTCAGTAGTATTTGTACGACTCTGAGGCTCCTCTGTAAAACAAACACGAAATAAAAGAATTTGAATACTCGCTCTCATCACAAAAATATTTGCCCATATTATTATTGACAATCCTTACCATAAATAGGTCCATACAGGCATTACCCAGGACCTCCAGATTCATGGAGCAGAAGTGTCATGTTCAAAATGCCATTAACTGCTTATCATTGAGAGAATTAATGAGAGTATACTTATTAACTTAATGGTCAATTTTCGTCTTCTTTCATGAATAAGATCAAAACTATTTATTTTACAATAATAACAAAAATATATTTGAGCTAAAATGAGCCTTATATAACATTTATATTTATTTACTTAGCACGTCTGTGTTTGTTCATCAAATTTGAACTCAATTGGTCCAGTAGGTTCGGAGCAAATAGTCTGTGACAGACGGACCGACCTACAAGGGTTCCGTTTTTTCCTTTTTTGTCCGGAACCCTAAAAACAACATGCAGATTGTTTGATCCCAAACTGTGCCCTACACTACTCGGGAACAGCGATATCTAATCCCTCGAAAATGTCCTGATTAATGTCACCAGATACCCAATTAGTCGTATCATTAGAGCGCGGTTTTGTGTGGCTCGCCCGAAAAATGTCTACTCGGTTGTTTGTTGAAACATTATCTTTGCTGCGTACTAACCCACGTTTTATAAATAGACAAGGACCAAACATAGAAGTTTTTGTGGCACGAATAAAATTGTTCTAGGAAGTCCCGAACGGTATTAATATATCGATAAATTGTACTGCGTGATAAAATCAGAAATTATGATATCCGCAGTAGAACTAAGGTTACCGACATAGCCCGAAGAATAGCTAAACTGAAGTGGCAGTGGGCGGGGCACATTGCTCGCAGGACTGATGGCCGATGGGGTCAGAAGGTTCTGGAGTGGCGTCCGCGGACCGGAAGACGAGCTGTAGGTAGGCCTCCGACAAGATGGAGTGACGACCTCGTCAGGATCGCGGGACCGCGGTGGATGCGAAAAGCACAAGACCGGTCTGAGTGGAAAGCCTTGGGGGAGGCCTATGTCCAGCAGTGGACGTCTTTTGGCTGACATGATGATGATGATGATGAAATTGTACTTTCCTATGACAGTTATGACTACTAGATAACGTGTAATATGAACAAGCAACTTGGATACCTATTATACAGTATACAGTATGCCTTTGTTGCAAGGCACTCTTTGTTTCAGTTAAGTTAGTATGGAAATCAATTAAATAGCATACAAATAGTTTTTTTTGAAAGAAGCGCGTTAATACAATTTTATTAATTAATTATGATATTTATTTGAATTTTAAAATCCTTAATAAGTATGCTTAGAATTACTTAAGTTAAACATTACCTATCCATATAACATCGATGGGTAGTGATCAGTATTTTAGTTAATTTCTATTTTGACCGGTGAACAATACCTATACTCGGGGTCAATAGAAATGATAAAATATGTAAACAAAACCAAACGGACCTATTTCCCATTATTACACGTGACACATGTGACGTATATTTAATGATGTACGACAGTCGACAACTTGGCTGTTAGTTAGTAGTGACCCTGCCCACGAAAATAACGGCTTCGGGTTTTTTTTTCAATATTACATATTGGCCTCGTTTGACTTATTACTTCATAGTACAGTCGAGTTCATAATTATGTGTACATTTTACGACCTTGTCAATTTTATGTCATGTTTAAACTGCCATACATGAATTGTCACTGCGATTAAAGTGACAAGGTACTAAATTTCACACATTGATGAACACGACTGTACAAACAGCTTTAATACTACGATACGTTTTTTTTTGTATTTTCATTTCTATAAGCTGTACAGCCTCTTGATATTACCTGTAAGGCTATAAAATATTGTTTGGTATAATAAATAAATAAATAATAATATTACTATTATTGTGTTTTGTAATAAGTAAATTAAAGTATGGTCATGAAATCTCTGCTCAGCTCGGCATAGTTGTAAATTAAAAAATACAGCTTAGGTTATTTATTATATTTATATGGCTGTTTAAAAATACACTGCTGATCACATAAATATTTGCCCATACCGGGAACGAACTCATGACCGCTTCGTAGACTGGGTCGACAATAACCGCCGCCAAATTACTAATCACCAGCTGACATCTACGCACTTCAGGGTAAAGGTTCTCTCATTTTCATGTGTAAACTTCAATTTTAATTAAAATAACGTCATTATATTACTCTTTGTTTAATTTTATTTTACCATCGCGCAAGTCCAATTTTTATTTTAAAAGTTTCAAAAACAACCCTTTTATGTTTTATATTTTCTTGACGAGTATCCATTGTGTTTATAATTAAATATAACACATCCACAGCGTAATATATAGTACCAAAAACCCTCTACAGAATTATCTGTACAACTAATCCGCGTATTCTTCGAGCACAAGGGGAACCACGGATTTCATTAAACCTTCTTTGAGCATCAAAAGAAAAAGTAATAGATAGGATAAGATGCCGGCTTCATTAGCAGAGTGTTATATGTCACAGTTAAGTACACTCAGAGTTAAGTGTCAGCTAATAGGAGTTTGGTGGTGGCCATGAATGAGGAAAAGTGGGGACGCTTTTGACAGATCACGTCAGTAAGATAAATAGCTAGTCACTGTCTGGAATTGTAATTTTAAGCGTGACTTAATGTCCAGTTTAGGGCAGTCTAGAGTTTATTTTTTTATTTAACGCTTCGTCTCTCATAATTCGAATTCAAAATTACGTAATGTTTTGATGAAATAGGCCCTTGCAGTTTTATTTTCTCGGAAAAATAAGTTTAATTTGTAATTGGGAATCCACTAACCCTGCGTTTTTCAAGGGCCTTCTTGCCATTCTCTGCATTTCCGAGCCAATACGACTTGGGGGTCTTCGAAAAACGAGCCTACATTATTTTCTCAGAGGCCGGCAGTGCACCTGCGATTCCTCAGGTGTTGCGGGTGTTTATGGGTCGCGATGATCACCTACCATCAGGTGACTCGCTTGCTTGTCTGCCACTTTTTTCATATGAAAAATAATTTAAAAAAAATCCAATCATTAAATAATGTCATTTGGATTGCGTAAGCGAAATATAAATAGGAATCACAGTTTTCTCTAATTTAAAGTAGTGTCTGAAGCTAACCAATAAAATCCACCCTAGAAAAAACAAGTAGGTAATTTTACTTAATTGAAATGAAAAAAATATATATATTTAACTCCCGATTTATATATCGTAAGATTTTTCAACAAGACTATCCCAACTTCTTAAGTATTAATGGCGTCTGTAGCATCTCTATTCATTAGCCGCAAGACCGACGTTCAACATCTTATTACATCGAGTATACATAGAATAGCCGAGTGTGCGTTTCTCACAGTCTGTTGGGTGCTTTAGTTTAATCAGGTTTGTCTTTTCGCAGAAAATAACATTAAAATGTTCTTTTTCTACTCGCGTACTATAAACCGCTTATATTTATATCGTTTACGGTGTCTAACCGTATAGGTATGTGTTGTACCCATTTGCTAATTCTGCCAACAAACTAGCCGTAGTTTTAGCTCCGAGGAGGTGTGACTAAACATTACAACTTTCTTTCCCGCTCTAGCGGAGGATTAAATAAAAAAGGTCTTTGTGGAAAGTTGTTGGCAAAGTTTCTTCTAAAGTTTTATTCTAACGCCATTTGAAATATTTTCCTCGTAACATTGTATGTGTTTTATTTTTTTTAATTTTATGAAAAATAAACGTTGTCGATGAAGAGATTGTACATCTTTCAGATAAATAAATTATTATATATACATAAAAAAAAAACATCTTGAAGGCTCATCAATGGAAGTACAGGCAGACGAATCGGCCTAGTCCATAAATAAGTTAAAAATACTTAATGCATAGAAAACATGAGAATTAACATCAAATATACTTGCTCGCAGGACTGATGGCCGATGGGGTCAGAAGCTTCTGGAGTGGCGTCCGCGGACCGGAAGACGACCTGTAGGTAGGCCTCCAACAAGATGGAGTGACGACCTCTTCAGGATCGCGGGACCGCGGTGGATGCAAAAAGCACAAGACCGGTCTGAGTGGAGAGGCTTGGGGGAGGCCTATGTCCAGCAGTGGACGTCTTTCGGCTGACATGATGATGATGATGATACTTGCGCTTATAACACAAAATATCAGCTCATACCCGGATTTGAACCCAGGACCGCTAGCTTCGTGGGCAGGCCAACTAAGGTGACGTCTCGTCAAAATAGTATAAACTCAACTTGTTTAAGTAGCTTTATAGTAGCTTCGTCAAAACTTCGTGCTTCAATACCTTAAAACTTAACACTTGTGTTATTGTGCCTGGGTCGAAAACCTGTATTAGGTATAACATAATCAAATAGAAACAAAATTCACGTTTTTTACCTTCCATAGCTAATCGTGGGATTAATTTACTTAAATGTTCAAAAAAAAGCTTAGAATTTTTCTCTTTAAGTACTTTATTTTATCATCTAATCATCAAAAAAAACTGCTAAAAATAAATAAAATAACTAAGTAGGAATTTATCTTTATCTAGCCTCTGCCCGCGACTTCGCTCGCGTAGATTTCTATTATCGTTATTCCCTCGTAAACTTTCAAATTTTCCGGAGTGGATAGTAGCATCTGGTCAATCCAGGGTATAAGCTATCTCCATTTTTAATTTCATCCGAATCTGTCAAGCCATTGCAGCGTGAAGGAGTAACAAACAAACACACAAACTTCCGCATTCATAATATTAGTGGGATAAGGATTAAAAACAAAAACCTATTCCTATTATTTCTAATAAACCCATCCCACATAAAATTCCAAATGTATTTTGCACGTAAAATTTCACACCTTATAAATTACCAAACAATGATAACAAACAAACGCCCTGTATAAAGCGGGCGGCAGTGTTTGACCTCTAACTTCGGACTAAAGATGCAAATTACGTCTCCTCTCCAACAATAAGGCGCCTTAAGGGGTGCTCTCGCCGCTATTAAATTTGGTTGAGACGTATTTCAAAATAAATTTGAGCGTTTTGCCCATTTCCAACAGCTTTAAGGGGTGTTTTTCTTGTTATTTGACAGATAAATATGGCCGTTTGTTTACGTTGATTATCGTTATTTTACAAAACTTTTTAATACACCTCCTTTGTATACAGGAATAGCTTGGTAAAATATTCGTTTTGGCATGCGATCCTTTTACCAACGCTATGATAGCTCTTACTTAGTTGACAGTAATGGCGGCTAATTAAAAAATAATACGATAGCATGTCAAAAGCGTTATAGTTTTCATAAACGCTATGCTCGGAGTTTCTTTGCGCGATATGATCCGTAATACGGTAATACGTCAGAGAACCAAGGTCACCGACATAGCTCAGAGAGTTAGCATGCTGAAGTGGCAATGGGCAGGCCACATAGCTCGGAGAACTGGTAACCGTTGGGGAAGAAAAGTTCTCGAGTGGCGGCCCCGCACCGGTGGTCGGAGTGTTGGACGGCCTCCCACCCGGTGGTCTGACGACCTGGTTAGGATCGCGGGGAGCCGCTGGATGCAAGCGGCTCAAGACCGCGACTTGTGGCGCTCTTTGGGGGAGGCCTTTGTCCAGCAGTGGACAAAGGCCTCCCCCAAAGGGGTGGGTGGCTGATGATGATAGTTTTACCGAGTAATTAATATATAGGGTGAGAAGCTGCCGGACGGTCGCATAGAGTTCTATTTGACAGTTTTCAAAAATCGTTAACGTTACGGCCCTGCCAAGATGCACTACCGCTAACTAGCGTTTCTATTCGTTTCGTTTTTAAACCAATCGAATAGAAACGCTAGTAAGCGTAGTGCATCTTAGCAGGGCCGTCAGAGCACCAGACTTTTTCGTGCTTTTACTTCGTACGTTTCCGTGTTTAGATTGTTATTTTAATAATCGTTGGACAGCGCCTTAACCGGCGAATGAAGCCCTATCTGCTACAATAAACAGAATGAACCCGGCTCTATACAGAACTTGAAACTTTTTAATTTCGCCTCCAAACTCCAGCATTGTGCTGCAAGGAGTTTGGAACATTTTCAGCCCCTTTATGTTAGAAGACTAAGTTAATTTTAAGTTTTAAATGGAAATTGAGTCATTTTTTACGTACTTTATTGCTTGAAGATATTTACTGTGTATCCGAGAACGTATGAAAAATAATGAATATTTAAAAATCAAAAAATAGTTAGCCGATGAATTAATTCAGGTTATAATTCAAGCTATCTCCATTTCAAATTTCGTCCAACTACATGCGTTGCAGCGTGAAAGAGTAACAAACATGCACACAAACTTTAACGTTTATAATACTGGCAGGATTAATTTATTACCCCTAATAATAAACTTGGAGGAGCCATGGAGTAGGTACGAATAGGTCATGTTTTGTCAACTCAAATATCACAATTACAGCTAAGGACACTAGTTACTGCACGGTTTATTAATAAGGCTGTAATTCGCAAGTGAGAATCGATCGGTTTTCGAAAAAAAACTGCATCATAATCGACTGCCAGTTTCTTAGTGGCTTAAACTGCCTCACGCTAACGTTTGTAATCTTCGAAAACTGACGGAACGTAGGCATCAAGTTTACGTAAGCGGCTGACGTGATAGGCCGTCAGATTACGTCGATTCTATACATTCTGACAGTTACGGAAAATCGCTTTTGTTAACAGATAAATGCGCCTTTTTTACATCTCTATTATAGTATAAACCAAGTCGCTTCCCAACGTCTGTCCCTCGGTGGGTAAGCTTACATCTTTCAAACGACGCAGCAGATTTTAAAGCGTTTTTTATCAATAGATATACGGGAATAATACAAAATGATTATTTTGAGCTGCTAAGAATCGTGGCTGTTTAAAAAGTTACCTACTTTACTTACCTACCGTTGATTTAATCATAAAGATAAGCACTTTTAGTCGTAGTCTGTTGTAACGGATAGTAACACAAAATAAAAAGTAAATCATTTAGTGTAAACATTCAACCTTTATATTCGACCTTGTAAAAAAGATATTAAGTAAACACAATACAATACTAATGTTCTAAGAATAGTTAAACTGAAGTGGCAGTGGGCGGGGCACATTGCTCGCAGGACTGATGGCCGATGGGGTCAGAAGGTTCTGCAGTGGCGTCCGCGGACCGGAAGACGAGCTGTAGGTAGGCCTCCAGCAAGATGGAGTGACGACCTCGTCAGGATCGCGGGACCGCGGTGGATGCGAAAAGCACAAGACCGATCTGAGTGGAAAGCCTTGGGGGAGGCCTTTGTACAGCAGTGGACGTCTTTCGGCTGACATGAAACACTACAGACCAAAAACAATAAAAGCACGGAAAAAGAAGTACAATATTGAAATGTTAAATTCCTATAGTTAATTTATTCATCCAAGCGCGTTGCAAAAACTGTCCTAAAAATAACTAAACCTAACCAAATTTGGCTAGGCCACGTTCGGTTTTGAATATTAATTTGAAACGGGCAGTTTTATTTCCATCACTATACCAGTAACAAAAAAAAATGGTTGAATTTCATATCTGATCTCTACAGCTAGGTAGGTAGGTAAGTTTTTTAGGTACATAATTTTGTTATATGATATTAAAGTTGAATATAACATTTTTAACTCATACAACATGATTTATATGTTGTAAATATTTATATTTTTCGCATTAAGTCGCATCATTCATGATGTAGTCGTCCACTGCTGAACGTGTAGGCCCCCCTTTTGGATTTACAGCGATAACGATCCAATGTGGCCTGCATCCACCGATTTCCTATCAGTTTTGTTAGGTTCAGTAAAATAAACATAATTATACAACTTTTTTCTTACTAAATTAAACATAAAATATTACTCTAATAATTAAACTGCAACTCCGAAGCAACATTTCAAACATTTTCCACGATATGAAGCTCTGGTATACCAAGTCCACAAGTCTGGGCTCCAATGGCCAGATCACACAAGCTGCCCGACGGTTTAAATGCGCTTTCAAGTAAATACTAAGAATTGCTTAAACGTCGCGGTGGAGTGTGATGAATGTTCGCGAGTTTTCAGGATCATATGGATTCTGTTACCCCTACTATAAAGTTATTTTTCATCGGAAATATTCATATTATTACCAAAAAAAAAACATTGTTATGGTTACGCAATTCTTGTTGCAATGCGCACCACCTCACTGACTGTTTCGGCATAGGCCAGGGAGTTACTATGTGGCCTGTGCGCTCGTTTCAATTCTCAATGCCAAAAATAATAATATGAGGTATAAAAAATAATGAAAATCAATCAAATTCCACAGGGATGCAAGATACAGGCAGAAAGTGATTTTTTTTTTCCTTTTGTAGAATTTTGATTCTTCTACTTTCTCGCAAGCTGACGTAAAATCATGACGGATGTGTAAACACGTGCACTCTGCAAGGCATGCCATTACTTGGAGTGATAACGGGTACAATTTGGCCTAGGGGGGATGGGGGAATCTATTGGCTTTTGGCCTTGGAGTGAACATCAGAAACTTAAGCCTACTTCAGAAACAAAACTACAGGCGTACAAAATCCAAGGGGAGGTAAATGTCCGCCCCCTGTATCCATCGCTAGTATTTTGACAGATCTAAGGGAGGTAACACGCGGTGTAGCGATGCGTCGCGCATTTCTTATCGGTGACAATTTAGCTTTTTAATGTGTGAATGTGATAGCTATACCGAACGCGGGAAGGACTGCATCGCATAAGGAGGACTGAATTAGAGCTACAGTTAAGGGCTACTAGCAGGAAAATTATTATCTAAATAGTTTTATTATTATGGATTGGAACGACATTTCCATAATTATTTTAGACCCAGTTTAAGCCTAAATCTAGATTCATCTTTTTTGCTGGAAGCGGCCATGAGATATCACAGTTCGATGAATGAAAATAGTAGTGGTAGTTTTGGTGGCAACTCTGCATTTGGCACCCACAGACTCGGTTCTCTGTACGTGACCGTCGTACCAAGCAGACTGTATTGCATGCTTCAGATATCTAGAACTGATATTAAATAAATATTTATGGCGCGACTGTGATTTATCCCAGGGGGAAACCCGCTAGTTGAGCAACGCAGATGTTAAAGTTTGAACTTGGTTTTTCAAGCTCGTAATGTTTGGATGCTTTATTGGTGCAGTCCTATTGAATAATAAAATTTGCAAAGTGGGATTACAGCAGTAATATGTTTTTTTTAACACGCGACATAAAGAGTCGTGTTATACGTTTTAGGTGTGCATCAGGGATGTAACAGAGGTCCGGTTCCGCTTCCGTTAAGTCGGAACTTCCGTTTAGTTTTAAACATCCGCTTCGGTTCTGGTTCTGTTACTTCCAAAACGGCTTTAAAGGCTGATGATTCATGTTTGGAATTTTTATTATGAATAGATAGACTTAGCTTAGACCTACCCTTAACATCTCATCCACCTCCATCCAATCCACCTATCACTCGGGTTCCGCTTCCGCTTCTGGTTCCGTTATACTAAATTTAAAACATCTGGTTCCGGTTCCGGTTCCGATATAACCACATCTGTTACATCCCTAGTGTGCATATGAGTAACTGTGTGTGTGTGTGTCCATCTGTGGCATTTTAGCTCCCAATTGGATGGTTTTTACTAGGTTTCATGAAAATCGGTTGAGCCGTATAAGAGATAATCAGCTCTGAATGATGGTTTCACCATTATATTAAAGATTTTTATCGATTAAAATGTTTTTACAAGGTTTTTAGAATGTTGTTTTTTTACAACTTCGCAACTCAATTGTACACTAGATGCTCTCTTCCGCATTGTTTTAACACATCTTTCTTCGGTATCGTAGTCATATTGTTGGCGTTATGACAAGTTAAAGACTGTGTAAAGATAAAGTGTACTTGCCCAAGAAATCTTCCTGATTTTTTTACGTTCGTTAGATGTAATACAAGTCAGTCAAAAACCGTTAAAAATAGTACTACATGAGAGTTTAAACTTAATTCACTATGAGTATCATTCGAGAGTATATGAAATAGAAAATTCGTTACAAGTAAAAAATATTAATCATCAAAGTTATTAAATAAAATGTTTCATAACATTCACACGGAAATGTTTCTTCAATTCAATCTTGTTAATTATAAAGATTTCTGATACTCAAAATCACTTCACGAAAAGTTATCAAAGCGAGAAATTTTAACAAATTAGCAACGACATGAGAAGATATTAATTTAAGATTTTCCGTAAACGATTATATATTGCTAAAGGAATCTAATTAAGACCCTTATTACAAATTCTTGGAATTGTACTAAGCATATTCAATTTGTGTTAAGAGGATTGTGAGGCTTAAATCGTATATCTGTCAAAGAAACCATACAAAGTTAGCTCCGGACGGTGACGTTGCTCACCCCCAAAATCATGTCCAAATTCCTCGATTTTTGAATCTATTTTTTTAAATAATGATTCCGAACTAAGTTAGTACGTTTCAGTCTTTTTTTTAACAAACTGACCTAGTTTTTCATAATCATCATCAGCCGACTGTCGTCTACTGCTGGACACACGCCTCTCTCATGGCACGCCACTGTTCTTAATTAAGAGTGTGTTGTTTCCAACTGCTCCCATAAAATCTGCAACATAAAAAAATCGGACTACATACACCATTAGATCACGCCTGTTTCCCAGAGGGGTAAGCAGAGACTTCTTTCCACCTGCTACGATAATGACAAATCTCTTCGCTTCTTTCACATTCATACATCAAGTCATGCACGCACGTCGGTTTCGGGTACTTAAATTCCGCCCCTTTTCCAGTGTTTCTCCGATTTGATTCGAGAAAGTACGCCTAGGCACGGCCCCTTCCGACCCGTCTCACTTTCGCTCTGTATATCTCTTTCGTCAATCTTCTTTCATCCATCCTTTCCAAATGACCGAACCATCGAAGCATGCCGTTTTCAATCTTAGTCACTACTCATATAGTCCACATTTCTCTCTAAAATCGAAGTAGGTTTAAGGAAATTTTCAATGGAGAACTTCGACCCCGCATTCCTATTAATGCAATAATAATGTTTTGTGATAACAATAAAACAGACGAAACCCGAGCTGAATATCTTTTCAACGGCCAAACATTTGTTCCTAAAACTAAGATAAGAACCATCCCAACCTTTTTTCCTAAAATACTTTTCTAGCATAAAAAAGTGTGTAGAGTCCATTGACTTTTCGTATTTTTACTGCCAAATTTAAGTTTCCCAACGTGGTCCGTCCTACACCGATTTTCAGTAGGCAGACTTTCCCGTCACGTATTTGCAACGTAGGTGCCTGCTTCTTTAAAGAAAGGAGGCATGCATCAGTACCAGTGTTTAACAAACAACCTTGTCTATAGTCTGAGAAGATGGGATTTAGATTGGCTTTAAAATGTAGATGGGACTATTTGATTCAGGACTGCTGGTTGTCACACGCGTTTCTGCCTCGATCACTGATTTAAGTGGCCACTTGTGTTTCGAATGAATCAACTGTATTTTGCACACAACAATGACCTGTTTTTACGACACTATTGAGCTGAAGTCAGATATTAACTATTTCATAAGTTAATAATACAACCGATACGAATTAATTAATTAAATTAAAAAATATGGGATATAATACTTGTTCCTCAGGGAGACAAACCACTGCTTGCTGCAAAAAAACCGGGAGACATTTGTACATACACTTGACTACTCGATGCACAACCTTTCACATATCTCAAACTTTCAAGGGTTAGCTGGAAGAGACCCCTAAAAGGGATAATTTCGTCTTTGTACGTTCTTTTATTATTGATTTTTTTTGTACAATTAACTACTTACATACATACACACATGCGCTACGCCATTGAACAAAGAATTTTTTTTTTATAAATACATCTTGGTATCGGGTTATCACATTCACTATTTATCCGAAAAACTTTTACTTACACTTTTATTTATTATTTATATTTATTATTTATTTATTTATTTAGTTATAAAACGAGAAATAATAAAAATAGCTTGTTCTGTTGGTCATGAAACTGAATGCTCTAGAAACTTTAAAATAATACTAGACTAAAATAATACTTAATTGACACCTTTGCCAGTGTAGTAGCTAATATTTACTGTCTAAAGATTGTTTTGGATTATTGTAAATAATTGCCCTCTGATATTTCTTCATTAAAAATAAATCAATCGATTTCAAGATTTTAATATTGAACAACAAACCGTTTAAAATTACCTATTTAAAGTTCTTCTTAGTATAATTTTATGTATCCTATAAATTTAAAGCATACTTTGAAACTTAACTAACAGTGAACGCTCATATGATTAAGTTTAGAAGTTAACGGTGAACAACAAAAGTGTTGTATAAATTCAACGCAAACACAAACTATGTAGGAAAGCTAGAACCAGTTATAACTAGTTTTAAGAAAGACAGCACCAGTCGTGATCAAAATAATTAAGGCAGCTTTAGTTTACTTTATTTACATCTTATATTTAAAAAAATAACTAGCTCAAATTAATGTTACATTATTATTTAGGTATATTTGACTAGTTATCTACGACTCCGTCCGCATAAAAGTCCTTTTTTGCTATTCCCTCAGGAACAAAAGAAAATCGGGATAAAAATGTACCCTATGTCCTTTCCTAGGGTTCAAGCTATCTCCATATCCATTAAAATCTGTTAAGTCCTTAAGCCGTGAAAGCGTTACAAACAAAAGGAGTATGGATATGGATGGATAAACGAATTTTACTATGCTGCCCTCCTACGGAAAAAAGGCACATCTACTATATGAATTGCATTGCACTTCCAACATTATTATAAACCAGTGAGAGTTTGATATGCTTGTATGAATTAATTTCACTTGTGCCTTTTCTCCGTAGAAGGGCAGTATAATGCCCAGCCAAAAAGAAGTCAATCCTGACACCTGTCATTCCAGTACAAATTATAACCTCAAACCCAAGGATAGGTTATAAACTATAAGGAGGTGACAGCTGTCACGATTGTCTTAACAGTCGGGCACTATAGTTGAAGCATTAAAAAATGAAGCACATTTCATACATAATTTACAATCATGCTTCATTAACTCGCCATCAGTTGCGCAATTCAAATTGAAACAACTAAACTAGCTTGATTTAAAAAAATATCTAATGGCAACTCTTTAAAACAGCCAGTAATATTCAAAATAACGGAACAGTGAAAGCAAACGAAAAGTATGCGGGCAAGTTTTAAATTTGGATGTATTTTTAAAACAAGCCCATCCGAGTGGGTCTGCTCATGACTTCTAAAAATAGTTCCCTCTTTTTCAGTGATACATTTCAACTAGCAATGTGCAATGTGCAAGTTACAGAAAATGAAATCTCAACGTTTGTGAGATTATTTTTGCATCCCTTAAAAAACATCGATCCCTTGCAGATAATTTTTTTTTAGATCTTATGACACATTATACCACTTATACTTATATCATACGTTAATTATGTTAGGTAATTATTGTATTAAATATCTATTATACCTATTGCTCGCAGGACTGATGGCCGATGGGGTCAGAAGGTTCTGGAGTGGCGTCCGCGGACCGGAAGACGAGCTGTAGGTAGGCCTCCAACAAGATGGAGTGACGACCTCGTCAGGATCGCGGGACCGCGGTAGATGCGAAAAGCACAAGACCGGTCTAAGTGGAAAGCCTTGGGGGAGGCCTATGTCCAGCAGTGGACGTCCTTCGGCTGACATGATGATACCTATTGAACATTATACACAATGAAAATATCTCCTTTGTTGTTATATCAAAAGTTTATTATATCCCTTGAGTATATTTCATGAAAATATATCAAAAGAAGTTATATTTAGTAAAAGTATATCAAAAATACGTATATCGATCATTACACACCCCTCAACGCATATGTGCGTTCATAAATTGGGTAAGCAAGCTCCTTATACCTAAAACAAAAGATGTGGCACCTGGCAAAATTTCGGGGAACAGTACTGGCATGAGACAGTAAAGGCAACATAAAACAACCAATCATCATTTATATTTGTAACATTGCCATGGCTAAGAATAACAACATAAACAACATACAATTCTACTAACAAGTCTATACAGCCAGATTAATTTCCTTGAAATACAACCAACTCCCTCGGAGACACGGTTTACCTTACGGGGATTATGCAAAGTCGTTGTCCAAACTGCGCTGCCACTACAAGATTCCTGAGACAGTGCAAGCTGGAGGTGCATAAACTGAGTCTGTACTAAAATTAGGACACCTATAGCATAGATACCTGGACAGTGTTATTGTGCTATGCTAACAAACGTGTATCACGATGTTTCATACATACATAAATTAAATCACGTCTGTTTCCCAGAGGGGTAGGCAGAGTATGTTTCATGATTGAAAATATTTACATTTGAAATTATGTGAGAGTGCGCTAAATAACTAGTAATTTTATATATTTATTTTAAATTGTATGGTCACGTACATTTTGACGACGTAAAGTATACGTTGACGAGTTCATAACACAATGAGTAATTTCTTTATGACCATATTATCTCACCGAAACCCTCAGTGCGTGAGTCTTAACTTGGCTAAGATAAGTAGCATTATCTTCTATAACGGTTTTTTAAGAAATCACAGCGTGTATCACGTTTCATGATTGATATTTGCATCTGAAATTGATCTTTCCTCCCAAAATAATATCATAATTGTTCCTCATATAGAATACGGATTAAACGCTAATGACTACAGGAATCCCATTAATTATTTCTGCATGAATCAATATAACCGACCCTTTGCAGTCTCCCAAAGATATAAGAGGCCATTAAAAATTAACCCCTAGGATCGTCGGCGACAGGGCAGAAAACGCTACCCTTGTTAGTGTCATCCCCCAAATACGGATAATCCGGATATCGACAAGCATCGAACCGGTTAATATGGGATCCACCGGATATGAAATTGACGAGGAGTGAAGTTGGTGCCATTGTTTAGAAGAACGTTTGAGCTTGAATGTGGGGTGAGTCTTGGCAAAGGATGTTAGACCTTACCCGCTTAATCTACCATGCGAGCTTATGCTTTGTGATAAAGGAAAGGTCTTCTAGGCATTTATTTTTCCTATATAGTTATATATTTAAGGCGTGGTTAAGCTATCGCTTGCATATAAGATGGCCGATGGGATCGAAGAATTCTCGAGTGGCATCAGCATACTGGAAGACGCAGTATGGATGAACTCGAGCAAAAAAAGTTATGATGCGGCTAAGATGCGGGAAACCGATGGATGCAACGGAAGATCAGCGCTGACTTTAATGCCAGCATTACGCTGGGCTCGGACCATTTCTTTGCTATTTTCTTCTTGTGCGTATTACTTAATCTGTTCTTGGTTATGTATGTCACGAAAAAATCATTTTTTTTTCTTTCTATCTTTCATGGGGCGCAGGCCCAGTCCTTGAGGCTAATTGGGATTGTTCATATTTTTTACAATTACTTTAATTCGAAAACCATTTCGAGGAATAGGATTTTAAAGCCGTTCTGCATTATTAAGATTTTGAAATATTTATCTCATTCGGATATTTCGACAAAAGTATATTTAACCTTTGTTTGACTTTCGTTTTCGGCTTAAACCCCTTCTAGGTGTATCTTACGGGTTAGGCGAAATCCGCTTGAAATAATATGTTTTAATGCACTATTACAATCACTTTTTATCATTAGATATCATTTAATTGTATGTTATTTACTAGAAAATGCCATTTCAAATTAAAAATAATAATTTCATACATAAAATGTCTGCTAAATAAATAAAGATACTAAAACAAAACTATTGGGTCAAATACAAAATTAAAGAAATTTGTCTCTTAAAATTACCTATTCTTTTGAATTAGAATGTAAAAACAGTGACATTTTTTTTTGGTCTATGCCAATTGAAGAAGACATTCAGTTTATCGGCAGTTTGGAGGTCTTTGGAAATGATGATGATGTTTTTTATCTAGTACCAATAGGACAAACCTAGAGCGTAATATAGGAGGCTGGGAGGCTAAGTAAATTGGAGGGACATTATCCTCTGTTTTGTAATGTTAAAGAGCTTTGGTAGCACTGGCTCTACAGGGTTATTGGTAAGTCGACCTATTCCCGTTAGAAGGTGATAGGGGTGACTATTTGCGATAATTTTGACCCCCATATGCATTATGCAAAAGTGAACCATTTTTGAGTTATCGCGTTTATTAGTTTTTTTTTAAATTAGTCGAAAATTCAACTTGAAAAATTTATTACAAAAAAAGTATCAATTTAAATCTTTTTTTTTCTTCTGATTTACAAAACAGATTAATTTGGTTATTTTTCAATATTAAAACAATAATTATCGGACCAAATGTAAAAATGCGAGACGGAAAACGAAATTTTTTCAATATTTTTTGCGATCGCTTTGCACTAAAATGCCTTAAAAACAAAAAAAAACGTTATGATACTTGGCTTGCAGATTATTTTAAAAACTTAACTGTTTTCTTAGCTCTCCAAAAATGCATAACAAGTAGGAAATTATATGAAAAAAAAATGAAAAAAAAGTCATCACAAAGGAAGCGGGCGGAAACTAAAGTCACAAATGCCACTTCAAAAATAAAAATTAAAAAACATACCGAATTTAAATCAACTTTTTTATTTGCTTTTGTACAAGATGAACTTGTTTTTCTTATGCAATATTAAAAAAAATTATCTGTACACGTTTGAGAATGCGAGGCCGAAAACTAAAAAATACTTACATGTTTTTTTATTAAACTCCAACATAAATTACACGAAAACAGAAAAATTTACCAATACAATTGGCTGACTGAAATTAGTCTGACTAATTTAAAATAAAACCAAAAATCGCTTACTTTTTCCATAAGTTAATGTTGTTATTTGTGTTTACGAGTATAACAGTTAGTTTTAATAGCTCGTTAGAAAGCTGGAAAAACGTCAATGTTTTATGTGTAATCTGCACGCCAAATGTATTGGTAAATTTTTCTGTTTTCGTGTAATTTATGTTGGAGTTTGATAAAAAACATGTATTTTTTAGTTTTCGGCCTCGCATTCTCAAACGTGTACAGATAATATTTTTTAATATTGCATAAGAAAAACAAGTTCATCTTGTACAAAAGCAAATAAAAAAGTTGATTTAAATTCGGTATGTTTTTTAATTTTTATTTTTGAAGTGGCATTTGTGACTTTAGTTTCCGCCCGCTTTCTTTGTGATGACTTTTTTTTCAGTTTTTTTTCAAATAATTTCCTACTTGTTATGCATTTTTGGAGAGCTAAGAAAACAGTTAAGTTTTTAAAATAATCTGCAAGCCAAGTATCATTTTTTGTTTTTAAGGCATTTTAGTGCAAAGCGATCGCAAAAAATATTGAAAAAATTTCGTTTTCCGTCTCGCATTTTTAAATTTGGTCCGATAATTATTGTTTTAATATTGAGAAATAACCAGTGTTTAATCGGTTTTGTAAATCAGAAGAAAAAAAGAGATTTAAATTGATACTTTTTTTGTAATAAATTTTTCAAGTTGAATTTCCGACAAATTTAAAAAAAAACTAAAAATCGCGATAAGTCAAAAATGGTTCACTTTTGCATAATGCATATGGGGGTCAAAATTATCGCAAATAGTCACCCCTATCACCTCCTAAAGGGAATAGGTCGACTTACCAATAACCCTGTATATAAACTGTCAATCGTGCTTGACTTAAAGCTATAGCTTTTGAGAGATCGTAATGTCTACATAACGATATATCTTACTTGTCAATAATGGCGGCCGACTTAGCTTTAATACGAAACCATAATATGTCAAAAGTAATATAGTTATACCAAATCGAATACAGCCCTAGTTCAGTAAAATAACACAAGAGAACACGTGATTTGTGTATGTGTATTTATGACCCAATTCGTCTAGTTTTCCTATGACAAGGCTTATGGATGTCAGATAGCAGACGCTGCTATAACCGGACCTGCCAAACTGGGATTAGGGCAAAAGCGTATCTAAAAAAAATACAGGAAAAAGCGTTAGGCCGTTTAGGCACTGGTCCCACCGCCGGCTACTGACTATAAGCTAGTTGAACTATGAACTACAAAAGACTGGGCGAGCGGCGAGAAGCGAGTAAAGTTTTTATAGTTTTGACGCTCGGCAGGCATCGGAAAGTACCTCTGAGCTAGTTTTATAGTTGATAGCTTTTATCGCTGCGGACAACTAGTAAACAGCGGTCCCACCGCCAGATATCGGCGAGCTCGGCGAGCAACTAGTAAAATTCTGTACTAGAAACAGTTGACAATCGGCGGGAGGCTAGTAAAAATTCTATGGAATTAGAGCTTACTCGCCGGGCGTTGGGAGAGTGTCCTCGCCGGCAGTGTGAACAGCGAGCGATGAACTATAATTATATATCTCACTGTTTTATTTACATGGAAGCGATTATCTTTTGTTGGTTTCTTGGGCTAGAAAAAAGTCGATAGTTCATATCTCACTCGCCGGCGGTGGGACCAGTGCCTTATAAATAAAAAAATCTTATTCAAAAAGCAGTATCTCTTGTCTGTCTGTTATTGCTTTGAGCTAAAACGAGCATCCAATTCCATTGCGTTTTTTATTCAAACTTGTGACACCAATGGTGGTTCTTAGTTAAGTTTTATGCAACCTGATTGCGCCAATTACCAGTTTTTATACCAGCCGTTGCAGGATCATGTTTGTGGATTTTTAAATGTATTATTTTGCCGAGGCGGCGTTGTAGATTTTTTGACGATAACGTTTTTTCTTTTACGAGTTCTGACACTTGACATTACTAGCAAAATTAAGTAAAAAAAAATACAACACGGATAAAACTTAGTACTATCTTAGTAATTAAAAAAAATATCCGTAGCATAAGATAACTACATACATCTATCGTAAAATATATAATATCTGCATATAAATAATTTGCCGAATCTCGCACAATTAAAATAGAGATTGAAATGTTTATTTTAAACTTTATAAATTAAGCCTCAAAATACTGAACAATTACCCGGTTGATGGAAATTTTAACAAGTCATTTCATGGCAACAGTGCATTTTATATATATGAAGATAAATTGCCCATTTATAGAATTAAATTAGTATTAATTCATGTTTAATTTGTCGGTTACTCAGCTATTAACCTTAATGGCCGCAATTAATAAGTAATTAATGGCGTTAATACTTTAATTATAATAAATACAACTTATTCTACTTAATGGGTATGAACACTTATAATTATAAATCGAAACATTTTTGTCTCAGTAAATACCAAAAGGGGGGGCAAAAGTAGTCCGCCATTTATGTAAATGATAATTCAAACCATTCTTTTTTTATTTATTAGACGCACAAATGGACACAGGCACATTTCGGATACTAAGAAAAAATCATTATGTTAAATATAAAGATTCGTTTATTCGCAACAATACAATATTACATCACATAAATACAAAAATAACAAGACAGAGAAATTGTTGCAAAACGATCCCAACTCAGCATTCGCTTGCCGTAAAGCCAGCACTGATCTTCCGTTGGAACCGCTAGGTGAAGAGACGGAAAGTGACACACTTAACAAAAAACAACATGAAAAAATTTGCATCCAGTTATTGCAGGCAACACCAAGGAAACAAAAAACAAAAAAAACTATTGTCTATGGCTAAGTCAATGACGTCAATGTAAATAAAGCAGTTACGTAACAATACTAACAATTATGAACAAAAATGGTAGACTTAGTAGTCATAAGGTAAATGTTTTGTTGGTTCCACATTTAGAAAAACTACACTACTTTGTGAAATTACAATCAAACAGCCTACAAAGTTACAAACGGACAGCAAGAAAAGGAATACAAAGGCACATTATAATAATACATCCGGATAGGGAAGAGGCGAAATAGGGAAGCGTACACCCAGTGCAAATAGGAAATACAGAGAAGGTAGGTTGACCGACACATATTTCACTCACATCCTGACACATATTTCATCAACGTGAATTTTCTGAAAATTGATAATGTTGACAGCAGTAAAACAATGCTGCTATTTAACTTTTCCTTCACAAATGAAGGTTAGCATTTATTTACTGCAGTCAACATTATTAGTTTTCAGAAAATTTATGGTTGTGTTATAATGTCAGGATCGGCTTCTTAACTGCGTACTAAACATTAGCGAATCTCACTTAAATTACCTTCAATATTCAAGAAAAAAGAAGTAAGAGCCAGCACACCTTTTGTCTTTTAACATCTCAAATTTTATCCGAGGCCGAAAACGAAAATGGCGTTTGAAAACTAATTACACGATTATTTGATTAGCCAAAATTACTTATTCCGAATGCCAGAGCAGTACAATATAATAACAAATACCTATAATCCTTCAAAGCCGACTGTGACAACATAATACGGTCGTAATTATATTTGAATCGTGTTGTTTGGAGTGCCGTGATTGGCGTAACCAAATTAAGGAGGATTGGCAGGCTGGGGAAATGGTTACCTTACAAAACAGGCTAGGAACAGCAGAATCGTTTTGAGAAAAACCCTTTAAAAAAATAAGAAAATTAAGTGGTAGCGATATTTCGAAGATGTTGCATTGGTTATGCACAGTAATAATGTTAACAGCGGTAGGAACGGCCTCGTTTTATTATTTTAGTTTCATAAATTTCATAATAACCGCATAGTTTAAAAAAAATAATTAAATGCTTATGTAAGAAAGAAGGTCATTTATTATGTTTAAGACAAAAATATTGTACCTAAATTATTATACTCAGTTAAAAACTTGAACGTAACGTGGGAATTGTACGACCACGGAGTTTAATTGATGTACCACTATAGAACCTCGTCGCATAAAACCAACTTTTAATTCCTGTGTAATTTCTATCTTGTCACTTGAAGCTGTCATTATGACAAGGTTCTATAGAGGATCAAAATTTAAAGTCCTTGATGGTACCAAATCTTTTAAGTCATGTAATCTTGACACACACGTTACTCTTTATCGTTAGAAAGTTTAAAACGAAATCGCTTTCCGCGTCTGTCTGTCCGTCTATATATCCGCTAACTCCTCGTACACGCAACGAACTGTGATGCTGTTTTTGCCATCCGATAGATATTCATTCACGGAAGGTGTATGTATAATAAATTCCAGTTTATATAAGTGTGTTACTGAACATTTCCATAAACCGAGGCGAAGCGACGTCACGTCGTTAGTAAGGAAATAAAATAGAGAGCAAGCGTTAAACATCCGATGAATCATCTTCGGGTTGAAAGGATGATGACTGGGTATAATGTTTTTAAGGGTTCCATACCTAAGGGTACCAACTGTCTGTTATAGGGCTGTTTCATGACCCTTATAGGAATAAAATAGTTTTTTTATAGAATGTGTATTTTTATTGCTGTACACTTAAATTATAAAGACTTTCATAAAATAATGGTATGGAACCCTTTGTGTATGAATCTGACTCGCACTTGACCAGTTTTTTTATTGCAAGGTGACAATTTATAATACACGTAAGCTCGGAGGCCAACCTAGAGGACTAAGATGGTATTCTGGTAATTTTAACGAGTTTCTGACCTCCACCCTGAAAAAATGCCAAAGCTGCTACTTCGCAGCAGGTTGGGACGTAAGATGGCATTCGCAACTTAGGCAGACTCTTAGATCCTACTACTATTAGCTTAAACTAACATACACACACAAACCCAAAATAAACTTACCTACTGAGCCTGACTACACTACATCGCTTACCTATTAGAAATTCAGGGTTAGGTCAGTAACTCCCTCAAAACATTTCAATCAAACATCCAAGTTTCCCAAACCGCATAGATAGGTCCAAATTGTTTCTACCCACCTAACTAATTTAAGTAGTTCCAAAGTTTCTCGAATACCAATTCGACAAAATAATATAAAGTTCAACGTAGTTCTGTTATAGTTTTAGCTGTGATGACATAATATTCGAGGTTTAGGTCTCGGAGTCTTATAGGAGTTCTATAAATTTAACGGTCGCTATATTGGTGTCTGAATGCCCGTCTGTGATCGACTAAGTACAAGCCAAATGGATGAATCAATTTTTATTTTAGTAATTTGAGACTTAAAATTGTGGTTTTGAAGTAGCTTTCATGGTACAGCTGTTCAATGTGTCAACAAACTGGGCCTTCTCAAAAATCTGGACTGGCCCGACGGAGGGGTGTTGCTTCCCTTTGTCTTTTTCTCGTTTATCATGGGGAATTATTCGGCTTAATAGCCGCTGGATCTCACTATTGTGCAATCAATACAAAACTGTCATACCATCCTCATCATCTTCATATTTTTTTTAAAAGAGAGTGAAGCCAACGAGCACGTCGGTTACCTGATGGAAAGTTTCTAATCGCATGTTTGCTCACTCACGCACACACAGACACACACACACACACACACGTGCATGCACATAATTAACCATAATGTGTAACAAAACTTACCTACTTAGGTTTGTAGGTGGTTAGGCTATTAGGCTGTAAAGTTTTAGCTGTAGATAATTGTATTGGTTGTTTTTGTACCCTTAATCTTGATGCTGGAAGAGCGGGATCTTTGGTCACAAGTATTGCCATACTTACTAGAAGGTCCCAACCCTATCCTTATTGTAAACCCACTGATTGTGACCAATAAAAGATTTTCAATTTTCAATTTTCAAAGAAATCACCACTACACATAACCAGCAACTCAAGAAGAGTTGTCGCTCCGTTGCCGGCCAATTAGGGAAATCTACGCTCTTGGTGGTGGTTACTTCCCATCAAATAAACCCGAATGCTCGTGTTTGCTCTTGTAAAACTTGGAGGCCTTCAAGAAACGAGGTGACTCTTTTCTTTTGCGATTCTTGTGGTGTTGCGGGGGTTTATTCACCGTAGTGTTCACTTGCTCACATGTGACTCAGGTTATCTATGCGTCCTCTTTTTCCGTTTTTTATTATCATCAAATCCATAAGCTAATAATGAGTCTACTTTGAAATAAATATAGCTGTCTCGTGGTATGTATTTATACTAACGATAAAATAACATTTTGTTTGATCTTAACAAGCCCTTAAAAAAGCTTAGCGCGAGCTGTAACAGTTGTTAAGTGGCCCTTGTTGATCCTGTAATCTCGCCGTCACACGAAGAAATAAAAGGAGATTAGACGAAGTAAAGAAAAACAAGCGGATCGCAGTTCTCTTAAAATTAATCTTCGCCAAGTTTGGAGCGGGCTCAGAGGTTTAAATCGGCGTCTCATACAACGCTTTTGTAGGTAAAAGGTTTTTTTAATGCAATTTAACATTATGTTATTAATAAATTGATATTCACTTAAACAGTAATTTGGCCATATGCATGCGAGCTCTTTTATGCGTTGGTAATATGTGAATCTACCAGTGCTTTGGAGAGAAAGATAGCTAGACTCGGTTCAACGCAGAGCTTGGACACAGTATACATATACCGTAGTACGTCTTCAAACAGCTTCGACCGTAAGCGCCGCCGGCCACCTCAAGCAAACAAAACAAGATCGCCCGAGCGTAAATAGTAGATAGCAGAAACTGACAAAAGACCAGAGACTTTTTTTTTACATATACAAAGGCGGGTTCCCTATTTTGCCGAAGCTTTTTACGCCGATTGTATACCTAGTTACGCGGAATTTGGTTTTCCAATATTTTTTCTGCAGCTTAAACGTATTTTTTTTTAAATGTTGTGTTTGTGTAATCCTGGTAGAATAGAATAGGTTAGTTTAGGTTTATTTTATAACTTAAAAAAAAAATCAAATGTAACAATTATGCGAAATTAGTATTCTGCGAATTCATATATTCGGACAATTTATGGTTATGCGTAAACAAGGGGAACCATACAAAAACACGGAAGCTTGTTAGTGATAAAACACTGGTTAGAGGTAAGCACCAATTTAACCAAACAATGTTAAAAGTTAATCAATGTTAATTGACTGATAGTTCATACATTTTGACAGCTGTCAACACACGATTAGAGTGTATCTTTCCTAACCTAAACCGACATATATCTCATGCTCCTAATTTAATTCAAAGTATTATTTTTTCTCATCTGTATATATCGTTTCAATTAGACTGATATAAGATAACATCAGGTGATAGGTATGATAGGTTTTAAAAGTAGGTTAACCACACTTTATTACTTTGAAGGCAACTTTAACCACAAGCGTTTAGTAACCAATGTGAAGTCACTGTATATTTCTATCTTCGGACGTCAAAGCAAACTGCTGTCATTTGTGTGAACCATTTTGTTCACACAAAGAGTTTTGCTGCTTCTTTTTTACTACGAACTGCAAGAGGCTGTATTTCAGTTTTTTCGTCTACATTTCCGAGAGATATGTGGGAGTCTTCAAATAAGCTAGATTCATCCCAGACTTCATCATCATTTGCCATCGACGAAGAATTAATAAATAGAAAATAAAAATGAATTATGGAATTAATTTTTTTTTTTTTTTTTTTTTTTTTTTTTTTTTTTTTTTTTTTTTTTTTTTTTTTTTTTTTTTTTTTTTTTTTTTTTTTTCGGGTAGGTGGACAAAACGCGACAAGATCTGTTTGTAATTATTTATTGCTCAAAAATTAAATAAGTACATATTTTGCAATAAAACTAGTCAGTACCTATGCATTACTGATTGAATTCACCTACCAGCAGTTATTTTCACTTTTCTATCACTTTAAACATTCCTAAAATTCACTTCCTCTTGCACTCTATACTTGACCTTTTACTCATACCATAAGTTTTAAATATCACATTCTATCTAAGTTAATTAGTATCATGTCACAGTCCGTGGACATGAAGGGTTCTATTTGCGAGTTAGCCAACTTGTTCACGGCTAAGATGGAGGAGTTCCAGAGCAGCCTGGACAAAGCCAGGTCATCCAATCCTACAGTGGCATCATTAGCGGCTGACTTCTTAAACTTCAAGAACTTTATCGTGAAGACACTTGGCATTCTTCAGCAGCAAGTAGAGTCGTTGACTCGGCATACTGACCTCCTGGAGATGCGTTCTCGCCGTAAGATGCTTCTTATACATGGTATACCTGAGGCTGATTCGGAGGACACTTTAGGGGCTGTTACGGATGCGCTGAAACCCTTGAAGGTTGAGGTTGGCTCCAACTTGTTAAGCCGCTGTCACCGTTCAGGCCGACCCCAAAGTGGTAAGTCGAGAGCTATTATTATAAAGTTCCGTGATGCTGCCACTCGTGATAAGGTGTGGTTTGGCAAGACGGCGTTAAAGGGCTCGGGTGTCACGGTGTCCGAGTTCCTTACGAAGCCGCGACACGACGCGTTCATGGCTGCTCGTGACCGCTTTGGTATCCGGAGCTGCTGGACGCGGGACGGAGTCGTGCACATCCTCGGGTCAGACGGCACGCATCACCGAATTGTCTCCGTTGCTGAGGTGAAGGCGATACGAGTCGTGCCGGCTGTGTCTAGCGTTTCGACTCTTCGTGCCGGAGCCGGTGAAAGTGGTAGTGTTCAAGTGGCGCAGATACCAGGCCAGAAATCTAAGAGAGTGATCAGCAAACCCGCTGCCTTTTAAGTTTGTGTTTTAGTTGTTTTTAACACTGCTTATCTGCTTAATTTCGTGTCACTTTGTTTTTGCTGTGTAATATTTGTTATGGTTACCTCTGAATTTAGCTGTATTATAAGTATTTGACTTTGATAGAAACTCATTAACTTATTTATTACCGTCTTTGTTAAAATTCTCATATTTTCTGTCACTTAACTGTCGGACGGTTGACGTTCTTAGATTTTCTTTGTTGTAGTTGGTAGTGACAGTGACAGTTGCTTTGTTCTTTTTTTCACTTTTTGCGTTCCGTTTTAGGCATGTTTTTGTTTGTTGCAATCATTTCCTTACTTATTATTATAATATGAAGTTGTTATGCTGTTTTAACGCTGCTGGTAGGTGGTGCTAACTGTACGCCCTTTTTAGTAATTTTATAAGTATTTATTTGTTAGTGTTTTATATTTATATAGTTATTTTTGTGGTATTTATTTATGTCTATTGACAGCAGTGATTGTGATTCTAATAGTTTTTTGTCTCTCTCCTCTGTTAGTGCGAGTAATGACTCCGAAGACAGTTTTCATAGCCTACCTCCGTCATTGTGCGACTTGCTTGATGCTCAGTTTTCAGTTCACCCAAAAAACTTAAATATAGTTCACATAAACGCTCAAAGTATCCCCGCCCATTTCAACGACCTCCTACTTAGTTTTAATGTTAATAACGTACATGCAGTGCTGGTTTCGGAGTCCTGGTTAAAGCCGTGCTTACCTTCTTCTTCTTATTCTTTGCCTGGTTTCACTTTAATTCGCAATGATCGTGTGGGAAGAGGTGGCGGTGGGGTTGCGATTTACCTCCGCTCTCATATTCCCTTTTCTATTATCAGCATGTCAGCACAATCTTCTTCTTCGGACGCCGCAGAGTATTTATTCCTAGATTTGACTTTATCCCATTCTAAATTGCTTCTAGGAGTTTTTTATTCTCCCTCCCTTAAAATTAATTATTTTGATTCTTTCGAAAAACTTCTTGAAGATCTTATGCCCTCCTATACTCACCATATTATATTGGGTGATTTTAATACTTGCTTATTTAAGGACGATTGTCGCTCTAAATCTCTTAATTCCTTGGTCAATGCCTGCAACTTAAGTATCCTTCCCTCCAATGCTACCCATCATTTTCCAAACTGTTCTCCTTCGCTTCTCGATCTTATTTTGACTTCCTCTCCCGCTCATGTTATTATGCATGGCCAATACTCTGCGGACGCATTCTCTTATCATGATTTAATTTTTCTATCCTATAAAATCCGGCCACCTAAAGCTAAACCTAGAATTCTTTTTCAGCGCAATTTTAGTCGGATTGATGTGGATAAGCTTCTCGAGGATGCGACTAACATTGACTGGAGTGTGATTAGTAGGGCTGATTCGGTAGATGAAAAAATTTCCTTATTCAACTCACTTCTTACTCAGCTCTATGACATTCATGCTCCAGTAAGACCCATTAAAGTTAAGCATCTCCCTGCTCCTTGGTTATCTGAGGATATAAGAACTTTAATAAGGAAGAAGAACTTTGCTAAAACTAGATATAAAGCTGACCCATCGGACATAAACAAGGCTAGGTACCATAAGCTGCGTAATCGTTGTGGCACGGTTTGTCGAGACGCACAAAGTCGTCACATACATAAATCGGTAGAAAATGGTGACCCGGCCAAAGTATGGAAATTTCTTAAGTCACTAGGAGTTGGGAAATCTCAGCATGATTCCTCTACCATAGATTTAAATTTCGATCAGCTCATTAAGCACTTCTCATCTTCTGCCTGTTTTAATGGCCCTATTAAGGACGAGACCTTAAAATATCTTTCTACTATCCCAACTCCTGACACTTCTCCTTTCTCTTTCACTCAATTTTCCGACAGTGATGTTAAGAAGAGTGTACAATCCATAACGTCAAATGCTGTTGGGGCAGATTGCGTTAGCCGTAATATGATCCTCCCTCTACTTGACCTACTTATCCCTTTCATTACCAGCATCCTTAACAGTTCAATCACGTCCAGCGTGTTTCCATTGTTGTGGAAGGATGCTGATGTTATCCCCTTACCTAAAAAACCTAATCCTTCTTCTTTTTCTGACTATCGTCCTATTTCCATTCTACCTTTCCTATCCAAAGTTCTGGAGCGTCTTGTGCATCAGCAGTTTTCCTCTTACTTGGCCAGGAATGATCTCCTTAATCCCTTTCAATCCGGTTTCCGCCCCGGTCATAGTACGGCTACCGCTCTTGTTAAAATCACTGACGACATTCGGTTGGGATTTGACAACAGAAAGTTAACCGTATTAACATTGCTGGATTTCAGCAATGCATTTAATACTGTAGTGTAACCACTTACCTACAAGCTTGCTTATTTTATAATTATATTAAACTTGTAATTATAATATAAATAAATATCAATGTATAATAATATAAATAAATAATAATGCATAATATATTAATAATATTTCTAGCGATATTATTACATAATATTAGCCATATCATAATGTAGAAATAATTTATGATGTTGTAAATAATTATAATAATTTTGTATGTTGCGCGGACAAGCAGACCGACTTCTCATATAGATATCGCGCATCACGACGTCGGCGCATGCGCGCGGCCGATCCGCTGCCCGGCGGCCGACGTGCGCCCGCGCGCCAGTACTCACGAGACATTGAGGTTGAACGCGCGCCGGTCGCGCACAGAATTACCGTTACTCGGAGTACGCGAGTTTATCGATTCCGGATGCTTGATCGCTGCGAATGTTTTTGTGCTTGTTTAACTTTCTTACTCTCTGCTTTTGAACTCCTTCTGGCAAAATTACTTTCTCCTTCTATTGTGTATACTGTGCTTTGCTTTTAATATTAAATGGTACAGTGTTGTTTATTCGGTCGTTTGATTTATGTCTGACGCTGAAGAAGAGTACGGAGACCCTACTACCGGCCTCACTGGTGACCCCGAGAAGGAACACACCATGCCAGATAAAGAGTTAGAGTTGAACAAAGTCGGCGTAAGGGTGCCGCCATTTTATGCGGACAAGCCAGCGTTATGGTTCGTACAGCTCGAGAGCCAATTCGTTCTAGCTGGGATAACGGCGGATTCCACGAAGTTTCATTACGCGTTGGCCCAGATGGATTCGGCAACGGCGTCAATTGTGGAAGACATCATTACCGGACCCGCAACGGCAAACAGGTACGAGCTGTTAAAAAGCGAACTGGTTAAGCGACTGTCAGTTTCGCGTGAAAAAAGAATCAGCCAACTGCTGACGAATGAGGAGTTGGGAGACAGGAAGCCGTCGCAATTCCTCAGGCATTTGAAGAGCCTGGCTGGAGCTGGTGTTCCTGAAGAGTTCCTGCGATCGATATGGACCAGCAGACTACCCACCAGTACGCAGAGCATCATAGCATCACAAGCGAAACTACCGCTAGATGAGGTTGCAGACTTAGCTGACCGCATTCACGAGGTTGTACCATCAGGACCCCAGATAGCGGCAACATCAAGGTCATCGGTACCACATTCCTTTAGCCAGGAGATTGCAGCATTGACCCAGCAGGTGAAGACACTGATGACGAAGGTCGACCAGATGTCACGCCAGCGTGGGCGGTCCAGGACCCCTGCTGCGCACCGAGGGCGTAGCCGTTCATCATCATCAGCTCGAAGGTCGAGCTCCAACTACAGGAAGTTTCCGACGTGTTGGTACCACCATAAATTTGGGGACAAAGCTACTCGGTGCGTACAACCTTGTAATTTCACGGGAAACGGCCAGGGCACTCCGTAATGGCGGCCGACGACTGCCCGAATACCGGTCGCCTGTTTGTTACTGACCGGCGATCCAAAACACAATTTTTAGTGGACACCGGCAGCGATTTATGTGTTTTTCCAAAAAAGTTAATGCGTAGTGGATGTTTAAAAACCAATTTAATTTTAAGTGCCGCTAACGGTACAACTATTTCCACGTACGGTTTTGTTAATTTTAATTTAAACTTGGGCTTACGCCGCGACTATGCTTGGAGATTTGTTATTGCAGACGTAACGAGGGCGATAATAGGAGTGGATTTTTTATCACACTACGGGCTCGTCGTCGATGTGAGGAACCGACGCCTCATCGATGGCATGACATCGCTCGCCGCCCCGGCGTTGCTCGCGCGTAAGTCGGAAGACGTCACTTCGGTTAAGGTAATGTCTGGTGATTCTACCTATCATACCATACTTAATCAGTATCCCGAAATAACACGTCCACCCGGAATACACCGCACACCTACACATAGTACAGTACACCACATACGTACTACACCTGGGCCGCCGGTATCAGGTACACCGCGTCGCTTGGCGCCGGACAAACTAAAAATAGCCAGAGCAGAATTTGACGCCATGTTGAAGAGCGGCATCTGCAGGCCATCAGAGTCCCCTTGGTCATCCCCCCTCCACCTGGCCCCAAAGAAGAATGACGGATGGCGTCCGTGCGGCGATTACCGGATGTTGAATGCCCGGACCGTGCCGGACATGTACCCGATCCGTCACATACAGGATTTTGCGCACAGCCTATCCGGCTGCACTATCTTTTCCACAATAGATCTGGTAAAGGCGTACAACCAGATCCCCTTGAACCCCGAGGACATCGCGAAGACCGCTATTACAACGCCGTTCGGCTTATTCGAATTCCCTTACATGACGTTTGGGCTTCGAAATGCCGGACAGACGTTCCAGCGCTTCGTCGATGAAATGCTCAGGGGGCTCGACTTCGTGTACGCCTATCTTGACGATTTCTTGGTCTTTTCTCAGGACCAGGACACGCACGAGCAACACCTACACCAGCTGTTTCGTAGACTGAAGGACTTCGGTATGGTGGTCAATACTGCTAAGTGTGTCTTCGGCGTTCCCGAGGTTACTTTTCTTGGTTACCGCATTACAGCTGAAGGAACCACGCCACTACCCTCCAAGGTCGAAGCCATCCAGAGCTTCCCAGCGCCGAAGACGGTCAAGGAGTTACGTCGCTTTTTAGGGATGCTTAACTTTTACCGCAGGTTCATCCCGAACGCGGCGCAGCATCAAGCACCCCTTAACGTTCTACTGACCGGCTCGGTAAAAGGTTCCCATCCTGTACATTTCTCCTCACAGGAGACCGAGGCGTTCCAGGCTTGCAAGGAGGGTCTGTGCCAAGCAGCTATGCTGGCGCACCCAGACTGCCACGCGAAACTCGCACTCGTGACGGACGCGTCGGACAAAGCCATCGGTGCCGTACTCCAGCAGCTGAAGCAGGACGAGTGGCAGCCCTTGGCGTTCTTTTCGCGAAAGCTCAGTCCCACTCAGGTAAAATACTCCCCCTATGATCGCGAACTTCTTGCAATATACGAGAGTGTGAAGTATTTTAGGCACATGTTAGAGGCTCGGGACTTCACGATCTATACAGACCATAAGCCCCTGACCTTTGCTTTCCACTCTCGTAAAGAGAATTGTTCCCCACGACAGTTCAGACACCTTGACCTGATAGCCCAGTTTACGTCTGACATCAGGCACATATCGGGGAAAAATAACGTCGTGGCGGATACCCTTTCGCGCATAGAGGAGATAGCCCAACCTGTCACTGCCGAGGGAATAGCCACCGCTCAACAGACTAACCAAGAGCTGGAGCAACTGCTTAAAGCCGGTTCATCGTTGGAGTTGGAAAAGGTAAAAATACCAGGTTCTCAGGATTACCTGTACTGCGACACAAGTGGCGCCACCCAGCGGCCATTTATCCCCAAACAGCTTCGCAAGCCAGTGTTTGACAGCCTGCACTCCTTCAGTCACCCCGGTGCCAACGCTACAGCCAAACTAGTGGCAGATCGGTATGTCTGGCCCGGCATCAAAAAGGACTGCAGAGAGTGGGTACGTACCTGCCTGGCTTGCCAAAGGGCTAAAATCACCCGCCATGTCTCTAGCCCGTTAGGTAACTTTAAATTACCCCAGGCTAGACTCTCATTCATTCACATAGACCTAGTGGGTCCGTTGCCATTGTGTCAAGAGTACCGTTATTGCCTCACAGCTGTCGATAGGTTTACGCGATGGCCAGAGGCAATACCATTGACAGATATGACGGCAGAAACAGTGGCACGGGCACTGCTAAACGGCTGGATAGCCCGCTTTGGTTGCCCGGCGGATATAGTCACCGATAGAGGACGCCAGTTCGAGTCGGCCCTATTTCAGAAGTTATCTGTCATGGCCGGTTACCAGCACCGTAGGACGACGGCGTACCACCCGGCATGCAACGGACTCGTGGAAAGGTTCCATCGCCAGCTAAAGGCTGCAATAACCTGCCACGGAGGTACCAGTTGGGTGGAAGCCTTGCCTCTCGTCCTATTAGGTGTCAGAAGCGCCTATAAAGAAGATATTCAGGCATCAGCAGCTGAACTTCTTTACGGGCAACCCCTGCGCCTACCGGGAGATTTTTTCGACCCCCCAACTGACGAGACAACAGATATGTCAGATTACTTGTCGAGACTTCGTAAGTTCGTAAGGGACTTACACCCATCACCAGCCGCACGGCACAGTGGTAAGCGAAACACCTTCATTTTTAAAGACCTTTCCACAACAGCTCACGTCTTCCTTCGCGATGACACTGTTGGAGGGTCCCTAAAACCAGCGTACACTGGGCCGTACGAGGTTACCACTAGAGGTAACAAAGTTTTTAAAATTTTGGTTAAAGGTAAGCACGTGACAGTATCGATAGACCGTCTCAAGCCGGCCTTCATACTGCGCGACCCAGACACCGCACTACACACACCAAACAACGAAACTCACCCTCACAATTCAAATTCACCCAGAAATCATCAGCCATTACCTGACCATAACAATGACTGCAGAAGGACGCGATCGGGACGTACCGTTAGATTTCCCGACTATTATCGCCCTTGACGGTCTCTGGGGAGGGGTGATGTAGTGTAACCACTTACCTACAAGCTTGCTTATTTTATAATTATATTAAACTTGTAATTATAATATAAATAAATATCAATGTATAATAATATAAATAAATAATAATGCATAATATATTAATAATATTTCTAGCGATATTATTACATAATATTAGCCATATCATAATGTAGAAATAATTTATGATGTTGTAAATAATTATAATAATTTTGTATGTTGCGCGGACAAGCAGACCGACTTCTCATATAGATATCGCGCATCACGACGTCGGCGCATGCGCGCGGCCGATCCGCTGCCCGGCGGCCGACGTGCGCCCGCGCGCCAGTACTCACGAGACATTGAGGTTGAACGCGCGCCGGTCGCGCACAGAATTACCGTTACTCGGAGTACGCGAGTTTATCGATTCCGGATGCTTGATCGCTGCGAATGTTTTTGTGCTTGTTTAACTTTCTTACTCTCTGCTTTTGAACTCCTTCTGGCAAAATTACTTTCTCCTTCTATTGTGTATACTGTGCTTTGCTTTTAATATTAAATGGTACAGTGTTGTTTATTCGGTCGTTTGATTTATGTCTGACGCTGAAGAAGAGTACGGAGACCCTACTACCGGCCTCAATACTGTTGATTTTGACGTCTTGCTTGGAATTTTGCGCTCACTTAACATATCTCCTGCGGTAATTGAATGGTTTCGTAGTTATCTAGTAGGTCGTCGGCAGCGATTAAAGGTGGAATCTTCCCGATCTTCGTGGTGCAGTACGCTGGCCGGCGTTCCGCAGGGTGGCGTGCTGTCTCCTCTTCTTTTTTCTGTCTTCATCAACTCTATCACGCATGGCCTTCTCTCTTCCTATCACCTTTATGCCGACGATCTGCAAATTTACTCTCACGGCGTTTTGGGCGAACTCGACTCTGTTATCTATACCACGAACAACGATTTAGCTCGCATCTTGCAATGGAGTAGTAGTTTTGGTTTGAGGGTAAATCCTGCTAAAACTCAATCTATTATTATCGGCAGTCCTAATTTTTTATCCAGAGTTGACTTTGCAAGTCTCCCGCCTGTTTTTTTCGATGGTGTTCTTATTCCTTTTTCTCATCAAGTTAAGAACCTGGGTATCGTTATGGACCGTACCTTGTCGTGGGTTCCTCAAGTTAACGAGGTTAGTAGGAAGATGTTTGCGTCAGTGTGGTCTCTTCGGCGGCTTCGTAACTTTCTCCCTCTCGCGACTAGAATTGCGCTCGCTCAGTCATTACTTCTCCCAATTTTAGACTATGCTGATGTGTGCTATTTAGACCTTACCGAGGAGCAGCTTAACAAACTTGAGCGTATTCAGAATTTATGCATTCGGTTCATATTTGGTTTGCGCAAATATGACCACGTCTCTAATTTTCGTTCGCAACTCAAGTGGCTTCCTATACGTTTTCGCCGGTACTTTCATATTCTTAATCTTCTCTATTGTGTTCTGTTTATCCCTGCTACCCCCCGTTACCTCAAGGAGCGTTTTAACTTTTTTACATCGGTTCGTTGTTCCCAAAATTGTTTATTAACTGTACCTTCCTCTTCATCTAAGTTCTACAACAATTCCTTCACTTTTCAAGCTGTCCGACTGTGGAACTCCCTTCCTGTGGAGTTGCGGCGGGCTAAATCTTTACCTATCTTTAAGAAACTTCTTCATGAGCATTTTTTGTCGCAGTCATAATTGTTCTGTCTTCGTCAATTTCTATCGTGTGGCTGTCTTTTTATTGTTTTCTCTGATGTGGATATATTGGTATTTATTTATGTATTTATTTATAATTATTTGTTTATTTATGCTTATAGTATATATCTTGTATGTAATTGTATATATTTACCTATCTATTTACAAAAGTGTCTTGTTATTGCTTGCGTGAAGTCTGCGCCACCTACTGTGTAAAATATTTTTGTTCGACACCATGTGATGTCCCTGTTAAGGTTGTCTGGAAGAGATCGCTAACTAGCGATAAGACCGCCTGTTGTTTACCTGTTGTTTTTGTTTTAATTTTACTGGATCTCTGTAATCTTTTTGTTTGGTGTTCAATAAAGTGTTTTGTATTGTATTGTATTGTAATTTTGCTTTTACAATGCTTCTAGATATCATTAAAAAAGGAATATTATAATCGGCTTGATAAAGTTATTGGAAAACATTTCATTTCGCAATTCATGAAAATTCAGGAAAATGAAAATAAAACTGGATATATGACATAAAAACATGTTTGCTCACTATCAAAAAGATATTTCAGATTTTGTGTCGAAGCCGGCTTTGAATTAACAGATTTGCTTTCAAGGCTCGAAGCGTCGGTTTTCACTTAAGTATCGACTTAACTGTTTTTACAAATTTTAAGTTTTAATTGGTTACTTTAAGGATCAGGCTTTCAAACTTGTACAAGAGGGATCCTTATTCTACTTAGTTATTCTAGGCTAAGTTAATGAACTTGAGATTGAAATTAATATCATTGACCTTAGCCTGAACTGTACTTAGTGTAATCACTGTAATCCAGATAGATTTCACCTTAGTCCTCAGGGTTGGCAATGCATTTGGAATCTTACTATGGCAGTCTCGAGATTATAGTGATGAGATTCAAATGTCAATGGGTCTCAGCTCCCACTTACCATCAGCTGGCCTGTGTACTCGTATGCCTTCTCCCTTTAACAAGATGGTCTCAGTATTGAAACACATTGCGATTATTATATCGCATTTGGTACCTAATCAGGCTTTCAGTTTTCTATAAATATACGTTCTTAATTTGATCAAGAATTAAATTTAAAACCAGAATAAATATTAAAAAAAATTTTTTTTGTAGTTTTTCTGTTTGTTCTTTATCTGATAAGCTTGTCGATTTTATAACGTCGTTTTTTAATTGATTGCTTCCTGTTTACAAGACTGTCAAAGAAAAGGAGTGTAATATTTTCAGGGTTCATGTATGTATGTAATGATTCTTTATTCCACCATAACTTATAAATGGCTGAGCCGATTTAAATGTTTGTGATATCGTCAGAATCCTTTCACCATCTCGGGTGACCTAAACTGTTAAAAATGAAATAACTACAATGGCAAAATGTCAATTACGTACTCATTTCAACAACAAAAAAACTAATTATTTCAATATGGGTATCATTTGAAAGGTCTTATAATGTGACCATCTCAAATATTTACGAATATTATAGTAGCATTAATAAACGTGTTTAATAATAGTATCAACAAATGCTGTCGTGTTTTTTTTATTTGTCGGTTTATTCGTCACATTCTTGTTTCATCGTCGCTTTCCGTTTTCGATATATTCTTGTCTGGAGGCAGTTGAACTAGCAAGATTTTTTTTAAAATACCTACCGTTATGGTGGTATCAAGCGTACTGCCCGCCAGATGACAAGCGGTTACCGTGGCCTAATGGACGCCTGGAATGCCAGAAGTATTGCATGCGTATTGCCGGCCCTGTACTACACAATTTATTTATTTATTTATTTAGTTACGTATTTCTTTATTATTATGCAAGTATATATTCGTTTATTTTTCATATTTAAAATATATATTTATTTACTATTATAATTTGTATTTTCTGTTTCTTTAATTGTTGTACGTTTAGCCATGCGTTGTTTTTATTAATCTTTTAATCGCTCAAAGGTTAACTGGAAGAGATCCCTTGAAGGGATAAGTTCGCCTTTGTACATACCTATTGTGTTGTTGTTTTTTTTGTTGTTGGTTATTTTCTGTTTGTGCAATAAAGAGTTTACATAAATAAATACATACCTACATACAATGCTTTGCTTGCATAGTAAAAGTATGGGTTTTATTAGAAAAAAGAATATTATTCTTTCGATTAAATGATGATTTAGATAATGAAACTTATTTCTAGGAAAAAAGAATCTTACATAGGTGAATTGATACAGCCTGTTGGTTAAGCCATATTAGTGACCGAGTGACCGACTGACTTTACTATGGTTCTCCATTAGATGGCATAAAAATATTTGTAATAATGGTGTTACGTTTAATTGCTTTTAGCCGAAATATCAATGTGCATAATCTACTTTACGTATATATTTTTACGCATAACATTAAAAAGCATAAATACAGTGAGCATAATTGTCATTAAGACTAAAGTCAAAATAGCATAAATGCAAAAAGACATAATAATTAATTGTCCTAAAAATGTTTAGGAACTAAAGCGAGGTCGACGGAGGTCCGCTTCGCTGACCTCCTATTTTGCGTTGCTTGGGCGGTTCGCACCTGGATATCATAATAACATAACCTAACCAAATGTCCCTAAAGTGACCTAATTTAACTGTGTTTTATTCATTTAGAAAACCGATATGACACATATGACTAATAATTATTATGCCAAGCAATAATATGCATAATGTGTATGTATTATCAAAAAAAATCAAAATCAAAAATCAAAAACATTTATTTCGGACATAATCCATAGTTTGTTAGTAGGCAACACATACAAAAATAAAAACTTAATTCTAAGGTTAGGTAAAACAAAACACAAAAAACAACAAAAAAAAAACCCACACATCAAAAGCGACGGGGCATCGCCGCTGCTGGAACGTGCAGGCTTACCCAGTGCTGCAGCAGGGGCGAGTCCCAGCGCTGGGCCAGAGTGCTCAGGACGCTATTCGGGCTGGAGCGAACCCTATTTAAAAGGGAAGCACATCGCTTCCTAATAATTGAGTGGAAGCTATCAACCTGCGCCTCGGCGAACATAGCGGAAGCGCTGCACCACCGCGGCAGCCCGAACAGCAACCGAAACGCACCGTTATACTGAACGCGCAGAGCGCTGTACAAATACTGCTGTGCTGTTAGTATTAGTCTAATACAAATTAGTCTAACTGAAATAATTCAAATAGCGGAATATGCCAAAAAAGTAGTATGCCAAAGAATAATTATGCGACGGTACTAATATGCCAATACTAATTATGCCAAAACAATTATGCGAAACAATAATAGTCTTAAAACATTATGCGATACAAGGGGATCCCCTTTACCATACGTAATCGTTTATGTAAAAAACGGAAAGCGACGAAATAAGAATGTGTCAAAACAAGAATAGGAAAGAATCAGACATGCGTCGAAAAACGTTAACGTCAACGTTAAGTCCAACATTACAGAGGAGGTCCCTTTGCTACCTTTGTACTACTTCATCAGAGTAACCCTAAAACATAGCATATTACCCCGATCAAATTAAGCCGAATATGGGAAATCAAGGGAAATAATTCGTGTAGTTCTGTAACTTAGTACAGTTATACCTTGCGGTATTTTATTAACTTTCTTGAATTATATTATAACATCATACATTAAAATTACGGGAACCTGCTCAATATTGACTTGCAAAAATGGAACCCAAATACACGTCAATTCAAATAAAAGTAATAAAATCTTTGCTACTTCTTTGTCTTTTTCTAAGAACTTAGGTAAATACCACATTGTTTTCACTTGTGGTATTTTGATAAGAGTATTATAGTAAAAACGTTTGTTTTTTTTACTCGGCTAAGCCTACACAGCACCTGCGTAAAGATAGCTGAAAAAACGTTGGAAGAAAAACACAGCTCAATCTAGCCTTTTTTTCTGTGAAATTATTAAGTACACATTTGAACGGGGAATAGTTGTAACTTTTGTGATTTATTATTTGAATAAGCACTTTACTCGTGTATTCGTAATATACTTGGTAACCGGCCTCTTAAATACCTGTTACTGGCACCTAGTGATTGTTGAATTATCATCTCTAGTTCCTTATATTAAAGTCCATGGGGCCAATAATCGGTAGGTGGCCAACATTAGGTCGGTTTACCCTAGCTACAGTACTAAGCAGATAATAAATAAATCCTGACACATTACGCAACCAGCCCCTATATCACCATCTTGACAATGTTACGTGACAGGTGACAATTCGGTATACATTGCAAAGTTAACACGTTGATACATCACTGGGTTTTATATAAGCTGCGCCATGTATACTGAAATGTCAAGTGTCACCGGTCGTGGTCAGTATGGTGAAATACGGGGCTGGAAGTTTTTGACTATTGACATTGTTGACAGCAGTAAAATACTGCTAAACTTATTGCGCGTGAAGGAATCGTAATAACAGTATTGTTTGACTGCTGTCAACATTATCCATATTCAGAAACTTTATGGTTGTGCAATATGTCAGGACTGACTTCTTATAATTTAACGCCCTCCCTACTCAAATATATTTTAGAGATAATTAATAGTTTGTTCGTTTCGAAACTTGTGAATGTAAAATCATTGCTACGGAATGACTTAATCTTTATTAACTAACTGAGTCTGATTGCGGTCGTTAGTAGAATAAAATATTTACATACATACCTACACACATAATAAATCTTTTTATGGTGCAAAGTATTATTTTATGACTATAATAGCTTTGGATATTATTGGTTATTCAATTATTTTGCAAATATTAATTTTTATCCTTCGATTTTTTAAAGTCTCCATTATTGGTGTCTGTTAGCTAACAGAGTCCCACACTGGTGCCATTACCTTATTGTAAGTATTTCTAATTGTTTATTTTTCGCAAGAACTCAATATAACTGTACGACTTTATTTTCTTCCTTTTTCTGCCTAGTTCTTGTAATAGCAGTTTATTTGACGAATAGTTTTAGGTAGGTACAAAAATAATTTTATTTATTATTAGCAATTTAATGTTCAGCTAATCTTAATTATTATTTTTTATATTTGTTATATAACAATTAAGTTGCCACCGTTACTACCTACATACATAAACTTTAAAATACCTTTTCACACAAAATGCTTAAAATTGCCTAATTATGTATCATGAAGTAACCATCGGCAAACCAGCGGGTTATAATGAGATTCAGTACAATATTATAACTCGGCGGGTAGTAATAAGATATGAATTCATATGAAAAATTGTTTCTATGTAATTTATTTGAAAATCGAACTGGCCACTACGAGCCATATACGCTAAACAAAGAAAAGCCGCGAGTGTTGCAAAACGATGCAGTATTAGTTAGCGGGAGGCTGAAGTTGAAAGATTATAGTTTGAATAAAACAGGTCGAATGACGAAAGCGAAAGTGATCTGAGATTTGACGTTGTTTCTAATAAGTAGCCTTTGCTTTTTATTGTCTCGCAAAAGGTGAGAAAAGTAGAGTATTTTCCTTTGGGATAAAGCTGTTTTCGTCTTGGGCGAGCTTGAACCCTCACTGCGCCCAGAACTACGTTTTAATTCCGTCGCTTCGCTCACGAATTAACTCGTAACACCCTCGCTGCGCTCGGGAGTTAAATTTTGAGTCCCTCATTTGCTCAGGATTCAATATTGCGCCCGTGACATAAAACAGTGCTTTATCTCTTCGGTGTTAAATCTACTATTTGACGCACAAACCTCATGGCGCCTGTTGAAAGTGAGAAAACCTTGCGATAAAAATTGTAGGCGTTTACCGTTGTTACTGTAACTTTATTGCTGGCAAAATGGCTCTAGGAGAAGTCAGACTAAGATGGAAGTCAACTTCTATACTATAGACCCCGGCCGGTAGGGATACAATCCTGTCACATAGCACAACCACAAAGTTTCTGAATATGAATAATGTTGACAGCAGTCAAACAATGGTCCTATTCCTTCACGCGCAAGGAATAAGTTTACCATTGTTTAATGCTGTTGACAATGTCAATAATCAGAAACTTCATGGTCGCGCAATGTGTCTGGATTGACTCCTTTTTTTTTCTTTGCCCCGCGGCGACTTGAACAGCTACTACCGCGGGAATATGGCGTTTCCACTATGAAGTGATTTCGCCAGTGTCAAGTATATATAAGTATAAATCAATATAGTAATAAAACACAATCCAATCTTCTCTAGCCAGATTGGTGGCAACGTTGTACGGTGATATGTAGGACAGAGGCCAAGATAGTTTTACCCTCTGTACCACTGCGAGTCCACTTGAAACGAGAAGTAAGATGCCAGGATACACGAAATAAGTCCAAGTCTTCTATCACTGTGCGACACAAGGGCATTAAAAGTACAAATCAATAACAAAAAAGAACTTTGAACACCTAAATACACAAAATAAAAACTAAAACAAATAACATATCCGCCATCTTTTGACGTTGCAAATGGCCTCCGATTGACTTCTTATCTTCCTAGTACTGTAATGTCATGCGCCCTGACGCCAACTGCGGTGATCATACTTACTCGTGCAAACTTAACACCGAAGCAATACGCTGTATCTAAACGATTTGTATTCCGTGTAACCCAACCTTAAATTTCTCGGCTTAGTTTCAGATTTTAGAGTCTGGCATCCGTCCAAAACTTATTCCAAAAGAGCAACGTCTCTTATACCAACATACACAAGCTAAACCCAACTGTAGGAAGATCTGATAGGGGCGGTCTTAGTTTGGACCGTTTTTTCGTATTTAGCAAGAAACTTTCTCGAAAATTTTGAAATTCAGTGACCCATTCATATATTAAGGTGTACATTAACAAATTGTTGTTAAGGCGCGTTTAGTTAATGGGATGTTCTCAAGCGAGAATTAGGGCACAGCCACCGAAGTTCCACATTTAGTACATATAGAAACGTTGCTATTTTGACCTAGAAATCTTTGTATTCTTCTTTGACTTTAGCCTTATTGTTTCGAATCGTTTTTTGATGGATTTGTTTCGTCTCTTGTCTCATGTATATAAAGTATTGGTAGAACCTTAATCATTACAAGCAAAAAAGTACACCACAAAAATATTCAATAAAAACACGTATTAACTTCAAGACGGATTGGGTCGTATAGAATCCAACATAAAAATAGTTTTCACGTGCTTCATAAAGAATTCTCTTTGCAAGCACACTACTTTGAAACCACGCGGGGCAGGAAATAAAAGCAAACTGTCACAAAACTTGCGTACCTCAGGTAAAACATAAATTAGAAAACTTAAAAACTAACTCAACTTTGACTCCAGTTCTCGTTTTCTAACAAATTCCATGTAACACGTGTCGTTGTTAAATTCTGAAACACGTTGTATTTTAAAACGGCTAACTGATTTAATTAATTCATACCCACGATTTAGAATTAGATTGGGATTACGTTGTATTTATAGAATTCAGGAAGGTCATACGACACGTAGCCTAGTTGGTGGTGATCCTGCCTACGAAGCTAGCGGTCCCGGGTTCAATTCCCGGTATGGGCAAACATTTGTGAGATGAGTGCCATTATTTGTTTCTGAGTCTTGGATGTTTTCGATATCGTTTGTCTAGTGCCCATATTACAAGCCTAGAGCTTACTTTGGGATGTAACGTTGTACGTACATGTCGTTATTAAATTATAATTATTTATATAATCTTAATGTTATTACAATGAAATCTTAATTATTCAAATGTGTTTTATTATAAAAATACATTATTCAATTAATTGCACGTTAATATAATTTATAAATAAAATCTTATTATTATACATATTTTAAAATCTAAATTAACATAATTAACTTATACTAATGTAATACTAAAACTATGAAATAGCTAAATGATAAAATTAAATACTAGCGAAAATATATTAAATATGTTATGGCACTAAAGTTAACACTTGAGCGGCGCGACTGTACATGCGCGCGCATCTCGATAAGTTACCTGCGCGGCTCGCGGCCTGCGCCGCTGCGCCAGCGCCAGACTGCACCGACGCCTCTTCTGCGACGAACCTGTGCCGGTCGCGTTCACTAGCCCTGCTACGTGTCGTCTTACGCTACCGCACAGACAAAGACTTTCGTCTTTCTATACAATAGTCGGGTTCTTCCAACGTCCTTGGAAGGGACCACAGTTATTTACTTACTGAGTAAGTTCGTTTCGCACCCCAATAGGGGTGTTATACTACGGCTAGGAAAGCCGATCCAGATCGTTTTAATACCAACGTCTTGGTGAGAGGTTGAGGAGCACAATGACCACCAATTGCCACCGCGACTCCCGGACCTACCAGTACAACTCACGGCGGCCATTTTGTTGACCATCTCGCCGCCGCCACCGTCCACGTCAGGGGAGTACCGAATCACGGATCAAGTAAAATCAGACGGGCTTTAATGTACCCCGACCTTAATATATTATTAAATAATTTTTTTATTCAAGTTGATGACTTCGGTTGTTTTTATTTTATTTTATTAACCACATACTGGTCCGAAGGCCACACTGGCGCCTATAACGTGGTAAATGAAAGGTCTGATTTTGCTTGTAGTAGGTAGTTGGTGTTGGTTGTTATCTTTTTTTTTTATTTTGTGAAACGTTATTTTCGCATTTATTTTATTTTTGGTTGCCGCAACTAAGGTGGACTTTATGTGTAATAATAATAATTGATTCATTAATTTTAAAATATTTTAATATTTACATTTATTTATTCAATTTCATGTTAAAATTTTAGAGCACTCTGTACCCGCAGTTGTTTACTTGCTAAGAAAACCGGTACAGTGAAGTTACACAAGTGTTATAAAGTATTATTCAGGTGTTTTTGAATTGTTCTTTCAATTTTAACATTTGTAGACATTAGTTGCAATTTGTTTTAATTTTAGCGCTTTTTACCATTTTATTTTGGTGTCTGTTTTTTTTGTTGCGCTTATTATTTTAGAAATAGTCAACCATAACGTTGTGTAGTTATTTGATTTTGTAACAGAATGGAGTAACCTATTGAGAACGTTCAACACTTCCCCAATTGCGGTCATTTTTTTAATTTAAATTCCGTCACATTTTATTATTTTTTAAAATAATTTAATACGAATTTTATTTTATAATGTCTTTTCCCGTTAAATTCTTATCTCTACAGAAGTCCGAATTGGAATATGAGGTTTTAATTAGAGGCTCCACTCCTGCTGCTACTGTTCAAGATTTGCGAAAACAAATATCGAAGTTAGGTCCTCTTTTTCCTTCGGAAGACATTCTTGAATGTCAGCTGTCAGCTAGCGACGATCTGAAGGGAGTTAGCGATGCACTGTCTAAGGTTAAGGCATATTTAGTTCAACCGCTAGATCGGAACCAATTATTACGGGGTCAAAATCTTTTAAACCACCTTTATCACCGACTTAATAGAATAATTTTCGACAGTACAACTGAACAAATTTTCCAAACCTGCGTAGCAGAATTTAAAAGTCTTTCAGAGCAATATAATTTGGTTAAAGACCAGGGCTCTGACTTGCTATCGCCTTCTACTCCTTCAGATCCTCAAACAACAGCCCCACCCGTTAACGTCAACGTTACTTGCGATCGCGGTATGGCTGGCGAAGTAACTAAGGTTAAATTTAACGGCAAAACATGTGTCCGTGCGTTCATCCAACGCATTACTGAGTTGAGCAAGGCTAGGAACATCTCGCATGAAAAACTACTGTCTTTTTCTACAGAAATTTTCACCGAAGATGCGTTGCATTGGTACCGTGGTGTTCGGGATCGTGTGTCTGGTTGGGATGAACTCCTACTTTTATTAAGGAAGGACTTTGATCAAGCCGATTATGATTACAGGCTTCGTTCTGAAATACGTGCTAGGACTCAAGGTGAGGCGGAAAACATCACCATTTATATGTCCATTATGACTGGGATGTTTTCTCGCTTGTCAAAACCATTACCCGATGAGGAAAAGCTAGAAATAATTTTCCACAATATCAGGCCGTGTTACGCGAGCACTCTAGCTTCTGCTCCTGAAATTAAGGACTTGGACACCTTGAGGTCCCTATGCCGTAATTACGAAAATTTCCAAGCACGTCTTGCTGGTTTTAAAGAGCCTCCCAAAAGGACAACCGACACCATGGCACCCGAATTTGCGTATGTTAGCCAGACACCAAATAAATCCAACTATTATACAAACAAATCTAATTATAATATAAATAATCAAGGCAATCAACAAAAATCATATAGCAATTATTACAATAAAAATAAATCTAATTCATATAATAACAATAATAATCAAGTAACTAATAAAACTAACAATAATAATAATTATGTACATGCCATGAAGACATCAAATCAAAGACCTTTGTATTGCCCAAGGTGTCGTAATAACACACATAACTTGCGGCAATGCAAAACGAATAAAGACAAAATTGTTTGTTTTGTCTGTGGTCACGAGGGTGTCAAAACGCCTGATTGCCCAAACTGCAGGAAGGATAAACCAAGTCCTTCAAAAAACTAATTGGCCAGCAGAATTGTGATGACATCCAGCCAATTAATAAATTTGATAGCTCTGATTGGCAGAAATGGCTTGAAACAATTAATATTTATTTTAATACATATAAAATCAACACAATTCTGCATAACCAACCATTAAATGATCCAAGGCCTTATGTTACAGTAAAAATAAATAATTTAAAAATAATTGGTCTTTTGGATTCAGGTTCAGCAGTAACTATTATTGGGAATGCAACCTATAAATATTTGGAACAGGAGGGTTTGACACTATACACTGACCATAACATTACAGTAACAGCAGCTGGTGGTCAATTAATGTCAAGTATTGGATACATGAATTTACCAATAAACTTTGAAAACAGTTTTCACATATTGAGAACTTTTGTCGTTCCTGACGTCAATATCGACCTTGTGTTAGGGATAGATTTTTGGCACAAATTTAATATTTTCCCCGATCACCTTAAAAGTATTACGTTTTCTAATACATTGATCGCAAATGCTAGCCTGGACCAGAACAATACATCTTTTCTTAAAGCTTATGACCATCTTAACATAACGCAAAAGTCAATAGCAGACAATATAATAGCACAGTTTAAGGAGATCTCTGCCGAATACAAAGGTTTAGGTGAAACTCGTTTGCTCACTCACCGAATTGATACTGGAGACGCCGAGCCAGTACGTCAGCGATATTACCGTATGTCTCCCGAAAAACAGCGTATTTTAACAGAGCAGGTAGACGAAATGCTGGGTCTCGATGTCGTGGAGCCGTGTGAGAGCGCTTGGTCTTCACCAGTCCTCATTGTTAATAAAAAGAACGGCCAGCCTCGGTTTTGCCTCGATAGCCGCAAATTAAATTCCATTACGAAGCGTGACGCTTACAACCTGCCTTACGTCTCAGAGATATTGGATAATCTTCGCGACGCTCGTTTTTTATCTAGCATCGATTTATCCAAAGCGTTCTGGCAGATTCCTATCGCAACCCAAGACCGTGACAAAACGGCTTTTTACGTACCAGGCCGAGGAACCTTTCGCTTTAAACGCACTGCTTTTGGGTTGACCAACGCGCCAGCCACGCAGCAGAGGTTAGTGGACTTATTATTTCAGGAGTTCGACCTCAAAGTCTTTGCATATTTAGATGACATTATAATCATCTCGAATGATTTCGACTCCCATGTTTCCCTCTTGCTGCGGGTGTTGGACAAGCTGAAGCTGGCCAACCTAACAGTAAATTTGGAAAAGTGTAGGTTTTTTCGAAGTCAGCTGAAGTATTTAGGGTACGTTGTTGACAGTTGCGGACTACGAACCGATCCGGAGAAGGTACAAGCAATCCTCAATTACCCGACACCTACTTGTCGGAAGGATATCAAACGCTTTCTCGGGACAGCTACTTGGTATCGTCGTTTCGTCCCCAACTTCAGCACCATAGCCGGACCCCTAAATAAGCTGACTTCGAACAAAAAGGGCGGCCCACCTTTTGTTTGGACCCCCGAAGCCGACACTGCATTTCAGACGCTCAAGGAACGTTTAGTTTCTGCTCCTGTTCTTTCTTGCCCTGACTACGATAAGCCATTTGAGGTGCACACCGATGCCAGTAACTACGGCGTGGGCGCAATGTTGACCCAGGTCGTAGACGGTAAGGAGCACCCAATCGCTTACATGAGCAAATCGTTGTCAGCGGCAGAAAGAAACTACAGCATCACTGAGCGTGAAACTTTAGCTGTAGTTATCGCCATAGAACACTGGAGGTGTTACTTAGAGAACGGAAAGCCATTCACTGTCTTTACCGACCACAGTGCATTGAAGTGGTTCCTTTCTCTAAAAAACCCTACGGGTAGGTTAGCTCGCTGGGGTGTACGATTGTCCGCGTTTAACTTAGAATTTAAACATCGACGCGGCGTAGACAACGTTATCCCGGATGCCCTGTCAAGAGCACTTCCTGTTTCCGCAATTAATACCTCAGGGTACCATTTTACTTCTACAGATTCGTGGTATAAAAATATTTTTAATTCTTGTCGTACACAACCACAGCTTTTTCCAAATTTTATCATAAAAAACGATTCATTATATAGGCTTTCTAAAAATAACAACAATCAACTGACAACCGAATTTTCTTGGAAAGAGGTTGTTCCGAGTGAATTACGCGAGCAAATTATTAAGGAGAATCACTCTGAACCAACGGCTGGACATCTTGGCGTTTTTAAAACTTATCGCCGTCTCACGCTTCGCTATTACTGGCCAAAGATGCACCAAGATGTCATAAAATTTGTTAGCTCTTGTAGTAAATGCCTGGCGTACAAGGCTCAAAACCACCAGACATTGGGTCAAATGGGTCGCCCAAAACAATGTTCTAGACCCTTCCAAATGGTTTCAATCGACCTTATGGGCCCTCTGCCCACCACTCGTAAGCAAAATAGCTATATCTTTGTCGTAACTTGCTGCTTTTCTAAATTTTGCCTAGTCTTTCCCTTACGAACTGCTACCTCCAATACGGTCACTAAAATATTAGAGGATTCAGTGTTCCTGGTTCATGGAGTTCCCCAGACCGTATTTTTGGACAATGGCAGCCAGTTCGTAAGTAAAATCACAGAGGACCTTTTTAAACGTTACAAAATTCCTAACATTTTTTTCACTCCAAAATATACACCCCAAGTGAACACTGTCGAACGGTACAACAGGACAATCATAACTTGTATCTCGACGTTTGTGGATGACGATCACCGCTCATGGGATTTATACATCCCGAAGGTGCAATTCGCCATTAACAATTCGGTCAGTGAGGCGACTGGTTACACACCCTCGTTCCTTGTATTCGGCAGAGAGCTCGTTTCCTGTGCTTCTCACTATTTAGATACCGACTTGGGCGACGAGGTTCTTTTTATGCCTCGTGATATTTACGCCGAAAATTTGGGTTGTCTATCGGAAATTTTCAATACCGTACAGTCCAGGCTATGGCACGCTCATGTCAAGAATACGTCACATTACAACCTTCGACGTAAGTCTACTGAATTTAAAGTAGGCGACGTTGTAATGAAACGTACCTATATGTTAAGCGACAAGGATAAGCATTTTAGTAAGAAATTGGCACCAAAGTTTATACAGTGTCGCATTCTTGAGAAAAAATCCCCTTTAGTGTATGTGTTGGCAGATATGACAGGGAAAAATTTAGGAACCTGGCACATCAAAGACCTAAAGTTATTAGGCCATAATAAGTAATTATTTTAATTTATAAACATTAACCCCTGCCCTGATCACATAAATATGTCACCTTTGCCTTTACATTGCAATCGTATGGGTTCCTAGATCCTGATTCTATAGGACTGGTTACCGTAATTAATGATAGGTCGCGACACCGGTTTTTAATATGTCCGTTGCTGCTGTTATGAATGCGTGATGTATGGAAGATTGAGATATGAAAGTTAAATACGAGCGCGTAACTTAAAAGTGCGGATTTTTTTCCTGTAGTGTAATAAAATCCTTTCGTGGCGCGCGGGGTAATGTAACGTTGTACGTACATGTCGTTATTAAATTATAATTATTTATATAATCTTAATGTTATTACAATGAAATCTTAATTATTCAAATGTGTTTTATTATAAAAATACATTATTCAATTAATTGCACGTTAATATAATTTATAAATAAAATCTTATTATTATACATATTTTAAAATCTAAATTAACATAATTAACTTATACTAATGTAATACTAAAACTATGAAATAGCTAAATGATAAAATTAAATACTAGCGAAAATATATTAAATATGTTATGGCACTAAAGTTAACACTTGAGCGGCGCGACTGTACATGCGCGCGCATCTCGATAAGTTACCTGCGCGGCTCGCGGCCTGCGCCGCTGCGCCAGCGCCAGACTGCACCGACGCCTCTTCTGCGACGAACCTGTGCCGGTCGCGTTCACTAGCCCTGCTACGTGTCGTCTTACGCTACCGCACAGACAAAGACTTTCGTCTTTCTATACAATAGTCGGGTTCTTCCAACGTCCTTGGAAGGGACCACAGTTATTTACTTACTGAGTAAGTTCGTTTCGCACCCCAATAGGGGTGTTATACTACGGCTAGGAAAGCCGATCCAGATCGTTTTAATACCAACGTCTTGGTGAGAGGTTGAGGAGCACAATGACCACCAATTGCCACCGCGACTCCCGGACCTACCAGTACAACTCACGGCGGCCATTTTGTTGACCATCTCGCCGCCGCCACCGTCCACGTCAGGGGAGTACCGAATCACGGATCAAGTAAAATCAGACGGGCTTTAATGTACCCCGACCTTAATATATTATTAAATATTTTTTTTATTCAAGTTGATGACTTCGGTTGTTTTTATTTTATTTTATTAACCACATACTGGTCCGAAGGCCACAGGGACTAGCTCAATTTTTCTGTGATTGTTGTCTAATAATTATAATCTACTCGTAATAAGCACTTAACTTGTATTGTACATATTTATTTGGGTAAATACATCTATATTTGAATTCCCCAATATTGGGATAAATCACTAAAAATAACTCACGGTTTTTACATTCTAATACGAAAGAATAGGTAATTTTAAGAGACTAATTAAATTACATTTAGGGTAAGAGCACCAAAAGATGAACGATTAAGCGACTACACCAACTTTAGACCGTTTATATTCAGTGAAAGTAACAAATTTCACCCTATTTAATTTTTTATATGGTACAGTATATGGTCTAGATTGAAAATGACTATTATAAAGCCTGTTATTATATCTCCGTATTTTTCTAAAAATCATTGAAACCAAAAATGTACCGATTTGCCCAAAAGATGAACAGCGTGCCCTAATTCTGAACGGTTTGGGCCCAAAAGTTGAACTAACATAATAAAATACCTATATCATTTTAATTCTATTCACTTTTAGCAATAAAATGCGAGTTAACGAAATATTCTTTATTTTTTAATTGTTTACATTTATTTAATATTACTTAAGTACATAAGGTTCCTATTTTTTATGGTTATTTGTGTCATAAAAACAATGAATTAGTATTTTTTATTAATAATCATTAGCAAAACTACTTAGTTACTTATCTTTTTAAACAGATAAACCGACAAAAAGTGTTACTTTAACATTTATAATATTAGTAAACATTTCCATAAATACTACTAGTATACTACTACTAGTGTTCATATTATAAAACTATGCCTAAAGGTTGAACGACTGAATTTACTTAGTTCAATTTTAGGACACAGAATTTATGAAATGAACAAACAAAATCAATTAGGTGTTCACATATTGGAATAGAATCCAAAACATGAACTAGTAAATTTAATTCGTTCAAGTATTAGGCACACATTTTTTATTGAACAGTGATAGTTTTCATAGTATTTAAAACTCCAAAATCATTGGATTAGACATCAAAAGCTATGTTCATCTTTTGGTTTAAAGATACAAGACCATATAACGATCATTTTAAGTTCTAAATTTTCCATCTGTCATTTCAGTACGATTTATTAAGAAGCTTTAAAAAAAGTACGCCTTGCCTAGTAGCTGAACACCGTTCAAGTATTGGCTTAGGTATACATTTTTGAAACCATTACTTGAACGGCATATTTCTCGTTAACTAACAAGAAAAATGAAATATCGTATAACTCTAATAAAAGAGTGATTAATCAAGAATAAATACCAAGCAAATCCTTCTAAGACTGACAATTATTGAATTTTATACGTAATTAAACGCTTAAATTTGGAGAGCGCTGTCCTTAAGTATTTTCCCATACTATCGACATTTTCGGCGGGAAGCTCCAGAACGACGACCGATCACGACCAAAAAGAATATAATACTATGTTAAGATTTAATGGAGGTGTAAGCAAAGAGTTGCTGTTTAAGAAAAATAAATTCCGAACTATGTAATATTTGTCACGATTTAGTTATGTGATTATTTCGATCGAGTGTTCAGCTTTTGGGTGTCGTTCATCTTTTGGTGCCTATATGGTATTTGACACAATACTTTGGCTTTAATATCTTTATTTATTTAGCAGACATTTTATGGATGACATGATTATTTAATAAATTACAACAACTTACTGATATCTAACGATAAAAAGTGATTGTGATAGTGTAATAAAACATTATATTTAAGTGTTTTTGCCTAACCCGTAAGATACACCTAGGAGGGCTTCAAGCCGAAAAGGAAAGGCAAACGAAGGTTAAATATGCTTATGTCGAAATATCCGAAATATATAAATATTTCAATTACATAATAATGCAGAACGGCTTTAAAACCCTATTCCTCGAAATGGTTTTCGAATTAGAGTAAATTGAACAATATGAACAATCCCAATTATTATTGTCCGGTAACGCACCTACATCTCTTCTGGAGTTGCTGGTGTTTATGGACGGTGGAGATTACTTACCCCCAGGAACCTACATGCTCGTATGCTTTTAAGTTTTGAAAATAGTCGCTTTTTCTTGCCCTTGTAGTAGTCGCTATTCTTTCGTTAAAGAACTGTGCAATATTTTGAAATAACAACTACTCTAAAAACCAGTCCGTACCGAATTCTATTTGCCCCAGTAAAGTTGTTGAAATCAAACAAACAAACAAATATTGCATTAAAGTATAATATTAGTACGAATAAGTATTACGATTCCTGTAACTGTACTGTTATTATTCTAGAAACTTTGTTTCTAGTTACTTGACAGTAATTACAACTTGAAACGCACGCTCGTAGGAAGCTCGTATAAGAGGCTACAGTTAGTTTTATAACAATTTATAAACTTTACTAATTGGCGGTATGTTAAGTTTTATGTTTTGGGTACATATGCTCTTTTTTTAAATACTGGTTGTGCCCGTGACTTCGTTCGCGTAGAAGTCGGTTATCGCTGTTCCCTCAGGCACTATTAATTATTCTAGGATATAACCTATAGGTTTGCCAAGTTTCATCCCAATCCATTCAGTATTTGAATAACATAATTATATCTGTCATACCTTTAATGAGACTCGCAAGATAAAGACAAATTGATAGACCTTATGTGGCGTTATCTATGAAAAGGGACCATATTGTCGATGGCGCTTACGCCGAACTGCGTCACGCGACGTTGTATTTATATCGGAGCATCGTTAATAATGGCGGAAGCGCCATCGACAATTAGGTCCCTTTTCACTAATGCCTTGGACTGAGTTTTCCTCGTCAGGATCGCGGGAGCGCGGTGGATGCGAAAAGCACAAGGCCGGTCTGATTGGAGAGCCTTGGGGGACGCCTATGTCCAGTAGTGGACGTCTTTCGGCGGACATGATGATGATGATGATTTGAATATGAGATTAGTACCATACCTACTATGTTTATTGAATTGATATTATATTAAATTTATTCTGCGCATTATTGTGTGCGTGTGTGTGTTAAGCATAATTAATTGCTTTACGCAAATACATAAATACATACGTACATCTATAGGCCGATAAAATCATTACCCTCGTCCTTTGGCAGTCGCGTAAAAAACGCATTTCACAGTCAGCCATTTTAGTCAGTTTGCTTGGTCGTATTGAAAATACGACTGTTCGTTTTTTGCACGTCATAGACAGGTTTGGTTGCGACATATGGTAATGAGACGACACGTGGTCGCAGCACGCGGTAAAAAATCGCATTTCGTATGCGAAGTGCGACGTGCGACGTGTTTGGATTATATAAAGCACTTGGTCTTTATTTTCATCTAGATAAGGTTTCGTTTATTTATTGAAGCTCTAGGTGGTCAGTTATTATTAGTGACTTACGTAGTAGTATATTATAATGATTTTTGGTGGGGTTTAAATACCAGTTAATAGTTCAAAACCTTGCGCTAAACTGGTTCAATAATAGGCACAGTAATTAATTATGTAACGTAACTAATAGGGATATAAATACCTAAAAGTTTTTAATTGATTAAAAAGTTCTAATTGCCCTAGTCAGCGTTAGCGTGTTATTTTAGGTAGCTGTAGAACAGTTAATAAAAGTTAATTGGTCCAAAACGAACTTCTGCCGTCGAAAGCATCCATCACACGAATATCTGCCCTTACCGGGATTTAAACCCAGGACCGCTAGCTTCCTAGGCAGGGCTACTTTCTTTGACGAAGTTGACAGGTTTATTGTTTTAGGTACCTATACCTGTATGGCCTTTGTCCAGAATTGGAATTGGAAATGATGATGATTATGAACATACCAATATAATTGCTTCTTAAGACTCACGACTTTATTCGTAAATACGCAAAAACATTATTGTTTTAGTAGTACGTCTACTGGACAACAGATGGCGTATATCACTAACTTTCTTAATGGTCTAGCTAGAATCAGTCGTCTAACAATTCGATATGCCGTTTTGATGTTTTCAGGTCGTGCAATAAATAGTCCACATACATTATTATTTATTTTGTTAGCTACTTAACAAACACGTCGATAGCAAACGCCATCTAAGATTACATTTACCAACCAATTCTCTACAATATCACAGAATAGATAATAGTACAAGTACAGAAGGCACACTACTTTGATCTTTACAAAAGCCGCTTTTTTCTTACCCAAAACGTTATAATTTATGGCCCTCTGACGTCGTCGTCTCCAGCGCAAGCCAAACAGAACGTTAAGGCGGTGTACGAACCGTAAAAATGAATTAGCTCACTAACCGCGTTGCCTATAGTAAGGGCTGTCAACGACTAAAAATAAAATAATAATGTATTGCCCATTTATTTCTTGCATTTAATATAGACAGCAATAAATGTTTCATTATTTATCTGTAAAATAATACAGCCAGGCCACATTTTATTGCCTTCACTGCAACTGCCAATGCAAAATATTGTTGCTTTAGTTTTAAACATTTTAATATGTATAATAAAATAAAATAATACAACGAATGCGTTACGTTACCATGCAACGATTTAAGAAACAGCCGCTGACACAGCGTGGCAGCCACTGAACAGTACCCGTCAGATGGGATGGTAACCAGCATGTCCTTGTAGTGATGAACGTAAATCGCGGAGTGAACCGCGCCTGACAATACTTAAAATTTTAGATTTTTCCGAAAACTTGGAAAGCATTTGAACAATAAAATTCTTTCATTGTCCTGGTAATATATGTATAACTTATTTTTTGTACCTACATAACAGTCACAGTCAGTGTCACTTTAATAGCTGTGATAATTCATATATGGCAGTTTGGACATGACATTAAATAGACAAGGTACCAAAGTGTATACATATTTATGAACTCAACTGTACATGTATTTTTTGAGATTTTTACTTGTCGTTTTTGAAATAAATGAGGGCTCCCTCACTTATTTATTGTTCTTTGCCTAATTAACCAAATAGGTATTTCAATAGTCATTGATTTAAGAAAATAATATATATATTCCCCGTGTAATGATAGCTTTAGGGTTCGATTCACAGTATGTGCAAATATGTGATGAGCACGAGTATTTATTTGTGAGTCTTAGATTTTTCGTATGAATTTAAGTATTCATGTAATATTTAAATAATTTAATGTCAATAAATAGATCAGTATTGTTCTAACAAACTTTATAAAATATTCTTCCAATTATCATGTCTAAACTGACTAACGCTAAAACCATGTAATAATCATTTTAACTATTCAGCCTCAAGTTTTGACGTCGCTTTTCAAAGTTGATTGAATAATGGCTATGCCAAGTTTTTAATTACGATTATAGTGATGTTTGCGTATACGGGAATTTTTATTTTTTTATTTTTTTTATTGCTAGTTAAATGACATGTTGCAAATATTTCAAGAATTGGATTAATATTATCGTAACTTAGCAAAGATACAGATCGTTATGACGGTCTGTAGTAAAGTTTGTCTTAATTGCTGCCACCGTCCCAATTGCTCATCTAATAACAAAATCAAAATATTACTTATTAAAGCAAATATTTCCGATATTGTGGTCATATTTAAATCAAATATCGATCATCTACATACATCCGATACGTCCACTTATTCAAAGCGTTTTATCTTAAACATTTTGGTGGTCATGTCATGATCCACAGCTTTAAAAATTGACGAATTCTAATTCTATAAGTATTATACATTTCATTAAAAAATATTTCGTCATTAAATTTATTTACATTTCTAATTAATTCTTTATTTTAGGTACTATTCAATCTTACTGACTACTCCATCATCTCAGCTATAATTAAGACTGGTGCTGGATATACCTATTTGGTACAACCCTAACTTTTGTTACAATATTTAAGCTAAATCTTAAAACAGTTAAGTTTAAAGCCTCATACCTGCCACAAATTTTATTTTGACAAAAAATGCAGCCAGCTTGCGTCATAGCCAATCAATACACAATATTGGATTACTTTCATCGATATAATCAGATGTACCATCACTAACTCCGCCGGAACGGCATATAAAGGGCCGCACTCAGCTTCATTTCATTCTATTTGATTACTTTCTTCAACAAAGGAAACACTTCTTTGGCAACATGTTGAAAGCCATATTACAAAAGTTGGAAAATCCCGATCGCCCACTGCTAGGACCGAACGTAAAAGCTTTACAATTCTGGGGTTTACTCCTCCCAAAAAACATTGCATTGAAGTATTTATACATACTCCTTCACATCACTATCATAATATTCACAGCAACAGAATATGTCGATATTTGGTTTATAAAATCAGACTTTGATATGCTGTTGGAAAACCTAAAAATAACCATGTTGGCAACTGTAAGCGTAATAAAAGTGTCGACATTTTTGCTATTCCAAAACAAATGGCGAAGCATCATTGAATATGTGACTCAATCAGACATCAAACAGCGTGAAACCGAGGACGATATTAACAAGGCCATCATAAGCAAATTCACCAAGTATTGCAGAAAGATAACGTACTTATACTGGTCTTTGATGTATACAACCGTGGCTATCGTTATGGTTCAGCCCATTATCAAATACGTATTCTCCTCATCCTATAGAGAGAAAGCTAGAACTGGCGAAGAAGCGTACCTCCAGGTTGTCAGTTCCTGGGTACCGTTTGATAAAAGCAACGTCACAGGGTATTTAGCAGCCTGCGCTGTTCAAAGCTATGCCGCCATCTATGGCGGTGGTTGGATCACGTCTTTTGATACCAATGCCATTGTGATTATGGTGTTCTTTAGAGGAGAGTTGGAGTTGCTAAGAAGGGATTCTGCTGGTATTTTTGGGAGGGGAAAAGAAGTGGTATCGGACGCGGAAGCTAAGGCCAGATTGAAAGAGTGCCATAGAAGACACGTTGAATTGGTCAGGTAATTAAGTTAACTTAATGCTATTTGTTTTTTAATCAATTAATTGAATATAAGTGGTTTTGCAATTTCCATTCTATGTGAACAAGAAATTTAATAACAGCGTTTTCGATCTTTTTATTGGGGTTGGTTCTAATGTTTCGTTAGTTTTTATTATAGTTTAATAACAGCAAAAACAAGCTTATTTTCAAAATTTTAAGAAACAACCAATTCTTTCCTATTAATGAGTTAGATGGATAAATAATTATTTAGGATTCCTTTTTCTGTAAAAGAAACCGTTTCCTTTTTTTCAATATTTTTGAAAACTTTTGTGTATTAACTTTGTTATACGTCATCCGTCTTTTTTAAATTCATGTTGTTTTTGTAACTAAACCATGACACGCTGGCAGAATATTCAAAATACAAACAGCGATTCCAATAGCAAAAGTTCGGTAAAGCTCGTCCGTGAAACAAGCAAAAAAGCTTCAAGCGTTACAGCGAGCTTTCGAATTGTGTGCTCCAAAAGTTTGCGCTTTGTTATCTCCTAACTCTAAAACATGTGATCAATTTTGGTCGTGTGTTATAGAAATTTATGTCATATTGAAAATTAATTACTTTTATTTCCGTTTTAGCCGGTAGACGCAGTTAGCCTAGTTAGTAGGGTACCCAATAGGTACCATTATTTTTATGACTAGGTACTGTTATAAATCGCCTTTGTTTGCACCATCAAGGACTTTAAATGTTGATCCATCATACAACCTTGTCATAATGACAGCGTCAGGTGACGAGATAGAAATTACACAGGACTTAATCGTTAGTTTTATGTGACAGGGTTCTACAGTTGTTCATTAATAAATCTTCATATTATTATTATTTTCTTTTGTGCAATAAAGTGTTACATACATAGATACATAATTAGGACATTTTTCTGCATTTGTCATTTAACCTGAAATTGCTGCAAGTATCAGTGGTGTTTGGCCAAGGGAATCCTCTTTTTTGTAACTTTTATATTGTACATATTCAGGTAATTTATATCTTAGTGTTAGGAAAAAAAATGCTTCCGTATTCTTAAATTAAACCAGATACTTCACAAAATAACCACATTCAAAAACCAAGCCGTTTCATTTTAAAACGACACCCCTATAGTATTCCATGCGAATGCATAACAACTTCTTAACTTCTAAACACCCTATCAAAATACAATAATACTACGTATTATTCCCACCATCTTGGAAAAACCTGTAACTTCGGCATACGTGCGAAATTCCAAATTAACAGCAAAAGGCAATTTAACTTACTCTCTCTTTGGGCGATGTTTGTGCGATAAAATTCTCATTGTTTACGAGTTTCAGGCAGATATAAAGTTAGATGCACTGTATTGTCATCTTTCGATCGCTATTTTGCCGGATTTTATCAGATGGGAAGTCAAAATAACTTCCCATAATATGGACCAAGTTATAACAAATTATTTGAATGTTCGTTGCTTCTAACAAAATTGTGATTGTTGTATGAGGCACCCTAACAAGCCCAACAAGACGTTAGAAACATCAACTTAAATGTTAGTTGAATGACTGACTGTTGTTACTGTCAGCTTTGGTTGATATAGCATAACTGTTTTATTTATTTATTTTGACATCTAAACAAAAAATCTCTCTTCTCTCTACAAATATACTTCATTGATATGACTCTACTATTATCTTCTATGCCTTTGTTTAAAAGCCAAGCCAGTTACTTGTCTTGTCGGTAGAGTAATTGCCAACCACTCCAGTCTACTGTCAACAGCTCCTCTTGCTGTTAAAATTATAAAATACTTAGTCTTTTTATTTATTTATTGGCTGACATAAGAAAATATACAATCTTACAAAAGAAAAGATCATCATCATCATCATCATGTCAGCCGAAAGACGTCCACTGCTGGACATTGTGCTTTTCGCATCCACCGCGGTCCCGCGGTCCTGACGAGGTCGTCACTCCATCTTGTTGGAGGCCTACCTACAGCTCGTCTTCCGGTCCGCGGACTCCACTCCAGAACCTTCTGACCCCATCGGCCATCAGTCCTGCGAGCAATGTGCCCCGCCCACTGCCACTTCAGTTTAGCTATTCTTAGGGCTATGTCGGTAACCTTAGTTCTACTGCGGATATCATACCGCTAGCGGCCATGGTAACGGCGGGGCGGGGGGTGCTTTAGGTAATCTCCGGCAGAGACCCGGCTACGGATCTGAGACGTGGGCGCTAACAATGGGCCTCATAAGGAAGCTCAAAGTCACTCAGAGGGCTATGGAGAGGGCTATGCTCGGTATAGCCCTCTCCATAGCCCTCTCTGCCGGAGATTACCTAAAGCACCCCCCGCCCCGCCGTTACCATGGCCGCTAGCGGAACCAGGAATAGCGGGGCCGCCGGGGACTAGGGGTCTGGGCTGTTTGTGTAGATTCATACCATTGGGGGGAAAATGCCGTAGTCGCCACGCTTGGCAGGCGGGTTGGCGACCGCAGTTATACCATGTAGTCCGCGGAGGACGCTGCTGCCCATCCTCCGGTTTATCCCTTAGTCGCCTCTTACGACACCCACGGGAAGAGATGGGGTGGTGCTATTCTCTGCCGGCACCAACGCAGCAAAAGAAAAGATAACATTGTTTAATGTACTGTCAAAGTCTATAAGTGACTATGTAAACTAATTTCAACATCCTTAGACACCTACACTAAGGCAATGACGTCGACATTTTTGCATTTTTCTGTCAATACGCATGTGTACGCCAGTCCCCGGCCACAACCCGTCATTTGTATGTGGCTCGTACATGTTAAGGATGAACTTAAATAAAACTGGCCGCAAGAACTTCACCGGCGGGCTTTTGGTCAGACTACCAACCAGAAGGTTTTCTATAAACTATGTTTAATTCATCTCCTTCGCCACGTGTACCTCTCAGAGCAGATAGCTGGGCTTACTCAAAACTCCAGACGGCGACGTGGAGGCCCCGGCACGCAAGCGGCGCGCCACATTTAGGTTTTACATGGCAGTGCAGACAGTCGAGCAATATAGGTAGAGTAAACGTAAAGAAGCAGCAGAGAGACGAGATTAAGGCGTGATGTGCCACAGCAACGCCACCAACATTTCGTTCCTTTTTTTGTTAACTCTACTGGAACGAAGCATAGCCGCCTGCGCTTTGACTCTTTATGAAGACCTCGCCTCGACCGTGCCATGACGCCGCGACGCCGCTGCCTCAATTTCACCGTGAGCGATTTCCCAAGCACGCGCACATACAAGTACCTACATCGTGATTTACCATTAATTGAAGATGATTTTCTGGTTTCTTGATACAGTGGCTTTAAGCTACATACCTTTAGAGGGGTAGCCCACCATTATACCTAATTTCACTTCATCGGCTGTATCATTTTATCGAATTAAATTTTATCGAACGTTAAACTTGTTGAAATTATGATAGTTTCAGGATATTTTAAACATAACCTACCTATATATCTCATGCAAAATATTCGATAAAATATAAATTCTGCATAACGAATTAATATTCGTTAAGACGTGTTAAAGAAAAAATATTAAAGACATTTATTCAGTAAGTAGGCCGCCGAAAATTCGATAAAATATTAGTTTGAAAGCCATAGAGCGGACTAGAGTATAGTTAGTCAAGTGTCACCAAACAATGTTCACTGCTGGTTGATAGCTCCCCCAGGGCACTACATGACCTACCACGTGCAGTCCGTATTAATATAATTCAATCAATCTTCCCTACACAGGTTCATCCACAGAAATGATGATTAAAGTTGAACAATTCTAATTTTATACACTGTAAGAACATTCTAAATTAGGTTGCCAAGTGTTCAATAGGCGTCAAAACTGCTATCCGGAATGTCCGTAACCATGGCAATGTCAATGCTAAAATGGTTATAAAAGAACAGTTATTTCTATGGCAACGCTCATTATATCACAGTTTTCACGCTTCGGTTACGCAATATGTGATATTCTGGTACCGTTAACGATATCAATATAAACGGTTTATAGTAAGTACTCGTAAGTAGGACCAAAATTATGAAGCGTTTTGTGTAGCGTACAATATTTTATCCCATTGTTGGTCATAGGCATCCTCTCTGCATTTCCGTTTCTCTCTAATCTCTTTGAATGTATATTTTTGTCTAAAGCAGCCTCATATTTATACTAGCATTGACTAGCTATTTTAAAAGGAACGTTCTTTTAATTTTTACTAATTTATCCCATTTCGTGACATTTTTAACACATATTATGGTAATTGAAGTTGTCTGCGTAACTTGAGTTTTCAAAGCTACGTTTTTGCTTTCTGGCTTAAATATAAATACCGAGGATTGATTGTATTCAAATTAGAATGTTTTTTAAGAAAACTGTTCCCAAAAAAACAGAAAAAAATCAACGTAGAGTGGTTTATCCCAAAACTAGACTTCCCTTTCGTATACAAACTTAAGCGTAAAAATGAGTATGCCTTTAATTTATTCCACTTCCGATTAATAAACAAAGCATGGCTTTAACTACACTTATAAATTGAACACAGTAGTAATTGAAGACGTACAATCAGAAATGACTTGACAAAATTGAAATGGCGGGAAATGAATCATATCCTAATCCTACGTGTAAACAACTATGGGTTTCAGATTCCCTGTGTGCTCGTTTGCCTTCTACAGGCCACAAAAAAACACAACTGATTTTTTTTGATTTAGGTATCGATATATGTTAAAAACATTAAAACACATTAAAGGGGAGTTTCAATAAAATACCACACCTTTAATTGTATGCACCCAGTGACACTCGCACCATCGAGACGAATCTGACCATGACGTATCATTTATCAATATCGGTTGAGCCGTTGAGTAGTTACGAGGGGACATAGGAACGGACATACATACAAAAATATATACAGGTCAAACATATAACCCTCCTTCGCCGCAGTCGGGTAACAACACAACATCTTGTAGGTTCATAAAGCATGTTTGTTCCAGATACTCCCAGCTCTTCGACTCCTGTCTGTCACCCATCATGCTTTTCTACATGTTCGTGTGCTCCGTCATGCTCTGTGTCACCGCTTACCAGATTACAGTTAGTACTTTACCATTTTAACTAATACTTGTTACCGCTACAGAAACATCATAGTCCTCAGGAATGTTATTCTCTTAGAAACAGCGGTCAGTCGGACGGACGGGCGAAATCACAGCGGCGAGGTTAAGTAGTCCCCATACGAGCGAACAAAACACATTTTAGCGCGTGCATTCTCAATTAGGCGGCCCTATAAAATCAGTAGCTACCTTTAAAAAGCATTTCAAGAATTATTTATTAGCTTCTCAAATATCCGGATCATAAGCAGTTGTACACATACGCACATGCACACAAAAGCACACTCAAACGCACACACACACACACACATACACACGTACACACACTCAAACTTCACACATACACGCAGATATACAAGACGTATTTAATTTTTTGTTATTGTATGCTTAATTTGATCTCTCTAAAATGATCTCAAAATAGTAGCGATATTATTTTAGGTATTTGATATTATTATTATTTTAAAATTTGAACGCCTTTGATTGCCATATCTACTCTCCCTGGTCTCACTGAAAACCAGCGCCTGTGGATGTATTACCAACATTCAGAGGCATAAAGCTGAGCGGAGACCATTTTGGCCATAATAAAAAAAAGGAAAAGGTTAAGACATTTTCCTTGTAAACTGTTTTTATTTATGTGCCGAATAAATTATTTTTCATTTTTTCTATACGTTCGATAAGCCATGCCAAATTAAAAAACGCGCTAAAATGTATTTTGTACGCTCTGATGGGACTAGTGTTCCCGAAGACTATAGGCTTTTAGCCTTTTTTTGGAGCCTAGACTCTTAATTAAGGGGCTTGAAAGGCTAAAAGCCTATAAAGACTTTTAGTCCTTTAGGCTAGGCCTATTTAAGACTACCGGTTGGAGGTCGAAAAGGTCTTGCTAAGGGCTAAGCTATTTTAAGGCTAGTCTGACAACAGTAACGCTTAACCCTCTGAAATGGCTATGAAGACTATGAATCTCTTAGTCCTCAAGGCTAAGCTTCTTTTCGAGATTATCAAGTTAACTCTAGTAATTAAACTTTTTAATTACCTTAAATTGTAACGTTTTTATTAATTACGGAACTATTAAGATATACAAAAAAAATACGAATTACGGAATAATATTTTTTTTGTTATTTCCATTAATGCTCTATACAGGGACATGGTGGATTGCACCTGTACCCACAGCCTTTCTGTGTATTCATCGTCCAATTCTGTCAACATTTTCATGAATTCTTCATGTAGTAAAAGACGGGATTACTTTCCAAATTTAATAGTTCTAGGTCAACGGGACATACCCTCATTTTGATTCCCTTGAGAGTGTCGAAATACACGTTTTTTGCTGCATAAACAGCCGTATCTTTTTTTTACGTTGATGTAGAAGTTTGATTTTTTTTACAGCTTCAAGGGGCTGTAAACCGGAGTATTTGGTTTTAATTTCAACTCGATACCCCTACGCGTTCCCGAGATAAAGGGTCTTGACAGACTGACAGACAAACAGACAGACAGACGGACAACAAAGTGATCTTATAAGGGTTCCGTTTTTTCCTTTTGAGGTACGGAACCCTAAAAATATGATTGTTTTTAGGGGGAATGGTATAAACATTATTTAATTATTTAAATAAATGCAATGTAAAATACATGTTTGATGTTGTTTATTTTTTAATTATTTGATGGCCTGCCTGGGAAGCCTATGGGCTTTTATAAGCCCATAGGCTTTTTAAAATGACAAGTCTTTTAAAGCCCTGCTTTATTAGGTTAGCCCTAAAATGTATGCCACTCGATATAGACCCATCTCAAGTCTGCAATCATAAGACTGCAAATGCATTGCCAACCCTGGCGTGTGATTCTGTCAACTCGATACCCCTACGCGTTCCCGAGATAAAGGGTCTTGACAGACTGACAGACAAACAGACAGACAGACGGACAACAAAGTGATCTTATAAGGGTTCCGTTTTTTCCTTTTGAGGTACGGAACCCTAAAAATATGATTGTTTTTAGGGGGAATGGTATAAACATTATTTAATTATTTAAATAAATGCAATGTAAAATACATGTTTGATGTTGTTTATTTTTTAATTATTTGATGGCCTGCCTGGGAAGCCTATGGGCTTTTATAAGCCCATAGGCTTTTTAAAATGACAAGTCTTTTAAAGCCCTGCTTTATTAGGTTAGCCCTAAAAGAGAACCAATAGGCTCAAATTTAGGGCTAAAAGCCTATAGTCCTCGGAAACACTAGATGGGACTCGTTGACAGAATCACACGCCAGGGTTGGCAATGCATTTGCAGTCTTATGATTGCAGACTTGAGATGGGTCTATATCGAGTGGCATAGGACAAATGTTTGGTCGAAAAAGGTTATATTAATTGATTTTTTTAAAGTCTTAATATTACTCAACCAGACTTACGCCTAACTAATCTACAACCATAGATGTTTATATTATCTTGTTATATAAGCCTAAAAACGGAATTATAAAGCGAAAAGATTGTATTTCAACGTATCATTCGAAACAACAGTTTTATGCATTGCTTAGAAACACCCTTATGTAATTTTATATGATATATAAGATCCACTAATATTAGATAAAGCCTCAAAAAAAAACATGCACGCTCCTTATCATAAGTACTTAGTCGGTTCATAAGTTCTGTCACTGAAAGTTATTTCAATTTAAGAATAAAGTAAAAGAGTTTCATAAACCTGTAGTACATCAATCAAAACCTTATTTTATATAGAATAAAAAGAAGCGTCATTCGTAATCTTTACTATTGCTATCATTTGATGAACGAGCTTTAAGCATTCCAATCATGGGTCAAAACACACCTTTTGTAAGAGTTCTCGTATTGAGTCGAAATTTGCGTGACAATTTGATCAGCATTTTATCTTTCAATTCTGATACAAATGTATTTCCAAGCAACTAAAGATCCGCTTATACACCGGTCAATCTTGATGAGGCATTAAATCGACCCTACGATTTTTGCAGCAATACGAAAACGACCAATTTTCGAGCTCCATAAGCTGGTTTTTGTGTGTCGTTAAGAAAATAATGCTGATCTCTAAACATACCCACAGATAATATATATAGGCTATATAATTATATATAGGCTTCAAAATATTAAACAAAAAAAATTCTTACTTAACGAAAACTTAACTTTAAAGCGTTTTCAAAAAGTGTTATTTTCAGAAAACTCGTGCGTATTTTAATCTTTCCCGGCCGTGTATGTTAGAGGATCGTATCTGAAATTGCGGAAACAATGTGGAATGATTATTAGTTCTTAAAAATGTACATCAATTAAGCTTTTAATTTTGATATATTTTGAAATTAAAAATAAACAGAAGTTAGTTTTATTCGACTAAAACTTTATGACAGAACTTAAGGACCGACTAGGTATATTGAAATGAATCCACCCGAAAATAAACAGTATGGGATAATGGGAAAATGTTACTCCAATTGACCTAGTTCCAAACTAAGCTCTAGGCTTTGTACTATGAGTACTAGACAACGATATAACTACTTATGTAGAGAAATATATACTTAAATAGGTACATATAAACAAGACACACATCGGCCCTTACCGGGATTTGATTCGCATCGTTCATAAAATTTATAAACCACCTAGAATTATACCGCTATTAGCAGTAGTTTGACTACTAATTGGAGGGTGATTACTAATACTTAACCTCTTCATCGTAATGTCAAACACAAATGTCATCAATCACACGGCAATGACAGCAATAGCAGCTGAATTGCAAAACGATTTTCCGTTAATGTATCTATAGTCAAGCAATGAAAGCGGGTCATTTTGTATAGAATTACCATAGAAAGTGACCCGTTTTCATTGCTTTTGATTATATAATCACAGATTACTAGGGCGTATAATGCGGATATATCTGTCTTTGTCGAAAATAAGGTTAATACCGGAAGGCCATTTGCAACGTCAAAAGATGGCGAATGTGTAATTTGCTTTAGTTGTTATTTTTGTGTATTTAGGTGTTCAAGTTCTTTTTTGTTAGTGATTTGTACTTTTAATGCCTTTGTGTTGCACAGTGATAAAAGGCTTGGACTTATTTCGTGTATCCTGACATCTTACTTCTCGTTTCAAGTGGACTCGCAGTGGTACAGAGGTTAAAACTGTCTTGGCCTCTGTCCTACATATCACCGTACAACGTTGCCACCAATCTTCCTAGAGAAGATTGGATTGTGTTTTATTACTATATTGATTTATACTTATATATACTTGACACTGGCGAAATCATTTAATTGTGGAAACGCCATATTCCCACGGTAGTAGCTGTTCAAGTCGCCGCGGGGCAAAGAAAAAACAAAAGGTTAATACCGCATTTATGTAAACACTATGCTTGCTAATGTGTTTTAAGAACTGAATTTACGTAAACGCAAACGTATTATAGCTTTGAATTCAAATTTAAATGCCCTTTGAATATTTTTCTTATTATATGGGAACTTATTTAGATCCGCTTACCGCTTCCTTTGCGGATTTTTTATCTGTTATAAATGTATTATTATTGTCTTGCTTTGAATATGGATCTAAACAAGTTTAGGGCTTTATTTTAAGTATATTTTGCCCTCCTTAGCATAAAGGGCGTATGTCTTATAGAGCCGAGTATTAATTAGTTACCTTATTTCTGAAATCTTATTTTGACTATTAAATTGCGCATGCGTCCTTAATATTTATAAAAGCAGTATACACGTGAATCGGGAGATCTCGCTTTTGCAATTAACAAATTCTGTGATAGTGTGAATATTGTTTTCACAGTTTAATAAAATTCAGGAAACGTGATATTCCATAACTGCCATTTTGTTCCGTGCATTGACGCGTGTTGCATTGTTCCGTGCGTTGAACCTTGAACCGTGCTCCAGTATTTTTAACACTCTTATATAGCATTGCCAGATGTCCCGATTTCTACGGGAAGTCCAGATTTTCTGGGCTCTATGAGCACGTTTCAATTTACCCTTGATCGGGACGCTGATTGTGCTATATCCTAGCACATATAGCGTGTGTTCATAATGTAAAATAATATCTAATTTAGAAAAACCAAGAAGGCCTAAAAAAAAATGACACAATTTGGCATTGCAAGAGGGCTGTAATGGTTTGAAAAACCGGTTTTTTACTAGCACAGTCCGGATTTATGATAGGCTAGAGGCAACACTACTCCTATATTAAGTTCACAAACTAGGTATGTAATAACGTAATAAAGTCTAGAAAGTCGATTCTACTATATTTGTTATTTCTAATTGTTGGATTGAATATGGTATTATCTAGGTTTTATAATGATGGATATGGAAGGTGGCCATAATTTCTCCTAAATACACTCAGGAGCAAAAATACCGGGTCAGAGTGCGTTTTTCATACAAACGAGACTATTTCGAAGCCTTGGTTCCTCGCCAGGAGTTGTTTTGAGAGAGTTTTAATGGTGGACACTACGAGGTGGGACAGTTTGGGTCAGCACTTGGATTTCCTTACATTTTATTGCCATTTTAGAGGTTTTTCTGAACATGCACAATTCCGTTGTGCATGTTCAGAAAAACATCGTGTCGTTGACCGCAGATTCATTCAGTTGGGTATGCTAGGCACTCTGGAAGTCCTGTATCGATGCTCGAGGTACCCATCATCAGATTTCACTAAAAGCATTCCCTGGCGAGGAACCAAGGCTTCGAAATAGCCTCTTTAGTATGAGAAACGCACTCTGACCCGTTATTTTTGCTCCTGAGAGTAGATCATCGAGTTTGGACTCATTTGACTAGTATTTTTATAATTAGTTCCTTTATCAGTGTAAGGAGTACAGTCAGCAATACAGTGTGTGTGTTTTTAACTAATTGTATTCTTTTACAGTCAGAAACAAACATGATGCAGCTAATACTGCAAGTGGAATACCTTGTTTTTGGAGTGTCGCAATTGTTCTTGTATTGTTGGCATAGCAACGACGTCTTGTACATTGTGAGTACTGGCTGTAGGTCAAAGATTTTAGCCTTGTTTTTGTGTATGCGTGGGTAATGCTGGTAAACTACGCTTGGATTAATATTTTTTTACATTAAATCGCTTATTTACATATCTTGTTTGTTAATCACGTCTAATATAGACTAAATTTTCAAAACGTTGTAACACAGGGGAAATACACGTTCTTATATAAACATACAACAACAAAGGGAACAGTATCGGCGCTTGCAATAGGGAAGAAAAAGTAAAGAAAATATGAAAATACCGTAAAAGAGATACAAACGTTTTAAACTGCTAATTAGACAGAGAGGTCCGAAGAGCACCTGTGACGTCATTGTGCAGTTCGGCCATATAAACTCCACGTTAAATTATGTTTTGCTAGAAAGAGATAGGAACCAATATTTTTTGGCTTATATCTTGGATATTTTTATAGTTATTAAAAAAAAAATTGGCTCCTGTTTGTAACTTGAATCAGCTTTTATTGAAGCTTAAAAAAACATGAATATCCTCAATTATGTCATATAGAAAGGGATTTATTTTTAAACAAAATATACCAGATCTTATCCTAAATAGCCTGATACAGACGCTTCGTATTCTATTGTGATTGTTATCCCTTTATTATATAACAAAAAGGATCAAAGCTTTAACAAAAGCCATAATAATTTATTGATAAAAATTCAATCAAGATTGAACGGTCTGTTAATTGCTTTATGAAATCCGAGATAAGTCTTAATTGTTTGATTATTTGTCGCGAAATGGCAATGCCAAGCTTTCTTGATCAAATTATCGTTCCCTTGAAATTAATTTATTATTATACATATAATACACTAGCTGGAAAAAATGCGTTAAAGAGATAAGTTCGCTTTGTGCTTTTTTGGTGACATTGCCTGTGTTTTGTTTTTATCTTTTATTATTGTTCATTACAGAGTAGGTACTAGGTACACATACATAGATACATGATGATTTACCTATGAAAACATTAAAGTGGCGTTTTTTTACAGAGCCAAGATCTTCTTCAAGGTCCTTATGAAAGCGCTTGGTGGTCGAGGAAGGTCCTTCGCAAGGACTTGGCACTCTTAATGGGACAGTTCAGAAAAGAGATTGTTTTCTCCGCCGGTCCCTTTGCTAACCTAACCGTTCCCACCTTCATAAGTGTACGTATTTTTGATTAAGAAATGGAAAGGTAGAGAAATTAATGGTATAAATTGGAACAGATCGGAATGTAAACAGATAAGATAACAAAAAGTGTTAGTGATAGTTAAAACGTTGTAATAACTAAGAGAGTGGTTAGTGCAATATTACTTTTTTTTTCAGATTTTAAAGGGAGCCTACAGCTATTACACATTGCTGAACCAGTCTCAAATTACAAAAAAATAAATCTTTACAATATAGTTAATTATACTTGTCTTTTAACAATATTTAGGGCTACTTCAGACACCTAGTACCTACAAAACTGTATGAGTTAGTGTCTAAACCCAATGTTAATTTTTTGGTGCAAGTGGCCCTAGATAAATTATATCGGTAGGATGTAGAATAGAAGAACTTCAATCAAATATAAAAACTTCACGTTTGGTAGTTTACCTAAATAAATAGTTTTGCAAAAATACAATCACTTGAAAAAGTTTTTTAGTCAAAACAATTTGTCGTAGAGCTCGTTCAGACTAGGGTTTCGAAACCGCGCGGTTCTTATTTAGCTACTTGAACATCTTCTAGGCGTTCAGATGTAACCACGCAGTATTACTATCAAATTATTAACCCTGTCGTTTAGGAACCGCGCGGTTCCCGCTGGTCTGAACTGGTTCTTAATCTTGTAATCTATAGTCTGTTTCAATTGAAATCGGCAAACATGTAAACAAAATAGTACTATTTGACACATAACCTCAAATATGAATCAAGCGTCAAGAAACATATAATTTGATAGTTAATAAATCTTTAATTCAATATGAGAGTAATGTTCAAGTGCATAAATCGTTGCTAAAACCTCACTTTAATACCACGTGATTATCGAGTAGTTAGGGTAATTAGCTCATTCGGTTTTGATTACATCTTTGCCCATTTGAATTGACACAGACTATAATCTTACATTGCAAACAATAAGTAGAAGTGGACAGAAGACATCGAGCAACACACACGGCGGGACAGAGGGCCTGCCAAGACGCATTACGCTAACTAGCGTTACTGGTAGTAAAACGAAACGAATAGAAACGCTCGTACGAGTAAACGAGCAAAAACATCTCCAGATAGATGAAGACTGTGAGGATCTCTCGCCCTTCCCGAAGTCTAGTAATAACCATTTGCCAATCATTGACGCGGAAAGGTTGTGAGGAAACCTGTCACGTTCGGTCACAGACTTTAATTCATGAACAGCCATAAAACCTTGTCGCATAAAACCAACGATTAATTCCTATGTAAATTCTATCTCGTCACTTACCACTGTCATTTTGACAAGGCTCTAGGTTCATGCTTTTTTTTATGACGTGGAGTAAGTGAACGAGCGCACAGACCAGCACTAGTGCATTTCTCGCTTGTCGCTCAGTGCGTCTCCGTCTTTACTGACTAGATAGAACGGGAGATCCGAGCAACAACTAATTGTAAGTCAAGTCCAGCCGTACTGGGCCTCTGTTCAACTAGGTAAAACCATATTGCTTTTGACGTGCTATGGTATTTTCAACTAGGCAGCGATTTACCGAGAAGAATGTCAGCCCTGATGGTAAGTGGGATCTGACGCCCATTGACATTTGTATTCTCAAGATGACAATGTTAATATTGCAATTCCATATCCGTCAATGCGTTGCCAACCCTTATTTCACCGTTTGTCTTATCCCGCAGCGGAACCACAGAGTTATAACCTAACCTTACCTACTTTTCTGGCAACAGCTCGTTGGTGTTTCGGTTGTAGTTTTAACCTAACCTAACCTAACCTAACCTAACCTAACCTAACCTATTTCTCCTGGGATAATTTTGTTACTCGGATCACAGTTCTAACCTAACCAAACCATCTTTCCTGGCTAAAGCTCGTTTGTGTTCCGGTTGCAAATTATTTTTCCTCTCCTTTTTCCAAGTTTTATCACGTTTCAATGTTCTATTTCCAGTTCAATTGAATAAAACAATAATCAAAGTAAATAAAATCCGGTATTCCGTTACTCCATTCTTAATGACGTGTTTTTTATGCCTAGTTTTCATCTTTAAAGTTAAAAATTAAAAAAATCTACATGTGTATTTTTACTAATTTGCGTATGTTTTGAACAAAAATCCAAGCAATTATCTTGATAATTACGTAAATTGCAATTACGATTTAAAAACGAATCCCTAATTAAAATAAAAGGGAAGTGGAAAAGCGGTTGTTGGAATTACGACACTAAATCGTACATGTTATGACTCACTCTTATTAGTAGCCATACTCATTTTAAAGAAATGATGGAACTTTTAATGTGCTGACATAATTATATGTTGTCTGTCCATGACTGAAAACTTAATTACTAAATAGTGACGGGAATTAGATAACCGTTTAACCTTTTAATAAAATAATAAAATAAAAAATAAACTGTAATGGTTTGTATTTTTATTGTTTCAGTCGTTAAGCTAGTTATCCAGTTCAATTTACAGTTAATAACAGTTATATAGCTTTGTCATTTTGTCTCATCGTGAACTGAATCACATAACTATGTCATAATAACCCCACTGTTGTTAATTTTGCGGTGCATCAGGAAAGAGGTAAGACAGGTACCGTTTTATAAACAGTAACGCTTAAAACTGCTCACGAATAACGACCTGCACCTGACAACATGCATGCTGCGAGACTGTCTGCTTTTAGAAAAAAAACAATCTAATTGAATAAGAAGTTCGCAATCAACCTGTATATTATTATATACTTACTGCCACTGTCTAAATGTCACATGTGTGCAGTAAAAGTTTATAATTATCAAAATAATTGCAACTCAATGAAATTTAGGTAATTATGATCCTGTTTTTTATGTTATTTTCATTTCTTCACTTAAGTATGTTGTTAAAAATTAAGTGTGTTTTTATGTTATCGATACACTAACCAAGAGCACTTAATAACTTTCTCAAACCAACCAAATAATTACTAGTTAAATGAAAAATAAATATTATACCTGTCTCTGTTAAAATTTACAACAAATGTAAAAGTTTAAAAAAGCAATTAACCACGAGCTAGGGCGCTTTTTTTTACGCGCTAGCGCTTTAAAGTTTGATCAAGTTTTTATCAAGTCGAACACTCAAACTTTAACATTGATTTACAAAAAAACGTCGAAAGTTTGGTAAATTTTTTGATACACATCTGATTGCTAAACTTTGTATAGATCGGTGGTGATGAGAATCTCTATATTTTTTTATGTGAATAAGGAGGCAGACGAGCCAACGAGTCATCTGATAGTAAGTGATCATCGCGACCCTTAAAAACCCGCAACACCAGAAGAATCCCAGGTACGCTGCTGGCCTTTGAGAAAAATGAAAGAGTAGGCTCGTTTTTTGAAGGCCATGTCGTATTGGTTCGGAAATACGGACGCCGAGAGCAGATTCTATATAGACAAGGAAGCTATGTCAAATTAAATATACTGTACATGTGCATCCTCATTATTTACAGGAGATAATCTATTCTGCACTACATGAAGAACTGTTATGTTGTTCAAGTGTATGTACGCATGTCTGTAATTTTCTTTGGCACGCTCTTCAACCTGAATGTCTTGATGTCTTAATAAATGAAGTACTCAAAGTAACGGGAGGGGGGGGGGGGGGGGGTAAATATATTTAACATAATTATTGATGACATTATCAGAAAATGCAATAAGGTTATTTAAAAGTTGCTTTTTAGTTTTCACTGATTTTGTTCGCATGTCAATGATTTTATTAACAACTTGTTTCCCACCCCTATACGGCATAACAAAGGATGGTGAAAATATAAAAGCTAGGAATAATAAAATTAACTAACAAATATTTTTTGACGTCTGACTTGCCATTGCTGATTAAATAAAAATGTTAGACAAATTATGGAAAACATTTCAAGATCCAAATGCTCCGCTTTTGGGTCCCTCAATAAAAGGACTAAGAATATCTGGTTTATTACTACCCAATAGTAATTTATTACGAGCTGCTTGTTTCTTTGCGTATTTCTCAGAAATATTATTTGGAATTACCGAATTTATTGACCTTTGGTACGTAAGGTCAGACTTAACGCAACTTTTGAACAACTTGAAGAGTTCTATGATGGCTGCAGTAGGCGTGCCAAAGGTGGTAACATTTCTGGTGTGGCAGAAATACTGGAAAGAGATTTTAAATTACTGTACCAAAGCTGATATAGAAAACAGAAAAATCTCCGATAAAAGAAACATAGATATTGTAAATAGAACAACCAAATATTGCCATGATGTTACGCGTTTTTACTATTCTGTAATATTTGTTACCGTTGTTTCTCTAATCCTGACACCAATTGCGAAGTATATTCTGTCCACGACTTACAGAGAAAATACTCGGAACGGGGATGAAGAATACCTTGAGGTAACTATAGATATATGACAGGATATACATATGTTGCTATGACCTTTTTACAAACTTTTATTTAATTTGCAATGTATATTATGTACATAGGAATGTACGTATCATGTCTTGCAAGTTAAATTTGACCCTCTTTCCGATTCCCGGTGAAGCTGAAATGTTGCATGGTCTGATGATGGAGACGTAGGGTGGCCATAGGAACTCCTAAATTACACATGATAAACCCGTCGTGTTAGAGCTCGTTAGAATTGTCTTGACAAGTAAATGCGCAATCGTGTGCAAAAAAGTGTAGTCAGCAACAAAAACTTGACCAAAAAAATTTTTTTTTGACAGAAAAGTTTTAATTTCTATTTCTACAGTGTTTCTGTTATTTTTGAGTGCATTTTTCACCACGTCCAACGAATCGTATTGACTATTCTTTCTTTTTTTTATGACAGAGTTGTCATAATATGACCTGTGCTCATATTATGAGCACACAGGCCACGATGACAATCTCAATACCGAAAATTCATTACCAACAGTGAGATAAGAGAGATGGAATGCCTCTATGCTGGTAATTTCACCGGTTTACTTCTAATACAGGTCAAATAGCATATTTTGGAGGCAAAATATGTACATCTTGAAACTTTGTTTTTAACATTATCTTCACACTAGAAATGAGTATCTGCCGAGTCTTACCAAAATTTAGGTGTCCTACCCCCATCGCCCACTGATGGCAGGAGACCATTCCTATACCTAAATAGAATCAATATTTTGCGAAATATTAAGGGCTTTCGCTGGAAAAAAATACAAAAAAGAAAATGCATGAAGTCAAAAGAAAAATTCAATCAGCAAAACATGCTTATAGTTGATATAAAAAAGCAATTGCTTTTGCTGATTAAATCTTACTTTTCAATTTTTTCCAGCAATGGGTATAGTCTCATTCGATTCAGCGCAATAATTATGTGGAAAATGACACTTCGCTTGTCGCCTAGTAAAATTTCCTCCCTGCCCATACTCGGCAGATCCTCATTTCTAGTGCCAAGATCAGGTAATTAACAAAGTTTCGTTGATGTACGTAATTTGCCTTTGTCTCAAACTGGAACAAAACAATGTGAACTGCTGCGTGGAAACAGGTCAGGACCTGTTATCGTATTGTCAACATTTTGATAGCATTTAATTGACAGCAATGGCGGCCGAGTTACAAACTAAACAAAAACCGGTCAAACACGATACCACCACTAAAACTAAAACTGAAAACCTATAGAAGCATAACATTATTTTTAAAGCTGTATGTCTATTTGTATATCCAGGTGTTCAATTCTTGGGTGCCTTTTGACAAGACGACATTGGCCGGGTACCTAGGGGCCAGCCTCCTTCAGTCGTACGCTGCTGTAGTGGCTGGACTTTGGCTCGCTGGATTTGATTCCAATGCCATTGCAATAATGGTATTTTTCAAAGGTGAAATCGAGCAGTTGAGGCTTGATAGTTCTAAGATATTTGGTAGTAAAGATTCCCCGATGAATGAGGAAGAGGTTAAAAAAAGAATTAAAACTTGTCACGACAGGCATAACGCTATGTTAAGGTGAGTATTAGAAAAGGTATTTTTCTATAATTTGGAAAAATCTTTCTTTAATTTGGCTATCGCTTTTGGTAAAAGTATTGGAATCGGCGTTTTTCTATTAATTTGTACTAGTTTTTTTTCCAACATACGAGTATTAATGATATACATGATTTTTGTTTTTATGGTTTGTTTATAATATTATTATTTTTCTCAGATACGCCGAAATCTTCAACTCCTGTTTGTCCCCAATAATGCTGATGTACGTCATTGTTTCTTCTGTCATGTTATGTGTCACAGGCTACCAAATGTTGGTAAGAGACAACAAAGACAGTTATCAATATTGTACATAAATTATACCTTATTTATGTTTTTATAGATCCGACAATTTAAAGACACTTCATTAATAAATTTAAAATATTTTTATTTATTTGTCACTTAAGTATTTTATAATTGACCACATTACGTTATGTAGTGGATCTGTTTTTTATATTTACGTTGTGTAAGAACGCAAAATAATGAAGGTCAAATTAGTTTTTTACAGATTCTTGCTAACATTATATTTTACCAGAATTTCTCCATCGTTTTTCAGCTCGAAAAAGATTTAATGACGACAATGCTGATAGCAGAATACTTTATTTACGGGCTTATGCAGCTATTCCTCTATTGTTGGCACAGCAACGAAGTCTATTACGTAGTAAGTTGGAGCTACATCGTTAGCTTTAGATATAGATATACGAAAGTCATCTGCCAGTTTGTTCCAACCAGTTTGTCTTAACATAAAAAAATCAGGAAGTTTTAATAAAGCAGTCGGGTTTTTAAAACTTACTTTTTAGGGTTCCGTACCCAAAGAAAGCCCATTAATATGCCTACTTTGTCCGTCCATCTGTCCGTCCGTCGATCATAACTTTAAAAAGCTTAACAGAATATCCTTTGAACAGCAGCAATAGAAACCAGGTTGATTTTATTTTCGGCATGTTATTATGTATTATTACGATGGTTTTTTTTTAAAGAGAGCTTAATACTATGAATGGAAACGAACAATTCTAAAAATGACCAGTCTACATTGTCTCCATAATGTTTAACTAGCGTACCGTTTGGCCAAAATATTATGTTTGCCAAATGTATCGTTTCCCGTTTTTTCAAGATTTATCATCGTGTAGAACCGTATTGGTAAGCTTAAGTTACTTTCACAAAATACTGAAATATTGTGTACGGTGACAGAAAATAAAGCGAGTTGGCAAATGAAACGGTTGGGAAACGATACATTTGGCAAAGATATTTCACCGAAACAAAGGTAAACCGTTTAACTTGTGTTTGTTTTGTAGAGTCAAGACCTTTACCTTGGACCTTATGAGAGCATGTGGTACCGTGATATGGCCCATCGCAAGGACGTTCTGCTTTTAATGGCAAAATTTCAGAAGATCGTAGTGTTCACTGCGGGGCCATTTGCTAACTTATCAATGGCCACGTTTACTAGCGTAAGATTTGTTTTACAGACTAATGCCCTTTCTTATAAACGTGGAATAACCGTGGTTTATCTAAACCATGCTTGGTCTTTATCTGTTATTGTGACATTTGAATTTGACAGATAATAACAACGCATGGTTTAGCTAACCCACGGCTATTCTACGTTTATAAGTAAGGGTATATGTATAAAATAATATTAAGGCTAAGTTTACTTCTAGTGAACTCTTTGAACTTATGTTTACCCTTAATCTTCAGATTTTAAAAGGCGCCTACAGCTACTATACTATACTCGCAAAGTCTTATGAAGAAATGTAGAACACTTAAGAATAAACAGGTAATAAATTATTCTTTAGGGCCACTTACCGCCTCGTAAAATTTCAGCCGGATTAGTACGTAACACAACCACATAAACATTAAGTATAACCGTACTTTTATAGTTATTTAGCGCATAAATTAACTTTTAAAAAAGCAATGTTTGTTTGGGACACTTAACTTATTGTCTACACTTCAAATGGAGAGCTTGCCGTTTAGCCGAAATATGGTTGCCAAATGTATCGTTTCCCAACTGTTACATTTGCTAACACATTTTTTTCCTGTAAGCGTAAATATTCTAGATTTACTTCAGTGCCATCATGTAGCACCCTATTAGGTTAGGTTAGATGAGTTTTATAAAATTCTGAAATATTTATGGTTACAGAAAACAAAGTGGGTTGGGAAATGATACATTTGGGAAATGATACATTTGGCAAACATAATTATTTTGCCTAAACAAAGGTAACCCAAATGATTACACGCTTAGAATGCAGCATTATTAACCAAATGTAAGATAATTTCTCAAAAGTTATAGGAATATTTAACATTTTTTTGCTGTATGACGGCGCTATTAATTGCACATTTTGACTCTACACAACTGATTCCATGACCCAATTGTAATTTTATTTTGTGACTTTGGTAAATAAATATAGAAGAGTAAAATAAATCAAAATGATTTTTTATTTCATTAAATTTTTGTTTTTGTAAACCTTCGTATATTCTTCTTTTTAATTTTAACCTGAAAGCTATTATCTTTTTTTTATTACATGGAAATCACCTTATAAAAAATAAAAAAAAATAAAAAAAAGATTCTTTATTTAGGTATTAACCCATCAATTCATTACAACAATACTACAAACATTTAACATTTAATTAATTAATTAATTAATTTAATTTAATTTAATTTAATTTATAATTTATAATAATAATTTCCTGAGCAAACTTCGCTCCCAAAATAATGGAAATAGTTCGTGCACGCCTGAACAATACTGTTGCCCGATCCGCTCAGCCTCGCACCAAATGACCAACGTCTCTTTCGCAATACGGCGACCGCCACGGCAACCGCAGCATCGCTCGAAACGCGTTGTTGTACTGAACTCGAAGTCGGTCAAAAGACCGCTTAGTGTACTGATACCACAGCTGGCTAGTGTAGAACGCCTGACAGTACGCCCCGAACAGCGTTACCTTCACTTGGTCCGAGCACTGAGCAAATCGGCGCGCCAACATATTGCTTTTAATAGCAATGGCCCGTCGCTGTCTTTCTAGGTCCTCGTCATCTTTTAACTTTTCAGTAAGTACATGCCCCAGGTATTTAAAGCTAGATACAATTTTTAATTCTTTACCATTGAGTTTCACTGGGGGGATGACATCCGGTCCTCTACCATACCTAAACACCATTAATTCTGACTTATTGACATTGTAATTTAGCCCGTGTGCTTTTGCATATCGTTCACATATAGAGACAAGCATCCGCAGACCATTGATAGAGGGGCTCAGCAGCACCATGTCATCTGCATAGCTTAAGCTGTTGGCGCAAACGCCGGCTACGTGGCATCCGACTGCGGCTCCGCTCAGCTCCTCTATCAGATCATTGACGTAAAGATTGAACAGAACCGGGGATGTCAAACCACCCTGCCTTACTCCACAGTTCAGTTTATATTCGTTAGAATTAGCGTCTCCCCACTTAATAGTATTAACCTGGTTATCGTACCAGTATCCCAACAGACTAGCTATTTGTCTCGGTACGCCCGCGTTTGACACTTTCTCCCACAATAAATTGTAGTCGATTGTGTCAAAAGCGCGGCTCAGATCTAAGAAACATGCGTATACAGATGTCTTTTTCCTAACATAACGTCTTACAGTATTTTTGAGGCAAAATATAGCCATGTCTGTTGAAAGGCCCGCACGAAACCCAAATTGTGCATCATTTAAGTGTATACGTTCAGTAATTACAGGATTAATGAGCCTTTCCAGAATCTTTGAGAGCACCGTGGCTAACGATATAGGTCGGTAATTAGACGGATCGCTAAGATCGCCGGTTCTGTTCTTAACAATTGGTACTACACTCGTTCTCATACAATCACCTGGCAGGTAACCATGAGCTAAACATACATACATACATACATAAAATCACGCCTGTTTCCCAGAGGGGTAGGCAGAGACGACTTCTTTCCACCTGCTACGATCCTGACAAATGTCTTTCGCTTCTTCCACATTCATAAATCGAGTCATGCACGCACGTCGGTTTCGGGTACTTAAGCTAAACATAAATTAAATAACATTGCTATTTTTTGATGCAGCAACGGACCACCGAAAATAACATGTTCGATACTTAGGCCGTCGTTAGCTTATAGTATCTCTAGTCTATTGTAGCCGTAAGTACTCGTTAGACATTCGCTTACTACGGAGACGAGGTAGCGGCATCTCAGCGTGGCGCGGTCGAGGCGAGATCTTTGTACAGTCGAGGCGCAGGCGTACGCGCCACCGCCATGCCTATACCTTGACACATCCGCGACTTTACCTCGATTCTGCCTCGACTGCTCGACTGTTGGCGTGCCATGTAAAACCTAGATGCACTACGACTTATGTGGCTGCGTCTAAATGCTAAAACGTGTAAGCGACTTCCCAAACCATTCCAAGGCTGTTTACAGAATTCTGAGACATTAAATGATTTTGCCCTAGGATTAAAGGCAAGGGATATTCTGTTTAAAATAAATGTTTAAAAAAAAATACGAAACAATAGCTTCTTTTAAAATGAAATAGGTCTGTCCAACTGATGTCGGCTTTTGGGAAAAATATTTTATGTCGACAATAAGACAGGTGCTTAAGAGAGAGTAAGACAGCGATAGAACCCGTTCTATAAATATAATATAATTTATATAAACCCGAGAAGCAATTTTCTATTGAATTGAGTCAATAATGATGTATTTATCTCAATTACGTAATGTTGTATAATATTTTGTAGGAAACGTACACGAGACTAATCAATTTTTTGCCCTTATCACAACGCAATAAGGGGTGACAACGCAAAAGTGGGTACATCTCTTTGTTGTAGACTGTACAGGAATATAATATTACGCTGCAATCTAACAAGAGAGGATGTTCAAGGTTGCCCACTAATTATGCGACAAACATGTTTACTGCCTGATGCTCAGGGCCGTCGTATTTAAATACAAAAAAACGCTTTCTACATTTTAATATGGCTTTATTTTCTTAACCACCGAAAATATTACTTTGAAGTAAAAATAACTCTAGACCACATCAATATAGAATTTTTTACTTAACCGCCTATTTTACAAGTCAATTAACTTTTTATGTTTTGAATAAATAATCTCACTTCATAATCTTACTAATATTATAAATGCGTAAGTGTTTTTGACGACACTAGCCTTGTTGGTAGTGACCCTGCCTACGAAGCTAGTGGTCCTGGGTTCAAAACCCGGCAAGGGCTGATAATTTGTGTGATGAGCACGAATATTTGTCCCTGAGTCCTGGATGTTTTCTATGTATATATTTAAGTATATATTTCTCTATATAAGTATTTATATCGTTGTCTAGTACCTATAGCACAAGCCTAGATCTGAGTTTGGGACTAGGTCAACTGGTGTGACATTGTCCCCTGATATTTATTATTATTTATTATTGTGTGTGTGTTAGTTTATTACTCCTTCACGCTGCAAAGGCTACACGGATTTGGATGAAATTTGGAATAGAAATAGCTTATAAAGTCGTTAGGTGAGTACAAGATCTCTGCACTTAACGCACCACCAAGTTTTAAATCCGGTAAATTGCTTCGATAAAAAAAAACAATGAAAAAAAAATACGCTTGTAAATAAAATAAAAAATATCAAGCACCTTTATACCTACCTAACGGTGTCAAAGCAATCAATCACAAGCAACAAATTCCAAAGATAAATAAATCCGCCATTTTGTTTACCTAAGCGTTTACCTCGTTCAGTACCCGGCTTCCCATTTTGCAAATAAAATGGCTCCAAAATCTTCCCCGCTTGGAATCGTTGGCCTCAAACAGATTATCTGATCAACTGGTAATTGGAACGTGTTACTTTGAACATCTATCGGATTTGATTCCTTTTATATAACAATTTTGATAGCTTGCTTTGTAATTTTCTTAAGACATTAAGGATTTTTGACTTCTCTGCTCTTTCTATATTATCTCTAGATTATTTTGTGCTTTATGCTTTTCGTAGGTATTTAAATGAAATAATACAAAAAGATTTTTGACTGATTGAAGCGTACAACGCACCCATTTGAACATTGTTGTTTGGCGACTACGCAAAAATCCCAACCATTAAACCTGTTACTAAAACATTTATAATCAGAAGTGGGGGCTTCCATGTCCGAGAGGCCTCACACCTCAAAGGTTTATGCATTAATCAAAAGCCGTGAACGCGACTGTTTTTAGGGTTTCGAAGGCAAAATTGCAAAAATGGAACCCGTATTTATTTATTTAATCTTTATTGCACAAAAATACAAATTATAGTACAAAAGGCGAGGCTTAAATATTTGTAGGCGGTGCAATATTGTATGAATAATAGCAATAATACATATAAAACATAGGCAAATAAATACATACGTTAATGTTTAGAGATATATATATATATATATATATATATCTAAACATTAACGTATGTATTTATTATATATATATACACACACTAAAAGGACAATTAAAAGATGTCAGTTCAATGAGAAAAAGTGTGCTCGAACTAACTAGCTCGAATATTTTAATCAAATCGAAATAGTATTCTAACTTATACAAAATTACAACAATTCCTAACAGAAAAAGATTTATATATAAAATACCCCTTGCAGTTCACCCGCTCGTGGCATTGTCCCTAAAATGCTGGCCGCGTTCCCACTTTGCACAGCCAGACTGAGACTCAGCGCGAAAAACGAGCCCGCTCTGGGATTACCCGCCGCCAAAATAAGTCTCTCCGAAACCACTTTTACAAATTTCTTCGTGTCGGAAGACCACGGACCCAATGTTTCCATTGTAAGTGCCGCGAAATAGTAATTTTCATTGACAAGTGCGTATTTCGGCACTTGATGGTCTGGGCACGGTCAGCGGTGGACCCAGGCTGACGAGCGGATCCCTCGACGTGAGACGGAGCTACCGTGTGGTATCAGATATAAATATACCGTTTTTGAGTTATTGCATTGAAATTGAAAAACTGCATTTCTGAACAAAAGGACGCTATATCCAGTGCCGTGTTTATAGTAAGGGCTTCGCCACACTACACTGAGCATGGTCCGAGATACTATTGCCCGTTTTTTTTGCATTTAAATCAATTTTTGCGCCACCAGAGCGCCTCGCGAAAGGTACCTTGCCCACATGGAAATTAGGTCTTGCCCCGCCACTGTTTATAATACTCGTACCTACGATACAACTATGCATTACTTGGAATAAAATTACTTCTAGGGTATAGGGCTCTCGTCAATGATCGGCGGAGGCCTGACACATAACACTGCGAATAAAGGTAAGGATTATCCCTCCCATTATTCTTCCCTTAGCCTTGTATGTTTTGAGTAAAAATTCTCGATAGATACGCGCAAAATATTTCCCTAACAGACCCATGTAAATTACTTTGGGCACAAACAAAAACGTAGCACCTGAGTGCTTCCTGTCCCCAATATTTACATAATTCTAACGCAAAATTGAACCCCAACCTTTGTGACAGTTTAAAATATGGGACAAATAGTGTTTGGGTGGATGGTTGACTATCTTTGACAGGTAATGATGCAGGGCTCGCGGGAAAACTGGTGGTTATGATACTTGATGAGCTTGGATTGAATTTTAGGGTTAGGTTACCATTTAGCAAAACATTTACATTGTGATGATTTTGTACACTGAATTAAGAGCCGACCGAGGGAAATTTTCTCTTAATTGATAATAAATGAATGCAATAGTACTGTAATGGTATTAGTTATACAAACCAAAGCTTATAGTTACAACAGCAAGTTGGAACTATTCTTTATTAACGTCGCAATGGTGATTCAACTTAGTTCGTACTTGGTGTATTTAACGTCTTGTTAGACTCGTATCGAATCAAGTTTTTTTTTCACTGTGGGCAGTCGGTCTACGTAATACGAATCTAAGTAGGTAATTTCAAATAGTTAACGGGAAAACAAAGGAAAAAACACGTTTGTATGGTACGTATTTCTCTTGCTCACGAACAGAATACGTAACAAACTTGAAATTTGGATATTGTTTAACAAACGACCTAAAACAGTTATTTTTTTCTATATTTCCTGTACCTTTTTTAGGGCTCTGCGAGCAAAACTACAAATTTCATTTTGCCATAATCTGTAGTCAATAATTGAATTTAAATGTCAGATCAGAAGCACGTGTAATTATATTGTTTTTGCTCCGAGCAAGTTCGTTCTTGTTCGAACATAGTTCTTGCTTGGCTAACTTTGGAAACTTCGAGAACTATTCCCAATTTAAAGGCGAACGCTTTAAGACTGTGACAGACGGACGGACACTTCGGTCTGGGGTGTTAAGGTGTTATTCAATGTTCAAACTGGGTGAAACAGTTAACTTTCAAAAAATTAAGCTTTATAAATAGAAATAGGTTTATGGATAGTATCGATTATTTTGTCTCTACTAGTAGTTCACGAGAAAAGATGTCAAAAGGTCTCAAAGTGTCGTGATTCCATCATCATCATTATCATCATGCCAGCCGAAACTCTTCTACTGCTAGGCATAGGCTTTTCTCAAAGATCCCCATCAGTTCTGTACTACTCGCATTCAGCTGTTTCCTGCGACTCTTAGCAGACCCTCGGTCCACCTTGTGGGAGGCCTGCCAACATTGGCTTTTCTTTTACCCACGTGGGCTTCAGTCCAAAACCTTTTTGCTTCAACGTCCATCGGTTCTATGAGCAATGTGCCTCGCCAATTGCCATAGACAGTGGTAAGGTGTCCAAATCACAGAGCGATTTCAATTTAAACGATTACCTGCGAATGGGAACATCACATTACATTGACAATTCACATTGATTGATTGATTGATTACATTGTATTATCATGTTTAAATAAATAAATATCGCCAGAATAACTTCTCCCTAGAAATGCCATAGTAGACTCTCTTAACCTCCAGCTGTCAGTGTTTCCGTCATTGATATTAGTATTTAAAAAAAGACTTGGATTTATTATTCTTTAGCTACTGACTTTTCAGTTTGACAGTTGATAACCGGCAAGAATTAAATATCCCGTCAGAGCGTATAAGCAACATTTTAGGGCATGCATTTTCAATTACGTACCTTGATCAACGTTAAACTGCACTTCGAACACCCCACAAATAAATTCGTTCTTAAACGTCAAGTTTAGTCCTGACCCAAGTATCAGCCTAAAGACGTCAACAGTCGTGCAGATACAACTCCTAATATTCTCCACATTTTTATTTAAATTTCGACTAAGATGTTTTGTTCAATTTCTTCTCTTATACACTCAGCTGTTTGAAAGTTAACTCTACGTACATCCGTTTTTCCTTTATCTTAAGAACATTATAATGTTCTTAAGATGAAAAAAACTCGAAGATGGCAACCGTTGGTAGGTTGGTACGTGTACTCGAAGTCAGTGTCACTGGTAGATCGATGGGTTTAAAAACGAGACGAATAGAAACGCTAGTTATCGTAATGCATCTTAGCCTCCAGGTACAGTTAGTGCCGATTATGTCGTTCTATATTTAATACACAAATATAAAAAAGGAACTAATTCATTTTCTCTAAAAAATTAGCCACACAAAATACCACAGTAAACGGTGCTGCTACAGCAAATAAAATAATTCAATGGTGAGATATTACGAAGCGCTTATATAACAATATTATGTAAATGTTCAGTTAAAGGTACTGATAATAATTTACTGCAGCAAACAAGATATAAAAATATCCTAACACACTGCACAGAGCAATCGGTGAAGATAGCTCATCGAATAATTTCAAAGATTAGAGATTTGTTTACTTTAAAAAAAGACATCCTGCAACACGCTGCATTCGATCAAATAATGAAGTCTTTATTTAGTGACGATTTTTCATCCAAGTTTCAAAAAGTAACGAGTTATTTGATTTTAAAATGTCTTTGAGTAAAGCAGTAAGAACCCTTGTCAAATTTCATAATTTAAGGTTTTTTTAAAACCTAAAGACATTGACCTATAGCATATCTAACACTTAACCTACTTCGGCTATCCGGTTAATTCATCTTCTCAGCAGTGGTCTCCTTTTGGGAGCGCTAGTACTATTTTGACGTGTGAAACTACCCGTACGGCCTTCTGACTGTTTACACGTCTATCTTTTTTTTAATTATTCGTCTAGTAATTGAGAGCTAATAGGTTCCTTGATTAGGAAAATTATCTGATCTTTGTAAAAATAAAGAAACGGAAAAATATCCAAAATTTCGTGCGAAGGACTTAATTGAGCCGCGTTAAATTGTTTCGATTATGAAATGTAAATAATCCAAATGGTTAATTTACGTTACGCAAAGGTTAATATCAACGATTTATTATTTAAGTCTCTAACGTATAATATTTTTTAAATTCATATAATTTCTTCAGACCTTTTTAAAGGTTGTTCCAATTTTTTTATGGTTTGTATTTGACAGAAGGGAATTCGTTTCTGCTTTGATGTTTGTTTTTGCGTCTCTCGTTTAATATAACATTTAAAATTTAACCTATTCAAGCTAAGCTTTTTTCGCTTCAATTTAACGTTAACACAATATTAATTTCGATTGAAAACCAAACGTTACGTTATGCAATCAGACTGTTTTCTACTCTACCTCTACCTTTAAGATTTCTATTGTGGTGCATCTTGTGTCAAAATAATCTATATTGTAGTAGAGAAACCAATAGCAGTAAAGTTTACATCAGATTTTAGTGCGGAATAAAACCATAGCATTACCCCAGAGGTTTGTTGCGGGTTTTATTTCAAATCTACGTGGAATTGGCACGCGGTTAGCATTATGGGCGAAGTTTAACTGCCATAATTTTAAAGCAAAGTGGTATATAAGGATCATCGAGGGGATTTTGCTTTAAAATAACTAAGCAAATCGTTGGTTGAATACATAAACACTGCATGAAAAGTTTCATTTAAAAACACGCTGTATAATTAAATCACTTGACAGATCAATTTGTTAATAAGTACCTGAGCATTAAAGAAAAGATAACGTTTGCAAAAAAAAAACTTGACGTTACCTCTTCTTCATGTGTTTATTATATATACATACGTTTATTTATTGGAAACGCTGATACGCTGAAACTTTAACGCAGATATTAATGATGTTTGTTTGTTTGAGGCCGCACTCAGAATCGGTGAGGCGATATTAAAATTAATCAACATTTACAAAAATTGTTCCTTAGTAGTCTAAGAGTGACTCTTCGAGAGCGCGTTATTCGGGTGATTCCTGTCGATCTATTATGAAAAATGAAATAGCCAACCAAGTTAAAAAATCCCGACGAAATCGGGACCCCTACTTTCAAAGATACTTCTTAAATTTTGCCCTCTTTTTGCGTCGGGGGTAATTAATTACCTTAATTTCCGATTCATATGGCCTAGCGACCAAAAAAATCTGTGACAAGAGAAAATGAAATAAAAGTGTAAATTACCAATCATACCAAAGCACGTCACGGCTATCGTAAATACCACAGATAAGTATTACCGAAAGCATTTTAATCAGCTTTACTTTAATTTTTGAAACCACATAATAACATGAAAAAAATAAGCAGAGTAATCATAAACCGACCCGAACCAAGACCAGAGAAATTGACCCAGATCAGCCGACCCGTCTATTCCCAAGCACGTTTGGCGTACGACTAACTACCGCCTGCGCGGGGGCAGTTTCAAGATTGCTGTTTCGACGCTATGGAGTCGAACAAATGTGGCGACAGAGATATCAGATTTGTTTGCGGACAACTCTTATTTTCTCAGTTCTAAGAAAAATAAATTGATATACTTACTTAGAACATGATCAAATGGTTATATTGAAAGATATTACAAGATATTTCCAAGAAAATGGGGAGCCACAGAGAAATCAGAATAATGGACTTCATTTTTATTATATAAACAGAGTACAATTAAACGACAATTAACTAATGGCTCCATTAGATAAGAAGTTCAACAATTGAAAATAATAAAAGTCAACCTCTTTTTCAAAATGGTGTATGAAAAATCGTCCCTAATTAACGACAGCCTCAACTACACGGGCGGATCTCCCGCCGCGGGAACCCACTCGGTAATACATAAACAAAACCGCGCAGTGCAGTATGCAGCATACAACTTCCATATTGAATTGTGTCTAGTGCGGTTCAGAAGCGGATTCCAGCGGATTAGTTAGGGCCTAATTTGAGTGGTGTCGCACCTTGGTGAATTGAATATTGACAGTCTTAATGCCAATAAATGCTAATGCAACTATAAGATGCAGGACTTTTTTTTGTACAGGTCATGCGATTCGTTAACTAAGTAGGTAATGAAAGCTGTGCAACGCGGAGATATTTACAATATATATTTTCAGGACGTATTTTTTAAACATTAATCTTTATTATCTTGGCTGCAATTATAAGATACCAGTACAAGCCCATTATTATTTGAATGTGTTTACCTTTGTATGTACATGGAATCAAATCGAACACGCTGAGGCTCTTTAGATAACTTAAATTTAGTGAAGTAATGGGATACTATCATTATTATTATTTAGAAGTTAGGATAGCAGATTCTTTCCTCGATCACCTCTTAGATCTTTGGTACAGCCCCGATGCAAAGCTGATCCTAAAACAGAAGCACTTCTTTAACAATTATGTACTTGACATGATGCAGACGTGACTCTACATTAAAAATACAGCGATCCAAAGCGAATCCTACATTGCTTTTTACGTGAGAAATGGCCCATTTTGTTTTATTTGGTTTGTTTCAGTCAAGACGCCACAATAAATACCCTTTCGTTTCTGCATACAAATGCTACGTTTGCCTAAAAATAAAATATGCATGAATCCACCATTAAGAGCAATGAATGCTCATATAAACGTGCTGACATATGCTTGCACATACTCTTGTTATGAAAAAAATACTTACTAATAAAAATCGTCATCTATCCGCCAGTCCGTTAAAACATTTATCTAGAACCCACGCTGGTTTTAGTCAATTTAGTGCAGATCACAATTCAGCTTTAACAGAATTTGCAGGAGAAAATATTATTTGCCAAAAGCTATGCAAAGCCGTGATAAAATACATCGCCATGAAAGATTTAGGTGCAAATGTCACTGCAGAACGTTTTGATTTTCGTTCAATGCGAAAACTCGAGGCATTGGTCTCTCTAAATAAAAATCAGAAGTTGTATAAAACAAACTCTGCTCCTCGCTTCCCGGTCTCTCCCTCTGTATGTATGCTTAGATCTTTAAAACTACTCAACCGATTTTAAAACGGTTTTCATCAATAGATAGAGTGATTAAAGGGAAAGGTTTATATGTATAATAAAATCTGATTTATATACTGGTGCTACGGAAAACATACATTAACCAAAGCGAAGCGAGGGTGGGAGCGAGGGTGTATAAACAAACATGCTAACTCTAAAGTACGGCCAATGAGACGAGATAAAGAATGTAAACAAACTGACCGTTAATGAGCTATATTGCTTATTTCTCGTACGCAATTGTATCTTCAGTTGGTCGGTGACGGCTGTCGTTGCGTGATTTGTGGTACAGGAAAGCTGTCAGTACAGAAGTTGTTAACATGTCACTTTCCGTCTCTTCACCTAGCGGTTCCAAAGACCAGCGCTGGCTTCACGGCTAGCGAATGCTGAGTTGGGACCGTTTGCAACAATTTCTGTGTCTTTTTCTTTTTGTATCTATGTGATGTAATTTTTATTGTTGCGAATAAATGTCTATCTTGATCTTTATCATTAGGGCTGGTATTTTGTGAAGTTCATTCCTGTTTGGATTGCGTTCGGAGTGACACGATTTCAAATAAAAATGGTTTAATCCTGAAAGTTTGTTTAACACTTTTTATCTCGTTCGTTGGCCTTACTTCATAAAGCTCATGCGTTATTATGTTAATCATACTGTAATTGCAACCTAGCCAAATGAACTTTTTACTTCATAAACACTAAGATAATAAAGCCGTTACTCCACAAAAAATTCACGCGCAAAGGCACGAGTCGGAAAGCATATTCCTACATAATGTTATTAATTCTGAGCGCACCCTTCCTGTCACGGTATGAATTTTTATCACCATCGTTTATGAATACAGACCTTTTGATGTAGCATAACGACGGCGCATTAAGCCTTTTCTACGGGAAAATGGAAATTAGCAATCACAATGACCTAGTGGACATTGTTTGTAACCCCGACGCAAACATAGCGGTATTGTTAGTTAAGCGAGTGTATATGTTAAGATATACACGTTTAATTTGTGCTCAAATAGAAGTAAATTAATTAATTATCTGGGCCTCTGTTTAATGCAAAGACTTCACATTTCTAAATTACCTTTGTATGTTATTTGTTATAAGCATTTTTCGTGACATTGTCACTATGGTTGGTACTCTTTAATTTAGTAACTGATGAATAACTGCTATTGGCCTTCTTTTATGTAACTAATACTATGTAATAAGGAGGAGTCGTTTTTTTAATGCTCTGCTTTTATTTGGCAGATGTTTACATAGGTATGTATTTACTGGTACTAATAAAAAAAATGTTAAATAAGGAGCGGTGAAATGATTATAGTTAAATACCTACGGCTTAATGAGGATCAAAATACGGATCACGGCAGCATCTTTTTTTTTCACAACTCATTATTAAAAATGGCAAATTCATACAAATTTTTTTTTATGAATGTCAATGCCTTAATGGTATTTATGACTATTCAATCAAATTATTTTTTATTACAACACAAAACTGTTTTTATTTTCAATGATAATGTTACTGGATGATTTTTGCCACTGTCCTTCTCAATCAAATTCAATTTCAATTTTTTTATTGCGTTTTACGTTGTAGGTACATGAGGTTTTAAAGTACTTAAGTCTAGCGTCAACGTGAACCCCGCAGGGGCACAGCAATGGTAGTAAAACTTGAGCAATTTTGTAATTTAGGTAGGTAGGGTCGTAACTATTAAACTATATAACATTTACTTAGAAATATCGTAATCTATCACAAACAACTAAGGAGAATAAAAATAAGGAACATAATCAAGAATAGTATTTATCAAGTATAGTCTCATTTATGTTTCAGGTATGAAGTAGTTATTTATTTTTCTACGCTTCAATAGATTACTTAACTCATTTTTACATGTTTAATGATTGAAGACTAATGGTTACTCATACTCTTTGTATATGTAATGTATATCGACTACCAAAATGTCGATAGTATTGTAATGAAGTTAAATGACTCACTATTAAAAATGAATGAAAAAAAGATAAATAAAAGCCGCAGGTATTCGTTGGTTAAAACAGTTTTTCATAGTTACGAGTTCATACCTAGTCGGTTCATAAGTTCTGTCACTGAGATTTAGTACAATTTAAAAAATAAATAAAAGAGTTTTTTAAACTTGTAGTACATCAATCAAAACCTTATTTTATATAGAATGAAAAGAAGTGTAATTGATATTCTTTACTATTGCAATCATTTGATGAACGAGCTTTAAGCATTCCATTCGGGGCCCGAAATCATGGGTCAAAACACGCACGACCACGATACTGATAATGGCTATAACTTTCGTAAGAGTTCTCGTATTGAGTCGAAATTTGCGTGACATATTGATCAGACTTTTACCTTTAAATTCTGATACAAATGTATTTACAAGCAAAGAAGATCCGCTTGTACACCGGTCAATCTTCACGACTCATTAAATCGACCCTACGATTTCACATCAATTTTCAGCAATACGAAAACAAACCAAACTTCGAGCTTCATAAGCTGGTTTTTGAGTGTCGTTCAGAAAATAATGCTGATCTCTAAACATAGCCACAGATGAGAGGCTTCACAATATTAAACAAAAAATATTGTTAGTTAACAAAAACTGACCTTTAAAGCGTTTTCAATAAGTGTGAGAAATTAATATCTTAACTGTAGCGTCTCAATTTATTTACGAGAATATTATTTATGTTATTATGAATTTAGATTATTTCACCAAAAACTCAGATATACATAATTTAAATACTAGAAATAAAAATAAAATCGCTATTCGAAAATTCCGTGTCCGTAAAGTATATAAATCATTTGTTGGTCAATGCATTCATTTCTATAATAAATTACCTGAAGTAGTTTTAAAGTTACCCTTTCCAGCACTTAAAAAATATTTGAAAAGGTCGTTAATGTCTAAAGCGTATTATAGGGTCGAGGACTATCTAACAGACAAAAATGCATGGCCTACACCCGAAACTTAGTCAATAATAATTTGTTCATATGCAAAAGCTTTATCCTGCTTTTTTTTGTCTGGGGGACACCGTTGATACAGGAAAACATATCGAAACTTTTACGTGGTCATCTTGCACCATCTCATATACACATTATATAAGTATTTGATTCTATTTTATTTTATTTTATTCTTTTCTATCTTTCTCTACCGTAAGATTTTTGGCATGTTTTCCTGCTGAACTACTGTTATTTGATATTATATTTAATTTAATACTTGTAGCTTTATATAATGCTAGACTAAGTTGTACCATTGTAATATAAAATATGAAATATGTTTAAAAAATTACTGACTGCTGAGTTTCTTGCGGCGTTTCTTCTCAGCAGTGGTCTCCTCTTGGGAAGCGCTGGTAGATTCTTGACGTGTAAAAGTGCCCGAGCGGCCTACTTACTGTTTTTTTTTTTTTGTTATTTCCAGAAAATTGGTGCGTATTTTAATCGGTTTCGGCCGTGAATGTTAGAAGATAGTATCGGAAATTGTGGAAACTATGTGGAATGATTATTAATTCTTAAAAATGTAAGATACATTTATTAATTAAGTTTTTAACTTTTATATATTTTGAAATTAAAAAATAAACAAATGTTAGTTTTATTTGACTAAACCTTTGTGACAGAACTTAAGGACCGACTAAGTACATACATTAAATCTTAAATAATTCCCAGAGGGGTAGGCAGAGACCACTTATTACCACCTGCTACGATCCTGACAGATCTCTTTCGCTTCTTCCACATTCATACACGAGTCATGCATGCACGTTGGTTTCAGGTTCTTAAGCTTTTACAGTACTTCTGCAATTTGATCGAAAAAGTACGCCAAGCGCGGGCCCTTCCAACCCTTTAACTTAATTTTGCTCTGTATCACTAAAAAATATCCAAGACTTCAAAAACACGCTCATCACTCAAATATCTGATCTAATCTGGAATGAAACCTGGGACCTCTAGCTTTACAGCCAAGGTCGCTACCAACAAGGCTAACCGTATAAGCATTTTAAAGATTCAAAACACCGTTTTACCGAGCTGAGAAAGACATTCTTGCAACCATTTTCTACCTTGAATAAGTACTAACAGTTATATAAAACTTTAATGTTATGCAGCGATACGGCAAACAACACAAATGCTACTAACAATTCAGTGGCGAAATCCCCGACTCAGAACTTTATCCGTACGTGGAGTTTTGCACAGTTAAAATTTAACTCAACCCAGCGCCGTTTTTTATCGCAGATTATACTGTACCCGTTTTGTTTTATTGTGTTTTTCACGTTGGATTTTAAAAGGACTTTCTTAAAGCCGTGACGTACAATAAAACATTAAACAACTAAGACAGATGATCACAATATTACGGAAAGGTTGGAGCCTTTGGAGCTGTGAAGTAACTTTAGATCTCTTTGCGTATTCTATAGGCTCTATCACGGGGAGTGCTCTGAGGAATTGTTTAGCTTAGTACCTACAGCGCCATCCTATTATACACTCAGGAGCAAAAATAACGGGTCAGAGTGCGTTTTTCATACTAAAGAGGCTATTTCGAAGCCTTGGTTCCTCGCCAGGAAATGCCTTTAGTGAAATCTGATGATGAATACCTCGAGCATCGATACAGGAGTTCCAGAGTGCCTAGGATACCCAACTGAATAAATCTGCGGTTAACGCCGGAATTGAGCATGTTCAGAAAAAATCTAAAATGGCAATAAAATGTAAGGAAATCCAAGTGCTGACCCAAATTCTCCCGCTGTTTTGTAAACTGATTGTGCAATCAGTTAGGTATCTTAACATATTTTGACCTCCTCTATTGAACCTCGCAGTATCCACCATTAAACCTCTCTCAAAACAACCCCAGGCGAGGAACGAAGACTTCGAAATAGTCTCGTTTGTATGAAAAACGCACTCTGATCCGGTATTTTTGCTCCTGAGTGTAGGACCACTCGCCACCGGAGTGAAGTTCATCCATACTACCTGGAACCATTAAAATCGATTACAGTCCGTTTCCAAAGATCCTTTCTTCCTCGCACCATGAAACTATGGCATGAGCTTCCCTCCACAGTGTTTCTTCAGTACTACGACCTGTCCTCCTTTAAACGCGGCTTAAAAAGAAGAAGAAATTTTGTTTTTTGTTAAACTGTATGTTTTGTATTTATTTTTTACTCTTGTATAATAAAACGTATACATACATACATACCTGCCTGCCTACTGGTTGACTGGCAGAGAATGCCATGGGCATTAAATCCGCCATTTGAACTTTATTGTATGTTGTGCAAATAACTTAAAGAAATAATTTACTGTGGTCTTGAATAAAAGTGGACTGTAGTTTTAGCTGGTATAATTTGGCGTTAAGATATTTTAAAAATCGCTTCCAGTCGTTGAGAAAAAGAGAAGTGGGTAACGGATGCAATTTGAAAGTTCACTTTTGTCTCGTTATTCGACTGTTGCAAATGTTGCTATGAATAAAATTAAACACGATTCTTTACACGCAATTTAAAGTTGGCGGTTTAAAAAATAAAAATATTTTTTAACTTTTTTGAACAAAGAAATACAGGGAAAAACCGATGATACATAATCTTAACACCGTTTTTATTTTGATTTTATAAAATAAGTAGCATTACTTATATTTTTTCCCCTATATTCAGTTACTAAAGCTCTCTGCCCTCTAAAGCCCAGTAACAATGAGCAATATCAAAAACCGCTTAAAATGTATCTTTGGTCCTTCGATTTCTGCGGTTTGACCCTAAACTTTCAAACCCTAATTTGGGTGTGATGACGTCAGAAAATATTAAAGTAGGTAAATCATTTTGTGATATTGTGTTTTTAAGTTTATACAGTTATAAAACAAAAGAAGTTCTGATAAGGACAAAATATAATAATTAATGATAATAATAATTATGATGACGTGCTGGCCTTGTTAGTAGTGACCCTGCCTACAAAGCTAGCGGTCCTGGGTTCAAATCTCTCGGTAAAGGCATATATTTGTGTGATGAGCGCGAATATTTGTTCTTGAGTCATGGATGTTTTCTATGTATTTAGTAGCCATTTGTTTGGGACTAGGTCAATTCCCTATATTAATTTATTTAATAATATTTTTAGTTTTATCTCTGTCCGACATCTTTTTCGCTGTGCACCCAGTGAGCATGTACATTTCTTATTAGTTATTTGGTCGACTGGTGGAGAATGCCAGTAGGCATTAGGTCCGCCATTAATACTTGTTCTTGTGCACTTTACATTAAATAAATAAATACCTAAAAGCGGTAGCGGTGGTGCTTTAGTGGTGGTAAAACGTTGTGCATGTTCACCAAGCAGCAGCTTTGCATTGCTGTGTTCCGGTGTGGGGATAAGAAAACACCGGTTTGATTTAATATACGTAGGAGAAATTGACTTAAAATGCATAATAAGAAGATAATGATTTTCATGATAAATGAGTGTTATGTTATTTGATCGTATGCCAGATAAAATTATATAATATGTTCTTATGTTAAACTTTTCTTATGTTTTTCGTGGTTAGTTAAATAAAATTATGCAAAATCTTTTGAGACTTTTATGGTATAGGAGGCAAACGAGCAGACGGATCGCCTGATGGAAAGCGATTACCGTCACCCATAGACACCTGCAGCACCAGAGGAGTCACAGGTGCGTTGCCGGCCTTTCAAATGAGAGTACGCTCTTTTCTTGAGACTGGTTGAGACGCACTTATTTTATGCGTATTTTCCTGTACTTTGATGTTATACTTTATTAAAACATTCTCGTAGGCGGAAACTCTCAAAGGAATCCAAATATGGAGGTCCATTTTTAATTAAACCCGCCTTGTTAACGGTCAATTACTTGCGGAATTATTAACCGCCGTAGTTATGGTAACCGAATATGGTATGGTATGGTCTGCGCTTGATCCGATTGCGCACGTGTAATTTCGAAATGCTAATAATTAAATGATTATGAATTTGTGGCACTTGCAGACCCCTTGCCCTGCTGATATGAAAACTTCATTATCGCCCTGTCATCCCGACTCATATACACCTCCGGAGATCCTAGAGCTGGTGCTTACCTCTCCCAAGGGATTGGGCTAGCTATCCAGAGAGGTAATGCTGCCAGTGTCATAGGACCACGCCGCGAGCGGACCTGCTAGAGGGGGTGTTCTTTTTACAGTGGTGATTATTTATACCTTCTAATATTGTAGCTTAGTTTTGTTTTTATTTAAATAGGTATGCTTAGATTTAATTTTTGATTGTAATTGCATTTTTTTTATATTTGAGATGAGGAATTCTAATAATGTTATGTAAAGTTTCTAGATTATCAATAAGTTTACTAATTTAAATAATTAAATGACCATGACATTCTGTTCGGTTGGAATACCTCTATCATTCAAACCATGTCGTACAATTACGAACACAAAAAGAAACCAGCAAGAACATGTTGGATCCATGCTCAGTGTGGAGTACTGAAACCGTAAGTTTAAACACAAAAGTGCGCCGGGAAAAGAGCGTGGCTTAATGGCACTTACATACGTTTTGATGAGAAGCGCAACTTTACGGCAATAACTCAAAAACGTATACAGATTTAAGTTTTTTTCTTAAACTTTGAGTTTATACTATTTTGATGTAACAATGCGACATATGAGACATATTCCGCCATTTCCCCCTAGTTTTATTACATCATGGCCACACGCCACAAATGTTTCATGTTGATCCCACAGAGGGCGTCCTGGGATTTGTCTCCAACAAGATGGCCGAAACGTGCTTGGAAAACAAATAGAGGTGCAATGTTGCATCCACCTACCTTCCCACAACAAGCCGAGTAACACTTTATATAAGAGCTAATAAGGTTTATAACTAGTTACGGTCGTAAGAAAAATAGTCAACAACTAACTAAGATAAGTGCATTGAATAAGTAGAGTAACTTCTGAAAATGAAGCTTTAATTTAGGTCACGCTGAAAATATATGTAATTGATTGTGATAATTATTGTAATGGGTTTAAATTATGACGTCGCACTGTAGAAGTTTGTATGCAATAATAAGACTAATTTGAATATAATTGATTAATTAGACGAACTTACCTTAATTGAAGTCTAATTACAATTTTATGAACGGTGATCTGAAATATAATTGCTTACAGTGTAGTTCCCTTCTTGCTAATCTTTGGCATCGCAGTTCGGAGACCCCTTAACAAAAATAAAAAATATATACTCTATGGTTTACGTCTTGTCTATGTACTATACCCGGCTTTGACACTTTTTAGAGACATTTCTACAACCCCATTCGACCAGGGTTTGTTGATCTTCAACAGGACGGGCTGGGAGGGTAATTATATTTCAGATCACCGTTCATAAAATTGTAATTAGACTTCAATTAAGGTAAGTTCGTCTAATTAATCAATTTTATTTCACGGTGATCTGAAATATAATTGCTTACAGTGTAGATGTTTAGAGCACCTATGATGTCGATATGGGATATGAAACTGAAACATACATACACACTTATAATCAACTGTTTATTAATTGTTGTCACTTGTAAACTAACTAATTATAACATATAATTGTAGGTATTATTAGTTACCTAATAATATGTATCATTATTTTAATCAAACATAACTAAAATATGTCCTTCTAACTTTGATATCACTCACACAAGTGATATCCAAAACATTCATTAAATATCCAATATTAAAAACATATAAGATGTATCTGCATGGCAATAACTTCTTAACCAATACAATTACAAATATGTAACTTATTTACTATAGTTAGTTTAAAGGAATGTAAGTACCTATAGTAATACTTAAGTAATTGTGCTGTTTTCATTATTAAAATTGAAAACTGCATTAATAAAGCTATCTTTTGCAGCCTCTTCATTTAATGGGACATCATAAAATCTAGCAAACACCCGAGAGGTGTCTGACCAGCCTGCAGCCTTCCTGATCACATCTAGTGGTACACCAGCTCGTTTAGCTGAAGATGTTGCTGTATGGCGAGTGCTATGGGCAGTGAAGATTTCTATATCAATACCACTTTCCTTCATAACATCCTTAATCCATCTGCTGATAGTTTGCTTAGAAGCTCTTTTATACGGTTTTCTGCTTGTTAATAGTAAATATTGCTCATTTGCCCTAATATCTTTTGTCATTTCAATATAAGATTGTAGTGTTTTTGCGGGGCAAATTATAGGATTGTGTGTAAAAAAAGGTAGATTTATCCTTGTTTCACATTTAGACGTTAATGATGTTTTTATGAGATCAGTTATTTTTATACATACCATATTTTGAGAAAATATTACATCTTTTAATTTAATTACCGATAGAGTTTGCACCCGTTGAGCAGAGGCGAGAGCTAATAGTGTGACAAGTTTCTTACTTATTTTTTCCCTGCTTAACTCTGCATTAGGCCAGTTAGCTAAAAATCTTAATACTATAGAGGGATCCCAAGTATCTGTGTATCTGCGCAGGGCAGGTTTTATTCTGAATACACCTCTAAAGAAGCGTTTTATTCGGGCGTCAGTGCCTATCTTCTCATCAATCAACAATGCCAGAGCCGATCTTGCAGTGTTTAATGTGTTGTAACCCACATTTGTTTCATGTTTTTCCGTAAGAAATTGTATCACATCAGGTATTGTGCATTCAAAAATATTCAATTCATGAGATTGACAGAATGTCCACCAGCTCTTGTACGTAGTATTGTATTGTTTTAACGTACCTGATGACACAGATGACAGTATAATGTTTAATGAGTTTTCTGGCAAACCTCTGCGTCTAAATGCTTCCCGCAGAAGATGCTCGCTGCCAGGGTAAGCTGGTTGCTCAACGGATGTTTTGTGCTAAAAGGGGACAGTAACAAATTATTGCTTGGTTTAAATATTACAGGTTTTGCCACCATGAGCATTTTTGCCAATGGATACCATGGTTGTGTAGTCCAAAGTGGAAACACAAGAATACCCTTTGCTTGGTCGTTTTGAATTTTTTCCAAACACTTGGTTATTAAACCAAAGGGAGGAAATGCATAAAAATAGTAATTGCACCAGTCTAATGTGAAAGCATCTATTTCAAATGCAAATGGATCTCTATGCCAAGACACATAGGTTTTGCATTTTGCATTGATTCGACTAGCAAATAAATCTATAGTGGGTTTTCCTAGCTCAACTTCAATCTTTTGAAAAGTTTCTTTAGAGAGTTCCCATTCTGTGTCAATATTGATATTTCTTGACTCTTCATCTGCTTTATTCTCTTTTGATTTTATGTATGATGCTTGCACATTAATAGATCTATGTTCACACCAGACCCATATTTTCCTACTGATATCATTAAGATGGGTAAATTGAACACTACCCATTTTATTAATACATGCTATGGCGGTAGTGTTGTCAACTCGGAGTAGGATATTACAGTTACTTTTTAATTTTACAAAGCATTTTAAACCAAAGTAAGCTGCCATTAATTCCAATTGGTTTATGTGGTATTTTTGCTCTGAATGTGACCATAAGCCACCAACACTCTCACCATTGCAGTGTGCACCCCATCCTGTCAAGGATGAATCAGTATATATACATAGATCAAATTTTTTGGGCTTAAAATGTTTACATTTATGCATTATACTGTTATGCCACCATTTGAGATCTGTGTATATATCTGCAGATAATGTCATAGTCGCGTCATAATCATCTTTAGATTTGATAAGAGCTAAGAATTTATATCTTTCCAAAACCTTTGTATATACCATACCATATGGTATGGCTGGACATGCTGCTACTAAGGTTCCTAACAGTTTTGCAAATTTTCTTATTTTACAATGTTTTAAATTTAGAAAAGTTTTGATTAAAGTTCTTATATTATTTCTTTTATCTAATGGTAATTCCAAACATAATGTCTTTGAATTAATCACAAATCCAAGAAATTTGCACTTATTGTTAGGTACTATATTACTCTTTTCAAAATTGACTATAAAGCCTAAGCATTTCAATATGTTTAAAGTGGCTTCCACATTTTGTAAACATTCATAATATGTGCGGCCAATGCAAAGATAATCATCAATGTATATTGTAGAAAGAAAACCTAAATTTCTTAAGTAACTGACTACTGGTTTTAATAATTTTGTGAAGACACTAGGTGCTGTACATAAACCATATGGCAATGCTGTGAACTCATATAGAGTATTGTTAAACTGAAAACGGAGGTATTTTCTATGCTCATAAGCTATAGGGATTAAAAGGTAAGATTCTTTCATATCTATAGAACACATATAGTAATTATGGTTAACTAATTTAGTGGCTGTTCGAATGTCCTCCATTTTGAAATGATTTACTTTAACAAATTTGTTAAGTGGTTTCAAATTTAGTATAAACCTCTGTTTGCCATTCGGTTTAGGTATTAAAAAAAATGTTTGATATAAATTCTCCTTGTGTGTGAGAGCAATCCGTTATAGCACCTAAGCTTATAAGGTTATCAATAGCATCCTGCATAAGGATGCTGTCACTATCACTTAAATTATTCTTAGGTATTATGTACTGTATTGGCTTAGATATAAATGGAATTGTATACCCCTTTATATGTTGTAATATAATAGGGTCACTAGTTAAAGCCACCCAACATGAATAGTAATTACTTAAATTTCCAGCATGTACCTGGTTATTTATTTCTTCTTGTGATAGTTGTTGTGAGCACCCCGTCTCTCCGGACGATATGGTTGATGGTACGGTTGCTTGCGGTGCGATGGCTGAGCTTGGCGCTGGGGTCCACCCCGTCCCATCGCTCTCAGTGGTTGACGTTGGTATGTCTGATGAGGCGGACCGTTGTAGTTTACCTGATATTTGTTGTTTTTTGGATTTGTTGCTGGCTTTGAAGTCTTTTTTATAGAATTGCAGCTTTGTTGAATTTGTTTGGTCATTTTGATCTTATCGGATAAATTTTCCCCATACAAATATTTGTTTCTGTTTGTATCTTCAATAGTGGACAAAAAATTTTTATCTAATTGAGGGGCCACTAGCATCTTCCTGGTTTTGCCTTTCTGATAATGTAAATCAGTAAATAATTTTGATGCTTCACTTAACTCTTTAAGCATTGCTGCTTTATCCAAATTGGATTTCATAATATTAGTCATAACCTTGGCCACAAGAGTTATGGCTACCCCTAATTGTTTTTGTTGGTAGCTTATGCTCTTGTCTCGGTTTCTCCCACTTTCAGATATCACTGAAGCTACCTCCTCATTCAGTATTGGGGCATCCAATAATTGACAATTAACTGGTAATTTGGTATTTTTTAATATATCATCCTTTTCAATTTTATTTAGACCATGAGCTAGTATGTAACTCCATCTTTTGCTAATGTTTTCGTCTATATAACCTTCAAATTCTATGTTTTCGTCATAATCTTTTCCCAGAACTTGTATTAGTTCTACATCAGGATTATCAGGTTCTTGTACCGGCGGCAGGTTTTGGTTAACAACCTCCTCTGAAATTTTACACATCACTCAATTATATTTTTGGTCACCTTATAAATGCATAATTACTTATCTCGTAAGTAATGCATGCCAGTAACTAATTAACTTTTGATTGGTATCTCGTACCAAACCAGTAAAAACTAGATCATATCAATAAAGGTATCTCGTACCAAGATTGATCATCGTGTTTACAGTATCTCGTACCGACACGGAAAAAATAAATAGGTTGAATTTGGCGCCATCTTGATTTTCACTATTCATGTTGATAAATAATTTCATCTAAAAACCTGAAATATGATATACATTTTGATAGAGTCGACGATGTGAGAAATGGCCCTTAGTTTGTAAGTAGGGCTAAGTCTACCTTGAGCGAGGGATCCGAAGTTTAATGTTTGACTCATGACTATAGTTACGTTCAAAACTTGAGTTGTATGTATCGTGGACCAAGCTCGCGCGAACAATCAGCTTCCTCGATTCCTATTTTATTACTTAACTAGAGGACGCCCGTGACTTTGTACGCGTAGAATTAGTTTCCCACAACTTCTTCCCGTTGGGGGTCGATTTTCGGGAAATCCTTTCTAACTATCCCTACACCTCATAAGGAACCTATGTTCTAAAAATTCAATCTTTAGAGACAATGGTTTGGGTTATTGCTAAGGTTAAGGCTAAGGCATTGCACAAAGATTTTAATATGTCAGTTCAACCTTTTTTGAATAAAATCAGATTGAGTTTTTAAAGATGTGTCAAACAAATGCAATGTAGATTAAAAGCACTAAGGAGTACTGATGTCAACTTCGAAGGAAATCAGCCTCAAACTAACTTTCTACCCCTTTTTCACCCCCTTAGGTTATGATTTTCAATAAAATACGAAACACTTCTTCCATCAATTCCGTTATAAACTGTTTATACGAAATTTGAAGTAGATTGGACCAAGGGATCATGTTTGTCCCATACAAACGTTGCCCCCTTTTTTCACCCCATTAGGGGTAGAATTTTGGAAAATGCTTTATTATTGGATGCTTACGTCATACAAAGAACACACCCTCCAAGTTTCAGAGCTCTGCGATTAGCGGTTTAGGCTGTGCGTTGATCCGTCAGTCATTCAAGACAAAGCATTTTATATGTATAGATATTATGTAACAATATCGAACTTTATACGAGTGCAGGCATTGTGCAATACAATGTCAGTAATAGTTTTACTTCACATTTCCAAATAACAATGGCTTCAAATTGGTTCCCCGCCTTTTGGCCGAAATACGTTGGTCGAATGTATTGTTTCCCAAACGTTTCATTTGGCAACCCACTTTTATGTCTGTAACAGTAAATATTTCATGATTTTTATAAAAACTAACCTAACCTAACCTATAGGGTCTACACGAAGGTACTGAAATAAATCCTGAAACATTTACAGTTACAGAAATAAAAATGGGTTGCCAAATGAAAAAGTTGGGAAACGATACATTCGACCAAAAGTATTTCGGTCAAAAAAAGGCAGTACTCCCTTCAAATGAAATTCTATTTTGACGATGATATCAATTTTAGTTTGAAAAACTAAAATCTGACAAAAAAGGTTATGAAATAATAAAACAAAGTTGGTAGCCTATAACCATTGCAAAATAAAGACGAATCAATAGACACCTCATTCGTAAAAAACGGTTAATTAGGAACGAAGTTAGAGTGGAACATCGTGTCAAAATCATTTTTTTTACTTTGTTTCGCCGTAGTTGGGTAAAGGCAAGAGACGCAAAGGTGTTCGTGATTTTACAAAGAATGCATTGTAAACGAAAGGCTAAAAAAGCCACCGATTGGCATAAAATACTGCGAAAGAACCAAGAGAAGGTGGTGGGGAGATCTTGACTCCAGAGATAGGCCGGAAAAAGTACAGAACAGAAATAATTAATATTAGGTATATGGTAAAAGAGGGCAGTGGTTTCGTATACAAAAAAGCTAGGAATTACAACCCCGCTTGGTTAAGGACTGAAAAAGCTAAGTTAGTAAAGTTAACGTCATTTTTTTTTGTTTCTTGCCGCTTAAAGTAAGTTAATGAGAGCGTAATGAGAGACGAAAATATCATTATCATTTCGACATGGTCTAGATATGTCATATGCGTTAAAGAGACAAGGTACAGCCGGCCAAAAATGTGGTCTACCCTACGGTTGAAATTCATTTGCTCGTCAAGATACAACAAGTTCGATTTTCCCTTGCAATAATATTATGTCAGTGACACTTGTGTCAACCTTAGCTATAATATAAGATCTCACAGAAACTTTTGGAACAACTGGTAGACCACTTTCTTGGGCGACCGTAGTATGCAGCTACTTTATAAGGCAAAAAAAGTATGATGTCTTATTGTTTTACTTTATAAACAGGCAAATGCAAATGTTTTCAAACGGAAGCTTTTAAGGTATAAATAATAAATCACAGATGAGTAAAACCAAATGCAGCACTGAAAACTTTGTAATACGAGTAAAAACTTTGCTTTTAGCCCAAAATTAAAAACAAGATTATGACAAGGTATTTTTGAATAAGGCGTGTTTTGTAACGCCCTCGAAAATGGGATTGTCTATACGGCGGTAATCACTCATGACTTGGCGGAAACTTCCGTGCCCCTCGCAATTAAAAAGTTATTTCGCAGCTTCTGAAAGAAACGTGACGCGGACTTTTGTCTTGAAATTTTGGATTAATTTTCAACTGGGGCAAAGATGGCAGCTGTGCTTGTGAAATACTGCTTGTTGCTAACGTGGTTTATTTTGTACGTTTTTTTTTTGGTTTATTAGCAGACCTCAGAATATATGGGACAAAAATAAGTGACAGCTAGGGATCGCCTATATCGATAACCTCAACTATCGATGCTTTCCCCATTTATTAGTCATCGCTCCAATTTTTGTTCATAAAAATATTTTATGAACAAAAATTATTTATTATAAAAAGTATGCAAATACTGTTAATATTGTTTGCGGGTGGTAGGACCCTATGCAGGGTCCGTCCGGATCGCTACCACCATCTTATCCATTAACCTACCGCCAAACAGCAGTGTTCGCATTGTTGTGTTCCGGTTTGGGGATAAGACAGCCGGTGTAATGACTAGCATAGAGGCATTCCATCTTAGTCCTCAGGGTTGGCAACGCATTTGCAGTCTTATGCTAATATCTATGGGCCACAGTTTCCACTTACCATCAATTGGCCTGTGTGCTCGGTTGCCTTCTCTATGCCATAAAAAAAAAAAAAAAATGTAAAAAATGCAACATGTAAATCGCCAATAACTGGCCACTTTTCAATAACTGGCCACCTCACACTAAAAATGAACTTTATTTACCTAGAATAGAATGCATTTTAGTATAAAGTGTTAATTACTGGCTACCCTTCAATAACTGGCCACGTTATACTAAATTGAATTCTGTTTGTAGGTAACAGAGTTCATTTTTAGTATGAGGTGAGGTAGTTATGGGAGGGTGGCCAGTTATTGGAGATTTACCCTATCTACTTATTCTTTATTTTAAAATAGTTTTTGTACATTCCCTCATCATCAACATATATTTTTTCCTCATTGTGTATTTCAGAATTACTGTCCATTGTACTATTATTCACATTTTTTCCAAATTTTCGGGCGTTGAACTTCTGCGTTTCGACTGATGAATCCATTTCAGATAGCTAAACGAATATTCAATTTCTGTGGAATTAAGTAGTAGCGGCATAACAAAATAAAAAATACACACATACAAACAATTCTCAGCGATAAGTTCTAGTATATGGGAGAAGCATAGATATTTTTTTATCGATATAGGGTATCCCTAGCTGTCATTTAATGTTGCCCCGTATATTCCGAGGTCTGTTTATTACAGTTCCGTATCCGAAGGCAGTCCAACTGTCCCTGTTATTATGCCCACGCTGTCCGTCCGTTATCTGATCTTTAAGGAGCTGTTTCTTTTGAACCGTAATAGATATTGGGATGTCAGAATATGTGTTATTACGGTGGAGTTATAACAAGTAGGTTTTTTTTTTATTCAAAGTAGCTTTTCACATGAAAAACGTTTTTAACAGTAAAATAAGATAAAAGTCAAAGTCAAAGTCAAAGTTCTATGAATGTCAAAAAGCATTACCACCCACCGGTTCGAAAATTAAAACCTATGCCCCGAGAAGAACCGGCGTAAGAAACTCGGCAAGGTATATTTTTTTCAGGAAAAAGGTTTACATCATTACATAATAATTATAAATAGTTTACAATATCACAGTATTTTTGCACAGTAGGTGCACCTTTTTTAAGCGTAGGTAAATTTATGCGTAGATTACTCATGCAGGACGGACGACTCACTGCCAAACATTCCTATCCATGATATAATCGTTTACTTTATAATATGCTCGGGAAATTAGTTTTTGTTTTACGACAGATTTAAATTTTGAGATAAAGGATGTTTACTCAGTAAGTAGGCCGTATGGGCACTTTTACACGTCAAAAATCTACCAGCGCTTCGCAAGAGACCACTGCCAGGAAGAAACTCAAAACATATAAGCTTAAAATGTTGTATGATTATATTACAATGCAAACCGAAGAAAAACTAGAAATACTTGAAAAATGGGGCGTTAGTCCGACTCGCAATTGGCCAGTTTTTTAGTTATTATTTACCTATTTATTAAACAGCCTCCTCAGAAAAGGGGCAAGCTGTAAAGCAGTTAAGGAAGGCAACATATGTTGGCTTCCTTAACATGTACATAATATTATTATATAGGTACAATTCGTCTCCTCCGAAACTTCTTCTAAAGTCTCGGTTCGGGACACTCCAACAGAATAAACTTAGCTACTTTAACTAATTGCATTATAATTACAAGGGGTTGTACAATGTTTTATAGAATTTATTTTTACAGAATTTCGGTTCATATAAAATGTTAATCATATTATTAGTTCATATAATAATCAATACGCAGAATACTTATTTTGAAGATACTTTAAAGATATATTTTTGTTGAAAATGTAATTCAGTGCTTCAATTTTCATATCAAAGAATATTAATTCAAATATTCTTCATTCTCATAATATAATTTAGTTAATGTTAAACTTATTACCAAGAACATGTTGATAAAAGTGCAGGTTCACAGTTCTAACCAAACCTAACCTACTTTTCTGTTAGCATCTCATTTCTGACGGGGTCGCACTTTTAACCGAACCTACGAATACTTTTTGGTAGCGATTTCTGACCTATTCTACTTCTAATCAAATAATATTCGTTTAAAAACAATAAAATTATACTGTTTGACAAGATTGTTAAATGAAAAAAGAGATTAAAAAATTATTTAAATTACGTTTCTGTGAAATATGTTTCATTGAAGTAAATAGTCGTTGAAACAATAATATTGTAAATAAAAATACAAGAACCAAATATTATATGAAACATTTTATACGAAACAAAATTCTATGATATTTTTTTTGCGAAACAAGGGAACACCCAACTAGACGATGCAAACTTGTTGGACGGAAAATGTCTAAAGTTTTCAAATTAGGAGCGATGCCACTTACGATTAGTACCTATGCGTAGCGTATGTGTAGCGTATTTAATCACGCGATTGTATAAATGGGACTGGGAAATACATTCTCTCTGCCCTTGACGGTATCAAATCTTGTGCAGAAGCCCTAGCCATCATGCAAACGCTACCAACGTTTCTCTTTTCTATCAGTCAAAATGTATGGGATGACATTCTCGTGCGTTGTGATACATTATGACTTATATAATAGAAAAACGATAATAACGTTTACATCTTGTCTAGGGTCTTAGGCCCCCAGTGACTAGACAAGATGCATTGTAAATGTTAGCATTATCGGAAATGTTTGCCGGGCGTCGAGCGCCTATGTCAATATCATACATTTTGGCAGTTTATCAAAAACAGTTTGATGATGATGATGATGAGTGGGGACGCCGCCGAGGCAGGCGGGCGGTCGAGTGGCTCTCCATTAATTCCGCCCAGTTCCCCTTGATCCAGCCTCAGGTTACTGGCTCTGCGGCGCTCCCATCCAGCACTGATCCCATCTTCTTGTTTTCCTACAGAACATTAGTGCGTCCTGAAGGTTAATGCTTTTAAGTGTCTCTACCGATAGCACGTCCTCCCCGAATGTGCGATGTCTCAGTGACGAGTACATTACACACTCGGCCAGAACGTGCTGACTAGTCTCCTCTTTGCCGCAGTGTGGGCATCGAGGATCCTGTTTGACTACTATAACCTTCAGATGTCTGTTGAGTGGACAGTGTCCAGTCAAGATCCCTGTCAGTATGCTTAGGTTGTACTTACCAAGATTTAGTAGATACCTTGTTCTATTTCTATTTACCCTTCCTATCATGAGTTTGGATTGTCTGCACCCTTGTGTTGTTATCCACGCCTTTTATTGTTTATCAAAAACAGTTTACGATAGCGTTATGCGTCTGGCCCAGCCAAGAATTACCCCCTAATTTCCCTCCCATACTTTGTCACCGTCTGCACATGAGTAACCAAGTTTACAGGCAAGGTTTCAGCCGTTAAAGTTGCTAGCTAAGGCAGCTGCGATTTTAAGCAGATGCATTATTATTTGGTTAGTAAAGAAGAGACTAGGTATTTGCAAGAATAAAATTCATAAAGTTCTGGTTCGAGAATACCCCCTTGAAACGCATAAAATTGTTTGTCCTAATTTAATGTTTCGTCTTACATCTTTTCACCTAACATTCTTTTAGGCTGAAATCACAGAGTTTGATAAACATCTATTGTATGACCTATGTTAGTTTATTTTAGATTTTTTATTCAATTGTAAAAATTGTTTTCATTTATTCTATTTTTGACCAAACAATACATTAAGACAAACAATGACTTAACGAATCGATTTAGACCCTTCAATAATGAGTTATAAATAAGATTTGCAGTTTCGAATGTTTTATAAATTTTAAGGAATAGCTGAACCCGACAGTTTCCACTCAAGTACACCGCAGCAGTATTTACTGTGGAAACTTAACTAACATGGCAACTAACTTCAATGAAGTTAGCTTCATTTACTTAAAAGCGAATGATGTAGTGATCATACAAAGTTTACACGTGGAGTTTTGCAGTTGGTTTTTTTATGAAAAACATCGTGTGAATCAACTGAGTCTACGAGTATACAGAGCTCTACTAAATAACCAGTTTTTAACGAGTTTTTAACAAGGCCTGAAGTTTCATACAGGGTGGTGTTTGAAGTACACTACCCTAATGAAAATGTAGGCACTTTACGCGCACTGTCATAATAAAATTCAAACTGAACATCAAATGACAAGTATGACAATAACAGTGGCAGCCACAATGACAAGGTTCTAAGTATGCTTAACGTTATTGGGTGACTGTACTTGTGCAAAACAATATTTAAAATGGGTCATTTTGAGTTTTTGTTCAAATGTTTGTGTGGTGAATTCAACTAAATAATTTATAAAACGTATGTAGAATGTATATAGAAATATATTGTATACAATATAAGCTAATAAATACCTTTGGAAAAAAGTTTTAACGCACATCTTTAGAAAACGCCATAGCGGAAATGGATTAATTTATAAAATCCAAATACATCATTTATAACTGGGGACTGTTCATATAAAACGGTGGTTTTAGTCCAATTATACCCATGCCAGTTACATGTCTTCGGAGAGCAGTTTCATTTTTCGGCCACGCGTCGGGAGTCCAACAACCTGGAAAAACCCCGGAAGGAACAAGAAGCACAGGGAGCACCAATACTATTGATACTGATACCTTACTGTAAGCCCTTAACTGTGACTCCGTCAGCACTTCTTCAGGCTCAACAAAGAGCAGCCTGTTGTGCTCTATCTAATACATAAAATCAGGTCTGAGCTGATCTAATAAGACATTGTTATCCTCTCTCTCCAAGAGAAAAAATGATATACCAGTTTAAATTTACTCTTGAAATCAGAAAAGCTGTGATCACATAGCTGGGGGTCGATCCTACTAGCTAATCTCATATTATTTTCAGCCCCAATTCTAAGCAACGGCATTTTGCGAAAGTCCACAATATATTTTAATCTGCAATTGTCCCACAAATCTAACGACCCTAAATCGGACAAACGTCTAAAAGCTTAACAATTGGAAAAAATAAATCTTTCTCTTAGCGGTTTATCTCAGTAGTTTTATTGTTCGTAAATCCCTTGTAGCCGTTTGGGGCTGGGAGCCGACTCCACGACCTTTCGGAACTGCCGCAGGAGACATTTTGTACAAACAGTAAACTAATGTTAACTTTTGTGTCACTAACACGCAAATCATGTTTGCTTTGCTATGAAATACGTTTCTTATAATATTCAATTAATTATTTCGGCTGTGACTGACGGTGGCGACAGTGGCACGAGTTCCGGGCGTAGTGGCGTTCAACTGGTTAATATTTAGATTGCTAAATTTGATATATTAATTTAGAGACACATTTTTTTAAGTAAGAAAATACTTTTTGTGACACTTTTTGCCAACTGGGTACTACTGGGCAGATTTTATGTATTAACTTTAAGGGGTTTTACTACTTATTTTTTTTCTATTTTTTTACTTTTATTTTAATATTTTTATTTTTTATATTTCCGTAATGTGAGTTTTTGTTTCAAATAGTTAGGGCGATTCAAAGATGTTCGTACTCGATTTATAATTTTACTAGGTGGTAAAACTTTGCGGAAAAATATTGATAGAGACAGTATCCTCTCCGTCAGACGTTTTTCGCGAATATTTACCGATGTATGGCTTCAAGCAAGCTTCGGCAACTACGAACATTTCAATAGTACGTCACATTTTCGAATCGCCTCAACTATTTGAAATTATGTTCTGAATTTATTCGAAGTACAAACTCACTTTTTCATATATTACTTTTTGTTCAATGTTTTTTTATCAACTTGATATTATATTGATGTACTAATATTCTGGTTTTAGTTTATACCAATTTCCATACACATTGGATGGCCAGCCTGCAAAGTTGCAGCCTACCAGATAGAAAATATATATATATGGTTCTTTAGTGATTTCCAATGACTTTCCGTCAGAATGACATTGATATACAGTAATGAATTTAAGAATCGGTCCTTTTTTAGTACAAAAGGCTTCAAACCATTACAAATTGGCTTATAGAAACTGTCAAAGTGGCAGGTAAAGTTGTAGCCAAAAGCGTCAACTTTGCCTAGCGGATTATCTGAGATGTTAAATGCAAATTTAACATGTAACCTGCAACCTGCAACTTTGACAGTTTCTATGAGCCGATTTATAATGATTTGAAGTATTTTATACTGAAATTCACATGTCTTATGATCTAAAATAGCTTAGCAATGCAAAAAAAAAGTCAGATCACGTACAATTTAGGAGTTATTAAAAAAAAACATGTATTTCCGTTGCAGCAGTTGACGGTATGTTAACGTTACTTATTCGATAGGTGAAAGTTATTACTCGAGATACTGATAATAGTACATTATTGCCTAGGCCTGGAGGTTTCCGCCGAGGCATATAATAATGCTTTTCTCAAACAATGCAAGGAAATGATACAAATACATAATTTTAATTTCAATTTTTTTTTTTTTTTTTTAGTATTGATAAAATCTTCGACAAATCCAGAGTTTTTCTTTTAAACTACGTGTGCACAATGGACCGCTGCCGCCCTACACTGCACCGATCCACAATTTAGGTGTATGGGATTTTTTTTCGTGATCCATCCGATTTGATATTCCGTAGGGAGCATTTTTCCATTTTTAAATGAGGCTCTTTCCGTCTTCTTTTAAAATAAAAGCCGAGTATGTTTGAGAAAAAAATGTTTACTGTGCTTCTCATACGAGGTGCAAATTCAAAACCACGACTTTTTGTACCAGAATTTACCTTGAACTGTTTTCAATGTTGCGAATGATATAATAATAAGAAATAATAGTTTCCTTCTCACAATTTCAGATAAATACGCTTATACTTGTGACATGATTTTTCTGTAGGTATTAACATTAATTATGTACCTAGTAGTACTTTGCAGGTTAAATAATTAAAAATATTTCTTCAACACACATAGAAGAAAATCAATAGAAAAATATCAAGTACAAAAACGGTCAAGTACGAGTTGGACTCGCGCAACGCGGGTTCCGTACCACTGCACAGGTATATTATCATAATTATTCCGATTCCAAATTCGAATCAAGTCAGCGCCTGCCCAACTTGCACTTGAGGCCCTTGTCAAGATCATCATCATCATCATCATCATCAGCCCGGGGGCGTCCACTGCTGGACAAAGGCCTCCCCCAAAGAGCGCCACAAGTCACGGTCTTGAGCCGCTTGCATCCAGCGGCTCCCCGCGATCCTAACCAGGTCGTCAGACCACCGGGTGGGAGGCCGTCCAACACTCCGTCCACCGGTGCGGGGCCGCCACTCGAGAACTTTTCTTCCCCAACGGTTATCAGTTCTCCGAGCTATGTGGCCTGCCCATTGCCATATTCGATTCGTTATTACATCAATCGGGTCACTGGTAAGTAGATCGCGTGACTTTTCGTACCATTTCATCTACCAGTGACGCGATTGGTTCAAAAAAAAATCGAATAGAAACGCTAGTTAGCGTAATGCATCTTGGCAAGGGGCTCTGAACATTTTTTGGGGTTGGTTTTTCCGTGAATTCAATATGATTTTACTCCGGCGATCCTTTTACGTAGGCGTACTGAAAAGCAATTACTCTCATAGGCCTACACATGATACAATTTACCAAACAACAAAGTAACCTTGCGTGGGAAAAAACGAATGAAATTTTCAACAGATGGCGCTAATCTGTCATCAAGTGAATAAATATAATAAATAAATTAGAAACGATCTTACGCAAATTAACCTGCGTTGTTTACTTATGAAAGCGGGTTTGTGTCCTCGCTGCTGAGCTGAAAAGTTGTATACGTGCAACGCGAGACTAAAGTTACTTGCATCTCGTGTCTTTGAGTTCCTTGCTGCCCTCATTATTCCTATGTTCCTCGCTTCTTCAGGATGCAAAATCAACACTCGCCACAAAAACTTTGATCTCTTGTTGCACAAATAAATAATGAAATCTTTGTCAGTTCAACCACAGTTCTCGGCAAACTTCTTGAGAAATTAGTGAAACGACCTTCACTGCGCAGAAGCGAATTTTTGATCTCTTTGGTGGCGAGAGTGCCGGGCGCCCCATACAATACATTCGCAAACTTTCCCCCACTACATCACTACATGCTCAAAAAGTTATCCATTTTTAGGGCGTGGAAATAAACTCAAAATACAACTGCAAAAAAAAAAAGTTAATTTCGTCAAAGTCGATTAATGATTACGAATATGAATCTTTTTATTTATATTAAGGATCATTTTATTTTATTATAAACGATCCAAATAGTTTTCAAGTTTGAACAATAAATTCGTCAGAAACTTTGTTACATATTTTGTCAAATATTGTAATTTTGTATAGAACGTCATTATTATTTCCTCGCGTTCAAAGTGAAACGTAGAGTTTTTAACGCTAGACTAAACAACCATAATGACACCCGAACTATAGCCACTCTCGCTCGCTCACTCACTCGCGTGGCTAAACGGCTTGTTTTAGTCCCTTGTTGAACAATTTACTATAAATTCTTTACGTTTGCAAGGATGTTATAGAAATAACCTAACCCAACAAAGTCAGTTTACTTTGACGACTTGTTTTTTGTTGTTGGACCCTCGTTTTAAGACCTATTTCCCTGTATTTTTTTAATAACAATACAAAGAATTCGTGAAATATTGAACTATACTCGTATGCACACTTCCCCTATGTCCTGTCTGAGCCTATCCCTCGGATCATGAATAAGGTCCTTATTGTAAATTTATCACTGTAATCTTCTGTACTATGACTGTCTATATATTTCAGGGTAAAGTTGGAAAGACTAAGATAGGAGCGTATGGGACCGAGTAAAACACAAGGGCAAACCCAAAGGTTGTTTTAAAAGCTATTTGCCTATTATTTTTTTCTAACTTTACAAAGAATCCGTAAAAATCTTGAACAATACACACACAAGGTCTCTGCCCATCCCTCGGATCATGAATAAATAATGTCTAGTAAAGATACGATGTAAAACTCACATATCAACGCGTCTTCCCATCGGAAGTGGAGGAACAGGAAACAGGATGCCGGCTTATCTGCCTTTCGCTTTAGCGTTAGCGCAAGCGTTAAGAAGAAGCGGGACGGGCTACTAAAAGACTATTTAGATACAGTTTTTGAGAATACACCAAAAAATGTGGGTTTACTACACGCTTCGTTTCAGTTTATGTAACACGCGCGCTCAATCCAGTTTTTTTTATTCATACCTTTCATTTACTATATATTGATGAAAACCTTATTAAAATCCGTTGCGTAGCGTGAAATACCTAAGGGCAATGGTGGCGGGTAGCGACGGTATTTTATATTAAGTATAGAAATAATTGATTTAAGTTACTTAAACAATTTGATTAAAGACCAGACTACTTAGCTATTAGTATATTTATTAAAGAAACCTATAATCTCTAAATATAAAATAATGTGAGCTAGATCTCCTCTTCTTTACAGCGATAAACACTAACATAAAGATAGCTGTTGTCCGCGACTTCGTCCACGCTGAAAAACAAAACATAGCCTGTGTTAATCAGTGATAATATTGGAGACCAATGGTGACAGAATTTTTCAAATCGGTCTAGTAATTTTAGGGCCAATAAAAAAAAATTATCTTCATAGTATTACTATAGAAATAGAAAACACCACCGATAATCGACCTCGAGACCACGAAGACCACGAGGCGAGGTCACTACCTACACCATCTCTGCTAACCGCGTCGTCAACGATTTTGGCAACGCGTCGCAACAGCAAAGGCTTCATTCTACGCTGTAAAACCATATTGCTCTTGATATGTCATAGTTTGGTTGCCATTAATTTCAAGTAAATAAGAGCTACCGTAACATTGACAAGACAATAACGTGTCAGAAGTAATATGGTTTTACCAACTACAATAGAGGCCCGGACAAAATGTATAACAGCGAATGTTGTGGCAATTTCTTTGATATTGTTCCCTCGCCCGCCCCTTATGACTCACACCAAATTTAACATGGTTGAGTCGACGTGTTCTTATTTCAAACTTTAGCTAGATTATAATATTAAGTAATTGTTTACTCGCGACGTTACCGCATCTAAAGAGTAATGCCATTTAAAAACAGATGGGACATTTTTTTGACACAACGCACAGCCAAAACTACTGTACCTAGAAACGTGAAATTAGGTACGGGGTTCCTTTGATGAAAGTGAGCACGGAGAAAGGATTTTAGGAAATTCACCCCCAAAGGGATTGAAATAGGGGGAGTAGCGGGTAACTAATTCTACGCGTACGAAGTCGCGGACGGCCTCAAGTCCTTCATATCCTTTCTATCTTAATCCTTCATATCCTACTGTGGCGGTCAAGCTATTGGACAAGAGGATGAAGGCCGTGGTCGATAAGCGGAACAATCAGAATCCAGGGTTACAAGATGTTGCGCTGTTTCATTGTGAGGAGTGAAGTTAAACGTAAGAGCCATATATTGACTTTATTTTTGTGTCTAAGAATTAAATTTATTTGTTTTTTATTAAGGGGGGGGCTATGTGGCGGAACCCACATGTGAAGCGTTGTATGCTTAATTACAATGCTCACGCGCATGGATTAGATTAGGTAGACAGAGCGTGCCGATATGTTATCGGTACGCTGATTACCAGAGATTAAGCGAGTGTAGTTTTAAGTATATATTCCGCACTATTGGAACATTTAATTAGATTTGATAATCAAATGCAAAAGTGATTTCATTTATCTCCCTCCTGCCTACCTTCTGGTAAACCTACTAATATTATAAATGGAAAGTTTGTGTGTTAGTTTGTTACTCCTTCGCGCTGCAACTGCTGGACTGATACAATAGGCTATTCATCCCAGTTTTTTTTCTTAATTCATCACCTTAACCAATTAACGTGAAAGGTCCAGAGATAGGTATAACCAGAAGATGGACGAAATGTACCTTTGATGCCGGAAAATGGGTCACTTTTCTAGATAATGGCAATAACCGTCTACACGGGTGGAGAATGATGAGAACTAGTATATTTTTACAATGCATAGGTTTCAAAAACAAAAGGATTTTTTTTAAAGTGTTTTAATAAAAAAACACCCTTATAGAGGGTTGTCTCACTGGTTGGTTGTTGTACAATTTATTTTTCTTTTATAGGGTTCTGTAGCCAAAATGACAAAACGGAAGCCTTATAGTTTCGTCGCGTCTGTCCGTCCGTCACAGGCCTATTACTCAAAAACTACAAGAGGTACATGATGGAATTTGTAGAAAAGGTGGCTTGTAGAAGCCGCTATTTAGTTTGGTAGTTAAATCAGAGAAATAAATATTTCTTTCTATTCTTATCCTTACATGTAACAGATGATAAAAAAAACATGAATGTGTTACATAAGTACAAAGTTTCTAAGCAGTTTTTTTTAATTAGGTGAATGTTTTTGGAAATAATACAAGTTGCATAAATTGTTCATAAATCATTCATCAATTGTTCATCATCATTGTTGTAAATAAATCTTTTGAATCGTATGTCCAAAAAATATAAAAATATCACAATGGTAACGCTTTATAAATACTTTCAACGAAAATTATTTTGAACATGATCTGAAACTGCGCTTCTCGACAAACAAACGCCATGAACATACGCTCTATTGCTGATGCACTTTTTCATTCAAATATTATTTTACAGTTTAAGACTGTAGGAAGTTTGTTAAAGCTATTTACAATAGTTTATGTGTAGTTACGGCTTTGAAAACCTACAATGAGCATGTCAGATATGCTCTAGTTTTTTTTGTTCATTATATACTGCAAAACGAAATAAACAAACTTCTGCTAAAGACTAAAGAGCTTAAACGCCATTTAGTTTTTTCTACGTCACTACTAGTGCTAGAGTTAAAAAACAAAACACAATTACGTCATTCCAAACACAGGTCCAAAGCGGGTGTGTAATGATCGGTATAAAAATAATTAATATAATTTCATTTAATATAATAACATTTGATATAATTTTAAAGGATATAATCACTCATTTTATATAATAAACGATTGGTATATTATCAAAATATCTATTTTTATTTACTATAATTATCATTTGGTATATCGTTTATTTATTATAAACATCATTTGGTATAATCATCATTTTGTATAAAAATCATATTGTATAACTATCAAGTGGTATATTATTTTTTATTGCCCCATATTTAAAATAATTGTAACGCCTATTCCTAAACTACTTTTCTGGTAGTTGTTAAGTATATTTCTTTGGAATAACTTTTTTTGTCGCATGTTTTTTGGTACAACGCTGACAGTGAGGCAAAGTCGACGGAGCTCCGCTTTGCGGAGTTCCTATTCCGCGTAGTTATGGCGCTTCGCGCCTTGACACAATTCTAACCTAACCTAACCTATACAGGGTGTTTTTTTGGTCAACAACTTCGACAATAGGGGTTACTATATTTTTTTATACCAACTGTACTTTATATGAAATTAGCTTTATATCATAAGTTGATTATAGTAAATATGCATTATACTTAATGCATGTTATATAAAATATTTTTAGAACAAATGATCGTTATATAAAATGATAATTATATCATATTTAAATATATTAAATGTTGTTATATGATTTAATTATTATATCAAATGAGCGTTATATCGACTGATATTATAGAAAATATTTTATTTTACCCGTCCAAAGCGGGCGTATCAAACACTGATAATATTTAATTTAAAAAAACTCAGTAAATAATGATAATGAAAAAAAAACAGATTCCGGTTGTTAATTACCAACGATATAATTGAAAGAGTAAATTGACTTTGACATGCTCTTTTCTAAAAAGCTGTAAACAACAACGAAATCTGTGTGATCTGTGAGACCATGTCAAATTTAATGGCATGTATGTCGTGTCTACTCATTTTGCTTTCATGTTTCTTATAATTAATCTCATGTTTCTTATAATAAATCTAATATTTGAAATCTTTACAAAAGAGCCATGAGCGGACCAAGGTGATCAAACTCAATTTTCTCAGTGATATTCTTGGTCTTGATGTTCTCGTCTTGATTAGCAATGAAGATTAGGTTGCCATCATCTCGCCACCCGTATTTCTTGACCCAGTGCTTAAGAGTGACATCTGCAATAGAAATAGGGTATAATTACACTTGTTTACTAATCCCAAGGGGCCTGGCAGATAAGCTGTTTTTACCCGACTGCGGCGAAGCCCAAAAGAACGATTATGAACTGCGCCTCTATTCTAGGCGATAAAATCGAAATCGTATTTGATCTGTTATGGTCAAGGATAGGAAAAACGCCCGTCATTTTGAAAACATAACCCTGTTCCGTACAGCAGAGACTTCCTTGTAAAATAAAAAGATTACTAGGTATTTTATTTATTTATTATACAATAATGTATATGTATTCAGCGATAATATAATGGGAAAACGGAACCAAACAGACAAACAGTAACCCAACTTCAACGATTCAATATGCCCCAATGACGTCCGTAGACTGTAGACGAACTTTTTTGACTCATAAATAGGTCCTAAATTCACGGCGTTATGGACAAACAAGTAAAAACTTTTTTTTAAATGAAGTTACTTTTGATTGGCGAGAGTTTATTTTCACAAAACCATTCCGGTGTTATTAATTAATAATATTGTCACTGAAAACATATGAATTATGGTATAATAAATGTAAAATACCTTAAAATATTTTTAATTAACATCATAAGGAAGTCTCTGCTGTGGAACAGGGTTATGTTTCCAAAATAACGGGGGCTTTCCCGATCCATGGTTATGGTATCTAAATGTTAACAATACTATAACAGGTCAAAAACGATAGTAGTAGTAGAAGAATAGAGGCCCCGTACGTATTACATAGTAGATTTAGATTTAGATTTATTTATTTCATAATATAAGCTACAGTTATATTGAACAGCATGTCAATTTTACAGAGTTCATATTATGATCGTCAAAGAAGTAAAACTAAAAAAATAATAATAATAATAATAATCATTTAGCAAAAGCCAATGTCGAAAATTAATGGATTATTATAGCACACAAATACTACAATCACAAAAGTATAGGTATAAGTCATAATTCAGCGTCAATAAATTCACTTACAGAGTAAAATGCTTTATCCAACAAAAGGTTTTTTAATCGACGCTTGAATGTTTCGTCACTGGATTCATTTTTTAAGTCAGCGGGTAGGTGCTCGTAGAATTTAGGGCCGATAATACGCGGGTTCTTCCTGGCTTGCGCCGTGCGGCTCGGAGCCGGCCGCAGGCGGCCAGTGCTGCGAGTGACCTTGCCCTCGACTCCCATTCGCGCGAAGGTATGGAGGTTTAAACGTGTATACATTATAATTTGGTACAGGTACACGGAATATTGGGTCAGAATGCGATATTGAGAAAATATCTTCTTGCATGAATCTCGTTTTTTAATACCGGCAAGGATTCTGAGTGCTCGTTTTTGGAGGATCATTACGCGATTTGAGTCCGTGGAATTGCCCCACAGCATTGTACCGTAAGACAGCAATGAATGAAAATAAGCGAAATATGCCTGCTTTAGCCCATCACTGGTTATAATTGGCTTTAGCTTTCGTAAAGCGAAAGCTGCACTGCTCAACTTAACGCAAAGTAAATCGACATGCTGCTTCCAGTTTAGATTTCCGTCAAGCGTGAAGCCCAAAAATTTACACCGCTGACACAGTGGTAAGGGACTGTTTATAGACAGGGGTGCCACTATACCTTTACCAGAAAACAGCATGACGCTTGACTTTGCCACGTTAAGGATAAGCCCGTTCGCTGAGAACCACTGCTGTAGCTGCTCGCACACTTTAGTTATCCTTTGGTTAAGTTGCTCATAAGTGGGGGCACATACTACGACAGGGCCATAAGTTCTGTTACTACTTACTAGTACACATGCTTGTTAGACGGGGACGTAATTTTGTTTCACTTTGTGTAATTCAATCATCAATTAGGCCTTTGAAGCAGTAATATACAATTTATTTTCATTCCCGTGTGCTTCGGGAAGGTTTTGCTATAAACCTTTTTATCTGTTCCAAAAATCTTAATTCCCGCGCCATTATTCCTAGAAGTAATATAACGCCAATTTCATCTTAGCCCTCAGCAGTCTTGAGACTAAATTATTGAGAGTGCAAATGTCTATGAATATTGACTGTTAAGTTTCTTGCGGCGTTTCTTCTCAGCAGTCTCTTGCGAAGCGCTGGTAGATTTTTGGCTTACTGAATATACCTACATCATTTATCTTTTTTGCATCTCATATTCCACTTACCATCAGGTAAGAGATAAAAAACGTGGGTCTTAAAGCCGCACACACACACATACATTTCGTAGTAGTCGACTGTACAAGTCCTCCACGCTCTATACGAAAACATTTTTGGGTATTTTCCCTAACTAAACTAAACCAAAACATGTCTAAACATGTTCAAAGAAACAAGCAAATTCAAAACTAAATAATCCGTTTGGAATTTGGGTTCACAGGTAATTTGTAGCAACTAACGTGTCCCTGGGAAATGGAGTTAGCGGGCAGCGGAAGTTTATAAACGGGTTAGATAAACGACGGAATTGGGACGTGACGAAATGGTAATTGGGTAAGCGCTTTATATTGCTTTAGGGAAATTCTTTAGTTAAATAACATCACCATAAACACATGTCAAAAAACTCGGGCAACATGGCGAACCGTGCTCAGTTTAGGTTTCTGAAACCAGTAGGGTAAAGTCACCAGTGGTCAGCCAGAGACCTGTAGTCGACCTCTACCTATATTTTGTATAAGTGGGATACTACCTTTTTGTATTCTCCAGACAGTAGTTACCTATTCGTGGACCCACTCAAGTGTTTCCCAGTATCAGTTAACAGACGGACGGACATTTGGCAATGTAAGCGTGTGATTGGAATATCCGGACTGATTTGCGGTTTTCGTGATTGCTGTGAATTGCCAATCAAGTGTGAAATCAAACGATAGTGACCAATGACCACATATTAGAAGTAATTGGAATATATTATTATTATTATCAGACCTCGTAATCAATGGAGAAAAATATTTGAAATAATGGGCTTTCACACTGTAAACATTTTGTGAAACGTTATGATATGGTTATGACATATTTTATTTATATATTTTGCGAAATAAAAAGTCTAACGAAACAAGCTTTAAAAAAAACATGGTCATGTATTCATTTTTTATTTCGCCAATTTCACATTTAAATAATTTATTAAAATCGTGTTATCCGTTTAGAAGTTACGAGCGGACATTACGGGTTCTGCATATTATTATCGACGGTAGGAAGCCGCCGTGTAACCCACAAAAAAAACCTTTATACCAGAGCCAACTCATCAGCTCAAAAACGATATTGTTTTTACCGTGTTGAATAGAGGCCGTTGCCTTATTGTCAACGTTTTAATAGCTCTTATTTACTTAACATTAATGACTCACTCTCCAGAAGAAATGTATTAGGGTTTTAGTGAATATTTCGTCAACAGATGTATGTTTTTGTACATGTAGACCACATTTTACTTCCTTAAAGATAATGACATTGACATCAATATACATCTATGAAATCTGTAGCCTAATGAGAACAAATAAAGGTAAATTTGCAAAGGATAGGGATATTAACAGTAGCAGTAGTCGGACCAACCTTAGAAAGCGCAATAAATTAATTAGTTCTTTTACTAATCTTAAAATAGTTAGAGACGGAACACAGCATATGGCTGTGAAAATATATAATAAGTTACCTCTAACAATTAAACAGATTGTGAAAGACTCGGTATTTAATATTAAGCTAAACAATTTTCTAATTTCCAAATGTTTTTATAATTTACAAGAGTACTTTGACATTGAATAAGAATAATAATAAAATTGTATTTGTAACCATCTCCCTATGTACCTAAGTAACTATTTGTAACTAGACAATATAATAAAGCTAGTATTGTAAGTATTGTAAGTTAATTTGACAATTTGGCTAAGCAGAGTAATTGCAGTGCCCTTACAGGGTTTATGTTGATCCATGTAATAGTATTTAAGATCTTTGTAACTACAACATAAGACAACAAAATATAATGACTATGACTATGGCTATAACGTCGAGTTAAAACCACAACAGGTCAAATAAGGTACGGATTTTAACGCCTAGAATAGAGACGCTGTTAAGGTTCAAAGAAAGTTATACCTACGCTGTATAACTGCTGTAATAGCTCTGTCCCTTTCTCTCAACTTAAACTGAACTGCTTTAGAAACTTGTCTAGCCTCACTAGTCTCGGTTGAGTTGCCAGTCTCCTAATAGCTCTATCCTATTTACTGACTGGAATTTTGCAGGTTTTTACCTTAGTTATTTCCTAAGGTGCCTACAATTTTTTTAATTCTATTTATTTATTAGCAAGATATTATGATGTTTGTTATTTAATAAGAATAAAGTTACACAAGTTTAATATCCTGTCCTAGTGACATTAATATTTTGGATTTAAAAGTATTTGCCATAATTTTATGTCAAGGCGTTTTTTTAAAAGCATTGTGTTTCAGACAAAAGTTCAAATTTCGGGACAAGTTTTTGTTTCCGACTGTACCTACTTTTTGCACTGTCAACAACTACTCGTCCAGGCGATTCTAACGAGCCCTAACACAACGAGTTTATCATGTGTAATTTAGGAGTTCCTATGGCTACGTCTCCATCATCAGACCAGTTCAAAGGTGCCATAATATTGTATTGTTTTCGAAGTAGCAAAGGTACCATTTTTAGCTCAATGGGTCCCCAGGAAGGGGTCTAAATCTAGCACTCTAGAAATCTTAAATTTAAAGTTAATTTACATCTTTCCCTTTCTTTCATTTGTGTCACATCTCGTGACAGTGACAGTGAAAGAGCACTCGTGAAGTTAAAAATGTCTTTTAGTTAACAATTTTCGGCTTTTCTCATTACTTTTCTAACTCGAACGTCAGTTTGTCTCAAAGTTTTGAAAAATTCGTTGTAAATTTTCCATGAAATAGTTAAATAGAAATCAACATTTTTTTTTGTGTCACTGTTCTGTGTCACGGGCGCGAGATTGAATCCTGAGCAAACCTCTGACTCTTATCCTCAAAGTCCAGATTTAACTCCCGAGCGCAGCGAGGGTGTTACGTGTCCTGAATGAAGCGAGGGAATTAAAATTGAGTCCTGGTTGCAGCGAGGGATTCAAGCTCGCCCAAGACGGAAACAGCTTTATCCCAAAGGAGAATACAAAGCAAGGCTACTTATTAGAAACAACGTCAAATCTCAAATCACTTTCGCTTTCGTCACTCGACATTTTTATTCAAACTATAATCTTTCAACTTCAACCTCCTGCTAACTAATACTGCATCGTTTTGCAACACTCGTGACTTTTCTTTTTCCTTGTCTTGCGTATATGGCTTGTAGTGGCCAGTTCGGTTTTCAAATAGTCATACGAATTCAAATCTCATTATTACGCGAAGGGTTATAATATTGTACTGAATCTCATTATAACCCGCTGGCTAGCCGATGGTTATAACGATGGCTTTAACTGAGGTTTGCATGATATATAATTGGGCAATTTCGAGCATGTGGTGTGAAAAAACTATTACAAGTCGAAAATCAAATTCGCGAACTCTTCCAAACATCTAATCAGTATAAAAGATTAATCTTCCATTTTGGATAGTGTTCACAAATCTAGTGTTAACATGTCTAAATAAATATATATACCTACTTCCAAACTAAGCTCTAGGCTTGTACTATGGGTACTAGACAATGATAAACATACTTATATACAAAAATACATAGAAAACAAGCCAGGCTCAGAAACTGCTGTATCTGCCCTTACCGTGATTTGAACCCGGGTCCGCTAGCTCTGATGGCAGGGTCAGTACCAACTAGCCTAACGTGTCAAACAAACCAACGAAATCTACAATCTACAATCTACAGTCAAAACAAACGAACAAGGCATTACAAATTGACATACACATTCTGCAACCCGCTTCTTAACGAACGCTATCTTCGATTCATGTAGGTTAGGTTAGACATGTAACTTACTTGAAAAAGTCGTTGATGTCTAAAGCTTACTATAGGGTCGAGGACTATCTAACAGATAAAAAGGCTTGGCCTTAACTTAACTAAAACACCTAAATAACTAAATAATAAAATAGGCATAAAAAATATGTAAATATCGTATATTGTCTAGGGGACACGGTTTCTGTAGGAGAATGTATCGAAACTTTGTATGTGGTGGTTGTCTTGCTCTGTCATAGGAAAGTAATTTTATATATATCTATATATATAAAACGCAAAGGTGACTGACTGATTGACTGACTGATCTATCAACGCACAGCCCAAACTACTGGACCGATCGGGCTGAAATTTGGCATGCTGATAGCCACTATGATGTAGGCATCCGCTAAGAAAGGAATTCCCGAAATTCCCACGGGAACGGGAATTAGCGGGAAAATCCTTTTGTATGAAAAATCTAAACCACGTAAGATAGATGATTGAAATTTGGCATGCAGGTACCCTAATGAATCTAAAGCTTACTTGCAACGCGATAATGCAAAATTCTCATGGAAACGGGAGTTATTGGGAAAAAACTTTTGTATGTAAAAATCTAAACCGCGTAAGATAGATGATTGAAATTTGGCATGCAGGTACCCTAATGAACGTAAAGCTTACTTGCAACGCGATAGTGCAAAATTCCTACAGGAACGGGAGTTATTGGGAAAAAACTTTTGTATGTAAAAATCTAAACCGCGTAAGATAGATAATTGAAATTTGGCATGAAGGTACCCTAATAAACGTAAAGCTTACTTGCAACGCGATATTGCAAAAGTCTTACGGGAACGGGAGTTATTGGGAAAAAACTTTTGTATGTAAAAATCTAAACCGCGTAAGATAGATGATTGAAATTTGGCATGAAGGTACCCTAATGAACGTAAAGCTTACTTGCAACGCGATATTGCAAAATTCTTACGGAAACGGGAATTAGCGGGAAAATCCTTTTGTATGAAAAATCTAAACCGCGTAAGATAGATGATTGAAATTTGACATGCAGGTACCCTAATGAACGTAAAGCTTACTTGCAACGCGATATTGTAAAATTCCCACGGAAACGGGAGTTATTGGGAAAAAAACATTTGTATGTAAAAATATAAACCGCGTAAGATAGATGATTTAAATTTGGCATGAAGGTACCCTAATAAACGTTAAGCTTACTTGCAACGCGATATTGCAAAATTCCTACGGGAACGGGAGTTATTGGGAAAAAACTTTTGTATGAAAAATCTAAACCGCGTAAGATAGATGATTGAAATTTGGCATGCAGGTACCCTAATGAACGTAAAGCTTACTTGCAAAGCGATATTGCAAAATTCCTACGGGAACGGGAGTTATTGGGAAAAAACTTTTGTATGTAAAAATCTAAATCACGTAAGATAGATGTTTTCAATCTAGCATGCATGCATACCTTAGTAAATATAAAGTTTAGTTATGGATGTATTTTGAAAAATTAAGTTAGCGAGAAAAAAATGTTGTATGTTCGAATTTCGGAGACTACAATTTCCATTGAAGGTATGTTTCGCCATGATCATTAATAAGTCGCAGGGTCAAACACTCGCGCTAGCAGGAGTTGATTTAAGACAGCCCTGTTTTTCCCATGGTCAGTTATATGTGGCGTGCTCCCGCGTAAGTTCGCCATCGAGTCTGGTCATTCTCGCACCACCCTCCAGAAAGACCAGAAACGTTGTTTATAAGGAAATTTTATAAATAATATGTTTCCTAAATACATTTCCCATATCCCGGTTGCACCAGCCACCCACCAACCGAACCACTCTTCCATGCTACTCTTTTTAGGGTTCCGTATCCAAAGGGTGAAAACGGGACCCTATTACTGAGACTTCGTTGTCTGTCTGTCAGTTGAAATTTTCACAGAATATGTATATCTATTGTCGCTATATCAACCAATACTGAAAATAAGAATAAAATAAAAAATAGGGGGGTCCCCATACAAACGAGTTTTTTTTTGTTAATTTTGTACGGAACTCTTCGCGCGCAAGTCCGACTCGCACTTGGCCGGTTTTTAGTTTTCATGTGGTCAAACTTTTACTTTCATACCGACTGACATCCACATTCTCACCTCTGAATTCCAGACGAAACCCTATAGGTACTTTAGGGTTAGCCTCCACTGATCGTATTTTCCTAAATTTATATCAAACCAAATTATCATAAACTAATAATCTAAAAATTAATAACAATTCATTATTCAACTGAGCTTTTTATACTATAACCTCATTTAAAAATAATAAAATTAAGCATTTTTTAACCTTTCTCCCACACACACAAAGATCTCTCTTTTATAACACGCCACGCAGACGAAGTCGCGGGCAAAAGCTAGTATATATATATATTTTATAACTACTACTTATTACTTACTCCCTATGAAAATATTTAGTTTTGACACATTTTCCTGCTCAAGCTACACTTGAATATTTTTTATTTTATATTTCTTATTAAATTCATTGTTTTGTATAATGCTAGGTTAAGCTTTATAATTGTATAATATAATAAGTATTATTTTAAAAAAACGACTGACTGTTGAGTTTCATGCGGCGTTTCTTCTCAGCAGTGGTCTCTTGCGAAGCGCTGGTAGATTTTTGACGTGTAAAAGTGCCCGTGCGGCCTACTTACTGAATAAACATCTTTAACCATCACGTGATAACCTTAAACCAACACGGGTTCAGCAACAAATATATATCTATGAAATTCTGCGGTAAATCAAGGGTAAAACCCATAGCTAAAAGGTTCCTACTTTGACTTCAGAACCCTGAAAAGCATTCACAGTAAACGGATAAAAAACACCCTATTCCCTGAATAGGGACGAATCCGGCGCTAGGGTGTCCTCAAAAATGGATTAAATCGAAGAGAAATAAACGGGAAATTTCCCTAGGGCACAATTAGGAGGCGTGTCCGGAGCTTTGGTCAACCTACTGGTAGTTTTTAGATTGGGATTCCGTTTAAATTTACGGATGTTTCTTGTGATGTGCCAAGAGTAGTAGAACTGGTCAAAATGGTATAAAAAACCGGGCAAGAGCATGTCGGACCATGCTCAGTGTAGGGTTCCGAAGCCGTTACTACTAACACAAAAATGTATCTCCAAAAAATACAATTTGGAAAATTGAATTACCAAAAGAGCGTAGGTACCTATCCTCATTTTTAAAGCGCTACCTACCTTAACAATGTGTTTTTAGTCGGCGTCACAATTTAAGCTATTTTCCGAGCGATTATTTCACTTAATCAAAGAAATGATACGTCTTTTTTTCTTTAAAGAACTATCAATGTGCCAACACTTGACGTTTTCTGTCAAGTATTGGATTGGATTGATTTTTTTTTTGTTATTTATCTACGAAATTAAGCAGTGGATTATATAACACACCTTATACTCTTAATTTCACCTGTATCCTGACACTTATTATCTCAGCGGGCCTAATATGGTTGCTGCGTTTATCGCGTGACAAAAATTTGATAAAACATCCGTCACTTTCTGACACCAATTTAGGTACGAGAGTGACTGATGCTTTATCCATATTTTGTCACGCGATACACGCGACCATACTAGGTCTTGTTGCAGGCTACGTTTTATTATAAACGTGGACGCACTAAATAAATTCCTTATTTTTGTACCACAACAACAATAGATGCACAAAGTCAGTAAGGAAAGGCGTTTGACTACCTTTTTACTCTAAACACTGCTTTATCAAAGCTTTTGCTTTGTATTCTGAATCACGCTATTATTTAGCTTTATGCAGGACCAACTTTACAATATCTGCAGGAACTTCCAGTTACTTCACAGTGCTTTTAGCTCGACTTGAACTAGGAAGGAAATGTTAAGCGTATAGTTTAGCAATTATTGCTGAAGTTGACTGCAGTGTTTTTGTACTTACTACGGAATATGCATGGATGTTTTAAATCGCATTTCTCAACCAATTATGCAAAATGTAAAAGACAAATACCGCCTACAAATACGGATGGTACAAAAGTATTTTAAACTGCTTTTATACCGACACGCCGTGTGACGTCATGTACCGTCCATGTTAAATTCTTTTTCGGTTTTTAAAGTTATTCAAAAATATTTTTTCAACTGTTTTTTCATGAATCAGTTTGTGGTAGGATATCTGTGTGCCAAATTTCATTAAAATCTGTTAGCCGTATATTTGCGTTATTGAACAACAAACAATAATAATATTCAGAAGTAGGAGTACCTAAAAGATTTGACGAATGACAAAATACTATTATTTGCTATTAATGATCTCAAGCTATTTGCTGACAGAGAACATGTCAATTAGCACTTGTTCGTCTCAGATGCTCGGCGGACCATCACATGGCGCCTAATAGACAGGATCGTGCAGTCAATTAACAGAATGGCCTGATTTAGTGCGGTCTTAGATGCGCTTCTGTCACACAGCGACGTAATAATTCGACCGCACAGATTTGAGCGAACATTAAATTCGCCAGTTTAAAATCATGGGTGAAGATTAAGATTACAGCTGCGCATGGTTACCACTGATAACCGTTGGGGAAGAAAAGTTCTCGAGTGGCGGCCCCGCACCGGTGGACGGAGTGTTGGACGGCCTCCCACCCGGTGGTCTGACGACCTGGTTAGGATCGCGGGGAGCCGCTGGATGCAAGCGGCTCAAGACCGTGACTTGTGGCGCTCTTTGGGGGAGGCCTTTGTCCAGCAGTGGACGCCCCCGGGCTGATAATGATGATGATGATGATGGTTACCACACCACCTTATTCCAACACCGGAATACAGAAATGCGAGCACCGCCGTTTCTAAGTAGATGAAATAATAAGTTATAGTGACCCTCCTCAAGATCACCGGTATTATCCTAGGTAATTCCAAATATTAGTAGCTTGGCTAGGAATATAAGAATACCTGTAAGTACGGTGCTGAAGTGAAGGACATTATTGCACTGCTGCGTTAATATGTCAAAATCTTCAAAGCGACAAAGTACAAAAGTGTCCAGGTACATAATAATATAAGGCCGACTAACTGGTGTTACAACATGGTTAAAAAGCAAAAACTACGAGGAAACTGAACTACTCTTGCAATGACCGTAGCCTCATAAGACATACCTACGAAACACTGACATTAGTAGCAGTTCTTTGACACAACATTTGCTCACATGCACGTCTCTTTGTACATACATATATATTAAGTTATAAATTTAGTAATAAAAAAAAAAAAAAAAAAGGCAAACCATGAATAAGTTTGCACAACCTTATCCCAATAAGGGATATTACATAATCCTGTTCTCACCAATTTCTTTAGATTAAGTTACTTAGTATTGTATTATTAACGCTAGTCACCTTGAATGGAAGAGCGAATACCTCCTAACACAAGTGTAAAACTTAAAAGGAGGATTCGACAAGCTTTTGTAAAACTTTGTTAATAATAAATGATTTTGATTTTTGATTTTGATTTTGGTGTGATAACGGGCTGGTTGCTCTAGCTGCATGAACACGTTTGTTTTGGCTGCTTCGCTGTTTTGATGATGTTTATACGGCACATGCGACGCAGGCAAGGCTTAATGACGTCATTAATATACGGGCTCCATTGGCCATTAATTAACGTGTCGATGCTTGTCCTGTCAAATTAAGGCGACGGGTATGGCAATCGAACTTAAATCAAGATCAATTTTACCTTCACGGATCTATTTATTATCTACCTATACACTCCGGAGCAAAATACCGGGTCAGAGTGCTTTTTTCATACTAAAGAGGCTATTTCGAAGCCTTGGTTCCTCGCCAGGGAATGCTTTTAGTGAAATCTGATGATGAATACCTCGAGCACCGATACAGGACTTCCAGAGTGCCTAGGATACCCAACTGAATGAATCTGTGGTTAACGCCGGAATTGTGCATGTTCATAAAAACATCTAAAATAGCAATAAAATGTTAGGAAACCCAAGTGCTGACCCAAACTCTCCCGCTGTGGTGTTAACTGATCGTGCGAGCAGTAGGTATCTTTAGAACTTTTGACCACCTCTATTGAACCTCTCAGTATCCACCATTAAAACTCACTCAAAACAACCCCTGGCGTGGAACCAAGGCTTCGAAATAGTCTCAATTTGTATGAAAAACGCACTCTGACCCGGTATTTTTGCTCCTGAGTGTATTTTATTAGTGTTTAGTCTAGGGTATCCCGTGTGGTTGCCGGGTTAGAATAGTACCACTCCATATCTTCCCGTGGATGCCGTAAGAGGCGACTAAGGGAATATTATATATTTGTACACCGGTACGGCTATTTTTAACCGGGTTAGTTTATCAGATAGCAAATCTATCAAACAAGCCTGTATGAAATTGTTGTTTGTGGAATGTGTGAGTTTCGCCTACTACGAGTATACACTGTTTGTGTCATTACGTCATGGTTAAACGCTAGGTGGTCAACATAAACCAAACCATACACTTTAATAAGCACAGCTTACTCACCTAGTTGTGTGTACCTTAAAGACTTGTAAATTTGTGCAGACACATAATTCTATAAAATGAACCAGCCAAAAAATGCTAGACGATGCTTAATGTAGGGTTCACGATACACGATATTTTTATACCTTCCTGCTAATGTTCGTCTATCTCATGTTTTAGAAACAAAAGAAAGACGAAAATACCTTTTATATCCCTGGACTGACTTGCCGGTATTTTTTAATGCTATGCTTCGGTGTCATAGAAGGTCCTTTGACGTGACGTAACATGCTAGGAGATGGCCAGTATCGTGTCTTGGCCGACCCGCAACTCTGGACGCAATTACAATGTATTACCATGCTCGGACTAGGATCGTTCTGGATTATAGCTATTATTGTCTAGTTTAGTGACTAAGTGACATTAATGAGACTAGTTTAGACTTTAGTGGTCGTAGGGACCTTGTGCATGGTCCGTCCGGATCGCTACCACCTCCTTATCCATTAACCTACCGCCAAACAGCAGTGTTCGCCTGACAACCGGTGAAATTACTAGCATAGAGGCATTCCATCTCAGTCTTAGGGTTGGCAACGCATTTGAAATCTTAGGATTGCCAGTTTTGAGATTGTAATCTTGAGATTTCAAACGTCTATGGGTTTCAGATCCCACTTACCATTAGGTGACCTGAGTGCTCGCTTGCCTTCTTTTTGCTGTAAAGAATAAAAAACATTTGGACTCGGTAACGAAGGCGGAATCAATGTTAAACGTTGAATGTGAGGAGCAGAGTTGATACCTACCTGAACTTCTTCGTCCAGCCGTTGTAGGCGTGAAGGAATAAAAAACAAACAGAAATCTTTCGCATTTGTAATGTTCTAAGATCCGATTAAGAGACGACCTTCACTGGGCTGTTAATTCGCTGAAAAGTATTTTATATCAAAATCTTGTTGAATTAACAAATTAGATATAGAAATAGAAATAGAAACATTTATTCGACGAACACAGAAAAATAAAAAGTAAAATATACAACAGAGAAAAACATCATAAACAAAGGATGGCAACACAGAAATCGAATGAAAGACAATAAAGAAGGAAAGAAAAAAACACCAAAAATTTAGGATAATGTTGCCATGGGTGATTCTGTGACGTCGAAATTGACAGCACTCAGCACTATGTCACGGCATAGACCGCGACGCTGGTTGTCAGTGGCGCCAACGTGACACACGAACGAAGAGACAGCGTTTAATTAAAGAATATGATAAATAGTAGTTGATTAACAAGTAAGGTAATAAGAAATAAATTAAACTAAATTACATACCAATCGAAAGTATAAAACCTAACTTTGATGCAAATGATTAGTACCGACTTACCTGCTTTATACCAGCCTACCCAATAGTTATATGATTGGAAGAAATTAGTCAAGTTTGTATAATTCTATTATAGGCTTTATACTTTCGATTAGTATGTTATTTGTCTTTTAAGTAATTAAATTATTATTCTGGACTGTTTTTTTTAGCCTACCTATGCGTTATATAGGTATTACTTAACATATTAAATTTGATATAAAATACTTTTTATCGAATAAACAGCCCGGTGAAGGTCGTCTCCTATTCGAATCCTCTACTATAATATTAGTAGGATTTTGCTGCTTTGTGGTTGTTGTCAGAGTTATATAAAATTACCTAACCCCGATAATGTTCACAGCGTCGTGGTTATTATCGTCTATAATTACTTTATGGACTATTTCATGAGGAAGTTAAATAATTAAGGTCTAGACCCTATTTTCCTGTCAGAGGAAAACCTTGTCTGTTGATTCTAGTTTGGATATCGCTTTTTCCTCTTCACTGTGGCATATTTGATTGTTTTTTAGGGTTCCGTAGCCAAATGGCAAAAAACGGAACCCTTATAGATTCGTCATGTCTGTCCGTCCGTATGTCCGTCCGTATGTCACAGCCACTTTATTCCGTAACTATAAGAGCTATACTATGGAAAATTTGTAAGTAGATGTATTCGGTGAACCGCATTAAGATTTTTATACAAAAATAAAAAAAAACAATAAATTTTTGGGGTTCCCCATACTTAGAACTGAAACTCATTTATTTTTTTCATCAAACCCATACGTGTGGGGTATCTATGGATAGGTCTTCAAAAATGATATTGAGGTTTCTAATATATATTTTTTCTAAACTGAATAGTTTGCGCGAGAGACGCTTCCAAAGTGGAAAAATGTGTGTCCCCCCCCCCCCGTAACTTCTAAAATAAGGGAATGATAAATGTAAAAATAATATATGATGTACATTACTATGCAAACTTCCACCGAAAATTGGTTTGAACGAGATCTAATAATTAGTTTTTTTTTAATACGTTATAAATCGTAAACCGCATTTTACCTTTCATTCAATCAACTCCAATATAATAAAGAATAAAGAAAAACATTTATTTAGATGTATAGTGGTACGGAACCCTACGTGCGCGAGTCCGACTCGCACTTGGCCGCTTTTTATATTTTTACTTGATGACATTTTCTTGTTCGTCCGCTCGGATCGCTACAGTATTCACATTGTTGTGTTCCGGTGTGGGAACAAGACAACCGGTGAAATTACTAGCACAGACGCATTCCATGTTAGATCTCAGGGTCGGCAATGCATTTGCGATTTTAAGATTGCAGTCTATGGGACACAGATCTTACTTAACATCAAGTGGCCTGCACGCATGTTCTCGATGCCAAAAACCATTAAAAAAATCTCTTCCGTAAGTTTGTTTATCATTGTGTATACTAAAATTATTGATGGCTTCATTGCTATCTACATTACGAACAAGATACCGATTACAACCGGCTTAACCGACATATTAGTCTATCAAGGCCGTTGCAAGTGATTTTTAGTTTTTTTTTAACACGGTTTAAGCAAACGAATATGCAATCCCCCTGGTAGATGGTTTTGAGGCACATCAATATTTCAAAAAGGCCTCAGACCTTTACGGGAGTAACTACACTGGCTGCAGGCCTAGTAAAATGTGAATAAAGCATCCGTCACTCTCGTGCTTATTAACGTGTCAGAACGTGACGGATGCCTTATCCAAACTTGGTCACGCGATAAACGGATATCTATTCTACAGTATAAAACCATATTGCTTCGACGTAATACCGTGTTGTCAACGTTACGATAGCTCGTATTTACGTGACAGTAATGGCGGCCGAGATAAAAACTATACGATAAGGGGAAATGGGAATATGGTTTAATCATGTCGAATAGAGCCCTGCGCCACTATTCTATACGGTCGATATAATAGGATTCAATACATTGGTAATATGGAGTAAAAAAAAAAAAAAGACCCAAGCCCTAAAAAAAAAAAAAAAGCCCTCCTATACCTACACTTACAACTTGCAGGGTCAGCTCTACTGTATAACATGCGACAGGATATTTAAAACTAAGTTTGGTCTAGCGAGCCACATTAGAGCTCACGCTAGGAAATAAATTGTATATTTAAGTATTTAATTATATATTTTAAATTTAAAAAAAAATAGTCTGGGTCGCCGTCATCGAAATCGATGAGGAGGACTATATATATATATAATATGGAGTGAATCTACTAGCGCTTTAAACAAGACTATCATTGCGGAGAAGAAGCGCCGCAAGCGACTCCAAAAGTAATTTCAATTTTCAAATTCTAAATAAGATCTGAAGTTATTTAGTGAGAAGATGTCTTTTAGGCGGAGTCCGTACATTTGACCAAAAGTACGTTGGACAAACTATATAATATTACAAAGTTTCATGTATAAACACGTGTTTGTGCTTCAACATAGATAGGTTAGGTTAGAGTATTGACCACAAAAAAAATACGGCGGGAATCTTTGTGAAATGTTTATTTAAATGATATAGTTTGGCAAGATGATTAGGTAAAACATCCCCCCCTCTCCTTAAGAACCATTTTACCCAACTAACATTTTGGTGTCAGTTACAGGTTTTTTTAGAACTTTAAGCGATATTACAGAGTTACAATTATCTCAGTTCTAACTAAAGTCGATATAGAGGAGTTAGCAAACAAATTAAACTCCAACAGTGGCACTAGAACTTTTATGGACGATGTAGTACAGCTTTGAGAGTTAAAATAGTGATAATTACAGCAAGTATACTTAAGATGTTATAGCTTTAACCTGTCTGTGACACCTATGTCTACACAACAGTGTTCGCTGACTCCTGTTAACGCATATTGTTGTTTAGTTGTTGCCATGAAGTGTCTTATATATCTTTAGGTGTTATATTGACTATAAGTGCAGGTATGGGTTATAAAAAAGAGTTCGTCGAGAGTTTAGTAACACGAGATGCTAAAAGTGTCGAACAACTCCTTTATCTAGGTTTAACCGGTAATAAAGGAATTTAACTAAAGCTTATTGTGTTAGGCAGTCTCCTTTAAAGACGTTCTAAAGGTATTGGTGTTGAGCAACGCATTTATGGGTCGTTATTAATAGCGTATAAGTATAAGGTAAAGTTATGTTTTGTGCGATTACTTAGGTAAGTAGGTTTGTACTTGAAGGTTTTCATTATTTTGATAAAGAACCCTAATCGAATCGGGTTGTTAAATTCTTAGCCGGTTGTATTGTCTTCACTGTAGTTAACGTACTTAGCTAAGTCTACTATAACGCTGGTACGTGTACCAAAGGCTGCACAATATTCTTGACTACCGATGTTGTAATTCAAAGAGTTTTATAAATGAGTTAAGTGAAGGTTTAATACTTAAAGTAAGTTCGCCATTGTTTTGGTGAACTAACTATAAATATTACTTTGAGTAATTGAACATTTGACCACCAAATACAATTTTTTATACTATTTCAAGCGTTCCATGAATACCACCACTTAATTTTGCTCAGGAAGCACTAGTAAATAATATTGTTAGTTTGAGGCATCTGTTATGTTTGTCATAACTTTCTTTTAAATCTTTGATAAACCTTAGGCGCGTTAAAATTGAGATGATAAACATGGTATACATTACCGTAAAATCACAAGAGCAGTAATTTTATCACTACATAAACAAAAATAACTTGAATACTAACTGATGTTGCTTTATCACTTTTTCTGTCAATTATTTGTCGCCATATTCTGTAACGGATGAGTCAAGATCTATTTATTACTTAGACTTATTCAAACTTCAAACTAGTCGTACGCTAAAAATTAAACAGTTTATTACTAATGCACTCACAAAACGATAACACACTTACCTGAGTCCATTTTAAATAACTAATACGAGTCAAGGTGTCAGCCAACTATTCTTAATAGGTCTAATAAAGTTTCTAGTGGCAAATCATTCTTATCCGATGCTTTCCTACCTCCCGTAGTGTTCACTAACCCCACTATACAACAGTAATAACGGTTAAAGTAGTAGCTGACACTGAATAGACGCTCTCTTGCAGGTGCTTTACTACCCTTATATCACCGTACTATAGGCGTTCTATAACTTTTACCTGTAAAATTGTGGGCCTCTTTCGTGGATATAAGTGAGTTAGAGCATGCTATAACTCCGTTGTACAGGTATGTGTTAACACTTTTATACTCGAATGGAACTGATATACAGATCATATATAGGTTATTTTAACGCTAGTGTGCTAGTTGGGTAGGCACTTGTCCTTCTCATGTATGATTCTCGAGTATCACTCTTGAGAGCAAACGCCATAAGAAACAAGAAACTCCGTCACCCTTTTTTTCTGTCTTTCTATTACTACTACAATTAATTTATTTACTCCTACAATGGGTTTATCCACAATTAGAATAGCGTGCAGCTAATTGAGGTGTCGTAAGGAATCCATTTAAACAATAGAAAAAAGATACCTCGCATTACAGAGACTTTTTTATTTACTTACATTAACTTCAGAGTGAAAAGTACGGTTAAATAAATTAAAACACAATGAACCGAGTCCGAGTTATTTTACAGTTCTTAAATTTTCGCGAATCTTATAACCGATATTGTAAAATAAAAATTGGACCACCCCTGAAATATACATTACATACATAATATTCATTTTATTCTAGTGGCGATAGTACAAGTCTGGGGATTAGTTTGGGACTTTGTCAATTTATGTGAAATTTGCTTCTAACATTTATTTATTTTTTAAATAAATGACGATAAAACATCTTAAGGTTGCCACCGGCAGCGGGACTGGGCTCAAGCTACCGGTGGCTAGGGCTGCAGAGATAGGGACGTCCTCAAAATTCACAATGGGTTGGTGCCGTGACCAGGAGTACTGCTTTATTATTATTTTTAATCCACCTTTAAGCGACTAATTAATAAAAACTATTTTGTCTAATTTTTTTTTAAAACGCATTTGACAAAAATCCTAGTCTAGAATGCAATATTTAATTCAATTTTAAGTCTGATGATCACAAAAGCATTCTAAAGAACAATGATATTTATTGAAAGGTAATTAAATTACCTACTATTACGTTATTTCAGATTGCGTTTGCTATCATCAGGCTTGGATTTGAATTAAACAACCAAAGAATTTTGATATTGATAATCTATAATAATGTACAGTCTAGTTCATAAATATGTATAGTACCTTGTTACTTTAATCGTTGTGGCAATTCATATATGGCAGTGTAAACATGACATTAAATAGACAAAGTATTTAAGTGTATGTATGTATGTATGTAGTGTGCTACAACACGACCTTTTCCTTAAGAACATCATAGAAGGAAAGGTAGAACTAAATAGAGGAAGAGGAAGACCAAGAAGAAATTACTTAGAGCAAATAAAAGAGAAGGTTAAGGTTGGATCGTACCAGAAAGTCAAGCAGTTTACTGAGGACCGGATTGGTTGGCTAGATATGGCTCTTAAATAAAGAGAGAGAGAGACTAAAGTGTATTCATATTTTATGAACTCAACCGTATGTATGTATGTAATATGTTTAATATACACGCGGCAGAAAAAATGGCGGACATAGTAAATGCGTCACAATAAAATAACATATTCTTGTTTACTTTCCTGCCCTCTTAGGCCAAAATGTGGTATCTCTAATTCAATTGCCAAAGCAGATCCAATCGTCTCCTGTTAAAAATAAGGTTGCAATTGCTACGGGAGATATCTGTCTTAATAGGGCAGTTTAATGTTAGTCGAAATGAAAATCAATATGTTTAACTGTGAGGAATGCAGTTATCAGTTGCACGTTCGAGCTTTAGCTGCAGTCTAAAAATCTCAGAAGCATCCCTTGGTTGACAATCAACTTTTTTTTTAATAAATACAGAATAACTACCACACTATTGGCACAGTCAGCAGCAATAATATATTTTCTAACCTCTAGTAATGAAAACGTGTCAGATATTTTAGCGCCCGTTTTTTGGATAGTATATTATTTCTGGCGACTTTTTACGTTTCTTTTTGTCAGCGCTATCCCCAAAAATGGTCCAAATTGCACATTTACACAAATTTGATTAATAATGTGAGTAAAAAGTTAAACATGACACAGAATCACAGATTTTTATTTTGTCATAAAATTTATAAAAAATACATTTAATTGTTCTAGTTTTCAAGGAGGTAATAGTGCTAGTAGAAGTCGCTGTATTACTATCAAATAAATGAGAGCTAGTTATCGTTAAATTGACAATACGATATCATCTCAAAAGCAATATCGTTTTACCTAGTCGAACGTGCCCCAGTAGTTGGTGGAGCGATGTCTTAATAGGGAAAAAGTCTTTTTTAAACTAATTTTACCTCTGAGGACCTTAACCTACTAGAAGAAACGAGTTATACCGCCGCATCTGGCTAATCTTGTTTGCAACTTTTATTTCTTACGTCGTACTTGAAAAGACGTAACAACTAATAAATATGATAAATAATACGATTTTATTATTTCAAGGACATCTCCATTTAGTGTCATGCTTAAACTGAACTGTCACTGCGATTTAAATGACAAGGTACCAAAGTGTACACATATTAATGAGCTTGACTTTACAATTAAGTAAACGTCTATTTTACAAAACGTTTCGACATTTTGTACTCTTTTCCGCACCTAAATGGTGAGAAAAAGAGGAGTTTTTTATTGTAGTTTGCGATAAAATACATTCCACTAATAACAACTAAAAATTAGGCCTCTTTTATACTATAGGTAACTGCAAGGTGACCCACAGTGACTTTTTATTTTATTTATTTAAATACTTTATTGCACAAAAATAAAATAGTGTACAAAAGGCGAACTTAATGCTACAAGCATTCTCTACCAGTCAACCTTTTTAGTTTATTAGCTCTAGAATAAGACAATGCAAAAATATCGATCGAATTGTATGTTAATTTAAAAATGGAAACAATGCTAACTATATATATTTTAAATGAATAAATAAACATCAGATGACGATATAAAATAAATTGTTTGGACCAAACGCTTTTCAAACCCATTTCTAAATTGACTAAAATAAATTTAAAGTTCCAAGTTTTACACTCTATAACAGTTTTCACTATCATTACCGAACCGTTTCAATGAAGTATAGCTAGAAGTAGAAATAACTGGGACGCAGTCAAAGATACTGAGTACATAGTGGAACTAGTATATTACTTTATATGCTTTCTCAATCGGCGTGCGCGTGAGTCGAGGTTGAGCGTCCAAGGAGAACACCCGAAATCAGTCATTTGTTTTTTTACGCGTGACACGGTGCCCGCCGGTTTGTGGACATTATGTTTAGGAATATTGCACTGGTTTTGTTTTTATTAGGTAAGTTTTTTAATTATTTAAATGTAATAAGTAAGTCACATTTTTAATTTAAAAAAATAGAACAAATGATTAACGAATAAAATTATTTGAAAAACCTCCAGTGAAGCATTTCAGTGTCAGTAATTTTGTTTAATATTATTATTTTTTTATTTTATCAAGATTATTTTATCAGAGTTGTTTATTTAAGTGTGAAAACCGGCATCATGACTTTAATTTTCATTATCATTTAATTTTGACAAATTAAATATACCTATCAGTTCACAAAATTTCCTTTAATAACAAAGGTTTCATGGGCTTTTTAAATAAGTTAGGTTAGGTTAGACTTTTGACCTCACGAAATTGTAAAACAATGCGGAGGGAAGTGTTTCTTAGCGAAATTAAAGTTTGTAAAATGATATAATGAGTCAAAAGATTGGTAAAACGTTAGTGAACCGAGAAAACTTGTAACTAACTATGCAGTTAAAGGCATATAAGTAACTTATTGTACAAACGACATAAAATTAATATATGTACAATAGCATGATGAATACAACGATAACTGAAAACTAAAACAAAAAATGTGTCATTAAACGCTGTGGATTTTCCAAATAAAATATAATAAAATAAATGGAAAATATAATGAGATTTCGTTCTAAGTGAAGACTTTCTACATCGAATAGTTACAAAATGTTAGATAACTTTCTATTGAATGTTAAATACTTGATCTTATATTATTTTTTTTGTAGACAAAAACATTTTGTTGTTGCCTGCAAATTAAAACAGAGTCGTCATAGTTTTCCGTTTAAATCTTTTTTTTTTCTATAAAGCAAAGGCATGTAACTCATTCAACTTCAATATTTCCCAAACGGTGTGCAAAATCTTTTATTTCCTAGTTTTTTAACCTACAACACCTCAATTATCATAACATTAAGCAAGCTGGGTTTAGACTGGCAGTAAAAATTGCAGATGTTAATTGCTATCTCACTGTAACTTTTAAGTTAGAAAAAGACGGCGAAATTGTGTTTTTAAGCTCTAGAACTGAAGTTAAAGTAAACCAGCTAGCAAAGCCATTAAAACTCCATGTTAAGTCATATTTTCCTAGAAAGATATATGAAATCATCCTTGGCATATATCTTGGATATTTTTGTAGCTATTCAAAAAAAAAATTTTTCTTTATGGATTAGGTAAGGCAAACGAGGGCACAGGCCACCTGATGGTAAGTGGAAACTGTGACCAATAGACCTATAGACATTCACATTCACAAGACTGCAAATGCGTTGCCAACCCTGAGGACTAACAAGGAATGCCTCTATGCTAGTCATTAACCGGCTGTCTTATCCCCAAACCGGAACAGAACAATGGGAACACTGCTGTTTGGCGATAGGTTAATGGATAAGATGGTGGTAGCGATCCGGACGGACCCTGCACAAGGTCCTACCACCCGCTAAACACATGCACACACTTACTGTTTGTGACATGAATCAAAATCAAAATTGATGCTGTGAAAATCAGTCATGAATATTGCCTATTGAAGATTTTTATGTTTTCGATTTTAAACAATACCAGTTGGTTTTCCCGTCGCGGTGGCCAAGACACACCGCCATTGTTTATTTGACCTCTGACTTGTTTTCTAAACTTATCACGGTAGTCAGTGATAACAATATTAGAAGTACTTTGTTATCCAACTACGGTAAAGCATGAAAAGAGGGTTATGGTTTGTGCAGTTTGTATATTCGGAACTTTGAGTTTTACAGCTAAGTTGAATATTGTAAAGAACTAAATGCTCTACAATTTTGTAGAGCATAAACTAAAATTGGTGGATATCCGACCGTTTGCAAGGTTACTAATTATAATGTTACATTAGATATGAAATCGTGCCGAGATATTTTGGACCACCACTGTCAATTATTAATTAATAAGGTTAAAGACCTTTTTTTTAATTGTTCTTTATTTTAAAATAAATATTTAGCAGAAGCATGTATCTTGTTCTTTACTTGGATCTTTGAACTCAAAATTAAATAGCTTTTGAAGAAAAATAATAAACCAACATGTCGATAAAAAAGCCGGAAAACTAAGGAAAATATTAAACTCAAGTGTTTATTATTAAATTTGATAACGGAGTCAACGCGATTAATTATATTTGTATTCAAAGGCCAATAGCATTTCGTAATGTTAAATATTAGTAAACAAGTGTTGACTTTGAAGTTCATTAGGCAGTCTAATGATCGAGGTTGTCAAATATCAATTAAAAAGTTGAAATCAATGCAACAGCATCATTTTTCTATCGTATATATCTATCTATATAGGTCTAAGTCTTCTGAATATCAAGTGAAAGAGGGTTTAAGTCTAGTATACTCCGTTGCGGGTGGTAGGACCCTGTGCAGGGTCCGTCCAGATCGCTACCACCATCTTATCCATTAACCTACCGCCAAACAGCAGTGTTCGCATTGTTGTGTTCCGGTTTGGGGATAAGACAGCCGGTGTAATGACTAGCATAGAGGCATTCCATCTTAGTCCTGAGGGTTGGCAACGCATTTGCAGTCTTATGCTAATGTCTATGGGTCACAGTCTCCACTTACCATCAGGTGGCCTGTGTGCTCGGTTGCCTTCTTTATGCTATAAAAAAAAAAAAAGTTAATGTTTATACTCTTCTTATTACGAGCTAAGTCAACTTGTTCCCTTTTTTACTAGGATCCCAGATTTATAACTCCCAATGACGTTTTACTCGGCAAAACTAGATTGTTTTTGCTATAATTATTATGATAGCTAGCTTAATATTTACGTATTATTTGTTTTTCGGATTAGAGTAGAGCATTTGCTTATTTTAATTCTAAATTCATTTATCGAATTAATTATTTAGTAATTTCGGAAAAATGGTAGCTTTGTTTTACAGACTCCTTTTTTTCATTGGTTGATACCAAACTGACGAGTCCGATGTTAAGTAGAGCTGCTCCTGTTTGTATCTTTCGGCTTCATTATCAATAAAGATAAAAAATGATTTAGTAAGAAAGCTACCAGATTAGATACCAGAACATTGCAGTATCACTTGGTTAACATTATACTCATTCCAAATTACAGACCATTATTAGCCTAAGACTTACAGGATTAAAAAAACTAGGTTTAAATGCTTGTGAAAATCACAATGGACCCGTTGCTCTATAACACGAAAGAAGAATAAATATTTTACTAAACCCATTAGGTCGTAATAATAACAAAAATCAGAATCACAATACAATTTACGCTCCATACTGCTGGTTTTCAGGGGAAAATAAAAGTAATGTTGGAGGAAAACTTAGCATTAATAACTGTTTTATCTGCCGACAGCAGCAGCCAGGCCACCAAACTCTGTTCCCAATCTAACCGTGTGGATAGATTACAAAACTTCGAGTTAAAAATTGAAATAAGCCGAAAACAAACCGGCCGAAAACAAAATGCACTCGCAATCATAATTGGCTTCAAACTGAAACAATTGTTTTCATTTTGTATGCAGACATGCCTTCGATTTTCAAAATGAAAACAATATGGGGCAATAGCCCCTCTGGTTAATTTTTTAATTTAAAACTTCATTTGTCACTCTGGGAAGGCCCAAGGTATGTGGACTCACCAGTCGAAAGTGGCCGGAATACCCGCTAAAAACCCAGAGATTCTTTCTTCACGCCGTTGTCAGCCGGTGCCCTCATAACCCAATAGGCATTATCTCCAATTCAAAAGTCAAAGCATATTCAATCCTCTCTCATTAGAAATAAGGTTGCACTTGCTGTAGGGCTTTTGTCTCAGATACCGCATTTTATCTTATAGCAGGGTAGCAGAGTTTTAACCGGACATTAGGGCTGTATTGTTAAACTGTTCTTGGTTAAGATACCTATCTTAAGACATGTCAAGACATAAACAATTTTTTTGACATGTCTAGACAGACATGTAATGATTATTACTAATGCATTGCATAAATACAAATGAACTAAGTTTCATTTTACATACCACAAATTGTATAAATTTCGATCTTTATATTGAGGTCAAAAGTCTTTGACCAGTGTGTGTTGCCAGTGATGACTTACGGATCTGAGACGTGAGCGCTAACAATGAGCCTTATAAGAAGCTCAAAGTCACTCAGACGGCTATGTAGAGGGATATCCGCAGTAGAACTAAGGTTACCGACATAGCCCGAAGGATAGCTAAACTTAAGTGGCAGTGGGCGGGGCACATTGCTCGCAGGACTGATGGCCGATGGGGTCAGAAGGTTCTGGAGTGGCGACCACGGACCGGGAGACGAGCTGTAGGTAGGCCTCCAACAAGACCTTGTAAGGATCGCGGAAGCGCGGTGGATGCGAAAAGCACAAGACCGGTCTGAGTGGAGAGCCTTGGGGAGGCCTATGTTCAGCAGTGGACGTCTTTCGGCTGACATGATTATTAAACCAACGATATAATCATTCTTATACCTAATTTCTTAAATCATAATGTTTATTGGTCGAAAAGTAAATGTTTTAAATGTCTTTGATTGTTAATTAATATTAATTGTAACCAAACCAAGTATGAAGAAATTGACTAAAATGTATATTTGAAAAAGTACTGATTTTACTCATTGGGTTTGCGTTCGATACCAGTTAAACATCTGATATCTGTTATTATTTACGGAACAAATAGCCTGGCTGCAGTTAACGCCGCATACGACTTGATCCTAACCTGTTTCGTTTAAGGTCAGTGTTCTCAACGGTTAGTATTGATTGTATAATAAAACTCTTTCTCAACCCAGTACTTGTTCTCTTATGAATCTTATGATTCCATCCATAATGTTTACGGCCCGGAATTTTGTGGACGGCTTTTGACAAGTTCTAGGGAGAGAACGCCGCTGTTTATCGATATTATCGACATCTCGATAGTTTATTTATTAATACCACCATCATCATCATCAGCCTATATTAGTCCACAGCTGTACATACTCGTAGGCCTCCTCTAATGAACGCCATAGCGCCCTGTCTCCAGCTTGCCGCATCCAGCATCTGCCTGCAGTCTTTCGCAGATCGTCATCCCACTTGGCCTGAGGACATCCTACACTACATTTCCCGAGTTGCGGTCTCGACTCAAGAACACGTTTACCTCAGCATTTATTTATTTATGTATTTATTAAATAAAACCTCTAATTTTTAGATGATACGTACTTTTCAGCGGTCGATTATGAAAAAAGGTTGAAATATTGGAAAGTTTATTCCGTTTAAGTTGCTTTATAGAAATCAGTATAATTATGAAAACCCTTGTATTTTATTTATAACTTGAGAATAGGCCTCTGAGATCAAATAATGTTAGGTGGCTTGTCTGCCTACCATTTGATATAATAAAACAGAAAATATTATTTTATAACTTTAAGATATTTCGACCTTTTTTCATCATCGACAGCTGAAAAGAGTACGTTTCTTCAGAAAATTTGAGATTTTATTTTATAAAGACATAACTATACAAATAAAGTAATGAGTTGTCGATAACATTGATAAACAGCGGCGTTCTCTCCCTAGAACTTGTTCAAAACCGTCCACAAAATTCCGGGCTAGTAATAAAATGATTCTGTGGAGCTGGTAACATCTGAGATAAACAAAAAATCTCACCCAAATATGAGCGTCCCAATGCTGGTCAAAAGCCTCTCTCCTGTGTGTCATGAATTGCATAAAAACGAATGTACTAACTTTCATTTTGCATAATTTCGATATAATAATTATTATTTATAACAACGAAATGCATAACAAACGATTAATAAATGCATAACATTTCAAACGTCTTGACAGACAGACAAAATAGTCATCTCAAAACTTATTTAGTTAAATGATTCGTTCTTTTTCCGTCAGATGCAATTGTCAGAATGGCGGATAAGGACAATACAACATTTTCACTATTATTGTCCGTTTATGAATTAGAGGGTTATAGTTTAGTAGTTTCTGTACTAAAGGGGAAGACAGGGTTTTTTTTATGTATCACATTAATATATATGAAAATATCATGCCATTAATGTAAAATAATTAGAAAAAAATTATTACTTAAAATACCTGTCACAAGGTCGTTCGTCGTATTTTGGGTCCTAATTATTTGATGAAATAAAATTCTAACTAAAACCATTAATCTTTCTTTAAAATATCACAAAAATAACCTAACCTATAAGTTCTGTATACATACGTCTTTAGATATACATACACTCATGAGCAAAAATACCGGGTCAGTGAGTTTTTCATACACACGAGACTATTTCGAAGCCTTGGTTCCTCGCCAGGGGTTGTTTCGAGTGAGGTTTAATGGTGGATACTCCGAGGTTCAATAGAGGAGATCAAAAGTTCTTAAGATACCTAACTGATCGCACAATCACTTAACACCACAGCGGGAGAGTGTGGGTCAGCACTTGGATTTCCTTACATTTTATTGCCATTTTAGATGTTTGTCAGAACATGCACAATTCCGGTTTTAACCGCAGATTCAATCAGTTGGGTATCCTAGGCACTCTGGAAGTCCTGTATCGATGCTCGCGGTATTCATCATCAGAATTCACTAAAAGCATTCCCTGGCGAGGAACCAATGCTTTGAAATTCCCTCTTTAGTATGAAAAACGCACTCTGACCCGTTTGTTTTGCTCCTGAGTGTACATAACTTAATGATGAATATTCAGACAAATGGTACACAAAACAGTGGGAAAACCAAACTTCGGACTTGTATTTACCGATAAAATAATATTATTTTAAAGTGAGTCGGCTTTTTTTCGCTACATAGCATTATCATAGTATTAGACATTTCAAACATCTTGACAGACAGACAAAACAGTCATCTCAAAAAATTTCTGTTCTTCAGAATCCTAAAACAACAAAAACAAAAAAATGGGAAAAATTATGCAAATAAAGTGTATAAACAATGACAAACACTTTATTTGCGTCAGAGCACCGAACTATTACCTCACACGAGTGATTAATATTATGCAATAATTTTATATAAATGTATACTTACCTTGAAAACAAGAAATATAAATACAAAATATTACCAACACGAGGCAAGCAGTCAAAGATCATGCAGCGAAACGACAGTTCAATTAATAGTTGAGTATCACGGGTGGAAGAGTTCTAAATTGTGTTCTTCTGGTGGGTTTGTAAGATGATTTACACATACCGCACTGCTAGATCAAAACAGGAGTAACTCAAAATACAACTGTTTTATAAAATCAACTTTATTACAAATGCTATGAACTTGAAACCAAACTAGCAAGGATTTTGAGTTGATACTGTTTTGATCTAGCAGTGCGATACCATTATTTCCGTGCAGTGATAGTTTTCGCATTTTTTCCCATTGTAAATTTGACCCAATGTCATTTTCCACTGTTCGGTTTTATTACCAAACTTAGCTAGCTTTTGTTCTCGTTCGTCTTTTTGCCGAGTCACGTTTATTCTTGTTCGATTTAATCCCAGTCGAACTTATTTCCCAAAATTAAATACATCGTAATGTAGGTAAGTTTAGGTTATGTTAGTTTTGCAACAGGCCCAATACGAGATAGCGGAGCTCCGTCGACTGTGTCAAATTAGATTTTTGGAGTTAGAAAAAGGCAGTGAAAATATGGGGCCAGGAAAAGAAGCGACGATAAAAATCGCAAGGGATACTTTGAATTAATTTGCTTCGTTCGTATGTTTGATATTGTGGTCCAAATCTTGCAAGACATTTACTTACCGTCCCAATTTGGGATAGTTCATACTTTTACAATTACTCTAAATTAAAAAATATTTCAAGGAATAAGGTTTTAAAACAGTTCTGCATAATTAAGTTTTTGACATATTTATCAATTTCGGATATTTCGACAAAAGTATATTCAACCTGTGTTTGTCTTTCCTTTTGGGTTTGAAGCTCTCCTAAGTGTATCTTACGGGTTAGGCGAAAGCCGCTTGAAATGCACTATTACAATCACTTTTTTTCGTTAGATATAATTTAATTGTTGTCATTTATCAGAAAATACCATACCTATATACTATAAAGGTATAATACAAAATTTATGAAATTGGTACCGATTCTTTCGAATTAGAATGTAAGAGCCGTGACTACATTATATTATATTGTTGTTGGTATTTATATAGACGAAAATATCGAAGAATACAGTCGGTGTGGTGTAACAAGAATGGATAGGAGAAGAACCGAGTATGTACGCGGAAGTACAGTGTCACAAAAAAATGGAAGGTAATCATGAAAGGTTGTCATGGTATGGCGATGTCATGAGGAGGGATGAGAGTCATGTTACGAGAACAGTTTTGAGTATGAATGTTGAGGGTTATAAAGCAAGAGGAAGACCTAAAAAGAGGTGGTTGGATGTGTTAAGAGTGATATGAGAAAGAAGGGAGGAAACGCTGAGATGACGGCTAAAAGGGATGTGTGGAAGGATAAAACAACTGCGGAGAACCCAGATGATTGGGATAGCGGCAAGAAGACGATGATGACAGCCGAGTTTTTAAGGATTGCTTTTTAATATTAGTTGCTAAACAGTAGGTCCGGGGTTCCTATGAAGTTCATAAAACTCATAGTGGGTATTTACATCAGCGGTACCTAATTACCCACAAATATTCTTTAGTAAAAATCTTTCAGAAAAGAAACAACGATATTTTCCAAATATTTATATCACACACGCAATTTATACTAATATTTATAATTTTTTATATATTTTTGTTACTACTACTTATTACTCCCTGTGAAATTTCTCAGTTTTGACACATTTTCCTGTTCAAGTTACGCTTGAATACATGTATATATTTTTATTTTATTTTATGTTACATTCATTGTTTTATATAATGCTAGGTTAACCTTTATAATTGTATAATATCAAGAGTAGTATTTATAAAAACAACTGACTGTTGAGTTTCTTGCGGCGTTTCTTCTCAGCAGTGGTCTCTTGCGAAGCGCTGGTAGATTTTTGACTTGTAAAAGTGCCCGTGCGGCCTACTTACTGAATCTTTTATTTTTTATCTTTATGTTTATCTAATAGTACAATGTAGTTGGTTGCAAGCATTATACGAGCAATTACAGCTATTTAGTGTTCTCTTTTTATATTTCTAGATTAAAATATACACAATAATAGTTAAATGACTCCTGCATGCCCTCGGTGTAATTACCTCGCGTTATTACAATTTGTTATAATTATGTGAATGTTACTCCATCCCCCAGCATTGTTGATTCTGAGATAAAAACGTCCATTTAATGTGTTATAAAGACGTATCTTATTATATCATTATCAATAAAAAGTGCAGTCTTATGACTGATATTATTAACACGTGTATAGCTGAAAACGCAATGACTGCATTTTTTAGAAAACAAAATAGAAAAAAAAACATTTCTCTTAGGATCGAACACGGGGCGGAGATCTTTGGGAAACAGCACTGTAATCTAGCAGTGAACGTATTTCGGTTGAAATGTCTTCGAATACTTTGAAACTATCCAAAAAAAATATCTCTATATCCGTCTCCGGGCTTCACATATTCCTAGCAAATGTTGGTCGAGAAAGACACACTTTTGTATTTATAATTATTGTCTAGGGTCCAAATTTTGATAAATGTTAATTTTACCCTCCTTCTACTCTCATTTTTACATAGCTGACGACGCGCTGGCCTACTTGGTAGTGACCCTGCCTACGAAGCTAGCTTCTGGGTTTAAATCGCGGTGAGGGTAGGTAGTTATTTGTGTAATGAGCGCGAGAATTTGTTCCTGAGTCTTGGATGTTATCTATGTATTTAAGTATATGTTTCTCTATATAAGTATTTATCTCGTTATCTAGTATCTCTGATCTCTTCCAAGAACAACCTCGAAGAGTATCTGATTGGCCTACAATTATGTAAAACATAGCAGCTACATTGTGTCAGAATTGCACTGTCGCATTAAAGCACCTCTTTGTGTATGTTTATCCTTGTTATCCTATGAATCTATCTATATAAATAATAATAAATAAATATCAGGGGACAATGTCACACCAATTGACACTAGTCCCAAACTAAGCTCTAGGCTTGTACTATGGGTACTAGACAACGATAAAAATACTTATATAGAGAAATATATACTTAAATACATAGAAAACATCCATGACTCAGGAACAAAAATTCGCGCTCATCACACAAACATCTGCACTTACCGGGATTTGAACCCAGGACCGCTAGCTTCGTAGGCAGAGTCACTACCAACTAGGCCAGCGTGTCGTCCACATATTCTATGTATTTGTACATTTTGTTTACAGTTCCCATAATTCAGTTTGTTTACCTATACGTACGCTCTCATACACATACATATGCAACGACCAGCAGAGCTTCCTCCTCCTCGTCATGGCTGCCCTGAAAAACCAGCGTCACGGCATTTACATGTCTGACACTATGCTGAGTGGCACCCAATTTGGTGCATCAAAAATAGTTTTAAGTTTTTGTTCTATATTATTTTCTTAACTGTCTCATTTTATTATTAATGTTTTGTGTTTTGCACCAAATAAACGATTTTGATTGATTGATTGATTAATAGTACCCATAGTACAAGCCTAGAGCTTAGTTTGGGGCTAGATCAATTTGTGTGACATTTTCCCCTAATATTTATTTATTTATTTATTATAATATAAATTGAAAAAATGACTCCTTTTTGCGACCAATTTTCTTACCCCCGATATATCGAGAGGTTTTATAAGTTTGATCTTGGCTAGACCTATAGAGATTCAAACAAGCATCTTCTTTTACAGCTAGTGCGTTGGCCAAAGAACAAGTTCTGGATGTACCCCACGTGGACCATGTGCTGCACAGCCTCTCAGCCCAACAGTGGGACGAGGACGAGCTGACATGCAAGAGCAAGATCTTCAACGTGTTGGAAAATGTGAAGAACTCTACACTATGGGCGACCTGGGGTAAGCAGTCTGTGTCTGTGGCACCTTAGCTCTTAAACGGGTCAACCGATTCTGATGCGGTTTTTATTTATTTGAAAGCAGCCAGCAGACCAAAAGAAGGAGTTAAATGTTTTCAGGGTTAATGTATGTACGTATGTACTATTCTTTATTCCACCATAACTTCTAAATGCCTGAGCCGATTTAGATGTGTGTGGTATCATTAGAATCCGTTACCATCCTGGGTGACATAGGATACCTATACTGTTAAAATTGAAATAACATCATTGGCAAAATGTCAATTATTAACATAGGTAGGTATATGGATGACAATAAAAACAGCAGTCTGGTTTTTAAAGTTTTCTTTTTATTTAGTTATTAGCGGTAGTCCTTAGCTACGTTTCATGAAAAACGGTTGGGCCGTTCCAGAGATATTAGATCTAAAAGAAGGGGTCACCATATCAAGTATATACATACACCCTTACTAATGAACGTTGAGTAACAGTTGTATAGCTATACAATGTTTTGTCCTTATCTGTCATCGTGACATTTGAATTTGACAGATAAGGACAAAACATCGTATACCTATACCACCGTTACTCAACGTTTATTAGTAAGGGGGTTAGTGTGAGGATTTTAACCTGTGCAACCTGTGCAGGGTCCGTCGGCAGCGCCGCCATGCCACCATTATAATTTCTCTTATCTTTCTGTGCTTGTGACCGCATTGTTGTTTTGTTGTGAGGGTAAAACAACCACTAAAATAGAAGCAGAAACTTATAGACTGCAATGGCGCTCCACTATCTGTTTTAATATGAATTGAATACACAAAAGATTGCATTGCAAGTGTGCATTAGATGTACATCGGATCTGATTTATATAGTTTATTATCTTGGAGTTATGTAACATGTTTGTTGCTGTACTTTATCTATCAATGGCGTTAATACATTATAACTTATACAGCGCAATCACAAATTATAGCAGATATTGTAAGGGAAGCAATTTTTATCTTATCAGACCGTTTCTAACGCGCGACTTATCGTTCACACGTGTCAAAAAATCGATGAAAAATGCTCATTACGATTGATGAAGACTTTGTTATGAAGCATTAAAAGTATTATTTTTTTTACTTCCATCAACAAACGGTCTCAACAAGGAATTCATTACAGAAACAAACTTAAAGAGTTACCGTTAACCACAATTACATATTTGATGAGCTTTAGGAGTAATGCAGATCCTATACTAAAGTATCATTTTTAAATAATACTATACTAAACCTCCCATTCATAAACGCACGCAATAGCTTAAGTATGCTGTAAATGTGTCTCTTATCTTAATTTAATAGCACATGCGTCCTTTTATCTTACAGCGGCAAATCAGAAAATAGGGGAACTTAAGGAATATTTGTCCCTATCCAACAATTGGCCTCAGTTATGACTAGATTTATAGCGTTGTAATCGGAGCCATATTAAGGTCATTGACCTTTTATTAGAGACCGGTTAACGAATTTGCGGATGGTAGGATCTTAGGCACGTATGGAACGCTACCACCGTCTTACAATATACATATACGCCTGGTTTTTCATGGCATGGCGAAGGCAAACAATACACAAGCCATCTGATGGTAAGTGGGGTCTTACAATCATAGACATTTTGAATCCTAATACTACAAATGCGTTGCCAACCGGGAGGACTGGGAATGACTCTTTGCTTGTCATTTTATGCATGCATTCTTAATTTATAATACACGTAAAGTAAGACTAAATACAACGGTGTGGCGGCAAATTATAAAGATCATTTTTCATATTTATTTTGCGCTGAATATGATGGGGGTAGGACCTCTAAATTTTGCTAGGATTTGGCAGATCCTTATTTCTAGTGCCAAGATAAAGTTTTGAATAACCTTTCATTGATGTACAAATCAAATCAAATCAAATCAAAAACATTTATTTCGGACATAATCCATAGTTTGTTAGTAGGCAACACATAGAAAAATAAAAACTTTTTTTTTTTCAATTTATTTATTTATAAGGAGAAATACAGTTTTTAACAATTAAAGCCACTATTAGAAACCTTTAAGGTTTATACAATAGCGGGCGAGATCGCGTGAAGCGGCCCGTAATTAAACTAAAATAATAAAAATACATTTATGGAGACTGGCATTAGGCATGTGCGGAAACATTTTCTATGTAATGTTTTCTAAGGTTAGGTAAAATAAAACACAAAAAACAACAAAAAAAACCCTCACATCAAAAGCGACGGGGCATCGCCGCTACTGGAACGTGCAGGCTTACCCAGTGCTGCAGCACCAATCAAAAATGTTGAGCATACTCAGAACCTTGTCATTGTGAATGTCATTGTCATTGTCATGTGTGTCTTATGATGTTATGTTTGAAGTTTACTATGACAACGCACTAACGTGCTTAACATTTTTATTTTCGTTGCCTCCAAAATATGCAATTTTTCTGTATTATTACCCACTTTACCCTTTGAGTGAACACGCTCGTATGACTTTGCTAGTAGAGATCGAGAGGCTTGGCATAGTATAGATAACATCTTGGTAATAATTCAAACTTATAATTGTTTATTAACACTGCAACACGATAGACAGTAAAATATAGTAAGATTATAATAAGAGCAACTTTAGGTGTACACGGAACATCGTTATCTATCAGTATTATCTTAAACAACTAGTCCTGTATTGCTTCAAGCTTGCTTCCGACATGACACATTGTTTCTTTTTAGTGAGTGTATTGAACTATAATGACATTATTTACCGATAAAAAATTCGTTACAAGTCGTACTTAACCTAGTTTCTGTATTTATAAAATGAATAAGTAGTTATTATTCACAAAAGCGATAGGTAACCGGGGTTCTTACGGTCATGTCATCTATCACAAGGTCGAATTTCAGTTGGCAACTGTTTTGTTTGTCCATCATTCATAGAGTTCCATCCAAAATAAACATAAATTTTTTTCATCACTTTGCTGTGCGTCTATCTGTCTGTCGGTCTGTCAAGGTTTTTTTCTCGGGAACACGTGTAGGTATCAAGTTGTTTTTTTAAATAAAATACTCAAATGTGCGATCCGTAGGAGCTGTGAATAAATCTTACTTCTACGTCAATACAATCAAAAAATACAGTATTTTATGCCGCTTAATATTGACACTAAGAAGGCAATCAAAACCTATAGGTCATATTCTAGGTCTATACCTAGAATCATGAAATTTGGCCAGAAGGAATGACTTGCAGTACAAGAAAGAGAAATATTCAAAAATCGTAAATTTGTAAGTCTCTAAAAATCAGATTTCTAAAATATCTCTTCATAAAGCAGGTAAAATCTTCGAGAAACAATTCCTCCGGGAAAGTCTGAATCTTTTCAAAATTTTCTAAGTTAACATTTTTTTGGAAAAATGAAACATTTTGGCAAAAATCTTTGGACTAGCGATAGTATACCAAAAACCCTAATATATATAATTGTCAACCCTGCTTTAAGAGCCGATTATTTTTCTTTTCATAATAGGTTTTATGAGATATACCTACTTATAAGAACCATTAAACTAAGCTTTCTTTAAAAAATACTAGTCCGAATCGGTCCATCACTTTGGAAGCCACGATACCACACATAGATACACATACACACTCTTTTTTTTCAATGATAAGGCACGCGAGCATTCAGGCCACCTGATGGTAAATGTGATCTGAGACCCATTAGACATTTAAAATCTCAAAATGCCAATCCTAAGAACTCAAATGCGTTGCCAGCCCTGAGGACTGATATGGAATGGCTCTATGCTAGTAATTTCAGGGGTAGTCTTATCCCCACACTCGAACACAGCAATGCGAACACTGCTGCTTGCCGGTAGGTTAATGCATAAGATGGTGGTAGCGATCCGGACGGACCCTGCAAAAGGTCCTACCTCCACTAAAACAAACATACACAGATGCAAATATAAATCTAGAATTCATTGTTCTCAGTCATTATATTGGAAACTTCATTGTATTGGAAAGAATCATGACGATGACGAGGTTAATTAGTAATTTGAAATTCAACGCTATTTAATTGACTTTAACAAACTAAGGTTAATTTAAATATTTATGAGCTAACGTCAATAGCCATCGTTGTTTTTTTTAAATTCAATAAAGGGCTCACTAAATTCACATTGACAAAGTCAAGGCTAGATTAAAACTCAGGTCAATTGTGAAATATAATCAATCAATTGTCAATTTGAAACCTAGATGTACTTAGGTATAGATATAAATCTATGATGTCTAATTTATAATTGTTTTCTTTTGTTTGTACAAGAGTTTACATACATACAAACGAACAAGAAGTATACTTAATCAAAATGCATAACGGAAATTAAACGATTTTCGAAAATTGACAAAATTTATAGGATTGACATAAGCTGATAACAGATCACGTTAATATTTTGTGTCAACTCCACACATTTTGACTCGATAGAAAACAAGTTTGCGGGTGGTAGGACCCTGTGCGGGGTCCGTCTAGATCGCTACCACCATCTTATTCATTAACCTACTACCAAACATCAGTGTTCACATTGTTGTGTTCCGGTTTGGGGATGAGACGCCAGTGAAATGACTAGCGTAGAGGCATCCCATCTTAGTCCTCAGGGTTGGCAACGCATTTGCAGCCTTAGGATTGCAGTCTTGTGAATGCGAATGTCTATGGGTCTCAGTTTACACTTTACCATCAGGTGGCCTGTGTGCTCGTTTGTCTTCTCTATACCATAAAAAAAGTGCACAGGCCTTTCGAAAACTGTCAATATGTATGGAATTGACATAAGCGCTTGACGCGACCATACAAGAGTTTATATCAATCGTATACATTTTCGATAAAGATACCGTTCTGGCAATGCATCTTGCCTAGGACCCCTGATGAGAAGAAGTGTCACAAAATACTTAGCATTACAATATTTAAAGCAAATCATTAAATAAATAAACTTGCCTCAGTAACGTTTGACGATACAAGTAAAAGTACTTAAACAAAACTGAATTAAATCCAAACAAGACTCTTCCACGTCTTCAAGATCCTATACCAGGAGTTATATTCTAGGTACCTTAACTCTGCCACCATTAGGTACTGTCAAGTAAATAAGAGCTATCAAAACGTTTACAAAACTATAACATGACCAAAGCAATATGACTTTCCGAGTACAACTTTATTAAGCATTATTATTAACATTTCACGTGCACGTTAGATAACTACAAAACCGTGGCAAATTAATGCTTATTATGTAAAAATTTAATCATATTGCCAACTTTACCCTGTTAAGCTATCAGCTATGGATTATCCTTACTTATCATTGTCATAATTAATATTTTAGAGGATGACTGACCGTTAAGTTTCTTGCGGTGCTTGTTCTCAGCATTGTTCTCCTCTTGGCAAGCGCTGGTACAGTTTTTTGAAATCCCGATGTGAAATCCTAAGCAGAACTTTCTCTATTTATAGAAAGGGTATTTTTTATCCCGTATCATCAAACAGTTCCCAAGGGCATAGCTATAAACAACTTCGGCACCAACCTAGTCACGAGTAAAATCCAGTTCACTATAGTCAGTTTTTCATTGTATTTTTAGTATGGGACTCCATCCCACAAGCCTCTACTGGTATCTTCTTTGGTGCTCGGATGCATTTGGGCAACTACGACCAGTGCTTGAGTCCACCCTGGCTTGCGAGCAATCCTGAACTGCGCACGCAGTACTGCTTAGCTGATATCGAGATGAGCAAGACCCAGACGAAGACTTTGAACGTACCTGGTCCATATGCAAAAGCTGAAGAATATTACTTGGAGGTAAGTTAAACCGAACACGTTTATAAAAGACCTTTTTAAGTATGTATGTATTGTATCTATGTAAATCTTTGTTGCGCATAACCAATAACAAGACCTTATACCATATTGAATCACTTCCAGTTTACCTTGGAGTCGAATAAGCAAGGGCAAAAGTATAGACAAATAAGCAAAATAACAGAAAATGAACAAATATAATACATAATCATCATCATCATCATTATCAGCCGCAAGACGTCCACTGCTGGACATAATAGGATTAATTAATACAACATAATAATAAGAAATATTCAAATTTATTTAAATAGTTCAATAATCGTAATATGCAAGTAATAAGTAAGTAAGTAAAATGTAAGATTATTGAGCTAAAAGCCCTCTCTTAATGTTGCTGTGCCCAACAGGGTCCACAATTAAGTTATATTTATTAAATTACTGTAATAGATAAGTTAGCGTGTAAATTGCCAACACATTGTGGAATGCAATTAACATTTGAGTATATGAGTATAAAATCCCTGTTTTTTTTTAAAAAACAGGGATAGGTACTGTCACACTAATTGACCTAGTTCTAAACTAAGCTTTATGCTTGTACTATGGGTACTAGCAACATCCGTGACTCAGAAACAAATATCTGCCCTTACCAGGATATGAACACGACCGCTAGCTTCGTAAGCAGGGTCACTGCCAATTAGGCCAATGCGGCAAAATAACTCCAAAGTACATAAATCCGGAAAACAGATGAAAAAAATGCTTTAGTACATGGATGGATCGACACTCAGACTCATTTTGTTGATTTAGCCACAACTCTTTAACCTTTCCTTCAATCAACCGACTGATCTAGAGTTCGCTCAAGAAAACTAATTTGTGCAAGCAACATTATTTCAGAAACTTAATGATTAACCAAAAACATTACCGCAAGAAGACGAAATTAAGGTTACAAACGCGTCGTTCGCGGGTCGTTATAGGAGAAATTAGAGAACCTTAAGTGTACGCCAGCCAAACCTAAACCCAAACCTTATCCATGGTGCCTAATTGGTAATAAGCTTCTTCATAAACATAACGAAAATAAATTTATTACACTCATAACATTCACTAAGTTTTGTCTTTCAAGGACAGCTGTCCCTGAGCCAGTACTCGTAACGAAATAAATTTATCGCGTGACAAATTGTGGATAAGGCATCCATCACCTTCTGGCACGTAAATAAGTACGAGAGTGACGGATGCTTTACGAGTATCCACATTTGAGACGCGATATAGACGCAGCGATACTAGGCCCGCATTCTAACTTGTATTTATTTACTCGGCTGCCATTGCCGTCAAGTAAATAAGACCTATCAAACGTTGAAGATATAACATGTCAAAAGAAATCTGTAAATGTAATACGAGGGTCAAACTGAAAGTTCTTAGAAAATCAAAAACTGATTAAACTAGCAAGTTTTTAGGTTTATTACATCTTTTCAAAATAGTGTCCATTGACGTCAATACATCGCTGCATCCGATGGAACCACTGACAAAAGCACTTTGCCCACTCGTTGTTAGGGGTCTCTTCGAGGGCCTTTTGAAACGCAGCCACAGCTTCCTCGGCGTCCATAAAACGTTTTCCTCGAAGTTTTTCTTTTATTTTCGAGAATAAATAAAAATCGCAAGGTGCGAGCGAGGTCCGGGCTATACAACGGGTGACCCAGTAATTCCACGTCTGACGTCGACAAAATAGTCGATCGTTCGCCTGGCGGTGTGTGACGAGGCGTTGTCGTGGTGAAGGAGGATCCTACTGCGAGGTCGTTTCTCCCGAACTTTTTCCAAGACAAGTGGCAAACAATTGTTAGTGTACCACTCTGCAGTAACTGTTTTTCGATCCTCTAAAACAATTGTCGCGTAATGACCTGTCCTTCCGAAGAACGAGGCTACCATTTTTTTTTCCTCGCTTCGACCTCTCTTCACTTTAGTTGGCAACTCCTCGGAAGGAAACACTTACTGAGCAGACTTTCTTTTTGGTTTCCGGATCATAACAGTAAATCCAGCTTTCGTCACCCGTAAGTATGTCGAACACAGCATTTGAGTCACCTCCTTTAAATCTTAAAACCATTTCACGACGATTCAACACGACGGAGTTTTTGGGCCTCGGTCAAATTATGAGGTATCCACCGGGCACAAAGCTTCCTGACCGCTAAATGTTCATGGAGGATTTTGTGCACTTGACTCATACCAATCCCCAAGCTTGTACAAATCTGCTGATAGGTCACTCTTTTATCAGTCTCTATCATGCGCCGCACAACACTGATGTTATATTCAGTCGTTGCCGTAGAAGGCCGGCCCTCACGCAGATCATCGGTGAGATTATTGCGACCATGTTTTAACTCATTAAACCAATTGTAAACAGTGGCACGAGATGGGGCTTCATCGTGAAAGGCCAATCGTAGTCTATCATAACTTTCTTGTTGACTTAAATGACATCGAAAGTCATAAAAAATCATTGCATGAAAATTTTCTCGCGTTAAATTCATGCTGACGTGACACTGACAACTTTCAATTTGCCGCCAAATCGTAAAACAAATGATAAATGAATAAAATACATACACAATAATATTGGCAAAGACGAAGAAGAAGAGAGTATTGGCATTTTCAAAATTTAAACTTATTTTTTATTTATATTGTTTACAAGTGGCCAGATCTAAAAACTTTCAGTGTCGCCCTCGTATTGTTTACAAAAATATTTTAATTTCCAGCTTGATACTCGGTTTGGCCGCAGCTTCTCATACATGGCATACGGCGTGTGTCTCCCTGCAGGGTGCCCAACCAAGTCGGTCGAGAAGTTCGTGAGGGCGCTCCTTAGCACAGGATATTTAAAGGCTGCAAAAGATGCTGAGGTGACTATCAGCCATTGCGAAGAAGCTGGAGCGAAGGTTGTGCCTTCGAGAGGATATTATATATATTGGTAAGTGAAATTTGATATATTTACCATAAAAAAAACCTTTCAGTCTGTCACTGGTTGTATAAAAATCGAATTAACAACAACAAATAGAAAACAACAAAAACACTAATAGAATGACACCATGACACTGCACGACACCACACACACACTACACCACAGCTGTGTTTGTTAGGTGAAATGGGGCTCCGTCGGGCGCATGATTTTCTCTCCAAAACGTTTTGAATTTTACCTATTTCGAATTTAAGTAGCTGTTTAGCTGTTCCGTATGTAAATGAGAATGACAAATGACTTAACTTCAGAACAATAAATATAGCAAGGAACGAATTAAAATTATGGATGTTTCTTTAAAATTTATTCGAAATATAATTAGGTCAAAATGACGGTCATAATTAGACCATTTGTCCTTAAATTAAATAATAAACCATGAAACATATAAGAATTAAGAAAAAAACATTGTTTCAAATAACAATATTTATTGTTTAACGCATTTTTATTCTGAAAACGAATTCTGAAAACATGTGCACGTGTTTCATGGAATAAAAAAATAAATTAAATTACTTCTACATCCTATATGCGAAACGGACCATCTAAAGACAATCGATCTTGTTACAATAAAAACCGGCTACTTAATATACTTTTCGTCGAAACATTAAAGTGTCGTAGAATGGCAAACGCGAAGAAGGCAATAGATCTTTCTAAAGTATTTTTCACTAACCGTTTGAATGTCTTTTTTTCTGATCATACCAAAACTGCCAAATGATGGCTCTCTAAAACAGGCATGTTGCGTCATGAATTACTTACTTATTAATTTCCAGGTACACAATCGCTGCCCTTTTATTCGCTGCAGTGGCCTCGACGTATTATATCAACGAGTTCCCCGTCACAGCCAACAGAGATAATCTTGGTACGTTTTAATACAACTAACAAGAAACCACTCTCAATTGACAACAATTCATATGTGCTATGGCCGTAAAATAAAAATACTGTTTGTAGATTTTACACTGCTGATTACAATAAAAATAAAATTGGATTTTTTTATTCAGTAGTTTTTTTTATATTTAGGAAAAACAGTAAAAAAAGTTGGATTGTGAATGTTAGGAATTCACTTATAGAGCCCTTAATTCATTTATTACCATAGGAATAGAAAAAATACGCAACTGTCATTGTCAGGTCGTCATTATTATAGAAAGAGATTCAAAGCAGTAAACGCGAAATAACTTTGTGAACGTGTACAATAGTATTCTTTGGAGCGAAATTATTTATTTATTTAATGGAATCTACATAATAACGTTGGAGCGAACGGCAACGAATGGTTGACAAGTGACATGACATGACAGTCAGTTCTGTTACTTTTTTATTTTATATCATGCTAAGATCACGACATCAGTATTCCTAACTTTGTATATACGGTCTTTTTAATGACTATATATTTAATAAATTATTAACGAAGAATTTAAGTAAAATAAAGGAAAACCGAGAAACACGGGTAGTCTAATTTTTAATCAGCTATTATAAACTCGAAAAAACAGAAATGCTTTTTTTTTTGAAATGTTGTCAATTGCGTGGACATAAATCAATGGAGACGTGTAATCTCAAGTAAGCAAATGTGTTGCCAACCATAGGTCCTAACATAGCGTTTATCGCGTGACAAAGTTTGGACAAGGCATGCGTCACCTTCTGACACGTAAATAAGTACGACACTGACGGATGCTTTATCCACATTTGACACGCGATATATACGCAGCCATACTAGGCCCATAGGGGGATATAGGATGTCTGTATAGTACGTCTTTTCACCCCCCTCCATTGGAACACTTAGCGAATCCTTAGGACTACGCAGTTCTATTTACGATGACTATAAGGAATCCAGTTAGGTATCTTTTATTTTCTTTTAATTAGTTTCGCATTACAAAAAAGTTGATGAAGACTGTTCATAATTACGTGTCATATGAGGTAAAGCCGGTAACTAACAAAAAAATGTTTCTTAACAATGTGAAAAGAACTCCAAGTGAAGTAATTTATTTATATTGCTGGACTTTATACAAACAAAGCTTCTCCCTGCGATTTCGTCCGCCCAGATTTGGACTATGGTTTTCCCTCGGGAACTTTTAAATTATCCGCGACGGAAAGTAGCCTATGTGTTAATCCAGGGTATAAGCTATCTCCATTTCAAATTTTATCCAAATACGTCCAGCCGTTGCAGCGTGAAAGAATAACTAACTAACACACACCGAGAGACAAATTTTCGCATTTATTAATATTTTTAGGATTTTATTTTAGTCAATCACGTGGCAAAATCGTTCTGTCTCCGTCGCAACTGGGCAACAGTGTTAAAAGAAGACAAAGATGCACTAAAAAGTATGCATGGCATCCGGTTCCTGACAGCTGTCATCATAATCTTCATCCATCAGTGTGCGTTTCTGCAGGGAGCGTCAGTCAGCAACGCGTTGCACTTTGACCAGGTTGGTTTCTATATTTGTACATAATGTTTTTTTAAAGCTAAAATCGGGTTTCGTTTTATCTCAGTGTCACCTAGTATTAAATGACGAAGAGGTCGATGGTGGTAGGTACACGCTTACCCAGAAAAAAGCCTATTCGGTCTTGCCTTGAAAATAATGTGGCGATGTTTTTCCAAAAACTTTTTTATTTCTGTTAGCATTTTTACGATTCGCCATTTTACCGAATGTCTTTTTTTCCCATTCTTATTTTTCCTGGTTGTATTTTTATCATTCTGTTTTTTTCCAGTCGCATATTTCACTATTGTCATTAGGCCAAAATAGGTAGGTAGGTTTAGGTTATGTTAGTTTTGCAGCAGGCCCGAAGGACCAAACTACCCTAGAAGTAGGAGTTCCGCGCCAGCGGAGCTACGTCAACTCTGTGAAAATAATATACCTATTCAGATAAATACAGAATGGGAAATTATAATAAATAATGGAATTATTTCTCTTGAGATAAAAATCTTTGGCAAAATAAGCTACTGAAAAAAATAAAGACTGGTTATTGCGAATGGAAATATCGCTTGCCGTAAAAGTCGATTTTCGGAAAGTCATCGCCGCAATTCTTGAAAACACCAAGGTTATACGATTCCGGGAAAACAGACGCAGAAAAGCATTTCCTTGCAACCCCCGACATAATGGTAACCCGGGTCACCCCTTCTCTCAGATCTGATATCTCTTCAAATTCAAATTTAAATGGTTTATTGCGTATCATATTTCATAAAAACAGGTGGGAATACAGGTGGCAACATTCCTCTTTTTACGACGTAGAATAAAAATTACGCAGCAAACCAATGATCTAGTATATTTATTGATTTGTTTGACCTTACAGCTTTTAGATGACTAACAATGCACATTTTTTATTATTAATGAAAACTGGTGAGGTAAAGGTAACCAGTAATAGGCCGGGATCAATGTCGGATAATTGATTCTTATTTTATAGTTAGTTAAGTGTCCATTAATAACGTCTGTCCGCTAAAAAGTGTCCAACACTGATGCCATACTTCACACGTTTTTAATCATTAATAAAATTTGGTGTTTGAAATTTGCGTTTGTTTTCTAGCTTTCTGACAACATCTTTAAAGGATTACTTATCATTCACTTCGATGTCTACGTGGATACCTTCTTCGCTATGTCAGCGTTGCTGCTGGGGAAATCCCTTCGGACTTTAGACGTCACAAAACCGTACAACTTGGTGAAAAACATACTGAAGCGATACATTAGGTAAATATGGCACACTTAAAGATACTACTAGCATAAAGGCATTCCATCCGAGCCCTCAGAGTTGGCAGAGCATTTTGATACTTAAGATTGCAGCCTTTAATATCTGTGAATGCAAGTGTCTACGGATCTCAGATCCAACTTACCATCAGCCCTCTATTTCAACATGCTAACAATGAACGGACAGCTGATATTTCAATGTACCTGGCGCAGCAGATACGAAACCCAGCGACGTATCAGTGTGTTAACTTTTCAATGTATAACGAGACGTGTCACTGAAACTGTCTAAGGCATAAAATGATAATATTACAAATCTCCAAAAACAACAGTTTTATAATTAACTTTAATGTATTTACAGTTCAAACTGTTTGCTTTGTTATTCTTATATCTCGGCACATATGCTAATCCTGTGATTACTTTGTACTATCTTCTTTTGTTTTTGATTAAATACGCATGAATACATTTACAGTACTAAACATTCCATTAACTTAGTAGCCCCTTTACTTATGTCCATATCCATTATATTTTCTAGTCATTTAATTGCTTGCAATGGATTAAATATCATTTTGATTTGTAATAATCTGCGAGTTTTATTAACACGTTAAAAACCAGCCGAGTACGAGTTGGATGTAAATGAAATTTATTTATTGTGCAACAAGAGAGCAAAGTTTGTTTATGGTGTGAGTGTTGGTTTTGAATCCCGAGTGAGCGAGGGATTCTAAAATTGAATCCCGAGCGAGCGAGTATGCAAATAACTTGGATCTAGTGCTGCACCTACAACTTTTTACCAGAGCAGCGGGAACATAACACGTAAAGGTAAAAAATACATGAAAAAAATTAAACCACGTGTAAAGGACAATGGGCAAATTTGTATGGGCACTGTCCCCCCCCCACCAACAGTAACGGGATGCATGTCTATATGTTTATAAGGACCCAAAAAAAGACAAAATACTTATTTTAGTAGCAAAATCAATGGGATTTTTTTAATGAAAACAAGGGCCAAATAAGGCAAATCATCCATATAATATGTTCATTTTCAAACAAATTCCATACGATACGATAATGGTTTTCCAAGAAAACCCCATACATCTGGTGATCGTCTCCATAGTAAAAATACATAATGTTGCTGAGATCTATTAAATGAGACATGTTTCATTTCTGTTGGTGGGGGGGGACATTTCTGCCCATGGTCCTTTACCAACCCATTTTTATTGGCCCAACACTGCTTTCGGAATTTATTTTCATATTTAAATAAAAATGTACTTTTTCTCACGATTTGCAACAAATTTGACGTGCTGAGGACCAGGTGAGGATGTTAATTTTAGTACAAGTTGCCAATCGACTTTTTTTACCAGACTGCGGCGAAGCCCAAAAGGAGGATTATATGTTTGACCCGTATGTTTATGTGTATGTAACTATGCATGTTTGTATGTATGTATGTCCGTTCCTATGTGCCCTTGTAACTACTCAAATAGTCTAAGGGTTCGTCTTGATGCCGCTAGTGCCACTAGGCGCATATATATCATATAGTGCATTAAAAACATATTTCTATCGGATTGTGTGTTTTAATATTTTTATCATATATCGACGACAGTATCGAAAAAGACGGGATTTTAAAACTTGTTTTTTAATTAGTTATTAACTTTTGAATTATTTTCCGCAGACTTATGGGACCGTTTGCAGTGACAGTCTTTTATATGGCACACGTGTCGATGCATTCGGACAACGGACCGATATATCCGAAGCTAGCCAAGTTCGAGCAGCAGGCTTGTGAGAAGAACTGGTGGCTGGCTTTGCTGATGGTCGGGAATTATTTCAACACCTCAGAAATGGTACGAAAAGCCGTATTTCCAAAAAAATAAAGACAAAAAGACCGAACTTCTTAGACAGAATAAAAAACCTATAATGAATTACAATTTAAAAGAAGATGATCCCAAAACCTACCATTGATTGGTACAAATTGGGTACCAGTAGGTCCATTATTAGTGCTCAATTTATTCCACCGAAAGGGTGACGCCGATACCAACAAGGTGTATGTCAAATAAAATTCCTTTAGCAATCACAACCTCATTACTAATAAGAGAGGATTGTATATATTTTGGCAATTGAATGTGAGATATTGTTTATTGATTTAAGGGAAGTATAGGCTGGCTGACAAATTATATAGAATATTTTTCTCTTAATCGTGTTCTATACCAGTTTTTATACCAATGATATGTTTATGAAAATATTGACAGGATTACTTGCAGTAGTGATTACTTCTACAACTAATTAGTCTCAAACAAATCTTTAACGCAACACATTTTCAATTATTTTCTATTTCTGCTAAGATTCAATCCTAAAATCCAGCAGGCTGAATAATATAATCTTCAATGCCTGGCTCAGGTTAAATATAACTTTGGTCATATGTGCAGAACTGCCCAATATGCGGCGACCATGAACATAGTTGCATTGTGAAAGTGTTTGGAGTAAAAATTCAAGAAGAGTCCCTCGGATTCCCTAACAACGTTTGTCCTAGCAAATAGTTTTTCCGAATTTTCATTTACCCTAAACTGGTTTTCAGATGGGTCAAGCCACTTTTAAGCTTTCCAATTATATCTGCGGTTTGCTTAGGTTAAGGTTGAATTATATATAAAAACACTAATAAGGTTTTAAAATTTAAGTGTAAATGGCTTTAGGATAAACGGAAATTGGGACAAACGATTCATTAGGACAAAATAACGATTAGGGATTCCATAGGAAAATCAAATCCAAGACCAGTTGATATTAGTTACTTCTACAGTCACCGTGACATTATTATCATAATATTTATCATTGATGCTGTAAAATGGGATAGTACACGAATAAGTCACGATTTTTCTATTGTATATTTTGTCAGCGTATAGCTTATACACCCCATAATGATTTCGGTGTTGCCCTTTCGGTGGGGTAAATTGTGCACTACTTGTAACCATTTTTTTTTTCAATCCATTCTAGATTTTTGGCCTACACATTATTGGACTATGTCAATAATGTCAAATGAAAGACAAGTTTTTTTTTACCTCAAGTTTGATTTCGTCCGGGATACTCTTGTCACTTGTATATGTATGTAGTGAAACAAATCCTATCAGAGCACCCCAATTCTGAAAGAGATTCCCAGCGGAAGATCCATAATACAACAAGCCTTTGGAAGGATAAACTTTTGACGAAATGATTCGTTCATTGAAATGGCTGTTGATATTTTGAACGTGCTTAAAAAGGATAATTTCAAATCGAATATTCGACTTCTTCCAGTGTCACCCAGCTACGTGGTACATCCCTTGTGACTTCCACTTCTACGTCATCACTTTGGTTCTTCTCTACGTTTACCGCAAGAACCCTGGCGCGGGAAAAATAGGCGCTGCTATCGTATTGGCTATTGGAGTCTTGGGACCAATCATCAGCACATATGTTAACGATCTGCCAGCCGTCATAGCGTTTAAAGTGGGGTGAGTAAGATATTTGTAATTAATACCGGAGGATAAATGTCTCCAACATTTAGTTTTTGTTCTATGCAGATGATCAACGTGATGATTTTATGATGTCCTGTATACGTTTCCTAATATTTCCTTAAATTATCGTGTAAAGCATACCCGAAATATGTATTTACTAGGTACAAGTGGAGAAACTAAAAATGACTCCTAATAAGTTTTTCTGCTCTTCGTGGTCTACTAACTATTTCCTTAACTTCAAATTCTTTGTTATTTGGCTACTGTCCAGTAAGTCAATTCTTTTAGTGAAGTTTTTCTTTTTAAAAAGATTATTAATAAGTGTATATTTATGAATTATAACCAAGGTACCTTTATTTAATGTTGTTCAATTTAACCACCTTTTGTGATCAAGTTAGGTACCCTGGTTCAAACTGATCTATGTAGTATCGTACTTCCGACAACTTCTTCAATATGGGTATTTAATCCCCCCCACCTAATGGTAAAAGGTTGTTTATGTTCTAATATTAAAGGCTACTGGCATTCAATTCTGGGGCTGGATATTATACTCGTAAGCTTCCGCCTTAGGTGCTTCGGTCCGTATCGCACCTAACAAATTACTGGTATCCTCACCAAGACATTGGGCCATCTTGTCTACAGTGGTCTATTCATGATACGACCGCAGCTCACAGACGCTTACAGTGTTACAAGTATACTTTCCATTGCTGGCCCTGAACATAATAAGAACCACCAATATTTTCAGGACAGACATAAATATCAGAGGCAACAAATACTTCAACTACGGTTACATACGGACACACAACAGACTGGGCCCTTACATCGTTGGGTTGCTTGTCGGATATGCCATGTCGGTTTACAAGCCTACGGAACACAAGAAAATCTGGTCTAAGGTAAATTCTGCACCTGAATATGTTGCATTATTTATCAAAAAAAGTCATTGTATGTAGTTTAGTTTAAGTTCGATTTGGCAGGTAATTATTTAAACTGAAACAAATCAAGTTCTGCTTTCAATGTATCCTATAATTATTAGACCGGCTCTCAGGGTAAAAACAATATCGTTCCTGATCTGTTATCGTATTGTCACTATTTTGATAGCTCTTATTTGCTTGACAGTAATGGCGACTGACGTCAGAACAATACCATAACAGGTCAGATACGATATGTTTTTTACCGTTGGGAATAGAGGCCCAGGGGCCAACATGCGTTTAATCATTTATAGTATAACAAAGTTTGGATAAGACATCGACACGCGAAGTAGTCGCAACCATACGTCTAGGCCCACTGAATTTGGGAGCTATACATACTATAATAAATAATACGTTGTTTTAAATGGTGACACAGCAACCTAGGATTTAATGTACCACACTTTGGTATCCTACTTAATATTATAAATGCGAAAGTATGTATGTTGGATGGATTAATAAAAAGTGAAATGGAGATAGCTTAAGCCGCGTCCCCATTAGACTTACAGTAAGCGGCTGACTGTGAGCCTTGGGTTCAACTCCCTATAATTTTTAATTAAGTGGTCATAATCTATACAGCGCAAAATACTTACCTACATAATATACAGTACGAGCTGTCTGCATTAACACATAGGTAACTTTCATCCCGAAGACTAACGATATACCTTGCCGAGTTTCTTACGCCGGTTCTTCTCGGGGCAAAGGTTTTATTTTTCGAACCGGTGGTAATGCTATTTGACATTCATAGGTGCATTATATTATGCCTAAATTGAAGAATAAAGAACTTTGACTTTGACTTTGACTTTGAATCGGAAAGAGTTTTACAGATAATTGGGGTAATTTTACAAAAGATACCACGGAGTTAAGATGTATCTGATGGGATAGTAATTTTGTAAGATAATCCAAATCTAGGTTTATATTTGATTTGATTGACTTCTATTTCAGACAACCTCTTTCTTGGGCGCCCAAGCATCCCTCACCCTGATGGGAGCAGTTCTTGGGGCGGGGTACCTTTGTTACTTGAACAACGTCCACGGCTTACTGGCTTGCGTCTACATGGTCTTTAACAGAGCCACCTTCGCACTGGCTGTCCTTGGTATCATAGTCTTCTGCACATATGGAGATGTTCGTAAGTATTCTGTTAAATATTTTGTTAATTTAAGGAATGGGCTAAAGTTCATCATCTGGTCTGGTAGTTTAGGATATAAAAAACGAAACGACCGACGGGCTATGACCATGACCGGTGTATACACGGTGTTTTTTTAACCGTCTTAGAGCTGAAGCCCATTCAATGTATCCATTATAAAGAACTTATATGTATTTTTATTTTATTTTTATTTTTATTTTTTCGCCAATGATAAGTACGTTTTGGATACGTTAAGTGGGCTTCGGCTCTAAGACGGTTAAAAAAACACCGTGTATAACCAGTAAAACGCTGATCATGATTTTTATCTACTCTTTAACTGCATTGGGACAACTTTTTTTATTATCTTTCACTGCTGTTTAAGATCTAACAATGTGTGTGTTATGAGCACGGTAATGGAATACATAATTGCTTTGATATCATTTTTGTAAAGTCTTAACCCTCCACTTATGCACTTTCAAGCCAAAAATAAACCGAAGCATCCCTACTGATTTTTGCAATAAAAACTTTATTAACATTTCTTTTCCAGCTCTGATCAACTCGTTCCTGAGCTGGAAAGCGTTTGCGCCGCTCAGCCGCCTCTCGTACGGCGTCTACGTGATTCACCTGGTGATACTTTACCGGAGCAAGATGTCACTGCGGAGTCACTTCACATTCCACATGTTTGACAGTGTAAGTTATCCAATACGTTTCTTTTATTGTATTGATTCCGATCGTTTTTTATTCCGGCCTATTTGCTAACTAACTACAACGCCCCGGCATCAGATCAGGGCCGGTATTCTGGCGGCAAAAACCTAGTCGTCTTTAACCTGTATTGTCAACGTTTTAATAACTCTTATTTATTTGACAGTAATAGCGCCCGAGATAAAAACAATACCATTATCGTCTTTTATTTATTTATTTATTTAAAAAGTTTTGTAAGTAGGCCCTGTAGGCACTTTTAAAAGTCTGAGTCTACCAGCGCTTCCAAAGAGACCACTGTTGAGAAGAAGCGCCGCAAGAAACTCAACAGTAAGCCGTTTTTTTCAAATAAATCACATTACAATACTAAACTTAAGCTACACAATTTAAATGTCACAGGGATGTACAGGTCCCAGTAGTAATAATAATTAAATTGTTGGATTAAAATACACTTTGACATGAGCCTCTTTTCTAGGCGGTGATAACCTTAGATATCCTCTTTGACCTGTTATGGTTTTGTTTGGAACTCGGCCGCCATTATGGTCAAATAAATAAGAGCTATAAAAAATTTGACAATACGATGACAGGTCTTAGACGATATTATTTTTACCGCCTAGAATCTCGGCCCTGTTATTATACACCGTGTTTTTTTTGATTTACGATAACTTCGGCATATTACTAGGTATATCCATAGAAACTAATTGGTACATTAGATTTTTAAATACTGCGAAAAAAAAATTTTTTTTCGGTTTAGTACAAAATAATGAAATCTTTTATCTTTGGTCATTCTAAAAGGGCCTTTAGAGTTAACTAATAATCAGTGTCAAATACGTCTATGTTGGCGTGACATACACACACAAGTAAAGATAACACTTGACAGGTACAAGATTGTCACTTTAGATTGACGCGTATACAAACCTAACAATTGGAAACTCTTTACTCATAAGAGTCATATAAAGTATTAAAAGAAAATTGTTGTTATCAATTAAGAGAGCCTTTTACACTAGTTTAACGTGATTAACTGATTAAATTTAAAAATTAAATATCTTTAAAACCGTTAGACTTATCATTTGTCTGTCTTCGGGAAATTAACTTTATTTGACCTAAAGAACGTTCCCTTAAAGTTATCGTAAATCAAAAAAAACACGGTGTATATATATATATATTGTATTTTTGCGGGTGGTAGGACCTTGTGCGGGGTCCGTCCGGATCGCTACCACCATCTTATCCATTAACCTACCGCCAAACAGCAGTGTTCGCATTGTTGTGTTCCGGTTTGGGGATAAGACAGCCGGTGTAATGACTAGCATAGAGGCATTCCATCTTAGTCCTCAGGGTTGGCAGCGCATTTGCAGTCTTAGGCTTGCAGTCTTGTGAATGCGAATGTCTATGGGTCGGTGTCCCCTTGTTTTACAGACAGAAAAATTACAGAATTTTGTTTCACAGAAAATGTTTCATATACTATTTGGTCCTTGTATTTTTGCTTCGAATATTATTATTTTTTAAACTATTTACTTGAAAGAAACACATTCCACAGAAAATCAATTCAATGAATTTTATAATTTTATTTTTTCATTACACAAACTTATCAAACAATACTATATTATGATATAAATATGAGTGAGCGAGAGAGCGAAGCGAGCGACCAAGACCTCTCTGGGCAGAACCGACTTGAATAGGTTAGGTTAGAAGGCTATGGCGGGAGCGAAGCGAAGCAAGCTCCCGCCTTAGTCTTCGAGGTTATTTTTTACATTAATATTAGAACAAAGAATATTTAATTTGCTATTCTATGATATGAAAAAAGAAACATTGATTTTTATTTGAAATAAAAAACGATGATTTAAATGTCTTCAAAGTAATTATTCTACATATTGATTATTCTATGAAATGATAATACGAGAAAAAATTTATATGAAATGAAATTCTAAACAAATTCAGTCTGTAAAATAACGTACAACCCTATGGGTCACAGTTTCCACTTACCATCAGGTGGCCTGTGTGCTCGTCAGCCTTCCCTATGCTAAAAAAAAATAAAAAAATATTGTCAACATTTTGATGTTTTATTTACTAGACAGTAATGGCGGCCGAGTTAATTACAATACGATTCAGGTCAAAGACGATATGGTTTTTACTGCCTAGAAAAGAGGCCCTGCTCAAAGTGAAACATTGAAAAGTTTTATAGTAAGATTGTTTAAGATATTAGGTAGTAAAAATATAAGTCACCTTTGGTTTTGCAGATCGTCGAAGCGGGTGGGTTGGCCGCTACGTCTCTCGTGTTGAGCTTGATGGTGTGGCTCCTTGTCGAGGCGCCTCTCATCAACTTCACTAACCGATATCTCGATACCAAGTAAGCATTATAATCAAGTCAAATCAAAATATTATAAACTGGTGTTTCCTTCGTAGACCACTAGACCAAGTTTAACATTATTCCCATGACCACTGTCAATGTTTTCTCAACAAAAAGTATTATACAGGGTGTTAGGCAGAAGGTTGGACAAACTTCAGGGACTAACTCTGTAGGTCATACTCATCAACTTTTATTATGGGACCAACATCCAAAATTGCGAAAAAAAAACAGCTTTTCCAAACAAACTTTGAGATCTAAACAGCCGAAATGTAAGGAACAGGTGTTTTTTTTTCGCAATTTGGATGTTGGTCCCATAATAAAAGTTGATGAGTATGAACCTCAGAGTTAGTCCCTGAAGTTTGTCCAACCTTCTGCCTAACACCCTGTATATTTAAATTCAGGACATAAACTATAGGTTTTAAATTTCTTTCATATCGGGTCAGCGTGTTTATCCGTTAACGAGAGACAAACATCGAAACTGAATCACACATTTAAACAAGTGTACAGATAGGCAAAGATGGTATCGATAAAGTGCGGGTATAGATTTGATGAGTCGACTGAGTGATGAGTTTTAGCCATTTTCTTTTCAAAGGTTGTCGTTTCAAAATTGAAGGGCACTTACTTGGCCGACGACTGAAATACAAAGTGGCCAGCAGACGACAAAAATGAACCCTGTAATCGTAAATAAGCTTCAAGCGGTACGGTTTGCTAAAAACCAAACGCTTTGAATATTTTAGCAAAAATCGAAAGGTCCACTCAGTCTTTGAGCTCAAAACGTCAAAGCAAGGGGTTCTCGATTTGAACTGTACTCTAGCGTTATAAAATTCAGCTATGAAATTCTTTAAATGCTGCCAAAACTAGGTACGATTAAAATTCAATAGAAACACCTGTCGATCGGCCTTAAGTATATGGGCTACTATTCTACTTTGTTCTAGCCTATGTTGCTTCAGTTTTGTAATCATATTGTTGTCATTATGATAGTCTCCGATAGTAAGAGCTCCTAAGTGTGTTCTAAATGTTCCAAAACAAAATATTGTGTATAACAATATATGTGAGGTTGTAAAAAAAGTTTATATTTCAGGTCACAAAAAGAGAAAGTCGCCTCACAGAATAACGGAGCAGCTCGGAATGGAGCTGTGGCATGGAATGGAGTGGACAAACATAAATCTACATAGTTCCTATAGAATAAAAAATTAGGTCCACCAGACAAAGTTATTTTAAATGAGAAATTTCTCAAAGACTTCCAAAAAAGACCTCTGCATACTTTGTGACACAATAAGGATTTAAAGATATGCTCAATTAATTTAAATTATGCTTATGTAAACGAAAATATTTTTTTTATAGCGTTTTAAATTTAGTTTTTGCATTTTTAATAAGTGTATGACTTTTGGGTGACAGGTTACCTACAAAACTACCTATATAGAGTACAATACGTTTTTTTATCTTGAAATATTTTATCGCTCATAATTTTGTATTGTTTTAATATGTATTTGTGTAATTCATAGGTACTTATAAATAGTTGGTTTTGTTATGTTTTTACTGTTTCTAGTCAAACATAGGATGATTTTATCATTATACTCGTTACATCTAGCGAACATCAAAACTATAGTCGAGCAAATTATGTCTGCATAGCCCGTTAGACATTCTATATTTGGAGTTGACGTAAATTCCAAATTAGTTTTGTACACAAATACATACTAAACCATGATTTTTAATTCCGTAGAATTCTGACTGCTGTCACATTCTGACTTTTTAGGATTTTCAATAGTATTTAACATGAAGTACATAAAATACATAACATGGATTTGTAACAAAGAAAAATTAAGGTTTAAAAAATTCCAAAGATTTGTAATAACAATGATCAGAATCATCAATCAGTTAATCAAGACCGAGAAACGTCGGAATTCTATGGAATTAAAAATCAAGGTTTAGAGGTCATTTAATTAAGTTTCTCACCTATAGCTCTAGACCGTTTCGGGTATATATTGACGTGTAGTTTGGAGAGTGATTAATATATCTTAAGGTACGTAGGTATACACAAGGACACTTGTTCAGCGGGCCTAGTATATATATATATATATATAGTTTTTGGTTTATCCCGTGACAAAATGTGGATAAAACATCCGTTACTATCGTACTTATTATGCGTGTCAAAAAGTGACGGACGTTTTATCCACATTACGCGGTTTACCCTTGAAATATCGAAACTCACTTCATAGAACGTTTACCTTCGCCGAATTTTCATTTCATTTACAGGCATTTTTTTGTGATCACATGTCTAACCTAACCTAACCTACGTAACAAATGCTCAGGATAACCTGAAAACTATATAGTTTCAGAAATTAGCTTTCGATAATATGAAATTCGGTGAAATGACACATTCGATGAAACGTTTGTCGATATTTCAAGGTGATCCCACATTACGCAAACGCAGCCGTGTTAGGCCCTCTGACATTCGACATTGAGTGTTGTGTTGTGTATACATCGTCAAAATAAATATATCTTACCTTTAAGACGTCAAGTTCCATATCACTTTGTACTGTTACCTTTACGGACACAACAAAAATAGAACTAGTTAGTACCTAACGTTATAGCTATAGATGCATACAGTCAGCAGCAAAAGTAGCTATCTAAAAGTATTTCTTCCCAGTTGGTGTAGCAGTAAAGCCAAAAAAGTACACTCTTGTTAAGAATCTTCTCCTTCTTCGAAGTCGGTTAAAAATAGACGTACAGTCGCCCACACAGCTGAGCGACCATTGAAGATGAACAGAGAGAAAATGTCTCTGTCGTGCACATGACATTCTTATGGAAAATCTATATTCATCTCTTTCTACATTTTCTCACTTCCGTCTTTAATGGGCAGTTAAGTGTGTTGCTGTGTGTACACGCGTCATTGTGTTTGTGTATGATTTAAAATCGATAGTTCTAGGAAACGTTGAATGCCCCGTTACTTTCACTTGTCATTCGTGACTTAATCGAGAGAAAGGGGTACACGTAACTTCCAACGTTAATAAATTTATGTATATGTTTTTTTGTTTTGTTTTTGTTGTTCGATAAAAAGTATATTTATAAAGTATGGCCCAAAGATGTTCTCTCTTTAGGCGGGCTAATGGTTTAGCTTTTACGACTCAATTCTCATAAACGTAGGGGTATACTTTTGACTTCCTGAAACTTTTAGACACTTCTGTTGCTAACTGTACTCGATGATGATAATAAATACCCATGTCGATCAACTTGCCAAAATATTGATGTATTTAATTATTAAATAATTTTAATTCCTATATTCTGTGAGATATTTATATTTCTTAGCTAGTAATGAGAAAGGTGCAGATGTAGTATTATGTGATAACAGTAGTTAAGTGAATTTAATAGCAAACACGAAACTGGCAGTTGAACACTTAATTACATTAAATTATAGATGGCTCTCAGAATAAGCAAAATCGTTGATGGTCTAAGCTCCGAATAGGAGACGATCTTCACCGCGATTTTTATACGATAGCGAGTATTTTGTATCAAATTTTATATGTTAAGTAATGGCGAATACGTACCGAAAAAATTCAGTCCAGTATATACACCGTGTTTTTTTTTATTTACGATAACTTCGGCATATTACTAGGTATATCCATAGAAACTAATTGGTAGATTCGATTTTTAAATATTGCAAAAAAAAAAAAAAACAGTTTAGAACAAAACAATGAAATCTTTTATCTTTGGTCATTCTAAAAGGCCCTTTAGAGTTAACTAATAATCAGTGTCAAATACGTCTATGTTGGCGTGACATACACGCACAAGTAAAGATAACACTTGACAGGTACAAGATTGTCACTTTAGATTGACGCGTATACAAACCTAACAATTGGAAACTCTTTACTCATAAGTATTAAAAGAAAATTGTTGTTATCAATTAAGAGCCTTTTACACTAGTTTAACGTGATTAACTGATTAAATTTAAAAATTAAATATCTTTAAAACCGTTAGACTTATCATTTGTATGTCTTCGGGAAATTAACTTTGTTTGACCTAAAGAACGTTCCCTTAAAGTTATCGTAAATCAAAAAAAACACGGTGTATATATAATAACTTTTTTTTTAATTGTTCTTTTTTTTCTAAATTGCATTTGCTTGTGTAATAAACCAATTACATACCAATCGAAAGTTTGAAGACTAAGTTTGCAAATGATTAGTACTGACTTACCTGCTTTATACCAGCCTACCCAATAGTTATATGACGGGAACGAAATAGTCAAGTTTGTATATTCTATTATAGGCTTTATACTTTCGATTGGTATGTTATTTGTCTACGAAGCAGTTGCATTTTTTTAAAGTTCGTTTTTTATTTTTTATTCTAAGTACAAATGGTGCTGTGGTATTAGATTAACATTGCTGGTGGTTTTTGTTTTGTTTTAAGATATTTTTTATATTGTGTTGTTTTTAAAATATGAGTAGGTAATGGTACTCAGGAGCAAAAATAACGGGTCAGAATGCGTTTTTCATACAAACGAGACTATTTCGAAGCGTTGGTTCCTCGCCAGCGGTTGTTTTGAGTGAGGTTTAATGGTGAATACTCCGAGGTTCAATAGATAAGGTCAAAAGTTTGTAAGATACCTAACTGATCGCACAGTGAGTTAACACCACAGCGGGAGAGTTTGGGTCTGCACTTGGATTTCCTTACATTTTATTACCATTTTAGGTGTTTTTCTGAACTTGCACAATTCCGGCGTTAACCGCAGATTCATTCAGTTGGGTATCCTAGGCACTCTGGAAGTCCTGTATCGATGCTCGGGGTATTCATCATCAGATTTCACTAAAAGCATTCCATGGCGAGGAACCAAGGCTTCGAAATAGCCTCTTTAGTATGAAAAACGCACTCTGACCCGTTTTTTTGCTGCTGAGCGTATTTACGAAATGAACAAAGCTGGGTGTCCTAAAAATCAGACACAAAAGTGTGCTCTGTTGTACTGATGAAAATCAAATTACAAAATTAAGTTATAATAAATGTCTTTTATTTAAACTTAGAACAAGTTAACGGTTACAAGGCACTATCACGCGCGCGCACACACCCATACAAACACACACAAGAAGCACACATTTAACACATAATTAACAACTTTGTACAACAGAACATTAAAACAGGAATGTACAGAGTTTTGGTACATGTACCTGTAGTTTAAAGCGGTACAATACCATGAGAAGGGTATTACTTAACAATAAATAAATAGAGTACCAGCCAAGAAAATACATTTTTATCGTAGTTACGAGTAGTACTTGAAAAACATAATATAAGTAAGAAAGTGGTTCCACATATTGAAACGTCACAAGGCACAGAGGTGGGGCGAAAAGCTAGAAAACCCAATTAAAAGCTTAAAGTTTATGAGAACCCTTCTTAGTATGAATGATGGTCTCATAAACTGGTACTTTGAAAGGTACGGGCTTCTCAACTGGTACAATAATATGCTTAATTACTTCAAACGGTACCTCCTTAATTTTCGGTACATGTACCGTTTTCTCTACGGGGTATGGGACTGATTTCTCAACCGGTATAGACACTTCCTTAATAATGGGGATGACGACGGCTTTCGGTACCGGTACTTGAATAGGAACTGGATGCGGTACGGGTATTAGGATAGGCTGGTGTACTTTGAACTCTACGTTCTTAGGTACTGGTACGACTACTTCTTTGTAATGTTTGATTGGTTCTGGGTTTTCTTCCTCGATGTGTTGATGGACGGGGTAAGAGTGGGCCTTAAGGTCTTGTCCACCGAAGTCATGTCCACCGAAATTATTGCTGTAGTCTTGTCCACCGAAATCGTGCCCGCCATAGCTTTGGCCACCGGCGTCATGCCCAGAAAAACCATCCGATCCAGAATCATGGCCGTAACCGTTTGATAATTCTGATGCCTGCAGCTGTAAAAAAAAAGACATTTATACAATACATAATTTGGCTATGAGTCAAATCAGTCGTATTATATGTATACGAGTAGTATTCCAAACATACAGGAGGTGTTATTGAACAGATTATTTTAAGAGTCAGTTTATCGAAGCAGTAACAAAAATCCCTGTTAAAGGACAATGGGCAAATTTGTATGGGCACTGTCCCCCCCACCAACAGTAACGGGATGCATGTCTATATGTTTATAAGGACCCAAAAAAAGACAAAATACTTATTTTAGTAGCAAAATCAATGGGATTTTTTTAATGAAAACAAGGGCCAAATAAGGCAAATCATCCATATATGTGTTCATTTTCAAACAAATTCCATACGATACGATTATGGTTTTCCAAGAAAACCCCATACATCTGGTGATCGTCTCCATAGTAAAAATACATAATGTTGCTGAGATCTATTAAATGAGACATGTTTCATTTCTGTTGGTGGGGGGGGGACATTTCTGCCCATGGTCCTTTAAGATTCTTCACATGACTGAACATTAGAGTACATTTGTTTGTATGGACCATACAAATTATATCAAAAGACGCCCTGCCAACTGCTTGGTTGTTAGGTTGCTTGTAATTACTTAGAAAACTCAATAGTATAAAGTACCTATCATTTATTATTAATTAGAGTAGGTATTGCAGATACCGCTCCGAACTATCTGAATTATTCGCTAGCGTTCACAGAATCTATCGTTTCCCCGAACTCTTCTGTTGAATTAATTTTGCTCCCAGGAAATCCTGACGTTTGATCTTCCTTGCTATTGATTAGAAATGCTTCACAGTAAACTTCAATTTGTACAATTCCATGAAGAGAAGGTTACAAGGGTGATTCAATAGTTTTGTCGACACGCTGGCCTAGTTGGTGGTGACCCTGCCTACGAAGCTAGCGGTCCTGGGTTCAAATCCCGGTAAGTGCAGATGTTCGTGGGATGAGCGCGAATATTTGTTCCTGAGTCATGGATGTTTTCTATGTATTTAAGTATTATTTCTCTATTTAAGTATTAATATCGTTGTCTAGAGCTTAGTTTGGGACTAGGTCAATTGGTGTGACATTGTCCCCTGATAATTATTTATTATTTATTTAATAGTATCAACAGTAACACTAACCTATTCAACACTCAACACCACCTACCAACGGAATACCGTCAACGTGACAACTAACTGGAGTAAAACAAAAACTCTTTCTTATCTCAACTAGAGCTCGTTCTTAAGTTTTAACTGTTTTTTTAACTTTCCGTAGTTGTGCCACTTGGAGCATTGAATAACCGAAGTTACGTCACCGTTACGAACTGGAGAGGTCGCATGAAAAAGGAAATGCGGTAATGATGTTTTTTTTTCACAAATAATTTGGGACGTGAACGCGAAGTTAGAAGTCTTCAAAAAAACATATTTACGACACGCTCTATTACAGGTATTGGTTACGAGTAAATTAGTAAAAAAAGAACTTATCGAGTTCACTTAGATATTATCTTCTAGTTCTTTTAAAGGCTTCTACTTACAGGGAATTAACAGTGCTTATTTATGACTAGAGGACGCCCGGGCCTTCGTACGCGTAGAATTAGTTTCCCACTACTCCCCCGATTTACCCCTTAGGGTATGAATTTCCAGAAATCTAAGTGCTCACTTGATGAACGCAACTCCTGTACCAAGTTTCAAGTTTCTTGGTACAGTACTTTCGGCTGTGCATTGATATATACGTGAGTGAGTCAGGTTTGGCTTTTATATATATAGAAAATAAGTAGAAGTTGATAGAATGCTCTACATGATTTATGATCATCAGCATATATTAGTCCTCTGCTGGACATTGGCCTGTCCCATTGCACGCTAACGAGCACGATTCGCGGGCACTCTCATCCAGCTCTTGCCAACCACCTAGATCATCGCTCCACCTAGTCTGAGGGCGTCCTACACTACACTACACTACATTTGCCAATTCGCGGACTCCACTCAAGCATACGATAACTCCAGCGATTATCGGTTCTGCGGCACAAGTGACCGGCCCACTGCCACTTCAAGCTGCTAATTGGATGGACTAACTCGCTAACCTTAGTTCTCTGTCGGATCACCTCATTCCGGATTAAATCCTTCAGAGAAACTCCCAACATAGCCCTCTCCATAGGTCGCTGAGCGACTTTAAAGTACCTAATGTCTTCTATCTATCTATAAGTCATCTCTTTTTCTGGCTAAACTTTTGCAGTCTGGTTCGAATTTATAAAAATTGTATCGTCATCTTCTTTTTAGTTGAAACTATTATTAATATTGAGTTCGGACTACAAAGAGAAAAGCACCCTGTTAATACGAGGTGTACAGTAGTGTCGAGGAGTACTGATTTATGTATCTTATTTGTTAACATCATCAAGCGAATAATAAGAAAACCGGTTTCTGTAATAAGACAAAAGGCGGGTTGGCCACGGTCTGAAATCACGAACATAATGCGTAACTGACGGATTGTAACAGTGGAAGTGTTTCGGAAAACACCCTTTATGTGTTTGGAGGAGTTATTGCTCTTAAAAAAATGAATACCGTGCGATGAGAGTTGAGTCGAGCTCTATGTCGTATTTAGCTGCCTAATTAAGAATGCACGCGCGACTACTTAAATTCGCCGGTTAAATATGAGCTGCGTCATGGTAAAAAGTGCTAAACATTCCAACTTTGAAGACGCGTTTGCATAGTTGATAGCGACCCTGCTGAAGCTAGTAGAGTTAAAATCTCGGTAAGGGCAAATATTTGTGTGATTAGCACGAATATTTGTTCAATGAGTCATGGATGTTTCATATGTATACATATCTCTATATAACTATTATATCGTCGTCTCGAACCCATAGTACAAGCCTAAGGCTTAGTATGAGACTAGATCAATTAGTGTGAGATCGTCCATTACTTAAGAGAAACAGGGCGTGTTAAAAAGGAGGTAACGTTAACGTATCGTCATCGAGAAAATGAGGGCTCTGATTAAAGCGCGCCGTGTCCGCATTTAGTACAGTCGGTCTAATAAGTACTACTTTAACCTTTGTGCAGGTTAAAGTGTACAGTTAATTATAAAGACGACCGTACCAAATTTAATAATTTGACATTGACGTTGACTTTCGTATCGTCATCAAGTAGTAATAATAAAATAATGTACGAAAACGTGAGTCTGTTTTAGGGATTGGTGCTACATACATAACGAAGTAATTCGTGAACGTGACTTTTGATTGAAAAATGCTCTAGCTTCTAGCTAGAAATTAGGAGTGCTGTACCTTAAAAATCATTTTTTAAACGAGCTAATTTGTATTTTTAATTGATTTTAAATTTGTAAAAGGAGGAAATAAGGCTAAAAACTCAACTGTCAGTAGCTTTTGCACGCTGGCACGCGAAAATCCTAGCGTCAATAAGTCAAAAGTAATTAGGCTTAACCAGAGTAGAATAGAGCTCTAGTAGTATTCTATATATAGGGTAGAAGTACCGTTTGTGGCCTCTGTACCCTTTGTGGCGACTTAAGGTTGAAATAAGCATCAAAAATTCTGCAAAATTAAAAATCATATTCATAAATAGTTTCTTAAGATAAGACTGAAGATTAATTTCGAGATAAAATATAAAAATATGTTTGTAATTTCATACCTAATACTTTCGATACCTATTAGTTAAACTTTAGAGTGGCCAAAACCGGTACTTCTACCCTAAGTAGTACATATGTAGATAATTTTATTAACTTATGGAATAGACAACACACCCTGTTTCCAACTTAAACGAACACCCCTTATTTTAAACAACAAACACCGACCGAGAACCGAAAGCAAACAGCCATAATTCTGCTCCGTCAAGCTACAAGTCTAGACCGCTCTAAATGTCTATTTGTAATCTCACTGAGGAACTTTCCCCACCAATTGTGCCGGTGGATTGACCCAATTGGCAAAAGTTTCGACTACGAGATAAAGCCTCCCGAGATACAAAAGTAGATACTTAGTTACCGTCATCTTTAGTTAGTGGTACAGTCGCTTAAAAATATAAAATTTCATGTCTGTTCTCTTCTTATTATGGTCTCAGAAGTAACTCATCATCAGCATATATTAGTCCTCTGCTGGACATTGGCCTGTCCCATTGCATGCCAACGAGCACGATTCGCGGGCACTCTCATCCAGCTCTTGCCAACCACCTAGATCATCGCTCCACCTAGTCTGAGGGCGTCCTACACTACATTTGCGGACTCCACTCAAGCATACGATAACTCCAGCGATTATTGGTTCTGCGGCACAAATGACCGGCCCACTGCCACTTCAAGCTGCTAATTGGATGGACTACGTCGCTAACCTTAGTTCTCTGTCAGATCACCTCATTCCGGATTAAATCCTTCAGAGAAACTCCCAACATAGCCCTCTCCATAGCTCGCTGAGCGACTTTAAGGTACCTAATGTCTTCTATCTATCTATAAGTCATCTCTTTTTCTGGCTAAACTTTAGCAGTCTCGTTCGAATTTATAAAAATTGTATCGCCATCTTCTTTTTAGTTGAGAAATTTCTGTCTTACCCATAATTCAGTCAGTCTTACTTACCCATAATTATGCTCGATATTCATTGATTCTTCTTCCCCGTATTCTATCATTCATACATCATATTACAATAGTTATGCTACTGATTTCTATTCTCTCTAATGGAAAATCGTCTGGAAAATCGAGCTCAAATGCAACAAGCTCTAATGCCGCTTATAACATAAACACGTCAGATATCTTTGATACTAATAATTGTGAAGATTTTCCTGCTGGTGACTGTACCATATTGTTACATTTATAGGTAGTTTCACGGATGGCGTGAATGGAATGAACGAAATATTACCCTATTGTTATGTACGACCTTGTACAACTTATAAAGAGGTTGCCATTTTGTGGAAAGTAATGTTATTGTTGTAAATACTAATAACATCATGTTTAATGTAAGTTACTTTAAACCGAAGCATTATGAATTGTGCTGTAGCATTATAATTGAGTAAAAAAAATTTGAGAAAATAATAATACTGGCATGCGCCTTATTTACAAGCATCCAGCATTTTATTAGAGTTCGAATTATAGGGTCCTTGGAGATGTTTCTTATTTAATCTATGTTGGTTTTCTTTTTACGTTGTTTTGTGTTAAGTGTGTGACTTTCCGTTTCTTTACCAAGCGATCCCGATGGAAGACCAGCCGAGCGAATGTTGAGTTGGAACCGTTTCGCAACAATTTCTCTGAGTCTTGTTCTCATTGTATCTAAGTATGTAATGTAATTTTATATTGCTGCGAATAAATGTCTCTTTTTCTTTACCTTAAATTTGTTAAAATAAATACATAATATTACCTACGCAGTTGAAAGCAGTGTATTACAAAACTTTCTATTATAATATATTCTTTTGGTGTGAACTAACGTAACGTCCTTTTTAAGAAGCTAAAAACAAATGTATTACCTTTGTGAGAACTAAAAGAAAAAGGCCCCGGCTCTCGTTGAATTGTTAATGTATAGGAAAATCTCACTTTTACGTACATCAAAAGAGCATGAAATACTACCTTTGATTTGGAGATCCTTTTTTAAACATTCAACATTGTTGTTATTATCAGTAATCGTTGATTTTCCAGCATTTTTGCTATAGTGCTACAGTAGTGGAAATCATTAAATTATTTCAACCAAGAATCAAATAAAATCAAAGACATTTAGAACTAAGTAATAATGTAAATTAAGTTAGTAATTAAGTAAAAATTTCACAAAAAACCTAATTCAAGTCTCGTCTTAAAGACCTATTGTTATCTACCTCTACTTTAAAGTTATATGTTCTGTATTGTTTGTATATTTTTGAGGTGTGCATTAAAGAATGTATTAAATGCTTTAAACAAATCGAAAATACAGAAAATGTTCTATGTAAAGCCCAATATGCAATTAGAACGTTTAATGGAAATCATTTAATACAACTATAAATACAGACTTTACATTAAAATTTAAAAGTTAAAGTTAAAACTAAACTTATTTAAAATAAAATAAAATAAAACTAAGCTACTCAAATATTAAAAATTAAACATAAACACCACTATAAAAAGAACACCCCCTCTAGCAGGTCCGCTCGCGGCATGGTCCCTAAGACACTGGCTGCATTACCTCTCTGGATGGCTAGCCCAATCCTTTGGGAAAGGTAAGCGCCAGCTCTAGGGTCTCAGGAGGTGTCGATGAGCCGGGATGACAGGGCCTTAATAAAACTTTTCATGTCAGCTGACCAAGGTCCCATTGTTTCCACCGCAAGCGCCACAAATTCGTAATTATTTAATAATGATGAATATTTGCGGCGCTTGTTGGTTTGGGCCTGTTCAGCTGCTGCACCGGCCCGATTACGGGTTGTCTGGACGTGAGAAAGGGCGAATGTATCAACACACGTCGCGTCCCACACCAGTGCCCTACCTAGTTTCCACGGCACCAACGTAGCTCCGTCTGGTCGCTTGCCATCGTCTCTATGCAAACCTGCTGGTTCCAGGACAGCAGGCACAGAGACAGTGGCAAGCGAACGACGGATCAGATCATTAATTGTGCCGTGGCGGTACAAACGGCCAGCACTTCTAAAACATGAAAGGCCATGACGTCCCAGCTCACTCACTTCCTTCCCGCACGTACAAGTATGAGGTTCACAGATTCTGGCTCCAAGCTGTAAGCTTATTGCAATTCGCAAGCAGCTTGGGTCCAAGACTGTGCCTATATTACGGGAAGGAAGAGCGTGGAGCCAGTGGCCTGATTCGCCTGCTGAGACAGCGAGGAGACGGGCGCGATCTAAATCGATAAGCCCAATATGCATAATTTATTTATTTATTTACTTATGGAAAACCAACAGCTATAGAACAAAACAGTAACTTAAAGGGGTGTCTACACTAGGAGCTAATTACTGGTTCTCACCGATAATTACAAAGTACACCGTAAGGTTACTTGTTACACTGTTTAGTGGTTTACACTGCCCAGAGTCATAAAAAAACAAAGGTTAATTAATTTATTATTTATTTAAGGGTTGACTGATTAAGTATAAAGCGTACTGTTTCATCAACGACAACATGATATTACATTATTTTGAATGTCAATCATATTATTCACCTCGACAACCCTAGGTCACTCTCGTATGTCATTGCTCCGATTTTGATAAGGGAAAATCTACAAAGACTTGGCTTCGGACTTACTTCTAATTGGATCTTAAAGAATGAAAACTATGACGAGGCTGTATGGATCAATGTCCTTCGACTTTCCTACTGGGATGAAACTCAAGTAAAAACAATGCACCGGTTTTGCTGAATAATCTACGATCACTGGTTATTATGCTCGTTGGTGGGAAAGAAATCCCAGACGAAAATGTGTATTTAATGTGATACCATAATGTTATAATTACTAACTATAAACACTGTATAATATGTGTAAGTACATATTTTTTAAAGACCCAAAAAGAGATCAACAAAAGTGAAATTAAAATTAAATCAGCCTCAATACGGATGCTACAAGTATTTTGAACTACTACCTAATTGGTCAGCGATTTGACATAGAGATCCGGTATGCACTGTGACGTCACGTACCGGTCGGCCGTATAAAATCCATGTTAATGTCTGTTGTGCAGTGTGCTAAGAGATAAACAATTTTTTGTTGACTTCGTAATTTTTATAGCTTTTCATAAAATTATTTTTCGTAACTGTTTGTGAAAGAATCAGCTTTTATCGATACTGTGAAAAAAATCATGAATATTTCCAATTTCGATTTTTTCTTACCAATGTTGATTTGCCCCAATTTTATTATTTCCGAGAACAATGTTATGCAAAATAGGCCCACCCTATATAATATTATCTCATGATTGGACTCCTTATGCTGGATCAACATTGATACTGCCTGATACACTCAGGAGCATTGAAATCGGGTCACTTTCTACAGTAATTCAAAACAAAATGGCCCGTTTTCATAGCTCTTGAGTGTAGTACTGCGAAAAAATATCTTTGTTAACATATATAGGGGGTTTTAAATCTAGAGTACAATCCGATGTAAGAAGCTTTAATAGTCGTTACCTATAGAGATAAATGAGACTGTTTAATGATGTTGAGAAAGACTCTCAACGCTACTGCAGTGCTTGCAAACGCATTAGACTTTATAAGACACAAAGGCATGCTCTTAACAAACTTCTACATCACGGTAACAATAAACTGTTTAGTCGGTTGCCCACCACTTTTCTAAGAGCTCTTTGAGAGTCATATTGAAACTAAAATATGATCTAAGGGTCTCTATTTGACGCTCAGTTAGAATTATTATTAAACCTGGTAGCACTGCCAGAGTTTTGGGAACGATACATTCTGGTAGAGTATATGGAAAATAAACATTAGTAGTGTAAAAAACTACATCTGAATTATAATTTTAACAAGCGCAAGGTCTCTTTACTCTGAAAATGCAAGTCATAAAAAGAGATCTTATACAAATCTACAAGGAGAATCTACTTTCATCGTGATCTACTTTAAAAAGTTGCCATGAATCTAGGATTTTTAATCTACTTCACCGACCAAATCTGGTTTGATATAACTAGCCTAAGTTGATATCCCGTTTCAAAAAACTGCAATGGTGCCAAAGGTCAATTGATAAAACATACCTGTTGGTCCATTCGCGCCTGCGCCTGGGCTTGTTGCACGTAGAACCTCCAATATGGGTTTTGGTTATAACCCGCCGTGGTCGCCGCCACTAGCGCGGTCAGTAACTGGAACAAGTAACTGACTTTAGACGAGTAGAGTTCAACAAGATACAATGCATTTGCATAATGTATGCGTTGCCAAAAAATAATTCAATTTTAACATTTATTTTATAACACACTTCTGCCTTAGATTTCGTGTAACTGTTTTTCTTCGGGAACTTTTAAATTTTCCAGGATGATACTAGGATCCCCATTCCAAATTTTATCCAAATCTGTCTAGCCGTTGCACATAAACTTTCGCCTTTATAGGTAATATTAGTAGGACTAGCCTTTGCCTTATTTCATCTGTTTGGAAGCCAGGTCATTACAACGACTGTAAACTTGTATGCGAAATATTATTTAAATCCGTCCAGCCATCTTTTTATGCGTCATTGAAAGAAACATACTCCAATCTGTCACATTTCAAATGTAAATAGGACTAGAAAAATAAAGACCAATGCACCCTTCAAAATGTTTCTAACGTCCAAAACTCCCAAAAAACATCACCTTGTATAGTTACTTTTAAATAAACACTAACTTTACAAATCACCCTTTGCTTAAAAGGGCGTGCTGTATCTACCGGCCACACTTGCCATTTTACGTTCACATGATGGAGTGTCGGACGTCGCGGACTATCGCTCGCGCGCAGATGGCCGGCCATTCGTGCAGCCAGGGTTTAAACGGCGCACCGATGAGCGATGATAAAAGAGGCAGCATGACGCCGTATGGAAAACTAACGGTTTCGCACTTTGTAGCGATTTGCAGGGACTAGGTGATATATTTTTATTCTACTAAAGTCATAAATCAGAAAATGTGTGCGAATGAATGAAGGAAGACGGGTGAAGAATAAATTCTAAATTACAAAAGCGGAAAATTTTGTAGACTGACTCGCATGCAGAAAATTATTAACTAAGTAAATAATAAAACTGGAACTTTTCACTTTCAACGCGAAATTACGTTTCAATCACTAAATTTGAAGGTTCTATAGAACAGAACACCCCGTACTTACAACTATCACCTACTGTATTTTGGGTTCAAACTCTTAACACGAGCGAAAAAAACTAGAATAAGGCTTTTTATAGTATAGAAGAAAGCCAACAAGCAAACATCGACAATTGCAATCTCAACACTGCAATCCTAAGACTTCAAATGCGTTGGAAAGCCTCTATACAAAAGTTAGCATCGTGAACCGCTTAAAACTTGCGTAACGTTAACCCTATCTACGATTAAACAACGCTACGTCCATCCTTACATGATTCGTTTGTTCTGGTTGTCATGGTAATATAATTTACTACCGCCGGTCTCGAACCCGCGTCCGCAAAGATGGCATCTTAAAGCGTCATAGATCACTAGTCCGGCGCACTATTTTCACTCCGTGTCATTTCACACCAACGACTAGGGGATATACAGGAGGATGTCGCAGGCGGGGATGCGGTAATGGTTATACAGGATGTTGTTTGGTCGAGTGGTAGGACTTTTATGGATGGCAAAGGGGGTCATTTTGAATATTTTTGACGATATTTACAATTATGCAAATCCTTATTTTGTTTTCGAGATATTGCCCGTTTTTTCTTGTAGGTAATGAGTAATTATTTTAAAAATGACTAGTGGGATTCTTGCGGCACTTCTCAGCAGTGGTCTCTTTTTGGGATACGCTGGTAGTATAAAAATCTTCTCTTGTAAAAAAGTTTATCGTTGTAAAAGAATAGCTTAAAAAACAATTTAAAACCGCATGTCACCCGCCCACGTTGCCGCGCCGTATGTCCCGCAGTATCACAGCGGCACAGTAAATCTTTTTGCAGTTGGCTAACAGTGTCGGATATAGCTTAATGTATAGCATTGTTGGCCGGCATTATTTATCGTGCCATTTACCGCTATGTGGACGATATATTTTGTCGACGTATGTCGTTATGGCCACTTAAAAATGAACTACTTGATGGTTAAACAAGATTTTATATTTTATAATGGCCGTGTGGTTAAGTGCTACTTAGACTGCCAATTATTACTGTGATTATTATGACCAAATAAAAATTGAAAAAAGTATTAGTTACATAGTTTTTCAATAATATAATTTAATTCAAAATGAATATAAGTTTTCACTTGTGAATTAACAATGCAAAGATTTTTTTACTAATATATAGCTCAAAGCCATAGCAAATGAGCCATATTATATTTTTAATGAGATACTCAGTTCACAAATATCACGTTTAAACTCAAAAGTAATACTTAGTTAAAATAAACTTTTAAATTAACTATTTAAAATCAGACCTTATACAGGATGTAAAAGCTGTCGATATAATTAAATTGTAACATATTATTTTTTCCCATAGGTACGAGAAGTAATTTTTAATGGCATAAACTGTGATTTTCGTATGTTTTTCTATAAAGTTTATTTAAACATTATATTGTTTAAATAAACTTCCGTTGAAATAAGTACAAGATTTTTTTAAAGCATTTAGTATTATATGCATATTATTATTAATATAATAATATAATAAACACATAACTCACATATATCTGCACTGAACACATTTTGCTGCTTACTTCACCGTGTCACAAGTAAAAGTAATGACACAATCCTAGAGACTCACCGTTTTATAGTCCATCATAGTACATTCCAATTTTAGGTAACTGCACCAATTTGTTTTCCTCCTGTCGAACCAGTTTGTTGCGATCTCTGATCGTCACAGATATCAGCGATCTGATAGCTCTAAGTAATTTGGATGAGTTATATCATCGGTGTTTACTATCACAATAATAACGACTATTCTATTCCGTTAAATTAACATTGACGCGTTTGAACTATGCATGTTTTGATTTAGCTGAAGTAACGCAGCAGTGGATTGTGTTTTATCATGAATGTTTTATGTTGTGTAAGTCCAGCGGTACGAGGTGAGTTCATTGTGGTTTTTTGCAGGTTTTTTGGTTTATTTGCCTAGTGAACCCTAATTGAATGAACTGCTTCGTAGAGAGTGAACTTAAAAATGTATGACCGTACGGAGCAGCGTGGCTCGTTTTTTTTCGCTAATGCAATTGGAAAGGCTTCTACATAATACATGTACCTATTGCAGAATTTGTGGTGTAATATGTAATTTGAACATGTAAGATTTTTTGGTGGGTTTCACTAACTTAACTATTTGTTATAAAAAAATAAATCATACGATGGAAATTTTGCAAGAAACTTAATGTTGAGGTAAATAAAAGAACTATTGTTTACTAAACATTACTTATCTTATGTAAATAAGTTTAGTCTAGTTTGAATTCGAATGGGATACGATACGCTGTCATATTTATTGTATTGTATTTGAAAAGAATAGGCTGAATGAGTTCATGGTAAGCCAGGTAAGTTGTGTTAGTTCACTGATGCTTTACTTCGTAGTATGTATTCTATTTCATTACTTAAGACTAACCGTTTATCGCCCTGACCTTGGGAACTGTGCGATTTTCCGGAATTAAAAGCACCCTATGTCATTCTCCAGGGTGTGTTCTAAATTTGACGATGATCGGTAGGTATAAGCGTAAACTCTTTCAAAATTACTACATTTTTAAATCAGGTCATTTGTGTTTAATGTTTCTTTTTAATGACTTAGCTTGAAATTTTGACAGCTGACATAGGTACTGACTTTTCGGCCTGTATTAAAAACTGCATAAATAAAAATGTCACTTGAAAAGGAAACTCGAAAATGGTGACTTCGTGATTGTGTCTGCATGAAATATGAAGCGAATCAGACAGGGCCGCGGCGAATTGCAGTCGTTTGATTTCATTTTTTACATTGCCCGTATCTTAATATCTCTTGCTTTATATGTTATTAAAAACTCTAGCATTATTAAAATAATAACCACAGCAAAAACGAATATCGACGGCGTACTACCATGAACTCCTCACAGACATTTTGACGAATAGTTACATTTTATGAAGATACACTTTAAATTTAATTTGGCAACATTAATGAAGACATTAAAAAAAAAGAAAACAAAAGAGTATGAAACCAGTGTCCTCAGTAATAATGCCAAATGCGATTTAAAGAGTATCTAAATAAAAATGTAACTATAGTAAAAATGTCAGTTAGGAGTTCATGTACTTCACCGTCCATATATAATTATATTCCGATCTGAATTCGATTTCGAATCAAATCACTCTTACTTGACCATTTTTAGTAATTGTTGTTTTTTAGGATGTGCATCATCATCATCATCATCAGCCCGGGGGCGTCCACTGCTGGACAAAGGCCTCCCCCAAAGAGCGCCACAAGTCACGGTCTTGAGCCGCTCGCATCCAGCGGCTCCCCGCGATCCTAACCAGGTCGTCAGACCACCGGGCGGGAGGCCGTCCAACACTCCGTCCACCGGTGCGGGGCCGCCACTCGAGAACTTTTCTTCCCCAACGGTTATCAGTTCTCCGAGCTATGTGGCCTGCCCATTGCCACTTCAGCATGCTAACTCTCTGAGCTATGTCGGTGACCTTGGTTCTCTGGCGTATTACCGTATTACGGATCATATCGCGCAAAGAAACTCCGAGCATAGCTCTTTCCATTGCACGCTGAGCAACCCTGAGCCTATTCATGAGGCCCACATTCAGCGGCCAAGTCTCTGATCCATAAGTCATCACTGGCAACACACACTGGTCGAAGACTTTCGACTTAAGGCTCTGCGGTATTTTGGACGAGAAGATCCGCTTTAGCTTCCTGAACGCTGCCCATCCGAGTTGGATTCGGCGATCGACCTCTTTCTTGAAGTTGGATGTGCATAATCATACCAAATTTGACGCTTTTATGTTTTATTTGTATGAAATTTTAAAATCACCCTCTAGTTTGACGATATCGTAATAAGGTAGCTAAACAAATATAACAGGCCAGCTTTCCTCTTCACAATTAACCTTATTAACGTTCTGTTTATGAGGATTTTTCCTCCCACTTACCCGGGACAAACGCTAACTGACCGCCGAGGGCGTTGCAATGTTTGTATTAACTAAGAATATGTTGTATCACTCTTGTTACATTATCGTTACATTTTTATTTACGTATTTACTAATACAGTTGATATGGATCCTGTGTAACATGAGATGGATATTGGCTCGAAATAAACATCTTGAGTTCACATTCATAATAATCTAATAATATTTTAACTGTAGCTGAGCGGTCAACAGTAATCAGTACAGAAAAACAATTTATCAAATAAAAGCAAAAACACAAAAATATCGGCACTAGTACCAACCGGAGCAAAATGGTTCTCGCTCAGCATGTTACTGGTTTTAGGCCACAGCTGGTCTCCCGCAGGAACTGTTTGGTGACACCATGGCAGGTTACACAACCAGCTATACAAAAAACTAAAACTTAAACAGTAGAGATGCGGTTGCGGGTGGTAGGACCTTGTGCGGGGTCCATCCGGATCGCTACCACCATCTTGTCCATTAACCTACCGCCAAACAGCAGTGTTCGCATTGTTGTGTCCCGGTTTGGGGATAAGACAGCCGGTGTAATGACTAGCATAGAGGCATTCCATCTTAGTCCTTAGGGTTGGCAGCGCATTTGCAGTCTTAGGCTTGCAGTCTTGTGAATGCGAATGTCTATGGGTCACAGTTTCCACTTATCATCAGGTGGCCTGTGTGCTCGTCAGCCTTCCCTATGCCATAAAAAATAAAAAATAAAAAATAGATCTTACCTCATACATTTGACCGTCTTTTTTACTAAGTTAAAGATAAAAAAGATAAAAGATAACTATTCAGTAAGTAGACCGCACGGGCATCTTTACACGTCAGAAATCGACCAACGCTTCGCAAGAGACCACTGCTGAGAGAAACGTTTCTTTTGCATCTGACCTGTACTGTCAAATCATTGAATTTGTGACCCACCTTAGTTCTAAAGTCAATCTGACATTCAACAGCAATAAGGTTGAGTTTCCTATCAATTACAAATGACTTGCATCTCTAATGACAATGACATGTTCAAGCAGATTTTCTTTGACCGTACAATACTACCGTCCTAACCTAACCTTAAATCTACGTAAGTTAATATTATATTTAAGTTTGGTTGCACGTTCGATTTCATACTACGAATACTAAAATTATTATTGAGTTTCATTTAATAAAGTTACTATAATATCCAGTGACAAAGTGTCAGTATCTCGCTAATTTTGAAGAAAATATTATAAGACGACGATAATTTTTAAAACATCCTGTATATTACGCAATTTCTAAGCCAATTTAAGTATAACTATGTAACTTATACTTATACTTAATCTCGAATTTACAAAAACTAGAAAGTGATGCATTGCTCGCAGGACTGATGGCCGATGGGGTCAGAAGGTTCTGGAGTGGCGTCCGCGGACCAGAAGACGAGCTGTAGGTAGGCCTCCAACAAGATGGAGTGACGACCTCGTCAGGATCGCGGGACCGCGGTGGATGCGAAAAGCACAAGACCGGTCTGAGTGGAAAGCCTTGGGGGAGGCCTATGTCCAGCAGTGGACGTCTTTCGGCTGACATGATTGATGATTGAGAAAGGAGTGAAGTTTTGTTTTATGTAATCTTCTCCTACGTCGTTTTCAATCTTGACAGAGTGGTCTTGGACATCATATCAAGCGCTGGTGGCGAGCTTCACAACTCGTCGCCACTCCTCTCTGACAGCTGCCTTTCTCGTGCATTGGTGCAACGAGCTATCAACAGCAGCCCTAATTCGGTCTGTCTATCTCATAGGGGATCTGCCTCAAGGCCGGGTGCCTTCAACTCTTCCTTGGACCACAAGTCGCTCAATGGATACCCCCTACGGCATACGTGGCCAAAAATTGTGAGGATGCGAGACTTTACTATGATAGACGCTGCTTGATGCTGAATTCTTGGAGTATGGACTCGTTGGTACGGAATTCAGTCCATGAGACCCCCAGCGTTCTGCTCCAGCACCACATTTCCAGAGCGTCTATTTTCTTCTCCTCAATTTCCCGCATTGTCCACGTTTTTGCGGCATAGAGGAATATGGGGAACACAAATGCTCGAACTAACCGATTTTTTGTGGCCTGGACAGGCTTGTTTTATGTATTTATGTATGTATGTAAACTCTTTATTGTACAATAATATAAATATTACAATATTGTTACTAAACTAATGTACAAAGGAGAACTTATCCCTAAATGGGATCTCTTCCAGCTAACCCTGAAGTAGATGGGTAAGGACAATGCATAGGGTTGGACACATACAAGTTTTGCACAAAAGTAGCAAAAACAGATGATAAAATGATGATGATGATGATGAGATGATGATATAATGTAATAGGGACCACAAAAAAACAGATCCTACATACCTAACACAAAGGTCATTAACCTCAGTCCAATACTCTTCCAATCTATGTAACACGTAACCAATATATCTAAGACTCCATACTATACGCCTTGTATTACATAACACGGCTCCAGTTACACTAGTCACCTTTTACCGGAAGACCATTGTTTGAAATCGTAGCGATTGTTCTTTGTAACATAGCTTAAGAGATGGGGATAAAATGTGAACAATTAAAAATGAATTTTAGCAGAATAGTCCAAGAGATAGCGTTCTCTATTGTTCCATTTACGTAATGGATTATATTTAAAGTTTAAAAGGAACGGAACAGCGAACGGGTTCAGAGATTTTTGAAGAAATATTTTATGAAACAAAGACGACGCGTTAGCTTAGTTCGTAGTGGTTGGATTTCCGGTATAGGCAAATACTTATGTGATGAGCACGAGTATTTATTTTTGAGTAACTCTACGTTAGTGTTTTTATCGGTCTCCAGTACCCATAGTTTGAGTCTAGGTCAATTTATGTAACTTGTACTCTGAAAAAGTAATTTTTTTTACATATTATATGTTAGGGGATAATCTTATACAAATTGATCAAAATTCAAGATACTTATTCAGTAAATAGGCCATATCTGCCGTGCTATAGCTAAAACTCCACTAAGCCACAAATCAAAATTTTGAGTTAAAAATAAAAAACCTAAAAACCGATATTTCTAGATTTTGTGAAGATTTACCATGTATTTTTTTTGTGTAACCGTTAAAACAAAGGTTGTACTTAAAATGTGTATAAGTGTTTTCGCAAAATACTGCTTAATTACTATTTTATAAAATGGTTTTTGTGTTCTAGATTTGCAAATAAATAAGAAATAATATATGCTTTGAACGCTAAAACCTAGCAAAGTAACCTTAGCGTAGTATTTTTGTCATAAAATTAGGATCATTAACCACTTTTTATAATTGAAAACAAAGAAAATGGCTAAATCCCTTATAATGGTTTATAGTCATGTTTTTTTACCAAGTTTTTATATTGAATTGTTTATCAACAAGTACATTATTAGACTTTTACCATTTTTAAACTATGGACAGCCAACATAATTGTATGCACTACCACGAGTGACCCCTTTTTGCTATTCTAGAAACTTGTGAAGAGTCGAACCGTTACAAGTAACTAGATTGTAGTGTTGTATCCCGGGGAAATATTTTTCGATTTTCTGATTAAAAGCTGGCTATAGTCCTAAACTATGCACTGAAAATCACTATATTCTTTGAGTAATTTGATGAAATAAAATATACTTTATGATCTATTTGTTTATTAAAATTATAAAATGAACACGATACTAAAATCAACACTTTGTTATAACTCAAAACACTATTAGCGTTACTACAAAAATTATTCAAAAAATGTACTAAGACAAAGGTACTTCCTTAACTAATTGAGATCTAATGATAACCTCTTAAATTCTTAAAAATATCAACAGGTACACAATCAACAAGTTTGGTATAAACAATTGAGATCAATAGTTATCATTAAAAACTTTTCTCTTAAAATTATAAAATTATTATGCAATCCGTATCAAAAAAAATAGGTATAAATAAATCGTTATGGTATGAAATGCGTAATTATCTTGGTACTACTTGGGTACTTATTATAAAAAATATTCAAAAATTACAATTATACATACTTTCTTTAGTAATTGAGATCAAATATGATAACCTCTTAAATTCTTAAAAACAACAAATATCAGCAGGTTATACAATTAACAAGTTTGCTTAAAACATTGAGATCAATCGTAATTATTCAAAACTGTGCTCTTAAAATTATAAAATTATTATGTAATCTGTATAAAACAAAAAAAAACTTTATCCTTAGGTATTTACTATTTATTATATTATACCCCTTCCCTTTATTATCTATTCTAAAATACCTCTTGTATTTATTTCTTGAACATGGCTTTCAGTAATGACTGGCAAATCATTCCAAAATACCATTTTATGGGGTGGAATAATGCCTGTCAAAGCTGCCTTTAGGGCCCGTTTTGAAATCAAGACCAAATATTTCGGGCCTTTTAAGATATTTGTCCGTCAAAAATCGCAGAGTTTCATAATCTTCGTCATAATCGGTTTTATACAAAACGTCAAAGCGTTGCGTTTAAAACAACTTGCAATACGTTTTTGAGGTACACGCGTGGATTTGTATTTTGAATACGTCTGTCAGACACAAAGTTGGAGCATTTAAAGAAGTTATTATGAGTCATAGTTTTGACATCGACTCGTGATTTATTTGCGGATGCTACAGATTGTTCAAAATCTATAAAATCATAAATTTTTCCTTTTGCCTTCATAGATTTCTCAACTTGGTGGTGGAACTGATCACAGCTCATGAATGAATGCCCAGGTACAAAATAGCAAAATGTAATAGTTTCGGTAGCATTAGACTGCTATTGACCAAGTGAATCATTAGTGAAAACAGCAGCCAATTTTTATTCTGCGCGCTACAGTTGTCCATCCATAAATATATATGTTTTACGTTGCGATGCTGAATTACGAAATGATAAAATGCACTCATGATATCTTCCTGTTTTCTACTTGATATCCCGTCATGCCAAAGTACAGCCAAGGGTTTGTGATCGTTGGAAATTTTACCAACAGGGGCAAAAGATTGGTTATAAGTTGTTAACCTGGGACAAAATATTTTTTTTTTGAATCTTTCTAATCTCGGCAACATTATAACTTTTTGAAGGTTATAAATGTTATTTTCATCCTGAGGAAGAGTTTTGTGATGTTCATACATTTTACGTGATTTTTTATAATTATCATGATGTTTTTGCCATAACTGGCAGTCCTCATAGTCGACTGGTACATCTACTTTTGGACCATGAGATGTTTGTTTACAATGCAACTGGTTGGCTACACAAATTTCACATCGTAAAGTATAGGTACACAAATGAACTCGACTGTTCATGTCATGTTTTACATATCTATTTGTGCTTTTTTTTAGTAAAACGGTAACATTTTAACGAAAATCCAAAGATAAAGTGTCTTATCTTTTGTTCGCGGACATTTTGACGGAGCTCGCGCAGCAAACGCTCGCGCAGGTGACTATTTCTAGCGCGCCGCAACGCCGACTCGACTGACCGCCCGCTCGCAAAAGAAACGGGGGAGGGGGACAGCACTTTACTAGGTTTTAGTGATGCAATGTTGGTTAAAGGAGTTTTAGCGATATATTATTTCATATTTTTAACATTTTATACACTTCTTTAAATGTAGTTGCTAGGTTTTAGCTTTGTATTTGTAATAGGAATCACAATGATATTCTTAAAATAAAAGGTTAAAGGACTTTAGCCAAATTTAAACGTAGTATGTTTATAATAACTTGTTTTTAGCGTTGTGTCATGTAAATAATTTTCAAATAAAAAAATGCTAATAAAGCCGCAAAAGTATTAAAGTGTGGTATTAGTTAAGGATGCAAAACAAATGGTTTTTTAGCTATGTATTTAAATTGAGTTACAAACAAAAAAAAAACATTAACCGCACTTAGACAAGGTAAAACGTAGTTTGGTTGGTTAGACAGGTTTCAGGATTGAAAACTGGTAAAAATCATGCACTTAGACATGTTAGGTGTCTCTGTATCTTTGAAAGCCAATAAGATAAAAAATTGAAACCAAGATAGGTCGATAGAGAATTTCTCGCTCTCTTACGCTGTTTAAAAAAGTAAAAAACCCACTAAAGTCACTTTGAGGAGTTTTAGTCAGAGCACGGCAGATATGAGGGCTCTTATACACGTCGGTAATATATATAGTTAATTTACCAGCGCTTCGGACAAGACCATCATTGCGGAGAAGAAGCGCCGCAAAAAACTTCAGCAGAAGTTCATATTGTCAATCATAAAAACAATATTTTTTTTTTTTTTTTTATTTATAAAGTTTTGTAAGTAGGCCCTGTAGGCACTTTTACAAGTCTGAGTCTACCAGCGCTTCCAAAGAGACCACTGTTGAGAAGAAGCGCCGCAAGAAACTCAACAGTAAGCCTTTTTTTTAAATAAATCTCTTATTACAATACTAAACTTAAGCTACACAATTTAAATGTCACAGGGATGTACAGGTCCCAGTAGTAATAATAATGAAATATATCCAAATGTCGGATTAAATTAAATAATACAATTTCGGAGATGTAAACAGTCTCCAAATGTCAAATTTAAATTAAGAATTAAATATAATTTAAAAAAAAAACACAAAACAAGGGAGATGTAGAAAGTCTCCACGGTCAATTTTGGAGCTGTAAAGAGTCTCCAGATGTCAAATTAAAATTAAATACAATTATAAAAATAAAAAAAAACACAAAAAATAAAATAAGGGAGATGTAGAAAGTCTCCACGGTCAATTTTGGAGATGTAAAGTCTCCAGATGTCATATTAAAATAATAGGTAATCGTACAGGGAGATGTATATAGTCTCCACGGTCATTAATAATAAAATTGTATAGCAAAAAAATAATAATATAATAATAATCAGTCCCAAGCATTGTCATCATTCATATAATCTTTAATACTATAATAAGCTTTAGATTAGTTTACGTTTAACGTAACTCTTAAATTTATTTACTGATAAATGAGTAACACTACTTGGGAGCTTATTATAGAACCTTATACAATTACCCATGAAAGAGTTTTTTATTTTGTGAAGCCGTGTAAAGGGCACTGCGAGCTTATGTTTATTTCTGGTATTAACATTATGTATGTCACAGTTTTTTCTAAAATTACTGATGTTCTTATGAACATGCATAATGTTTTCATAAATATATTGACTGTATACGGTTAATATATTCGTTTCTTTGAACTTATCTCTAAGCGAGTCTCTATGACCCATCTTGTAAACAGCACGAATAGCCCTCTTCTGCAGAACAAAGATGCTGTTTACGTCAGCACCACTACCCCATAGTAAAATACCATATGACATTATACTATGGAAGTAACTAAAATAAACTAATCGAGCGGTTTTCAAGTCTATTAGATTCCGAATTTTATTAACTGCAAAAGCTGCAGAACTTAGTCTATTCGCTAATTTAGCCAGATGAGGACCCCATTGGAGTTTTGAGTCTAACGTTATACCAAGAAATACTGTATCATTAACTAAGTCTAATTTGTCATTTTTAATAGTTACAGTAGTTTGTCTATTTTTCACATTGGTAGTCATAAATTTAATACATTTAGTCTTTTTCTCATTTAGTAATAAATTATTAACACTAAACCAATGTACTACTTTTGATATAGCATTGTTTACATCCACATTAAACTCCTGTTGTCGTTTGACTTTAAATACGAGTGAGGTATCATCAGCAAACAATACTATATCATGGTTGTCCTTTATAAGGTATGGTAATAATACTTAAAAATAAGTTATCTAGACAGGGCTAGTTCCAAACTGTGATATGGGAGCAATAAAAACTTTAATGCATAGAAAACGTGCCTATGTTCTAATCCAGAGTATAAGCTATCTCCATTCCAAATTTCATCCCAATATGTCCAGCCGTTGCAGCGTGAAAGATTGACAAACTAACACAACACAAACTTTCTTATTTATAAGGTATATTAGTAGGATTATACAAGTAGGATTATTGAATACTAGCCGATACCCTTATCTACGTCTGCGTACAAGCCGTATATCGTTATTCCGTCTGGGCCTGTTAAATTTTTCACAAATAAAAAGTATCCTGTGTGCTTTATTAGGGTTAAAGCCATTTCCATGCCAAATTCCATTAAAATCGGTTTGGCGGTTTAGCTGTGAAGGCGTATCAAACAGATAAACAAAAACACAGATACTTTCACAATTTTAATATTAGTATCGTTTAAGTTTAGGCTACTTCTCTTAGCCTATAACTCTGATGTAATATTTCATGCAGTACTGTCTTTTTGTACGTTCTGTACTACGGCTCGCGAAACTAGTTCTGTTTTTTTACTTCTCTTACCGTTTAACGCAATTTAAACGGTAACCATGGCATTTGCAGCAGCAGTATAAAGTTACAATTTAATTTAAAAAAAATGTTGTAATGGCGGATTTATTATTAGTTTATTGGAGGTAGGACCTTGTGTATGGTCCGTCCGGATCGCTACCACCAATTTATCTTTTAAACTACCGCCAAGCAGCAGTGTTCGTATTATTGTTTCAGTGTGAGCATAAGACAACCGGTAAAATAAGATATTGCAGTCTTAGGATTGCAGTCTTGAGATTGCGGTCTTAAGATTTCAGATGTATAGGTATCTAAGATCCCACTTACCATCAGGCCTGTGTGCTTGTTTGCCATTTCTATGCCTTCGAAAAAGTTTAAACAGATATACATACATTATTGGTACTATGATTATCTAAAGCAGAGTTGTTAAAAACAAGTTTAATCAACGACATAACCGTAAGTAATAACACGTTGGAACCTTGTCGTTCTCATTTCTTAACCAATGTCGTTGTTTTGTTTTTGCTAGACGACGCAACGAGCTAGCAGATCAACCGTTAGAAAGTCACCTCGGTCCATTCACATCACGATACGAGGAGTCGTGAATATTCACATATTTTTTATATAAGTTAGGGAGGCAAACGAGCATGTAGGTTACCTGCTGGGAAGTAATCACCATCGCCTATAACACCAGCAACTCAGGTAAAGATGTCGGGGCGATGCAAGTCAATAAGGGAGATGTAAGCTCTTTTCTTGAAGGGATGTGATAACTTCCAAAGTACGGCAATAAACGACGTCCACACAAAACCCTCCTAATAAGATCCATCTATTCATTTAAATTTCCTAACTCCCAATTAATCAAGTAATTAATAAATCATCGTAATAAGATAATATTTTAAGCGCAAGAAAATGTTGTCGACTCCCAACACCACGAATTAAATCAAGCAGATTTGGCCACCCCTGTCCAGTTTGATCTAATTAGGTGTCGGTCCGGTGCGCCACGTTTTCATTTCGTCAAAATTATAAATTCAAAAAAGTGTTGACGACTTCTTTCGTATTAGAGATTAAGATGAATCCCTGTTTACAATTTCACGCCATAACTCAAGAATGCCATGCAATGCCTTGGCTCGACCAATTTGAATAATTGCATTTTTGTTGTGTTCGTAATTATTAGGACAAGCTTTGTATGAAAATAACACAAACAGCTAGCTTTTAAATGTATATAAATATCAGTGGACAATGTCACACAAATTGACCTAGTCCCAAACGAAACTCTAACTAGGCTTGTATAGAGAAATGCATACACAAAATACATGGAAAACATCTAAAAGCTCAGAAACTAATTCTAGCGCTCATCATACAAACATCTGCTCTAACCGGAATTTGAACGAGGTTAACGTGTCGTCGTGTCTTGTATTGTTTTTGAATTGATGAATAGGTTCCTAGCTTTTCGTAATAAGTGTCTTTAATTGGAAATAACTTATAAACAATACAAATTCAAAGGGTTTGTCAACTTTCGGTTGTCAGTTTTTGTGTCCAAGTAGGGCACTTGTAATTAACAGAAATATTGGAGTATTATAAAACTATAGAACACATAAAGGTGTAGTAAAAAGCTATAGACTCACGTTAAATGATGACCTCGATATGACTGATTTTTACTCATGAAAGCTATTTACAATAAACCTTGAAATTGCAGTTGAATACAGACAGCCAGACCTTCCGACAAAAGAACTATCGTCGCAATAGCGCTTCTTCATTTGAATACCGAACCTTGAGTAAGTAAGTATTTAACAAAACAACTGTCAACTTACATCTTGTTTTTTTTTCTAGATTGGTAATCGTTCTTTTTAAAATTATGATGTAACTGTCTCTCGCCTACAAACGAATAAGCGAGTAAGACCACTGTTCCTCTTAATTACACTATATTTCATTTGTATTGAGACGAATCGGGAATATAAGGAAGCCGGAACGCACCCCCAATTAACTGAAGAAGGAAAATTGTTTTTTCGCACAATAGCTTTTCCAAATTAATCTCATTTCCTCATCAAGTCTGAACAATGTTTCATAGAAATGTCCGGGTGCTGTTTTATTCGTGCGAATAGTCTGTTCTCTGGTAATTGCTACATTCTACGTTATCCGGGGTACCTATAGTCGGTCCATTGATGTAAACAAATTAGTAGTTTGACACATAAAGTTAAAAAGTATACATAAGTTTTCTTCGCTCTTTAGATCTACAACTGCACCTGTTTATTCTGTGTTAACTATGCGGTGTGGACTGGTAGAGAATGCCTTTAGGCATTAATTCCGTCATTTGTACGTTTTACATTTATTTGTATTTTGCATTTTTTTTTAATAAAATGAAAATACCTCAATTTTTAATCAAGCGTGATTTTATTTGAAAAATTAATACCTAGTTAAAGCAATCCTGGGTATATATATGTATATATATATATATATAGTCGGTCCATTGAAATGTAAGACGTAAACAAATTAATTAAGTTAACTGGAGAGAAACTAGATATTTGGCTTGTTGGCATACTAATAGTCCTTAACAGAATAAAAAAAGTTATCTAGAAGCCATTTCGTAAGTATACTCTTGAATTGCCTCACAGGACATTCCACGATAAATTTAGGCAACTGGTTGTAAATTTAAATAGCCATACAGTAAGAGTTATTTTTGTGAAGCCTGACTCTAGAGCGTGGTAAGAACAATTTGTTCCTATTCCTAGTTGATATCGGGTAATAGACGATCTGTTTTTCAAAAAAATCAGGATGTTCTCTCACAAACATGCACATTTGTTTAATGTATATATAATATTACTAAGTAGTAGTAGTAAGTAGTTCTACTAGTAGCTTAGTCCGCGTCTGTTCTACTTATAGTTTTAGGCCACTATAATCGAAGCGGTAGGCCTCCAACAAGATGGAGTGACGACCTCGTAAGTATCGCGGGAGCGCGGTGGATGCGAAAAGCACAAGACCGGTCTGATTGGAGAGCCTTGGGAGACGCCTATGGCCAGCAGTGGACGTCTTTCGGCTGACTTCATGATGATGATGAATTGAAACGGTTAGGTAATGATAGAGAAAATAAGCAAGAAACCTAATAAAGTTATTTTAAACAAGCGGAGAACTTTGTATCTTCCTGCAACTTTAAATACCTAAATAATTTGGCACTGTTTGACACATAACCTTAAAAATATAACTAAGTTTCCTACGCTCTTTAGATCTCCAATCGCGCCGGTTATTCTCTGTTAACTATGTGGCGTGAACTGGTAGAGAATGGCTTTAGGCATTAAAGCTGTCATTTGTACGTTTAACATTTATTTGTATTGTGCAAAGAAGTTTAATTAATAAATAACCTCAATTTAAGATCGAGCGTGATTTTGTTTGAAAAATGTATACCTAATTAATATTTATACTACGTTATCCTGGATACCTATAGTTTGACACATAACCTCAATTTAAAATCAGGCTCGTTTAAATTTGAAAAACGCATAATTAACAGTATTGTTTTAAAATTAACATGCAAGTAGGTAATGATTAAACTTGATCTACGAACACGACATATTATTACTTAAGAGTTTATTTATAATGCATGATAATTCTGAAACCATTTCGAGAAATAGGCTTTATAACACTTTTAATTGTTTAATTTAACCGCATTTAGCACTGTCCGTATTAAAAAAAATACGGGTCAAATCCATCAGCTTCACACGATCTTTTTCAAATAGGTACCTGGGAGATATGAATTACATCTTATTTACTTGACAGTACTGGCGGCCGAATTAAAGAATCACGAGGATAAATTATGTCAAAAGCAATATGGTTTTACCGAGTAGAATAGCGTCCCAAAGCGATTGTTAAATCGAAGTATCTGGTTACAGTAGAGGTGATTTGCGTAAAAAGGGTCTTGTAGTTCTTTAACTGCTCAGTTGCAGTGACCTGTCATAGAGACTTAAGTCACGAGGAATAACGTCAAAATGGTCGTCGCCGCACTCTGAGTCAGTTAGTGACGATTAAGTCGTTCCATAGTGATGAGTTGTTGTGCGGGTGGTAGGACCTTGTGCGGGGTCCGTCCGGATCGCTACCACCATCTTATCCATTAACCTACCGCCAAACAGCAGTGTTCGCATTGTTGTGTTCCGGTTTGGGGATAAGACAGCCGGTGTAATGACTAGCATAGAGGCATTCCATGTTAGTCCTCAGGGTTGGCAGCGCATTTGCAGTCTTAGGCTTGCAGTCTTGTGAATGCGAATGTCTATGGGTCACAGTTTCCACTTACCATCAGGTGGCCTGTGTGCTCGTCAGCCTTCACTAAGCCATAAAAAAAAAACACAAGTTTAGAAAAAGGAAGGTGTTAATTGTGTCGTATATCTCAGTACGGCGCTTATGTTTCTGTTAACAATTTAGATACACAACACTTGGCTGTCCAAAACTATTTATTATTCCCTGCTAAGACGTCGATTTACCAATCACCCCGTGTATCGCAGTAATTCCAGCCAGCAGTGAGACCTAAGAGCGTCAAACTGCATAAGTTCTAACAGTTTAAGTTAAGTTCTAACTTTTTTAATATCTGAAGTCCTGAAAGGAGGTATCATCTCATTTACCTGCCAAGTTCCAGCCGGTGGTTCCAGGACGTTGAGCTAAAGGATTACCGGAACACAGTTAACAGGAAGGCAGTAGGTCGTTGTGGAACAACAATATAACTTGGTGTTGAATGGATACACCAATTACTTGAACTTCTTCTTATCTTCAACGATTTTCTTCTTGTCCAAATGTCAATAGTACCCTTACCACGAGTTACAACTACTGTCCTCGAAAGCAATTCCAATGCTCTGTCCCTTGCACTCTATAAGAATACTGCGAGGTCTGCGAGGGACAGAGCATTCGACTCGCTAGCCAGTACGTTAATTGTAACTCATATTAAGGGAGGTAGAGATTGCCATTAGGCATTAAGTTTGACACCTTTTGTTTTTACTTTATGCAAGATTAAATAAATAAATAGCCCCGATATAATGGCGATCCCTTCTTTCAGCGTTGATGTCTCTTAAGTCAGTCAAACGATTGTCATTAAACTTAGGTGCGAACCATCATGATTAAAGTTGCTTTCATTAAAAAAAAACTCATCCAAATCGGTCTATCCATTTGGGAGCTACGATGACATATAAAAATACGGTCACACAGATACACAGGTATCAAACTTATAACACGCTTCTTTATTGTCAGAGTTTAAAAAGCATGCTTTAAAAACTCGACTGGGTGTTTGATATTGTCGTCTATGTATAGTTCGTTAGTTGAAATAGTTTGCATGCTTTGACGAGGTTTATGAGGCGCGCACAAAGCGACTTCATAGGGTTGCAATGCACTATATTTATACTTTACAATATGCCATCTGAGTAATTGGTATATTACCTTAGTTTTTTACCATTTTCATCATCATGTCAGCCGAAAGACGTCCACTGCTGGACATAGGCCTCCCCCAAGGCTTTCCACTCAGACCGGTCTTATGCTTTTCGCATCCACCGCGGTCCCGCGATCCTTACTAGGTCGTCACTCCATCTTAAAGACTGATAATTCTACTGATCTACTATTTGTCACTGAGGAAACTCTGTGGCCACCTTTCTCATCCAACATCATATCAACATGATGATGCCGTGTTGTAGGAGATCGTCCGTTAATCACGTTAAGTTTTTATCATTGCCTTTTTTTAAACCAGTGTTGGTTTTAAATTTAGAAATTTTATTTTTATATGTCGACGACGTGTGGCCTAGTTGTTAGTGAAACTGCCTACGAAGCTAGCGGTCCTGGGTTCAAATCCCGGTAAGGGCAGATGTTTGTGTGATGAGCGCGAGTATTTGTTCCTGGGTCATGGATTATTTCTATGTATTTAAGTATGTACTTCTCTGTATAAGTATTTATAGCTTTGTCTAGTACCCATAGTACAAAGCCTAGAGCTTAGTTTGGGTCTAGGTCAATTTGTGTTTGATATTTATTTACTTATTTATTTATGTAAACTCTTTATTGTACAAGTAACAGAAATTCAAATACAATATTTACAGAAAAGGAACGTAAACCGGCGAACTTGGGATCTCTTCCAGCTAACCTCTTGTACTCGGATTATGGATTAGCTTGGGTAAAGTTTTATATCTAATACCCAATACCGCCTAAATACCCAAGACTACCAGACGTAGTCTTGGGTATTTTCTAATTATATGTAAAAGTATTTACTCCTCTATCCAGTATCTGAATCGTTGTTTAGTCTCCGTAGTACCACCCTAGAGTCTAGTTCGGGACTAAACAACTAGATAAATAACTAGATAAATTTTCGTGAGATTATCTCCCATTTTTATCATTATTAAGGATGTTTTTTGCAGTTAACCTCTTACACACTCATCTGTTTGAATATGCAGGTTTCGTCACGATGTTTTTCCTTCACCGTAAAAGCATCGGGTAATGCACTTAAGTTAGAAAAACTCTAGTACAGTCAGCGTCATATAGTTGGTAGCATCCAAAGTAGCGAAATAGTTCGTTACACGTCATTATTACCGTAGTAACAAGGTCGTGTAACGAACTATTTGGCTACTTTGGATGCTACCAACTATATGACGCTGACTGTACATCGTGACCGCGGGGGATCGAACTCGGTACCTTACGATCACGAGTCGACCCCATAAGCCACCTAGGCCACCGACGACACTCTTATCATTTCAAATCAAAATAAGAGCCGACAGACAGTAAGGAAGCCGTTATACAAATATAGATAAGGTAGCACACGAAGAAAACCGAAAACACTATCATAAATAACCGCAACTTTGAAACTGTCACAGAAATTCATTTCCTGATCCAGATTTGACGTTAGATATAAAACTTTACGCTCCTACCGCTATTTTTTCCGCTGCAACATCGGACTTTTGGTCTTAAGCCGGTCTTAAGGCAACCAGAAGTTCTCGGCTTAGGCTGAAGACACATAAGTCCAAGGAAAAAGGGAAGTTAAAACTTTTCCCGATTGGTCGCGTTAATGTAACCAAAGTCCGACGATGGTTTTCCGGATAGAGTTAGTAAGTCTTTAATGAATTTGTTAAAATATTGTTTTTATCTCATCGTTATGTCGAAACACTTGAAGTAACTGACCTCTACAAAACCACCCCTTCGCCGGTTCATGAGAAACAACTTTTTTAATTTAAATCAGTAAATTTAATTTCACTTTTCGGTTTGTAACTTTACTATATTTTTTTTATATAGTAGGCCTTCGGCCACGTTACAAAAAAATAAACCACAGTGCTTCAAAGTTCCACCATGTTTGTCAAGTCCAATATGCAACTTTAACATTAGTTTACGAGAAACCTGCTAAGATTTGTTTAAAATTGTGATATACTTTGTATGAGTGGGAAGAGTTCAAAAGATATATTTCACACTCTTCGCACTCAAATAAGGTCGACACTGGTTTATGGCTGACTATGGGGTGACCCTACACATCTTATGATGCAATTAATGCCATATATAAATTGAGCTTGACCCTCAAGTTATGGTGGAGAATTAATAAAACTGAAAAAACATGCTAAGTATGGTCATTTCAATACCTAATTGCGATTATCTTTAACAAGAACTTAAACCATAAGAATTTAATAAAAACCCTGTTGAGTGGTTTATATAGATCAAAGGTATATAGGTTGGTCTTGGACATCTAAATACAGAATATAGGGTATACAACAATCTCCACAACACCAACATCTGCTTCGCAAGAATTACCAATTACCAATATTTGTCGTTTCTTTTCCATATTTTTTCACCCTTCAAGAATCTACCAGCGCTTCCCAAGCGGAGACCACTGCTTAGAAGAAACGCCGCAAGAAACTCAGCAGTCAGTTAGTCTAGCATTATATAAAGCTATAAATATTAAATTAAACATAATATCAAATAACAGGCGTAGTTCAGCAGGAAAACATGCCAAAAATCGTACAAGACAGATAGAGAAAGAAAAAGAAAAAACACTTACTTATGATATATAAGATGGTGCAAGACGACCACTAAAAGTTTCGATATGTTTTCCTGCATCAACGTTGTCCCCTAGAGAAGACAAAGCAGAATAAAGCTTTCGCATTTGAGCAAATTATTATTGATGCATGCCATGCATTTTTGTCTGTTAGATAGTCCTCGGCCCTGTAATACGCTTTAGACATTAACGACTTTTCAAGTAATTTTCAAGTGCTGGAAAGGGTAACTTTAAAACTACGTCAGGTATTTTATAATAGACTTGAATGTTACTTTTATGTGTTATATTATTGTTGTGATTTAATGTTGTTACAACACTGGTTAAACTATTCAGCTATATTAGTTGACTAATGCAAAAAAAAAAAAATACATATACTGAATTTCGTAAAATGACTCGGTAAATTAGGTGAACTTCTTCTAACCGGAACCTCTGTCTCAAACTTCAAGTGAAGTCCCTATGTTCCACGGAACTGATAAAACGTTCATTATAGTTTTGAACATCTGCACAGTATCCGGATATCATGAGAAAATTATCTTAAACTTTTGCTATTTAAACTTATACAGCCGGCCGTAGCTGAACATTTTTGTACCTTGTCACTTTATATAACACACTTCCTAACTATATTTTAGAAAAACTAGTTTAAAGAACTAAAACGCGACTGCAAAAAAGAACGAAACAAGCTTGGACCATTGTAATGTTGTACACTATTTATTTATCACCATGGGGTATTTCGCTATCTGATTCAAAATAGAACCACTTAGACCACGTATGACAGCATAGAGGTCAAATTTAGAAAATTCCAAGACCTTAATTGTGATCGTCATCCTGCCTGCTAGCAGGCTGTTCAAAACATTGTTCGTTTTTTTTTTTTTATTATTATTATATTATTAGGCACGGTACAAAAGTAAATATATAACAAAATTCCCGCAAAACTGTTTTTACAGTTTGTCTGCAGGCAGGAGTCTCAATTTAGCTAAGTAAGTAATAAATAAGGAAGTGACTATAGGTACAAATGGTTATAATATAAATATGATACACACCTGAGTGACAATTGCTTATGAAAGCAGTTGTCATTCAAGTGTCTGTAGTAAATATTTTTTGAGCTGTTTCTGAAACTTAAATTTATTTGGTTCATGACGGATGCACGCGTTTAGGCTATTTAGGGGTACGTAGTCGAAGGCCGTTGATATAATAATCCTGGCAAACGAAAAAAGAAAACGTAAAGTTTTTCAATATCGCGCTAGTCCCCCGCCAACCGATTGGTGTATCAATATAGCCTCAAAGCCTAAAATTCTACAACTTTCATTGAATAAAACCAATTAATCTGTACATGTAGCGAGCTCAAGTCGAGTTCCATAAACTGAGGCGGTGTTAAAGTGAGGATATTGACATAGCGATAGGCGCTCCGATTTCAGTCAATTTCCTATTCCCACGGGAATTTTGAAACCGTATCCAACGAGATCTTATTACTTGTTCGAGTATTAGTATATTAGATCCGGAATCCGCGGGCATTTTTCTAATACATATACCTTGGCAACAAGGCCGATATTTACAAATACCTTACGGACTAACATAGAACAACATTATAAATTAAAATTAACATAGCGACTTAAACTCTTTCACGACAGCTAGCACGCGGCCACGAATACGATGAAATATGACACCCCTCGGCCGGATTTCCTTCTTTAAAAGGCCGACGGATCTTTGGTCGGTACTCTTCTAAAAAAGGCATGTTAATGGCATGGAGTAGATAAACAAATACTGTTAGTAAGTAACCTCTGCAGGCCATAGACATGTTCATTATCTACAGTCACAACACTCCAATCCTTAGACCGCTAATGCATTGCAATGAGAACTTAGCAAGCTAGCAATTTCGCTTGTTGTCTTATCCCAACAACGGAACAGAACAATGCTAACACTGCTGCGTGTCCGTCCTTCAGCGGGCATACTCGACACTTGAAAACACAGTTTATATTACTATTAATAATTTTTTCGGTTTTTGCTCGACCTTAACAGTTGCTTTATGTATTAATAGGTATACCTAGTTCAGGAATTATGATTTGGCCGTCAGTTATCTACTTTGCTCTCTTTTTTTCCGCGTTAATATTTACCGGACCTAACTTTAACTTTAACCTTAAACTTTTAAACCACTGTGCCATCATGACACCTGGAAGATGCCCTCTGCTGGACATAGCCTACCCATGGTTTGCCACAAGGACCGATCCTGCACCAATTGAATCCATCGGTTTCCCGCAACCGTAGCCACATCGTCCACCCACCAATTTTTTTGTAACATAGTCAAAGAATTTTATTCCTATACCACTTTGGACTATGTCAAAATGACACTAAATAAAATCATAAGAAGTCTCTTACGTTTAGATTGATTACGTCACTTTGACTTAGTCCAAAGTGGTGTAGGAATTAAATTCCTTGACTGTACCTAATTGAGTGTGCTGAAAATTATTTTAAAAAATATCAACTTGACTCGCACTTGACTGTTTTTTTATTAATTCAGCTATTCGTATTTTATCTTAGTTAACACGCTACACGACCTTAAAAAAATGCAAATGAGTGAGTTCAGCAAAAACATGAAAGTTTTCTGAGACTTTTTCCAGAATAATTCATCAGAAGTTTACACAAAATTATCCTAATGAAGGATTTACGGAGCTCCGCCACATTAGCGATTTAATACCAACTTAGTTGAGAAAGTTTGTGTAACAGGAAGCTCGGCAGGAGCTTTTTAAAAAACTCATGTATAATGAGCTTTATCAAAGCTTGTTTGTTTGTCTGCTAAAAGTTTCACTTTTAGAGTTCTAGTGGTTGGATAATAAAATTAGAGCGCTTTCTGGCGAGATATATTTTTAACCTCCCTTGAAAAAAGAAGGGTGTTATGAGGTTAATCTCTGTACTTGAGAATACTGTATTTTTCGGAGAAACAAACAAACCGCTGTCACATGTCACGTCATGCCAGAGAGGAAGGGCAAAGTGGCAACGTCGCAGTTCTCCCAATATCGCGGCGGTTCAGTGTATCTGGTTGATTCACTGTTCAACATGCGACCTATATCTGTGTGTATGTGTGTCTATCTGTGGCATTGTAAATCCAAAAGGATGTAACGTTTCCGTCGTTTTTGTAAAAGAGAGACATTTTAAACAAAATGGTTTTAATTTGTCTCTTATTCAGTACATCCGACCTATCGACGTCTCCACTCAATTTCGCTTGCTGTACCCATTTCTTTACTCTTCTTCATCTATGCTTTCCAAATGGCTAAACTATCTTAGCAAACCCTTTTAGATTTACTATATCTTTCAATCTACATCGCTCTCAGATCCCGCTTTTTGTTTCTCCATCTTTCATTCTTACAAATGACATGGTATGGGATGGAATGGAATGTTGGAAGGGCCTCCCTTGGCCTTCCAAGGGAACGTTCTGCGATCAGAACGGGAGAGTATTAAGAAAGGGCCAGATCAGGAGACCCTAAACCGACGCACGTGTATGGACAGACTAATGAGCGCGGAGGAAGCGAGAGAAGTTTGTCTGGATCGTAGCAAGTGGAGGGAAGTGGTTTCTGCCTATACGGGAAAGAGGCGTGACATACTTCTACTAAAGAGCACCGCATACGCCGGTAGATCAACGACTAACTTTTCTTATCTCTCCAACTTTAAATATAAAATTTTACACTCTTGCTTCACACTCGCTCTACATGCAAATACAAGTATGAGTAGAATGCGGTTAAGAAGTTTAAGTTCTAGGAGAGTACAATATCGCTTGAAGTTTTACATCGATGTTGTGAACATGATCTAATTACTTATAGGTACTAACATAATTAATGAAGAGAGGATGAAAATTTTGAGAGTTTTTATTTCTATCACAACATGTTTTGCGGGTGGTAGGACTCTGTGCAGAGTCCGTCCGGATCGCTACCACCATCTTATCCATTAACCTACCGCCAAACAGCAGTGTTCGCACTGTTGTGTTCCGGTTTGGGGATAAGACAGCCGGTGTAATGACTAGCATAGAGGCATTCCATCTTAGTCCTCAGGGTTGGCAACGCATTTGCAGTCTTAGTCTTGTAGTCTTGTGAATGCGAATGTCTATGGGTCACAGTTTCCGCTTACCATCAGGTGGCCTGTGTGCTCGTTTGCCTTCTCTAAGTCATAAAAAAATAAAAAATAAAAAAATGTTTGGATAACAGTTGATGACGTGGTTTATCGGAACGCACCAGAATGTCATCTCATACAGTTTGAGTGATAGAATAGAAAAACGTTAGTAATATTTGCTAGAGCCTGGTTCAAAATGGACTTGCAAGTTTTACCTTGAGTGACATTAAAAATGTTGCAAGTCAACAAAAAGGTTCTCTATCTGCCATAAAGGGATTTATTAATTATGATAAAACAAACATAAAAATGATCCGAAACAAAAAACTTTAAAAATCACACAGTCAGAAGAACGCTTGTATACTTCTACAATTTAATATAATCAACCATTATAAAGCCTTTTTAATATTATTAAACAACCTTTTCTTCCTAAGGAAAGCTAACGTCTTACATAAATCAAAAATAAATCAGAAAGCTTTAGGTTTAAACTCTTATAGCTCTTCGTTCCTGAGTTTAAAGGCGCCCCAAGGAGTCAACAAGTTGGCAAACTAGTTGGCAAACAAATTTATCAGAAGGAGCAGATGGTTAGGATTTCCCTAGAAATAGATAACAGTGGCAGGTTGGTGGCAGACTGAAGTTATCTAACTAAGTAGGGAGAGGAAAAGAATTGTTATCTATAGCTCGAGCACGAATATTTCGAAGCAAACAACGGGAGAGTGTTGCCATAATGCCAAGAATGGCAGCGAAAGTCGAAGCATTCTATAATCTACAAAATATTACCGCCTAGAATATATTATGCGCAGGGCCGTGATTCTAGACAGTAAAAACCATATCGTCTTTGACCTGCTATCGTATAGTCAACCTTTTGTTAGCTCTTATTTCTTCTTTCACATGTTATCGTATTTCGCTTTCATAGGTTTTATTTACTTGACAGCAATAGTGGCCAAATTAAAATCAATAGCATAACAGGTCAAAGACGATATGGTTTTGCACCGCCTACGAATACAGGCCCAGCAACGGCTCACCTTAAAGTGAAACATTGATTTTTAAATTACGCCAGCGATTCCGTACGCGTAGAATTGGTTTCCCGCAACTCCCCCTATTTTTCCCCTTAGGGGGTGTCTTTCCAAAAAACCCTTTCTTAGTGCTCACTTACATCATGAAAGGAACCCCTGTACCAAATTTCAAGTTTCTAGGTACAGTAGTTCCGGATGTCCGTTGATATATAAGTCAGTGAGTCAGGTTTGCCTTTTATTTATACTATTATTATTACTTTAATTAGTCGCCTTTTTTGGTATCACGGTAGAGAAGCATGTCCAGCAGTGGGCTAGTATACTGCCCGTCTATGGAAAAAAGGCACATCTTCTATATTAATTGTATTGCACTTTTGACCTTATTAAAACCTTTGAGAGTCTAATATGGTTCTATGAATTAATTGTGCCTTTTCTCCGTAGTAGTGCAGTATATAGGTAGCTTGATGATGATGATGAACATCGATTGGGCTGCATAAGCGTTCTCAGCTGTGAAAGATAAGGATAAGGCCGCCATTATATCAGGGGTTTTTATACAGAATGTTACCAAAATACCCGTAAAGCCGAAAGGGGGTTAAATGCTGCCTTATAACGAGTCCATTTACAATATTTGAGAAACGTAGTATCGCTGTAATGACTTTGATGACTAAATGATGTGCAAACCCTATTTCAGTAAAATTAACGAGTAAACTACGCAGAACGTTTATTTATATTTTTACCCAATATCCGCGGAACGACAAAGAGTCATAATCACATAATTACAAAATAATCGTTTTTTTTCCGAGTTAGAAATCGTCATTTTTTCATGCTGGAAAAAATATTAGCAAAAAACATTAAATGATTGTAGGATATCTATTAGAAGATTTGAAATATACAACATAATGGTTTTTCTGACTTGACGTTTTAGGAGCCAGTAATAGCAAACCTTTGTAAATGAAAAACAGAAAAACTATAACAGTAGACAATTATGTATCCTCTGTTAAAAAATATATGCCAACTCCGGTTCTCTGACATGACAGCTTACTAGGATTGACAATATTTTTGGCTTTGATAATTTAATACATTTTTACGGGGTGTTTTGTAACACGTTTCATATTATACTTAATAGTTTCATCGTGACATACCACTGTTGCTGCATTTAAAAATATACAGAATGGAAAAAACGAATGCCACATGGACGGCAACTACCATAAATATTGGAAATAGCAAATTCTACGCAAAGGAGACTTACTTTTATTTTTGTAATCATTAACTACTGCATTTATGGATTTTTGGAAATTCACAAACTAATAAAGTAGGGTTTTTACGGTCGTTATTTAATTCAAAGGTATGTGTTGTAGATATAAATGATAACTATCAATGACGCTTTCGATCTGTACAAAAAATCAATAATGCTTTTTTTTTTTAATTAATGTAAGTCTCCGTTGCGTAGAATGCTATTTACATTATTTAAGGTATATGCCGTCCATGTGGCATTCGTTTTTTCCACCGTGGCATGGAGAAGTTGAACCAGCAAACTGGGCACCTGATGGTAAGTGGGATCTGAGACCCGTAACGGTAGACAGTTCATTTCAAGACTACAGTAAACTATTTAGTGGTGGTAGGACCTTGCGCAAGGTCCCTCGGGATTGCTGCCACCATCTTACCCTTTAACCTTACCACCAAAGGTATAAGACAAGTGATGAAATTACGTCCAGAGGGTTGGCAACGCATTTGCAGTCTTAGAATTAACAAAATGTACAGCTTTAGATTGTAACTTTTGAGAATGTAAATGTGTTTTGGGTCACAGATCCAACTCTGCCAATGGCCTGTGACCTTGCTGGCCTTCTCCATACTGTTTGAGTCGCGATGGTAACTTACCATCAAAGACTTGCTTGCTACTTGTAATTTTAGTTTATTATTATTGTTTGCCTTAAACTGAGACTTATCAAAAAACTATTTATAGATAGAGTATTCCATATTCTTAAGAAGTATTCTAATAGTTTAGTATATAGGTTTTTTTTTAAAAATGTTTTTGTGTTTTTATTTTTGTCATATTTTGATTAACAATTTTTTGTTATGCACGGTTACTTAGTGCTCAGTGGTAGTACTGAGACTGTTAAGTGTGGTAGGTGGTGTGTTATTGAGCCGCATCGGCACTTAAGCGAGTGTTTTTACGCAAGTTGAGTTTGCCTATAGTTTGCCTAACACCCTGGCACTCTTCCCTACTTATATAATTTTAAATTTAAGTTAATGGTGTCATATCTGTTGGCGAACCTAATATATAAATAAATAAATATAAAAAATCCCATCAAAAGCCGGTCATTGTTCCTTCACAAAATTAATTCCAAGGAACTCACCCACCGTTATTATCTCCATAAATCACGTCATAGTTGTTTTGAGGGCTTTATCCTGTATTTTTAACAGGAAGGAATATCCTGAATCATCGGGATGAAGGTTAACACGGGAAAGAAACTCTAACAATCCCAAGTTAAGGGTACGATCATTCCAACTTTGCCAATTTCCTATGAAACGGCTGACTCACAAGCGTTGGTTCGATTCCCGGGTCATACAATAAGCTAAAATATAGGAGCTCAAATAAAAATGTTGTTGTTTTTATTTATTAGACTCATGTTCGATAAAACCTTGAACCTATCTTAAAGCAGCAGTGTTCAAACTGTTCTGTTCCAGTATAGAGATGATATTACCGGCGGTGAAAGTACTTGCAGTCTTATTAGTCCTGGGAAAGCAAATATGTCTGGTCCTCAAATCAGATAAAGCGAGAAAGCGATAACCTAGCGATTATTTTCTCGCTCAAGAAACGAACAAAAGGCAACAAACAGTCGTTGTCAGGATCGGAGCAGGTAGAAAGAAGTGGTCTCTGTCTACCCCTCGGCGAAACAGGCGTGAGTTTATTCATGTATGTGTGAGCGCTGGCTGTTCACACCACCGGCGAGAACCCTCTCCACTCGTTTGTAGAAACAAAATAGGTCCCGTGTCAATAAAAGAGACACGTTATACATTTTAATAAATGATCAAAGGAAATAAAAACCCTGCACGTTCACAATATAGAAATATATTTTCCGTGCCATTATCAAGCCTGTAACTTGTATCTAAAAACAGTTACGTGATGTGTATAAAGATTTATAATAAACTGCCGGACACCCTAAAAGATTTAATTTTCTGTAAGTTTAAATTAGATTTAAAAAAGTGGCTAATTGAAAAGTGCCTTTATAGTTTTTTAATTATGAGCTATAATTAAGTAGACTTAAGTTTATCTTCAAATGTCGCATGCCTTGTTTGGTAGATTTTAGTGATACTTGCCTAATGTTTCTTCAATTATCGCATTCTACCTATAATCAAGTGAAATTAATATTTTGACTTTGACTTTGATTGTTGGCTCTACTCGCTTCCCACTCATCTTTCGGCGGTGAAGCCCGATTTACATTGGCCAATGACAGTGGCAAGGACAGTGGAGTGAAAAAATGATCTGGCAAGATAACTTGACTCACTACTGTCTGATCGGTTCACACTACTGTACTGTCCACTGTCACTGTCCACTTGACCCACGTAAATCGGACCTGAGACAAGTGCCATAGCACACGGCTCGTATGGCTTCCCCATTACATAAAAAAGCGGCCAAGTGCGAGTCGGACTCGCGCACGTAGGGTTCCGTACCGCTATACATCTAAATAAATGATTTTCTTTATTCTTGATTATATTGGAGTTGATTGAATGAAAGGTAAAATGCGGTTTACGATTTACAACGTATTAAAAAAAACTAATTATTAGATCTCGTTCAAACCAATTTTCGGTGGAAGTTTACATAGTAATGTACATCATATATTATTTTTACATTTATCATTCCCTTATTTTAGAAGTAACGGGGGGGGGGGGGGGACACACATTTTTCCACTTTGGAAGCGTCTCTCGCGCAAACTATTCAGTTTAGAAAAAATATATATTAGAAACCAAAATATCATTTTTGAAGACCTATCCATAGAAACCCCACACGTATGGGTTTGATGAAAAAAAAAATTGAGTCAGTTTTAAGTATGGGGAACCCCAAAAATGTATTGTTTTTTTTATTTTTTTGTATGAAAATCTTAATGCGGTTCACCGAATACATCTACTTACAAAGTTTCCATAGTATAGCTCTTATAGTTACGGAATAAAGTGGCTGTGACATACGGACGGACAGACGGACGGACAGACATGACGAATCTATAAGGGTTCCGTTTTTTGCCATTTGGCTACGGAACCCTAAAAAAAAACCGCTGCTGAGTAAAAGCGCTGCGCTTCCACAAACTCAAGTCTTTCCCTTTTTAAACATTATATACTTACTTAGAAAGAAGTCTTTATATCACTCATCGCACATCCGTCGTCTCTCGGGGCAGGCCCCGAACGGGTTCGTAATCTCTCGTAATGGGGCAAGTTGGATCGTTAATGTCAAATAGCACCGATTGTTATGTGGCCGCCTGCGCTGGTAGAGGAGCTGAACACTGGCGGTAGCGATTTTCTATTTGTATTTTTTGTAGCTTAACAAAAAATGTTTGATATTAATAGGCGTCTGGTTCCGTAGTCAACAGTCTCTGTAGACGTGTCCGTCTGTCCGCGACAAAATAGAAGATTTGGTGGAACGTTTAGGAAATATAGAACGCGAAAAGTGTCATGTTTAACAGAGCTGCGTGTTTTTAGTTATAATTTGCACTAGATTGACAGGTGTCATGATTAACCTCTTGTATTTTTTTCACTAACCGTCATTGTGTGTTATTGTTTTGTCCATTGGTTTTTTTCCCGACTGCGGCCAAAAAAGGGTTGTTTTTCGTCAACAATAAACTATTGAGTATTTAACATACAAAGACGACATGGCCACTAATATACACTGATAAACATTGTTGGCCTGTTTGTGCAAAATGTGGTTACAGAACTACACAATATTATCAACCAGTTTTTAGAGTTGTACTTGTGTGTATGTATGTAGATGACATTATCAAAACAACCTTTTTTTTACTTGTTTGCCCTCAGGGCCTCTGTTCTACGACGACATACCTACAATATCGCTTTTGACCTGTTATTATATTGTCAACGTTTTGATAGCTCTTATTTACTTGACAGTAAGGCCGGCCGAGTTAACAACAGTTCCATAACACGTCAAAAACAAGATTGTTTAAGGAAATAGTTAGAATAGAGGTCCTGCTGTCTAAATAGCAAAATAAATTATGTATTCTTTGATTATTTGTATTTATGCTTGACGATCTCAATGTAATTTCGTATTTTTGACATGCGATATTATATTGTGAATTTAAATTGATGAAAAAAAAAACAATACAAGGTTTCACTCTCATGATTTCAAAGATTTGCTCTTGTCTATCTCTCTGCCAGCTCCTTGACCTCTTTATATGACATAAGGTTTAGCCCGCGTAAAATTGATTTATTGTTAATACAAGCTACCCCTTCAAAAATCGCCATATCTAACAACTTGGGCCGCACGCGCAAGCTTTTCCGTTTTGTGTGGTTTTGTCAGATTAAAATCCGAAGTTCAGGAGATAAACGTATCTGGGCGGCCATTAATAGCAAAAAAGTTTCAGAGCTGACTCCGACCGGACTCGAGTAGTTAACGTCCGTGGGTTTACGGTTCAACTTAGTTTGGTTAAGGAGTGATAGTTTAATAGGTATTATGGTTAGGTTGGTATATAGGTTGAGTATAGGTAAACGGCTGCCCTACGGAAAAAGAAAGTAACTGTCATTTTTTTCAAAATCGATGTTTTTACATTTTTGGCACTTTTAGACAGTAACAGATGTTGCTACATTTTCGGAATCATCAAAAGAGCTTTAGTTTTAGAGATACAGTTTCGCTAAAGACAGTAAGTGCAGGCACTGGTACAAAATATCTACCGAAAAACAAAGCAAAACACAATTACAAAGCATAAATACAGTAATTTCATGTCGATTACTTTGTTTTTCTGTTGTAAATTGATTCACTTCGTTTTCTGTTTGGTAAAAATGTTTATATTAGGACTGAAATTTAGCTAAAAAGAAATTAAATAGCATTGCTTGATTTTTGTTTTGTAAAAAAGTATCAAATTTACCGATGTGTCTACGCAAAAACAAAGTAAACAAAATGATAAAGCAAAAAAAACAAAGTAGTTTACTGGCAGTTACTTTCTTATTATATTTTTATTTCAATTAAATTGGTTTTAAACCAACATTTACTTTGTTTATAAATTGTTAAACTCCATTTTAATATTTTCAAAATATAATTTAATGGCACTTACTTTATTTTTTGGCCGAGTAAACTAACAGTTGTTAGTCATACATTTTCATACGTTAATTTTCGTGATGAAAGGATATATTACCGATTCTTAACTTTAGTCCTTTAACTTATGTACCCTTTTTAGGGTTCCGTAGCCAAATGTCAAAAAACGGAACCCTTATAGATTCGTCATGTCTGTCCGTCCGTCTGTTCGTCCGTATGTCACAGCCACTTTATTCCGTAACTATAAGAGCTATACTATGGAAACTTTGTGAGTAGATGTATTCGGTGAACCGCATTAAGATTTTCATACAAAAATAGAAAAAAAAAACAATAAATTTTTGGGGTTCCCCATACTTAGAACTGAAACTCAATATTTTTTTTTCATCAAACCCATACGTGAGGGGTATCTATGGATAGGTCTTCAAAAATGATATTGAGGTTTCTAAAATTTTTTTTTTCTAAACTGAATAGTTTGCGCGAGAGACGCTTCCAAAGTGGAAAAATGTGTCCCCCCCCCCTGTAACTTCTAAAACAGGGTGGCACATTTAGATTAGTAAGTATGGGGAAGTCTGTAACTATAAGTGATACAAAGATCTGTTCTTAGGAACCATGTCATCGATTTTAGTGACAATAAAAACTGCATACATAGATTAAAAAAAACTTGTACTTTGTTCGGGAATCGAACCCGGTCGTATTGAAAAAGAAAATGCTATATAAAAAATGGGTGTTATTCGAAGACCCATTTTATTAAACTAAAGGATATGAAATTTAATGCATTTTATTCTTTTAGATATCATGTTTCGTACTTAGTAACATTTACTGCTTACGACCTACACAATCGATATCCAAAAATATACAAATACGAGTAATGTAAGTTTTATTTTTCAATATGACCTGGTTCGATTCCCGAACTGAGTACAAGGTTTTTTTTTTAAATCCATGTATGCAGTTTTTCTTGTCACTAAAATCGATGACATGATTCCTAGGAACAGATCTTTGTATCACTTATAGTTACATACTTCCCCATACTTACTGATCTAAATGTGCCACCCTGTATACATAATTAAAACGAATTAAAGATGGAAACTTTTAAACTTCATTTATTCAAATCTTCGTTTCAAAGTTGCTACGTTTTGTCATTGAGCTAAACAGGATCATGTCTCATGACATGTATGCCAGAGGTTACGTATAGTATTTGAGGAGTTTCAAAAAAATAGCACACATTTTACAAATTCTTCAGATTTGTGAAAAAATCTGCACGGGGGTTGGGATCTTGGGATCATCATTCTAAGTAAGAAAAATAGATTGATGATCGTAACCCACGTGCAGATTTGAAAAAATTGTAAAAGGTGTGCTATTTTTATGAAACTCCCATTAAAATTTTAGTAAAAATTAAAAGTATGTGATAATTACAAGTAAAAACTGTGCAATATGTAATAAAAAAGTTACAATTTACGCCTATCATTTTTTGTTGTAAATTGGTACCTACAGTAACATAATATCCTATTAGTAAGCCACCCGATCCCTCATGATGACAATCTTAAAATTCTATAAAGCAAACGCCAATACTGTGTTTAGTAAAGAATTTTAATCTTTGGAATGGCCTCCTAACTCTTCTAAAAACAAGGTAAGTACTATTACTTCATTATTTAAATTTCAACTTGTGTAGGGGATATGCTTATACGCAACTTAAAAAGAAAGTAAATGTACTTTACTTTGTTTTTGATATGACAAATTTATTTTTAACTAAATAATTTACTACCGAAAAACAATTTTTGTTAATTTAAAAGATAATTAAAAACAATTTGTCATAAAATTATTACACAGTAGGCAGAGCAAATTATTTTACACATTATTAAATGTTAAAGCTGATGAAACAATGAAAAATACGTTTTAAATAAAGAATGTTTCGTTTTTTCGCTCTCCTGTAAAATTTACTCGACTGTAATTACTGTCTTTTACCGTAGAGCAGCCGAAATGACCTGTTTACTTCTCCATTTTGTTTTATGGCAATGAGAAGGCGCGCGAGCACTCAGGCCACCTGATAGTAACTGGGATCTGAGACCCACAGACATTTGAAATCTCAAGACTACAATCTCAAAACAGCAATGCTAAGATTTCAAATGCGTCGCCAATCCTAAGATGGAATTCCTCTATGCTAGTAATTTCACAGGTTGTCTTATCCTCACAACGGAACACAGCAATGCGAATTCTGCTGCTTGGCGGCGTGTTAATGGATAAGGTGGTGGTAGCGATCCGGGCGGACCCTGCACAAGGTCTCACCACTAAACAACCATGTCCGGTTGGTGAACAGGGGCGCTGGTCGTTTACCTTCACTTATTCAGGAGCCAAACCGGATGAGAACAGCATGAACACTGCTGTTTGGCGGTCAGTTAAAAGAATAAACTAAAGTACATAGTGAAACTCGCTACGCTATGTAGAATCAAACAGCAAGTCGTGCGAAATCAGACCATCCGTTTATACTCTACAAGAAAAGAGAAAATGATACATACATATATGTACAGTCACTCGGTAAAAATGTTGAGCATAGAACCTTGTCATTGTTAATGTCATTGTCATTTTCATGTGTGTCATATGATGTTCCGTTTCAATTTTAATATGACCACCGAATGGGGCACCGTACTTAGTCACTAACATACACATACATACAGGTAACATATACTTACTTGGCAATCAGGTAAGAACAGACACCGCTCAAAACCATCTTCAAGCAGCAGTGTTCGCACCGTTGTGTTATGGTGTGGTGGTAAGACAACCTGTTACATTACCAGCATTGAGGGTAACGCATTTGTGGTCATAGGATTGCGGTCTTAAGATTGTAGTCCTGAGAATGCAATTGTCTATGGGTTCCAGATCCCACTTGCCATCAGATGCTCTAATTGTTCTTATGTTTTCTCCATGTATAAAAAAAACATGCTTCTACTTAATCACCGCCCAAAAAAATTAGTGACACCACAACGTCGTTTAATTTGTATGTGTGACGCCATCTTCCTCCCACGCCACATAACGCTTACGAATGTTTTCAATTTGAATTTTAAATCCGCCAAGCGGTTGCCACTTTACGTTTTTTTGTCAGAAAATTAAATGAGATTTTGCCGGGAGAAGTAACATATTTATTAGGGTTCAATTGTAAACAAAAGAAAACCTTGAATACTTATACATTTTGTTTTTTATGGACACCCAAAAAAACACACAAACACATGCTTCCTAATGGTAAGTGGTACCTAGATCCAAAGACATTTGTATTCGCAAGACAACAATCTTAACTCTGCAATCCTAAGATCGCAAATGCGTTGCCAACCCCGAGGACTGAGATGGATTGCCTCTATGCTAGTAATTTCACCGGTTGTCTTATCCCTACACCGGAACACAACAATGCATTTGCATGGCGGTAGGTTGCATAAGATGGTGGTAGCGATCTGGACTTTGCAAAAGCTCATTTTATAGAAACATAAGTCTAAGACCTACAGCGATGTTTCGATTTTAAAAAAAAAGCTTATTCTTTTGTTTGTTTTGCGCTAGAGATGGTGTCGGAATCGACTTTTAACTCAGCTTAAGGGAGCCAGATTGAGTCAAGCTTTGGGGGTGAGCTTCAAGTAGACCTGAGACTTTCCAAAAAGAGAAGGATATGGTCTAATTTTGCCAAATAAAATAATTTAATAATATATTTGTATAATACTAGTTGTTGCAGCGACTCCGTCCACGAAAAGTCATTTACCACGGGTCATTAACCAGATTTCACCCAAATTGGTGCAGTGGTTTAGCCGTGAAAGAGTAACAGACATGACACAGTTACTTTCTCATCTATAATATTATTATCAATACGTAAAATTAAGTGAATAAGTGAGCTAAGACACGACTCAAATAGGTAAGTGAGTAAAGTAAGTAAGAACCTAAGTGAAACATGTATTCACAACAATAACAACAGACAAATAAGACAGAAGAGACTACGTAATGTAGTGATATTGTTGCGAAACGGTCCCAACTCAGCATGTGCTGGCTTTACCTACGGAACCTATTGCATATGGGGATCACGCCTGACCATTTTTATTCAGCAACATGGGAAAGTATCGCACAAGTTATTCGAATACTTAAACATTAATTCGTAATGTATGCGACATAATTGCTTGAAAAGAAAATGGCGGGCAATTTTAAAACAGTCGTTAAAAACGTGTTCATGCGTTTTTAATACGCTTTTTGAAGCTTGAAGTTATACAGGATGTTCGTTTAGGAATTGGTTTCTATAACAGAATAAAGGCAAAATGAATCTAAAGTACTTAATCTATATTTTATTTCTGCTACTTTATCATTTATTGACCACGTAATTAGCAAAGTTGACAGTGACCTACGGTCCGAGGTTCCATTCACGGTCAGAACAAAATGTTTGTGTGATAAGCGCGATTTGTTTTTGTGATAAGCGCGATTGGTTTCTAAGCCTTGGGTGTTTCCTATGTATGTATGTATGTATGTAAACTCTTTATTGCACATAAACAATTACAAAACATTTTGCATCACTATAGATAATGTACATAGGCGAACTTAATGCCAATGCAAATGATGATGCTTATGTAATGCCTAGAGCTCAGATATTTATTTTAAATATTTTTAAAATGGGTGTCATTGTTTGTCCTAATTTATGGTTACAATTTCAACGGTTTTTATAACTATCTTATTTTTTCTCTTCTTATCAAATTATCAGAGACATTTTATTTTAAATTTGCAAGTCAACGGGCTTTTTTATAATCCTCATTTCATTTAACATATCCTTTTAATATTAAATTATCGTCAACAAAGTTTATGATCCCACAAAACCTCCCCATCCCACTCAATATTATAAAAACCACAACGCTTCCTTTTCACTCTTCACGGCGCAATTCAAAGCCCGTAAAAAAGAGAGCGTAGTGATAAAAAAACTACATCATAAACTTTGCCCCTCGTAAAGTGTCCGCCGAAGATATCCGCAGAAAGATTGCCCAACGACATGGTTTCTACTAAACCTAGTTTTTTAATAGAAAACATAAACATCCTGTACTATATGGTTTGTCTAGTTGGAACGCGTTTTGCCAGCCTTAATTTTATTTTCTACGTGGAATTAAGATAAAACGATACTCAAAGACCAGAGACAAGCTGAGCTGGGACCAACTGGGACTGTGTCGCATCATCAAACTGTTAGGTACTTACTTTATTTTGTTGTTTGTTTGTAATAAAGGTGTTTAAGTATCAGGGGAAGGGACTATGTCACACCAATTGACCTAGTCCCAAACTAAGCTCTAGACTTATACTATGGGTACTAGACAACGATACAAATACTTATGTAAAGAAATATGACCCAGGAACAAATATTCGCGCTCATCACACAAATATCTGCCCTTACCGAGACCAGCGCGTCGACAAAGCGCGTTTCTCTTTTCCTTTTAAATTCAGAATACATGAAGAGGGAAAATAAGGTGAGAGCCTAGTTGTTGCTCTTATATCTCGCTCTAAGACTTTTATAAGAGCTTGTGCAAAGTCCGGATCGCTACCACCATCTCATCCAACGTACCGCCGCATTTTTATTGTTGTGTTCCGGTGTGGGGATAAGTCAACCAGTGAAATTGCTAGCATAGCGGCATTCCAACTCATACATAAGATTTCAGTCTTAAGAATGCAAATGTCTATGAATTATATATCTCACTTATAATCAGATAAAAACATTCATAAATACATAGAAAACTCCCAAGACTCAGTAAAAAAATACTAATGCTCATCACATACATATTTGCCCATACCGGGGATTGAACCCGGGACCGCTAGCCTCGTAGGCAGGGTCACCACCAACTAGGCCAGCGCGTCGTCACATTAGTAACCTAAAACCAGTTAGCCTTTAAAATCGTAATATACATTGGCAATCCAACTAAAACCCGCAATGTCGACCGACGGTCTGTCGGAACTTGCTTACTTACATAATATTATTTGTTGCGGCCGTAAACCAGTGACAGATGATCGGCGTCGGTAAACGTTTTATTGTTTGACCTAGCTCACTATATATTGGTTTTGGCGCTCTTTGCTGACTAACGTGGATATCGTGCTAGAGCAAAGTTTTCCTGCTGCCCACTGCCTAACTACTCTAACTAGTGTCATTTTCATAATTTTAGTTTTAAAGGATACGGCAAGAGGTTTCTTTTTAGATATCAATAGATTAAATCACACCAAAAATATAAATCTACTGCGGATATCATAATTTCTGAAGAGAACTAAGGTTACCAACATAGCCCGAAGAATAGCTAAACTGAAGTGGCGGTGGGCGGGGCACATTGCTCGCAGGACTGATGGCCGATGGGGTCAGAAGGTTCTGGAGTGGCGTCCGCGGACCGGAAGACGAGCTGTAGGTAGGCCTCCAACAAGATGGAGTGACGACCTCGTCAGGATCGTGGGACCGCGGTGGATGCGAAAAGCACAAGACCGGTCTGAGTGGAAAGCCTTGGGGGAGGCCTATGTCCAGCAGTGGACGTCTTTCGGTTGACATGATGATGATGATGAAAAATATAAATGTAAACAATAGCCTAGCTTCTCATGAAGCACCAAAAAGTGATAACTAAATAGGTTCCAAGTTTGGCGCTTGATAGTTGGCAGTTAAACCAATTTATAGCTACTAAATACCGTCTCACACCGTCTTATATACACAATAGCCGTTTATTTTTTCCCTCTATCTCTCTCCCAAGATTTTAAGCATGTTTACCTGCTGAAATACACATGTTATTTGATATTATATTTAATTTAATATTTATAGCTTCATATAATGCTTAGACTAAGTAGTACCATTGTAATATGAAATATGTTTAAAAAATGACTGACTGCTGAGTTTCTTGCTGCGTTTCTTCTCAGCAGGGGTCTTCTCTTGGGAAGCGCTGGTAAATTCTTGACGTGTAAATGACTTTTATCTTTTCCTCTTTTTATCATTATGTTACGAAGACTTTAAGAAAACTGTCAGTTCCGCTTAATATGTTACATATATAATACCTTAACCAAGTGTTTTTTTTATTACGGTGACCCAAGAATAGTCTAACCGATCGTGAAAAGGACACCCCTTGAAGTCAAAGGCAACCCTTAAAGCGCTGAGAAATCAGGCGCCAAGCAACAAAAATATCCTTAAAATAGTGTTTTGTATAAAAAATACAGCCCACAATAGTGGGGTCCGGAAGTTGGGAGTGCGGGCGAAAGGGTTTCGACCCTTATTTGGGGTTGTTTCAGTGCGACGAGACGAGTACGACTCGATGTGGAAACTATATATAGAGGATGTTTTAAAATTATTTTAAGTCATAAACCTTATAGGGCATGTCATTATTATGCACTTGAGTTGAATGGCGTATGGTAAACGTATTTAAGTATGTGGAATAAAGAACCTTGACACAAGTGAACGTGGAATTCTAGTTTTAATTGAAATAATTGTATGAGGCAGAATAAGCTAACGATATTGTCACGGATACTGATTATAACGTTATCGCGATATTAAAACATTTGGACTTACACGATACTGTAATGAGTCTATCTTGTATCATTCAGTAAACTTCCTCGTTTACACATTGCAATATGCAGTGAAGGTAGGAAGGTACTAACAGTTCGCACAATATTAAAATATCTGCAGGTATTTTAATGTGAATTAAGTCTGCCATTTGTACTTTCCTTTTATTGTGCAATAAAGGTTAAATAAAGAAATAAATAACGTTTCTTCTAACGCATCGTTTGTTTGAATTATTGTTTGTCCTAAACTGGTTCTAAGCTGAGTCGGGCGACTTATTAAGTATTCGAAAAATATTTGCGGTTAAGTTAGGTTAGGGTTGTATTAAGCCATTGCTTAAAGCAAATGGCTTTAGGATAAACAATTTTCGGACTAACGACCCATTAGGACAAATTACCATTAGGGATTTCAATATAGAACCATATAACTGCGGCTCTTATGATGCGTATGCAACCTACAATGACGCGGTAACACGTATTTGCTATGGCTTTATTTTTCAAATGATAATTAATCTCAATGTTTTGACAACTATGCCCTCTAGAAATTGCTGTCAAATACTAACACCCCTATTCACAAACCATACTTCAGGTATCCTTCACTGAGTAAACGCACTGCGTTCAATACAGCTCTGTGATTGGTCCTTTTTGACCAACCTTTTGTTTATGAGACGGTTTGAACCACCCTGCGCGTTCGTGAGCACTGTGAGACCTCATAGTGACGTTTATGAATACGGGTGTAAGTGCAGGCAATGCCTAGTAGAGTGCCACCATGAGAACAAGCAACACCACATTCACGTAGAGGTCTACGAGTAGACCTTTGTCACTGGTAGACCGTGTTAGTTTCTCAAGTTTGTGCGGGGTCCGTGCGGATCGCTACCACCATCTTATCCATTAACCTATCGCCAAACAGCAGTGTTCGCATTGTTGTGTTCCGGTTTGGGGATAAGACAGCCGGTGTAATGACTAGCATAGAGGCATTCCATCTTAGTCCTCAGGGTTGGCAGCGCATTTGCAGTCTTAGGCTTGCAGTCTTGTGAATGCGAATGTCTATAGGTCACAGTTTCCACTTACCATCAGGTGGCCTGTGTGCTCGTCAGCCTTCCCTATGCCATAAAAAAAAACACTATGTCATGTCACCCATCGTATCGTCTAAACACGCTTCATCTCAAATATTTGTCCCCGTTGAAAGGCAAAAGTTGTAAGTTGCGGGCGATCGACAATTTTCTTTTGTCAACATGAAAAAACTGCCCGTTGTTATTAAACAAAACAGGTGAAACTACCGGAAGGGCTTTCTGTTTGAAAGAAAAATACTGTTTGTGATGAATAGAAAAACTTTTGTACTTGAGTGACTTTTCTAAGTAAAGATAAACTGGCAGCTTTCTGAATGTATTTTGAGAAATTAGAAGCTAAGAATATAATGAAACGTGTTTATCGATGTGGGTAAACGTGGATATAACATCTGTCGCTTCATGACTAATATATAAGTGCGAGAGTGACGGGTGGTTTATCCACCTCGATATAGGCGACCATAAAAATCGTATAAATTATAGCGTGACGAAATGTGGATAAAGCATCCGTCACTCTCGTACCTATATATACGTGTCAAAATGTGACGGATATTTTATCCACATTTTGTCACGGGATAAACGCAACCATCCTAGGCCCGCTGGTGTGATTTCATTTTGTTGATGCAATAACACTGTTTGGTAAAACTGACTCATTATGCAACTGTTAATAGTTTTAAAAATTAAATCATAATCAAACAACACATTTTGGGAAATCACTGTTCCAACAACAAAAAAAATTGACAGACCAAGAAGGAGTGTATGACTATCTTTCGGCGTTTATTTTCTTACAAATTTAAATTGAATAATCTAGAAATCGAATGTTTTTCATCACCCTGTGTTCAAAAACTATGGTAGAAAAAGTAAGTAGCACCGCGACTACGATTATTAAGCTTTTGGGTCAAAAAATATTTGGTATATTTTCTGTCAAAATACTCGTATACCTATCGGATTTAACGAATTTTAATAAATATTAATCAGCTGTGTACATTTTGATAGCTCACCTACTATTTACTTTTAGTTTGTTGAAATTTGACATTATTCTTTAAGTTATAGAAGAGCTTTTGACTTGCGACAGACCAACTGAGACAACATTGTAGAGATTACTCTTGAAATTCCTCAACTCTGCAGAAGTTTTAACCTCGATAGTCACTTAACTCAGATAGTTAGGTATACTTCTGAAGATTCTAAACTGAGCTTCAAAGCGAACTATAGAAACCCTGCAAAAGTGCCTACGGTTTTATTCAAAAATAATTAAAAAACCGGCCAAGTGCGAGTCCAAGCAAGGGTTCCGTACCATTTTCTATACAATATTAGCAACGGGAAAAATATCACGTTTGTTGTATGGGTTTTTTTTTTTTTAAAGTGATATTCTATAAATATTTCAAGCGTCTATTGGCACTATTAATATCGAGCAAAAACACGTATGTTGTATGGGAGCCCCCTTAAATATTTAATTTATTCTGTTTTTAGTAATTTTTGTTATAGTGGCTTCAGAAATATATATGTGTCAATCAACTTTTCTTTGTAGCTCGTTGCCATGGTGACTTCTCCTGGGTCAGTCCTTAAAACTATGATTTTAAAGGATATACGTCCACTAAAAATCAATTTTATTGGCAATTATAAACCTTTTATTTTATGGCCTTTCTCATGAGTGCTAGAAGTATAAATTATATCAATTTTTCTAAGAAACTCTATCAATTTGGTCTCCTGGCTTACAGGACAGAATAGCAACAGCAAACAGTTGATCCACCCATATTCTGTGAGCATTTCAACTGTCTAGTCATCACGATTCATGAGATACAGCCTTGTGACAAACAGATGGACAGCGGAGTCTTAGTAATAAGGTCCCGTTTTTACCCTTTGGGTACGGTACCCTAAAAAGCACGCTTCGTCGCTTATTAGGCCTTTGAGATTTAAAAAAAAACTCAACAATTTAAATCCAAACTAAACATGAGTAAACTCTAAGCACGAAGTTTCTGCTCTATTAAAAGCAAAGCCCTACCAATCATTGTTCTCTCTTTCTGTTATTTATACAGATGATAATACCGCATTACATCTCGATCCTCAGGGTTGGCAACGCATATTCAGGGTTCCGAAGTCAACAAGGACCCCTAATAGTTTCGCCAACCTGTATGTAATCTTTTCTATCATTTTCTGAATCAAGATTCCACATCGCAACACAGATGCTTTGCTACAGGGTGATTTGTCACCCGGCATCGATAAACAATGTCAGTGGCTCTCAAACTGTGGCGAATGGACCAGCTTCGCTCGTTAAAATGAACTACCGTTGGACGTTTACTACTGTTCGAATAGACTGGAGTTGGACACACGCCAAACATGATCGTGTAATCGTGTAGACGTAAGTGTTTTAGTGGGGTGTAGTGGTGAAGGTAGTTAGAATAAGTAGGGGAACTTGCAAGGCCGTTTGGGAATTTAACTTATACGTGTTACTGCGTGTTTCGGAGTTAGTAATTTTCGAAAACAACGTCGTTGCCTTAGTATTCTTGACATGCACGTTAAAAGTTGCGGTATTCTTTAATAACAAAAATAACTTGTAACATGCAATGATTTACTTGATTCAGGAGACAATCTCACAGAAATTGACCTACTCCCAAACTAAGCTCTAGGCTAGAGCCGTGGGTAATACTCGACGATAGACATAACTTATATACGTACAAAAATACTTATGATTCATAGAAAACATCCAAGAATCAAGGAATACTCGTGCTCATCACACAAATGACGTTTCAATCGAATCGGGCACGGCTAGCTTTGAAGCAGGTTAACTAGACTAACCGTGTCATTAATTTATTTATTAACTTATTGGAACACAAAATAATAACAAACATAAGTAATTCTTAAAAAGTATTTTCAAGTAAAAATTAACAATAACTGTTCAAGGTTAATATGACACGCATATTATTAACAGTCCTCCCAACCTATTAGTCCTAGTATTCTAATACTAGATAGGCATATAGCTTGAAAGGCATATTCTAATTAATTTTTATTTTCATGAAAATATTCGTACATCATTTTGAGAAACACTTTATATTCTCATAAAAAACCTATTTTGTGTAAAGTGTCGCTAAAAAGATATAAAAAAAAACTTAAAAGTAAACTTGTATTAAATATGTATTACGAATTTTGTTAAAATAATCACGTGCGCGTCAAATGTAAATATCTATAAAATATTAACACACGCAATACCCGTAGTGTTTACATTATTTTATTTTATTAAACATGTCCTAAATTTGAGAACCACTGAACACCTTTGTGACAAATATCCAGGTGACAAGAGCAATTTTCAAATTTCGTTCACTAGTTTTCGTTTTGTACTCCCAAAGTGCCGACTGAACCGAATGTAATTTCAGCCGTCAAACCAAATACAGCATCGGTATCATCGAAAATCGTCGTCGTATGTGAGTTAACGGCACGATGCTTCTGAATTGTGAACCTTATGAAGACAGCAGTCAAAGCTTCTTTACCTATCTTGAGAGATACCATTTTTAACAAGGGTTTATTTGGGTACCTAGCTAATATGAAACCCAAAAAAAAACAGCTCCTTTAGATCTTTCATATTCCATCCATTTCCAACAATTTATGATTGTTTCTTTGTATTGGTTTACGCTGGTACAGTCGCCATCAAAAATATCTATATTCTTCAGGGTACTCAAAAATATCTGAACATGTACTAACACCTTGACATAGAGACGTGTTTAGATATTTATGAGCACCTCGTTCGTTGCGATATATCTGATGGCGACTGTACGCTCGGAAATTCGTTGACCACGCGAGGTTCACTGGTGACAACGCGGTGTCCACCCGAGGACCTGCTACTTTGCGGGTGGTAGGACCTTGTGCAGGGTCCGTCCGGATCGCTACCACCATCTTATCCATTAACCTACCGCCAAACAGCAGTGTTCGCATTGTTGTGTTCCGGTTTGGGGAACCGGTGCTGGTATAATGACTAGTATAGAGGCATTTCATATTAGTCCTCAGTGTTGGCAACGCATTTGAAGGGTCCACGGAAAGAACATGTCTAGTGATTTTTTTTGAATATAAGTTTTGAATCTCGAAATGTAGAGGACGACATGAACAACCTACAGTTTCAGATTTAAATCTTCATATAACTTGTAAGTATTTTTTCACTCTTAAAAAACCCTCTACACGGAATTTACTTACAAAATGACACGGTTCCTAACTTTCAAATCTAAATCTCAAAAAGTTACTAATGTGACTAAACATGATCTTTCCGTGGACCCTTCATTTGCAGTTTTAGGCTTGCAGTCTTGTGAATGCGAATGTCTATGGGTCACAGTTTCCACTTGCCATCACGTGGCCTGTGTGCTCGTTTGCCTTCTCTATGACATTTTTTTAATAAACTGTCTATAACGAGTGGACCCCCAGCGACGAGGCGGTGCGGGTCGGGTGCCGGTTGGCTCTAATGAGTTGTGACCTACCATATAAGACGCAACCACAGCACAAATTACACGACTACCTCGCACAACCAAAACGAGTTCCTGTTAGACAATAAATAAAGTCACTGATGCAACTGAAGTTCTATAACGGATATTACCTTTTTACTTACTCCGAATACAGTTAATCATTAAGTGCCCATGGCTCCTTCGGCGTATCACAGTGACTTTCATCAACTGATTGCCGGCTCTGAATGTAAAGCGTGTCCAATACAAGAGCACACTCAGACCGGATTCAAACCAAATTGTAAACAAGGAAACACTTAGTTCGGGTGTCCTTGTCACTTCAAGGCGGGGGAGGGAGATAGTGATATGCGGATTGTCTTGTTGAACGTTGGACTAGGGTTGTGTACAATAATAGTTTGTTGTTTTATTAAAAATGAATATATTAGCTTTTTCAAGATTGATAAAGATATACTCCCAAAAACCTTAGAAAGGCTCATATCCAGTAAAGTAACGTTCACTAAAACTTTATTGTCTTGGCTCCATGACAACGATGTCCAATTACATCCTCAAGACAATTGCAATACCAAAACCATTATTTGAATAAAATCCCTCACCTCTGAAACGTATGTATGTATGTATGTACAAAAATATAAATATTACATACTAATATTAAACCAATGTACAAAGGCCAACTTATCCCTAAATGAGGTCTCTTCCAGCTAACCCTGAAGTAGATGAGTAAGGACAATGCAAGGGGTAATAAAGGTAACTTGACCGACCGTACAACTGTGTCACAGTGGCGTTATGATTCAAGTCGTATGACGTATGAAATTGATTTATAATGTCAATGTGACACCGTTCTATGATAGGTCAGGTTTTCATTGTGCTGATAGTACATACAATCGATAAAATAGAACCTTGACCCACAGCAATACTATGTCAGTGATATTGTTCAATAAATACATACATACCTTCACGCCCACAGATATAATTACACATAGATAACGTAAACACCTTAATCTGTATGAAAACCGTGTCACTTATTGCTACCAACCGGGACGTATACCAAGAGAGGAGAATTCGGTAAATCGATTCAAACTCATCGCTTTTTTGGGCTATTGCAATTTATTACCACGCAATGAGGCAATTTGTTAACTTTCACGGCCGACCGGCTTCAACAACTGGCGCGCGGAACGTCAGTAGTGTTCCCGCTGACAAGAGACGCCAGGTGCACCGGTCCAAACATACCGCCGCTACACACTGGGCCACAGCCATAGACAAGATGAACTTATTGCGAGATCGTTATCGCTATCGAAAATGAATAGAATTCACGTAAGCTGCCGGATGGTCACGTCAAGCGCTTAAGTTCATATCATACTTTGACAGTTTTCGAAAATCGTTTATATTTTTTCTTAATATAGGTGCAAATGTTGAAAACCTGACTGTTATTATTGACCGTTACGAGCGGGATGCTTAAAAAGCAAGATGCCTATCGAGTAGGATGTCTAAAAAGCAAGATACCTATCAAGCAGGACGTCTAAAAACCAAGATGCCTAGCAAGCGAGATGCTTAAAAAGCAAGATGCCTATCGATCAGGATGTCTAAAAAGCAAGATGCCTAGCAAGCAGGATGCCTAACAAGCAACTTGTAACTAGGTCGGAAAAGGTAGGTAGGTTTAGGTTATGTTAGTTTTGCAGCAGGCCCGAAGGGCCAAACCGCGTAGACGTAGGAGCTCCGCGGCAGCGGAGCTCCGTCGAAATTCTGCTATTTAGAAATAATGATTTTAGAAAATTGATTTAACAAATCATTATACTTCTCAGACATTTTCCTTTTCAGGCAACTCGCTTGGTAGTCATTATACTTCTTAGGCATTATGCTTGTTAGTCATCTTGCTTTGTAGGCAACTCGCTTTGTAGGCATAATACTTAGGCATTTTGCTTTGTTAGGCATCTTGCTTTGTAGGCAACTCGCTCAATATAGATTATTGATATTTTCATCCACATATGTTAAAATCCATCGAGCCGTTTAGGCTGCAGAGCGTGCCAAAGAAATAGACATAATTACATACATACACTCGAAAGACATGAACCACAATAAGGGGTAAAAAGAGGAATTTAAATGAACGGCAAAAGAAAATGTTATGTAATGTATGTATGTAAAATACTTTATTCTACAAACGGAAAAATAACAAAAAACAAAATAGAGAGAAACAAAAAAGGTATGTACAAAGGCGAACTTATCCCTTTAACAGATCTGTTACTACATACTTTGCAAAAAGATCAACTTTAAAATATTTTATTTACGCATGCAATACAAATCTGATTAAATCAAATAACGCATGTGTCATGGCGATACGTACATTTAATTCCTCAAGCATTTAAAATGCTCGAGGGAACAACTTAAGGCTAAACTGAAGTAGTGGCTGAATGACCATTTTTGTACCCTTTTTTTTATGTACCCTGACAATTATAAATAGTCATCCCACATAAGTTTATGTATAGATTTGTATTTAACTCTAGCTAATAGGAACTTTAATACTTTTTCTAAACCATCCATTTGTACACTGTTCACATGAAATATTTTCTTATTCTTATTCTTCATCTTAACCTCCGAGCGATTCTGAAATATTAGTTGCAATTAATTTAAGTTAAACCAGTGCCAGCCCTAGGTGTGAAGAGCGGATTTGCTGAGGAGTTCGTTAGAAGACTTCCTTCAGGACGCCATTCTAGGCAAATCTTCCGGTGCCCTGGAAACTTCTCGAGAAGCTATTGCGTTAGATGACGTATTGAATCCGCTGTTTACTTAGCAAGATTGAAAACTATTTCGTGATACCGTAATAAGTCGTAATGTCTTTCAGTTCACAGAACTCAATAACTTGAGTTGAGGTTTAACCGACTGGCGAAGGAGAGTAGTTTTTGTGTGTACAGTCAAGGAATTTAATTCCTATACCACTTTTGACTATGTCAAAGTGAAGTAATAAATCGAAACGTATGAGACTTCTTTATGTTTTAATTTACAGTATCACTTTGACATAGTCCATAGTGTTATAGGAATTAAATTCCTTGACTGTACCTAAAAGTTAGTGTCATTTAAAAAGGGCAAAGAAAAAAAGTACAATCTTGGGCACAAATATTTAAACGAGTATGTTCCCAAGACTTCACCACGATGGCTGTATGGATATTAATGCTCTTGACTGTACCTACTTTTAAGGATCAAATAAGGTGTTTCTAATGGGTGCCGTTTGATTTGCATAAAAACATGCGTAATTTCATTATAAATGTTTAGCGTATAAACAACGTTTTGCGGGTGGTAGGACTCTGTGCAGAGTCCGTCCGGATCGCTACCACCATCTTATCCATTAACCTACCGCCAAACAGCAGCACTGTTGTGTTCCGGTTTGGGGATAAGACAGCCGGTGTAATGACTAGCATAGAGGCATTCCATCTTAGTCCTCAGGGTTGGCAACGCATTTGCAGTCTAAGTCTAGTAGTCTTGTGAATGCGAATGTCTATGGGTCACAGTTTCCGCTTACCATCAGGTGGCCTGTGTGCTCGTTTGCCTTCTCTATGTCATAAAAAAAAAATAAAAAAAAATAATTATATAATTTTATCAAGCATACCATCAAATAACATAACACTAATTTATCGAAACGATCATTTTCTTGTTACGCATTTCGTGATCATGTTGTCCCGTGTGGTTGCCGGGTTAGAATAGTGCCACTCCATGTCCTCCCGTGGATGTCGGAAGAGGTGACTAAGGGAATAAAGGCTTGTAGTAGTGTTAGGCGATGGGCTTGCAACCTGTCACTAATGCACTGGTAAACATCTTAGCGGAATTGTGCAAAATGTAGTTATAGAATTATCATCAATTTTTTAGAGTTGTTGGTAATTCTGTAGCTTTACGTACCAAACTCTGGGAATGAAAGCTTGAGTTTTTGTATTTAAGTTAATTTCTTCTTAATAGGGTAAGGTTAGTACTGTCATCACATTTGTAGCAATAAAAGACGTTAGAAATGTGCACTTTTTAACCTATGACCCATTATGTTTTAAGAAATTATGCATTTCGTTGCTACGCATAGTAATGATGACATCATTGGTTTTTGATAGAATTCGAAATTATGAATATTGTGTTATGCAATATGAAAAGTTGCACATTAATTTCGTTCAAAAGTAAAAATTACGCGGTCTTGAAATTTTCTTTTTATTCCTTTTTTAGGAAATATAACAAATGAATAATGTAAATTTATTCATAGCCAATCACTGTCACTCTTGTCCCCTATTTTAATTGCTTCTGCCCGCATGTCCTCCATTTGTAGGTGCAATAAGACTGAATATAAGTTAAAATAACAGGAGATTTTTTAAAGTTTTTTTTTATAAACTGGCTACTAAGTTTTCTGTTAAAAACTACGTTGCTAATTAATCAGAGCTGGACCAATTCAAAGTAAATATTCAAAACTGGAACAAGTTAATAGCTAAGCTGGTATCAAATATTAAAAATGAGGCAAGTTAGCGGAAACAAGATAAAAATAAAGTTATTAAACATTTTCCCGCCGGGTAAAAGTGTCGGCACATGTAATTTTTTTCCATGAATATTAACGTGAGACCCAATTACGTCCCTTGCGGGACGCCAGTCGAAAAATAAAAGTAGGATAACTTTATGACAGTAGAAGGCGTAAGTATAATGAAGTTAGCTAAAATTCATTTGGCTTCTGTTTTAAAGGATTATAAAACTCCATAAAAACTAAAACCGATTCAGACGTTAATTTCGCGATTTGAGTCGATAGAAAAACAAAAGGTTAGCAGCGTTTGCATCTCGGGTACTATACCCTGTCCACGATAACGAGCTAGTATAGCAGTCTCTCTTTTGCACTTTTGTATGCAGATGAAAGGGACAAAAAAGGAGAGTGGGCGTGAACGATGGCACCTCACTGTCATGCTCGGCTTACATGCTCCGTCGCTCGAAATATTTATTTTAATATCCCTTATGATTTTTCTGGTTTAGTTAAATAATAAAGGACCCAATAAGTATTTACTTATGTATTAATTTATTCAAACAGCAGAAGATAGTCCAGTAAACAAGCCGAGTCACAGATTAAACCGGTAAAAATTGAAAAGAGATCACTATAACGCGTCCGCACCGTGCAAGAGACAGATGCTGACTGAACTTCGACCGCCATGTAAACTCACCCGGTGCACGTGCATCGCCCTTATCGCTGACCAATGACGTGCTGTCTAAGTTTTCTAGTACTAGCTCGTTATCGTGGACAGGGTATAGTCATAGGGCCCGAAACTTGAACCCGGGACCGCTAGTTTCGTAGGCAGGGTCACTACCAACTAGGCTTATGTGTCGTCAAATAATGTATTTACGAGTATGTATGACGTGATAAAATCGAATGCTCCACCCACTCCAACTCCTGAACTATTGGACCAATTTCAAGAAAAGGGTTGCCATGCCATAATTCCGGTAAACATTGGTGCGATGAGCGCTAAAGACACATATTCTTATCTATACAAGTAAGATTATCGTTGGACCCATATTAAAAGTCTAGAGCTTAGTTTGGTGCTAGGTTAATTTCTGTGAGCTTGCCGACTGATTATTCACTTGTTTTTTTTTTGTTTGTTAATCTGCGTAAAACCATCGCATCAAGTTAAAAACGAAGTAGTTCAATCGGGTAAACATATACAGAGGCACAACAACAACAATCACTGAAGCCCTGGACAAGACGCATTCGGCGTTCGTTATCGTTATTCAAAATGTATAGGATTGACAGTCATAGCTGTCAGACAGTCGCGTCGAGCGCCTACGTCAAATCCATACATTTGGTCAGTTTACAAAAATCATTTACGTTAGCGTTACTTAAGCAATATATCTAGCATCACCGGTGTCTTTACAACAGTCCATTTTTACGTTGACGATATTTTCATAGAGATAGAAAAGATTCAAGACAGCTATTTTGCGGTTTCCTAGTCCAAAGGCGCTTGGTTACCGTTATTTTTCTTCTGCGGAAATGTATAGTAAATATTTATGGGCAAGTTTGTCATTCAAACAGACGCTTGGAGCATGAAGGCATTTTTAGTACGTCATAATGTGCTTGTAATTGATCCTATGACACAGGATTTTTATACAAAGTCACGTCATGAACGTACAAAAAGATTTTAATCGGAACCCCAATTTAATATACACAATTAATAGGTGAACACCAGGGTTCAGCTGAAGACTTGTGACGTGGTTTCGTCTGCAGCACATGAGGAGCTGAGTCTTATTTGACCCTACACTCAATTAAAATTTTTGAACCCTCGTCAGAAACACCATACATTTTAAATAGATAGAGCATTTTTATTTCGATTAAGCTCAAATAGAATCGGTATTATTTCGGTTCTGATCAAAGAGCAATATTACAATCGATATTTCGGTCACGAACTTAATTAAAAAAATTAGTACCCGGAAGACCGAGCGTCGCTCGGGTTGAAAAAGAAATTTTCCGAAGATGACAACTTGAGAGATCGATTTTTCGCCGCCGTAAACCCCTGTATTTCAAATTTCATCGAAATCGTTGGAGCCGTTAAAGCTGAGCAATTATTGTATACATATATACAAGAATTGCTCGTTTGAAGGTATTAGATAGATAGATATAACTAATACCATATAACTACTAACTGTAGTCAACGTTACGATGTCGTGGTTAAACTATTATATAAAACAATGAAACAATATTTGGTACAGGTTATAAAAAAAATCTGGACACAGGTAGTAAAAAGGACCCTCCATGTTCTGCCGCTAGGCAACTCTATAACGCCATCTAGTTAGATTTCACTGTACCAAGACAGTTTGTAGTTGACTGCTTTTACACCACGAGCCGCGAATTAACGCCATCTATCTAGATGGCGTTAATTCGTTCCTCATACCATTACAGATGTAGTGCATAATTGTTTTCCTTCGTATTTTCACGGAAACGTACGAACGCGTCTTGCTATTTCAGTCGGTCACGGTACAAAAAGTACTGAGGTTGACTGAAGTAGCAAGACACGTTCGTACGTTTCCGTGAAAATACGAAGGAAAACAATTAGGCAATACACCTGTATCTACCTGCGTTTTTTTTGTAGTTATCGACATTCTTCGTTTGTTTTCAAACAGATACACTAACTTTTAGACTAGCTTGTTGTAGCGTGTAGATAAAGGCCCAGCGTGACGCTTAGTTTCAGACTAGGTCAATTTAAATATTTGAGACTGCCCACTGATATTCAATTTAACTTACTAGTGGTTTGGTGGGAGTATGATCTTCTCCGGGGTCCGTCCGGACCGCCAAACAACAGTGTTCGCATTGTAGTCTTCCGGTGTGGGGACAAAACAACTGGTGAAATAACTAGCAGAGAGGCATTTCATCTTATTCCTCAGGGTTGGCTACGCATTCGCGGTATTTGGATTGCAGTCTTGAGAATGCAAATTTATTTTGGTCACAGATCCCACTTAGTACCATGACATGAATAAATAGTCTATTTTGCAAGAAAAATATACCCCGCAAACTCTCGGTAAGCGAGTCCGACACTTGCATTTGACCGGACTTGTTTTAACTTCGCAACTTCGTATCTCTCATATATCTTTTGCACTGTTGGGTCAGCAACCTCTTTTGGTCGGGTCAATGGCCGCCATAACCGTGTTTTCGCGGATGCAGGCGAGCTGGCCTTGAATTCGCTAAAAGTGCGTCTGAGGGTGTCAACGAACGCATTTGAGCAGTTAGGTATGCCAAGCGAAATTAACATTTAAAAGATCTCTGATTTTTAACCCTCGAGACAAAAAGAGGTGTGTAGGAGTGTTGTAAGATTTTTTTACAAAACTGCTTATATTTATATTGGGAACGGTATCAAAATGTCACCTTTAGCACGACCGAAGCGTGAAAACTTTAAAAAATGAGCGTTGTCTTGGTAATAAGAGTTCTTTTAGAATTATGATAGCATGGTTTATTATGATAACATGAACAATGTCAGTTCAGTAGTTGTGTTTGATGATAAATTGGCATCTTTTTTATATTTATGCTTGTCAAAAACTTTAAAATACAAAAAATATTTAATAAATTGCCATTTAAGGAACCTTAAAATTATTATATGGCGTTTGGTGAATAAAATGACATTCTTATTCTTATAATTTATTGTAAAAATATCAAATTAATAAGTTTAACAAAGAGCATTATTAGCTTTTAAGATACTCGTGCCTGCCATTAGAGCGCTCGCAAGTTCGTACTTTAACCTCGGCATTCGTACCTTAAGAAGCTTTACTATGTACCTACGGGTTACATAAACGGCCAACTTTTTGCGGCACCGTGGAAACTCTACATTAGGTACCCTCTTTAATGATATTCAAACACAAAGAAGTCGACCTGCCTGAAGGGTACGGATGGAAGGACCGATTAGAACGTGTTTTTTTTTAAGCTATTGTATCTACTCGTATTCGGGTTCGTTCCTAGCCAAGTTGCATGAAAATCGGTGAGTCGATCAAGATATATTTCAAATGAAACAGGACATGTATTATTAAAAATGAAGAATTTTTTTTTTAAATTATTATTAAACGCTTTTAGTGTAATTTAAAACATAATTATATACACATGAGTGATTAATTGATAGGTAGTTAAGGCACAGAGTTCCAACTCCAGTGGGACAATGGATGCCATGTACAATCAAGGAATTCAATTGTTGAGCCAATATGGAACCCTGTCATAGTGATAGCGTCGAGCCACATGAAAGAAATAACGCTAAAATTAATGTTATGCGACAGGGTTCCATTGTGACTCAACAATTAGTGTCCTAGACTGTACAGTGTTCCTAATTAAGTGCATAAGTCTTTCGCGTTTCTATGTTTGTCTTTATCTTAAGTGTCCTAGAGAATAATGGTATATGTCGACTTAACTCGTAATAAAAATGTATGTAAACACTTTATTCTACAAGACGAAAAATCAAAACACAATATACTATCGAACCAACGGAACCCTGACCCACCATGGAACCTTGTCACAATGATTGACGTACAATTGTCGTATAGCTTCGTATGACAGCCCTAACGTCAATCAATGTGACAAGGTTCCATGGTGGGTCAGGGTTCCGTTGGTTCGATAGTACATATAGAAAATCAGATAAGTTACGTTAAAATAACACTTCTAACGAAAGGCAAACTTTAAAAAAAAAAAGACTTATCATGTTTTTTTTATTTTATTTCGCCAATTTCACATTTAAATAATTTTAATATAGCCTATGACAATCTAGTGGTTAATACAAATCTAACCACGTATAATTTATTAAAATCGGTTTTGCCGTTTATCAGTTACGAGCAGACATTGAGTCAAAGACATAACCCTCATTTTGGGCTTTGTCTCAGTCGGGTGAAAAGAGATAAATAATTAGGATTGCTTCAGTCTAGAACAATATCGAATATTTAACATAAACTCTCGATATTGCCCATCAAACGAGATGTTACGTAACGAAAAAATAAACTTACTCAATAGGTCATGTCTTCTATTTCACCAGTACGACAGCCAAGAGGCAAAGGCTTCTAACGTTTCTATTTTCTATCGACTCTAAATATATGGAGTTGACATAAGCGATCGACGCGGTCGGATAATACTTCCCTCGCACTTATATGGTCAGAAAAAGTCATATGTTTTATCAATTTTTAAGCACATCGATAAACATAATTATAACGCAGTTAACGTCAGTCATTTTGTCGATTTTCGAAAATCGTTAACTTAGCGTTCTGCATCTTGACGAGGCCCCCAGGAGCATGCCAAATTTGCCCGGAGTTCATGGCTTGCCGCGATACGTCCCCATGAACATGACATTATGCTGCACCATGACCAGGTATAGGAAGGGACGCCAAGCTATGAAGTTCTTACGCTCATCCTGTCTCGGTCTACAAAGGGGTTTATATATATATCCAGCTGCAAATAAAATAATAATAGGTTATGACAAGGCACAGAGGCTACCTGCGGGCCTAGTATGAGTTGCGTTTACCCCGTGACAAAATGTGGATAAAACATCCGTCACTTTTTGACACGTTCGTTCGTTCGTTCGTTCGTTCGTTCGTTCGTTCGTCGTACGAGAGTGGCGGATGCTTTATCCACATTTTGTCAGGTGATAAACGCAGACATAATGTCCGCCTAATGGTACACACCGAAGTAAAACATGTTTAAGTTTCTACAAAAAGTTCACGTTTAAATGTATTATTTGTGTCACCTTGCGTGTTTTCACCGAGAGGATCAATCTGAAGACCAGCGCTGATTTCACAGCCAGCGCAATGTCATGCTGAGTTGGAACAGTTTCGCAACAATAGATATTTAATGTTATTTATTGTTTTTTCTTCGCTTATTGTTGTGTATAATTGTATTTTCTTTCTTTCTTTCTTTCCTTCAGCTAAAGCTAGCAACCCCAATAACAAAGTTACTTATGCCAAAATATAAATTGAAAAGTGGGTCATCTCCAGCCCTTAGGAGTTTCTATTACCTATTACCGCTCGGGTGCTAGGGTTGTCGATATATGTATGACATTAAATTCATGTAAAAAAATAAGATTTGTAATCGATACTTGATACGCACGCAAAACGCTGTGAAATCGCGACTCTGTCCGCCCTATCACAGTATAAACAGTAGTTCGTCTTCTTTCAAAGTATTTGTCACCATTCCGTTGGAGCTTATTATCTACTTTTATTACAGGTCGTTTAAATGATAGAAAAATGCGGTCTTTTTTCAGATTATAATTAAATATGTATGAATAGTTTCAGTTTTACAGTGTCAATAAACTGTACATAATGTTTAGGATGTGCACCTAAAAAAGATTAATAATTGTACGATTCCGTAAATTATTAAACTTATAGATATTTTACCAAGTCTGGGGCCCTGACATGGCTGCGTTTATCGCGTGAAAGGCATCCGTCACCTTCTGACACGTAAATAAGTATGAGAGTGACGGATGCTTTATCCACATTCGACACGCGATATAGAGGCAGCCATACTAGGCGCACTGAATAACCCGATTATCCATTTAACCGATTTGAAGTTCCTAGTAGGGGAGAAGAAAAATGCCCTGCCAACCTCAACATCTACCACCGGGATATCACGAAATTCTTCATTTGTACCCTTACCTTGAGTTACAATTATGGTACTCGGTAGCGAGTCGAATACTTTGTCACTCACAGCATTGTTATAGAGTGCAAGGGACAGAGCAGAGCAATCGACTCGCCAGCAAGTACGGTAACTGTAACTAATGGTAGGGGTACTGGTAGAACTACTTACAGGAACAAGCATATGCCTCGCAGCCCTCCTCATTGATTTCAATAAATGCTTTCTGTTTCCCCACTGACACGGACAGAGCTTCAAAATTTTCTAGAAGCTTAATATCTTTTGTATTTTTATTGAATATGTTATTGATTCCAAGCTGAAATATAAGTCATTCTTTTAGTATTTAGTTGGATTTATTAGATGTTACATTAAGAGGTTTGTGTTTTTTTTCTTTTATCTCTATCTCTCCGGTAAGATTTTTGGCATGTTTTCCTGCTGAACTACACATGTTATTGGATATTATATTTAATTTAATATTTGTAGCTTTATATAATGCTAGACTAAGTAGTACCATTGTAATATGAAATATGTTTCAAAAATGACTGACTGCTGAGTTTCTTGCGGCGTTTCTTCTCAGCAGTCGTCTCCTCTTGGGAAGCGCTGGTAGATTCTTGACGTGTAAAAGTGCCCGAGCGGCCTAGTTACTGATATTTTTTTATTAAACTATTCTAGGAGTTTTTAGTAGTATCCACGCCTAAATATTCGGCCTCGTCAACCCGTCTTACACGTATAGTAACCGAGCTCAAATGCGCGGCCTAATATTGTACTGTGAGAGCATTAAGGTAAATCTAAGATCTCGTTCATCGAAATCAGGCCTACAATTTATTCTCCACTTGAGATCCAAGAACAGATAATATGCCCTGGAACTGGCACTCTCAAAATCAGGTGTGAAGACGTACGGCACGGACTCTAAAGAAAATTATGCTGGTCAAGAACATATACCATTACTCTACCACCCTTAGCATTCTTACCTTAGGCAATATTGTAGTGAAATCAATAACCGTTTCGATTTTGAACTTCGGTATCATTATGTCCATTTTGTTTTCCATCCACATTTTGCGGATTTCAATCATCAAGTCATACCCGGCAGCCAATTTCCCCAACATTTTGTCCAAGCCCTCGATCTCGTGGGGTAAAACAACGATCATGCTGGCTTCACCGCCTGCGAAACCCATCTCGAGTAACTGAAAAATAGGAGGAGCTATTAGCTGAACCTTTCCCCTCGTCATCGCCATCATTAAATTTTGTCGTTGGGTTGGACGACTTATGCGCGTAAAATAACCAGTCAATATGGCCATAGAGGACGTAACTGCCAATAGCGGTCCGAAAGACGCGGCGCGGGTGGAATGTGGCAACTAAAACGAAAACCTTGACAAAAATACGTCAACGATCTCACCACCGAGTCTAGGATGGTGCAGAGCTATCTATGGTTGGTTTCTAGTCAATTTGGTATTTGTCAAGATCCCACATTACCTTTGTTTTCGATTTATTCAAGTCAAGGTTACTGTCAGTGAATATTTCGGTACCATTTTTGCTACCGTGTCCTTTACTGTATTCATTACCACGTCCTTTACTTCCTTTTACGATATGTAGGCAACCTTCCATTCTATTTCACTCATGTAATTTACTATTTCTCTCCGGTCCTCTCCCTCTATATATTTTTTCTACGATGTCCTCTTGTATCTCTGAACCACCCCAATGCTCCAGCGAGTAACACCACGGGCCTAAGTCATTCGCTATACACTCACCTTACACTGAAGTTCTTCACTCTCCCCATAAGAGAAAGCTTCCTCGGCCATCGTCATTCCTTGCACTTTGATATGAGTCTGGTTGTTTACGAAAAAAGTCCACTCCTTCGTATATTTACGGTCGAATTGTTCAGACCAGGTTCCCTACAGGAAAATAGATGATAATAATTACCTAACACGCAATGTTCGTACTTTGGTTTTTGGTGGTGGTAAGACAGTTGCTCAAATGACACGCACATAGGAATTCCATCTCAACCACGATATTTGCAACGCAATTTGCAAATTGGGCTTCTGTGATTGTTTGACTTCTCCAGTCTTCCGTCTCCCGTTTCAACATATTACTAAGTTGCTTAATAGATTTCTCTTTGGGTTCCAGCCAAAGATCACCACAATGATCGATCCCCTGTCAATAGCTTCCAGCAGAATCTCTTGACCTAACTGCTACTTACAAATGCAGAGTCTTTTAGCAACTCTCGGACTGTAATAAAGCTCTCTTTGTATATTATTACCTTAAAATATATAGCATTCAGCAGCACCAATCGCGATCGGGACGTTAAGTCATTTGGTGAAATAATTCCGTCTATTTGGCCATGTGTCTTCTGTGATACCTATAAAAAGGTTGTTACGATACAAATATTCTTCTGTTCTCTCCTGTATGTATGTAAAAAGAAAATACAATATGATTATTATAATAGAAGGCACAAGCGGAGTGACGGTTTCTAGCTAAATGAATACCACCCAAGACTCTCTTTATCGAATAAGTACTAATGAATCCGAATCGACTGCAGTTCAATAGGTTCCTTTTGATGTCAGTTGTTTTACTTTAAAAATACCAGGTAATGGTCCTTTACCTATATAATACTTACCCAAGCGTTTATTTCCCCTGATGCCGCCTCTTGGTCATCGAAATCGATCTGGTCAATGTCACATCCGAAGACATCTTCTGCGTCTTGCTTCAGGTCTGCCCTTATCTTGTAGTTTCCTTTCTTCAGATATATCTTATTAGCCACCTCGAGTTTTACACTTTTTATGTTCTGCACCGACTTCAACATTAAAAACGTCGAACGAATCTGTGGAATAATTGATATTCCTCTTATGACTGGATGCCCAAATGAGTGGTGGTAGGACTGCGACTATACATAATACTATACATAATAAATATCTTATCGTTATGTACAGTGCTAGATATAACTAGCAGTAGCAGTATTCGCATTGTTATGTTCCGGTGTGGTGATAAGATAACCGGTGAAATTACTAGCATAGAAGCTTTCCATCTTAGTCCAAAGGATCGGCAATGCATTAGCAATCTTAAGATTACAGACTTAAGATTGCAGTCTTGAGAATGCATAATATGTCTGTGGGACACAGATCTTACTTACGATCATGTGGCATGTTTGCTTGTTTGCTTTCTCCATTCTAGAAAAAACCGAAAGACATGTACTTTTGGCTTGCCTCGGCAGAGGCTGATGTGTAGCATTTGTTTGCTAGTAGGCAGAGATGGTGATTCTAATTCTAGACTTTAATTAAAGATCCATATTAAATATTTATCGCAGAGTTTTTAAATTATGAAAGACTACAAAAGTCACGGACGCTTATTAAGTACCGCTAGATCTTTTAATCAAGTGAAGACCCATATGTAGTTACTACCACTTGGGCTGACATGTTTACCAGTGGGTCTTTACAAACCCGGGTCTAACGTTATTTCTTAATAACTTAAGTAGGTAACTATTTATGAATATGCTAATTATCTTACTTTAAAGTTAGGAGTCCCGTAGGGCCCGGTTAGACAATGGCCACTTTGCTCTAGCATAAGGTGTACGAGTAAGACGGCAATAATTGCCTGCCACACATTGACGCGAAAAGCTGATCGCTTCGAACCTTTAGGAATATTCTTAAATTGGTATCAGGCCTTGTTTAATGTACAATTATTATTGAAGAATAGAGTTCACCAGTAGTAGGGACAGGTAAGACGAAGGTCCAACTCACAGCGTCATTATCAGGCAGCCCGAAGGCCTGAAGCAGTTCTGCATGCGCCTTGTTCTGGCAGCCGAGTGCTAGCAGCGCCAGCACCGTCTCGGCGGACAGAGGAGACGCTACGTTGTTTTTCTTCTCTAACTCCTGAAAATATAAGTTTTATATCATCATTTTACTTTAGAACTACGCTCTTGTCGATGGAGAAATTGCTAGTTGTCTCTAATGTTTACGAGCTGTTTACCTCCAAATGCGACCCAAAATTGGCCTTCTGTCATATTTTGTTTTGCTTTCCTCAGTTTTTATTTGTGGGCAAATCACTGAAAACTATTCTTAAACAAATGGTAGCATTGCTTACGACACGTAAAAATAAATATAAAATTAGGTCCAGTGTATTTAGTGGCTAGATTATAACATCGTATTTTGATCACATACGAGCATTGGGTGAAAAACTTAAGTAAATGAGCTCTTGCATGTAGTTGTGCCCAAAACTAATATAGAATTTATGACAAATTTCAAATATAGAATGTCGAACGGTCTATACAGATGTGTTACAACATGCAAGTGGTCCTTTACTTAAGTTTTTCACATATTCATAGGTACGTTCGAACTTAGAAGAACCTAAAAAGTGTACTCACTTATCGCAATCAATGATATATTTAATTCAAATTACTCTTATTTAATACGTAATTGCGGCAAGGTACTAAAATAGATATAGGTACACCTATACTTAGACTGCTCGAATTTACTGTTTTTTTTAAATAAATGAGCCAAAAACATTGCTTTAAAAACTTCCCTTCGACTAAGTACCCAACTAGATCTCATTTCTCATCGGAGTAACACTCACTTGTACCGACCTGTAGTTCAATTAGAACTTGTCCTTGAGTTTCACTGACAAACTTTTCATCGAATGTGTCATTGCACCGAATTTCACTTCATCGAAAGCCATGTTCGGCTGAAGCAGTTATCTTTAATATTGTTAAAATGTTAACTCCTGCGCCTACAAACACCAGTCGATGAATTAAAACTCCTGCGAATTGATACGTTCTATGAAATGAGCGTCGACAAAAAAAGGATAAACAGATTTTTCACTTCAGCCTGTTTGTATACAAACACCAAACACTACCTCAACAAAAAAAAAACATGTGACCGTATGAACATAAACTTACGTTACAAAATCGAACAGCGAAATTATATATCGCAGACGCGACATCTCCCTCCATGGCTCCTAAGGCACTGGCCGCAAACACGTAAATACTGCGAATAAAAACACAAACAGGTTACTCGCGGTCAACCAACTTATTTAGCCAGTGGCGAAATTGCAAACTGCTTTGTGCATACGTAGAATTACAAACTACTTAGTTTGAACGTGGCGCCGCATTCGACTGAAAACGTAAGTTGGTTAGCAGTTAGGTACGACAAAACAAAGTTGTGTGATACCACGCTGCGTTGGTTGATGAATAGTCATAAGAGGCATACATTGTTGGTTGATGCTGAACCGTGAAGATGTATAGTTAGGGTAGTTTTTAAACAATTTGGTAAAGTTTGTTTATAACTTTTATGTGTGAATCAAGTGTGAGGAATGGCCATGTCTAGCGATAATGACGTCACGTGCGATCTTTGTGGGGTTTTCCGCAAACTTTTTGAATTAGAAAACCTATAACTAATTTAATTATTATAATAAATAATCATATAGTTTGTTTGCTTGCTGAATAATTTGCACATACGCGAACAAAGACGCCGGAAAAACTAGTATCAAGGCATCAATAAGTAAAACGCAAAACATCAGTCTGTCACACTCAAACGAGGCAAGAGTGAGAGCAATGCATTGCGTACGATAAGAAATAGCGTGCTAGTTTACTGCGGCCTTGACCAAGCAGGTCATCTCTCCACTTAGTGAAAGGTTAGAAACGTACAAGTCAACATTAGGGGCAATGACTGGAGTAGTTGTATGTAATGTATGTATGTAAACTCTTCCCTGCAAAAATATATAACAATTACTACATTTATTTATTTAATCTTGATTGCATAAAAAGCACAAATCTCGGACTTAATGCCTAATGGCATTCTATACCAGTCAACCAAATATTAAGATACACAAATTAAGAAAAGATTTGCAGAAAAAAAAAGACCAGAAACAAAGCCAAGCACATACAAAATAATTTACCCAAAATACAGACTTCATGGCCCTTCATAGGTTTCGATAGTCAAACTGGGAACCTGTATAATTTAGCCATATAATATGTCCTTCCGGACAAAAAATAATTTCACCCTTGCTGCATGTGGAGCATGGGTGAAATATATTATTTCAACTTAAACTTAACGCAGCGTGAGTCAGTAAGGTATGGTTGTCTATAATTCTTAAATTTAGGAAACTAGAAAATATTGCCCTTTAAAAGTTTAATTTTCGGTAGAGTGACGTATCCCTACAGCTAATACTACAAAATAATGAATATAATCTGCTAAATATTACAAATAAATGCAGACAATAATGACTACAGGCGATTAAAATGTTTATACAGGCAAAGGTAACAGTGCTACGGCCACACGATCATGTCAAACGAGTTCAATATCAGGCCTTGCATTTGTGCCAAAGACCGCGTTCAAAAAGAGGACACCTGATCCTCCGAAAAAGAGGTTGACAGCCCAAAAAGAGGTCACTAACCCAACTTCGTTAGGACACGTTGGAGAATGGAAAATTTGCATCTTATGAGTCATACGGGATTTAACTTTATGAATGCGATTAACTAAAAAGGTAGAACATGTTGCGTTTGTGATATGTAACTTCGCTGTTCGATTTTGTAACGTAAGTATATGTAGATATGGTATCGTGTTTTTTTTGTTGAGGTAGAGTAGGGTGTATTTGTATACAAAAAAGGCTTATAGTGAAAAAAATGGTTTATCCTTATTTTGTCGACCCTGACTTCATAGAACGTATCACTTCGCAGAATTTTAAATTTTTCCGTTGGCTTTTATAGGCCCCGATTTATTGAATGGGGAATCATAATAAATGTAATATCATTTATTTATACTTACCCTTTTATAATTTTCCCAGAAATAAAAACTTACCAGTTTCTTAGCCAGAATGACATAAGCCCAATTTCATATGGAGGAATATTATTTGGAGGTGAAACTTGCAAAATAAAAAGTTGGCAGAGATTAGAAAACAGAAGCAATCACTCCATCACAAGAGCGTAGTTGTCAAAAAAAATATAACGTATATTTCCAGGACTTAGAGAAGAAGAACAACAGCGCTGCTGGCCCTCGGCTGCCAGGACAAGGTTCATGCGGAATTGCTCCAAGCCTTGGGGCTGCCTGACAATGAAGCTGTGAGTTGGACATTCGTCTTACCTCCATTCCCTTTGATGTATTCACTCATGTATACTCATAATTATTGTCAACATTCGTCACCCTAATGACGAATGTTGACGATATACCGAGAAATGTTGGCCTTTGGATACTCTTAAGAACTCCTACACATACCGCTTGATTTAACATCCGAGAAACCCAACTAATCAAAATATAATTACTTCTGTATTTCAGCTTGGAATCAACAAAATATTCGATAGTAAAACCGAAGATATTAAGCATCTAGAATTTTTGAAGATCTGTTTGTTTCCGCCGGGAAACAGAAAGCATTTATTGAAGCCAATGAGGAAGGCAGCGAGGCAGTCGCGTGCTCCTGTGAGTAATCCGACCTGGGGACCTAATATGGCTGCGTTTATCGCGTGACAAAATGTAGATAAAACATCCGTCACTTTCTGACACGTATATGTGTACGAGAGCTAGCTACGGATGCTTTATCCACATTTTGTCACGCGAGAAACGCAGCCATACTAGGCCAGCAGATGGACAAGTTTGTGATCTCCCGGTGACAGACTTACTTAAAGGTAGGCGGGTGTGTTCCTTCCCCGCTACCACAGTACTTATATAGCTAAAGCAGTAGCCCACTAGTTGTGATAAATACTCTATCTTATCCTATCTTATCTTATTTTTGGGATCCTTATAGGTACACTTCGACCCTATGCGATCTCTCGTGTAATTACCCCTTTTAGCGCGTAATCCAATTCAGTCTCCACCCCTTCCAAAACGCGGAACGTGGAGTGCAATGGCAGTGCCTTGAAATCGTTTGGTTCTGGGTAGAGATAGATAAATAAATACGCGTGAATATATAACGCTCAATTGGAGATACATTGAGCGTTATGGTAGTCCTCTCAACTATTGTGAAATTGAAAAAGTTGTTTGCTAAGTGTATCTCAGTCTCAGATCAATTCACATTATGCAATGACACCAAAGTTTGACATAAAATGCTGAGAAAACAAAAAGCGATCGAGTGTTTCATATTTCGAATAAATGGCATTTAAAATTTTAGTGGCCAGTATTGTTATTATTGAAACAAAAAGGTTGTAATGCTTTGCCCAGAACGTAAATCGTTTTAAATAAAATGCTTCACAAAATTAGTGGCCAGTATTCTTATTTTAGCAAAGAAAAGTTTGTCATCATCAGGTACTGTAACACGCTTGTATCAACCGTTAATAAAATAAGTAATACCTATCTATATTTTTTTTTTTAATGACGCCGAAACAAATCTAAGCGAGGCAACTGTCGTAAAAAAAAATAACTCGAATACCCCTTATTATGTCAACGTACATTTTGTAACTTATGACCTGTTTTTGTGGGAAAAATCTACTAGTTTGTTAGAACACAATCTAAGTGCAGCACTTGAGACAAGGTCCGAGGTAATGTTGTTTTTGTCTACATTTTGCCTTTTAGTTACGAAGAAATGACACAAATGTTTAGTATTTATCACCCACTTGGCGTTTGCATATTTTTTGTGCACAAAGCTGCGTGTGAAAATAATGTTTGGCTGGACTTAACTCTGATTGGTTAATTAGGTTGGCGTCAGTTGTAAGAAGTAGGGATGATTTTGGATTTAGGAAAGATAGGTATTTTAGACGGGATAGTTACCCCCGGGACGCGAAATTGAGACATCGTGAGTTTTATCGTACGCATACGGTTAAACCTAAGTCTCACTTTTTGTCAATTATTTTAATTTAGATTCAGTGTTTGATTTTGTTATTAGTGTATGGACATTAAATTTGAAGACAATAATAGTAGTTATTAGTAGAATATTTTATTTTGTTGAGATGTTTAGATTTAGTGTCATTAATTTTAGTATCTAATTTAGTTACTTTTGTCTGGGTAAGATTTAATATTATGTACTTATTTTCAATATTAGGGGCGAATGTTGTTTATATTTTGTGTCTTTTGATAATACTTGTAGGATTAGTATTTTCTTTAAGTCGTCAAGACAACTAGTTATCGAGGGAAGATTTACGTTAGGTATAGTTTAATCTCATCTAATTCAATAAACAGAAAGTGAAAGAGGGAGTAGGTACGTATTAAAGCATAACGTGTAGTGTAATTAGATTAGGTAAATATTATATTATTATTCTTTTTTTTTGCTTGCTTAATTGATTATAAACTTTATTATTACAGACTTTATAAAATAAAGGGTCAAGCAAATCTATCTCACTCATTATCTTTAATCTTCTTTACCTTTGTTTTATTGAGTGTGTCATAACGCTTTATTAAGTAAGTTCTTGTATCATGTTTGTGACGAGCTAAGGATTAATAACAAAAAACTATTCTTGTGGTTAACTATACATTCACTCATTCTAAACACTCACAAGCAGCACACGTGGGGTCAGCCCAGATAGCGGCTTGAACGCCTTGCGATTCTGGTAGTCTAATTCCATTGCAAGCACTAGGAATACATCTCTTGCCATCCCACTTTATTTATTTTTTACCACTATTTAAATTCAAACCACTTCCATTAGCTAACACACTGTTTACGTCACACCACTACACAGGCACTAGGTATTCACTCAAGACCTGGGTCATTTAGGTGTTTTATAACCTTTACTAGTAGCTCTGAGGTGCAGACCGACCCGAGCTACGTGCTTTGTGTGAAATTTGGTCATTATTGTATCCTTTGTTATGGGGTCACTTACTGTAATTGTTATAACCATCTCAATGATATTCAGATTATCTTGAACACGTCGACAATACCCTTAGTCGCCGTTACAAACCGCGGTTGCGTAATTCGGATTAGGGACGGGTAGAGTCATAGTTTTAAGTGCATAGCATAAGCGGGTTGCATAATTGCATGAGTGTGCTGAAATATATTTATTTATACTTTATTTTAGAGTAGGCTTACTAGGGACTTAGGAAGCCATATAGCGTGGCAGGTAGGCTTAGTGAGGTCAGACCCCATCCAAAGTAAGGACCAATTTGATTTTTAACTTCTTGTTCATATATTCATTTAAATCTAAGGTCAAATAGGTTCTTGCTGTAACCGACCTCTTTCGGGTATAGGTAGGAATATCATTACTTTGTGTTACGCCCACGTAATATAGGTAGGAAATATTATTACTTAGGTAGGACAAAATATTATATTGCACTACGTACAAATACAGGTAGGGAATATTATTTTATTTTACATTATTTATAAGTACATTTAAATATTATGCACTCCGGTACACGGAGGCCCACGAGCAGTGAGTGCAGGGGTATTCGATACTACAATTCCTGAGGGTGCAGGTATCTAAGGAGATTCTCGGTGAGTCGTATCCATTTTATAACTTTCGTTTGTTTATTTTGTGTTATCTTGATTGTGGTTTATTTATGTTTTATTACGTGTTTATTGATTGAATTAGGTTTAGGTTAATTCTGTTTACAATATTATTTTACACAACGTAGAGGGTCCTAATTTAGTTTTATTTTAACATCTAGACGATCACATGTGTTAATACAAGGCCAAATTATTTAATTACACAACGTAGGATATTTGATTCAATTCTATGTAGCCCCGGGGTAGGAGTGTTACAGTACTCTATCTGGAATTCTAGAGCACAAATTTAATATGAAATAATGAAATAATCGATGTCGGCGATTAGTTCCAAGTTCTTCATTTTCCATGTGTGAAATTTTGCAAATTATTGTTGGGACGAATTCTTCTTAATGAAAAGTCTTAATTTTTCCGAATGCCTCATTTTCCTAATTATAGATAGTACTAATTCGGATGTTTTACGGACGATAGTACAGTGGATGGCAAAATTAGGTGCAAATTTATGGTGCTGCTCTCATGAGCGGCACAGGACTACGAACGCCTTGGAAGGTTGGCACTACCGCTTAAATAAAAAAATTGGGAAGTCAGATCTTTTCTCATATATCAACTTTCTGAAAAAAGAAGCAACATATTATGAAAAAAAGACTAGATAAATTAAAGTGTTTACTGAGCCACGGAAAAGAAGGTCAAAATTTATAATTAAAGACGCGAAAATTAGCGGAAATATAGAGGACCTGATTAAAGGAAAAGTCACACCCGAGGAATGTCTGAAAAATGTATGTCGGTTTAAGTAGGCAATTAAGTAATGTGTTGCATTTGTTTCGTTTAAACAATTTTAAGCAATGTAAAGTAACGGTTTTATTTGTTTTAAAAATTAAACTTATGTTTGTAGGCAATAGGGCTTGAATTCCGGAATTCCGGAATTTCGAAATTCCGGAATTTCGGAGCTTTTTCCGATATTTCAATTCCGGAATTGAGGTACACTCAATATCGAAATTCCGGAATTGAACAAATACAGTTTTAATTGTATTAGATGTTTATTTAAAATATTATTTTACGAAATAACCACGGCAAAAATTAGTTCAATTGCAATCAATGTTACCTTCGGCTCCGCAGGTAATGTTCAGGTAATGTTTTATGGCCCCAAGGGTTTGCGACCGAGCGTCAGAGCGAGACAAAGACCCGTTAAAATCCTATGTCTGTCTCACATTGTTCTTTCACCTAAACAATAATAAATACAATCAGTTCCTATTGCAAACCTGTTGATGAACGTTGTGTTGTGACTTGTGGTTTCGTGACCGTTGCGAGAGTATTCCTTATTTTAAGTGTGTGTGACATGCGTGCGGAATCAAAGAACAATGTAAGTATTATTTACCTTGATAATTTCCAAACCTTAATGTTTTTTTTAATTCTCGTTTACAAAATTAGGGTCTTTGAGTCGCTTGGCGACTATGTCAGCCCCGTGATACATAATTTAATCTCACTAAGACAAGCACAAAATATTAGGTAAACCTAAGAATTTAAAACATTGTGTAACATAAAACACAGCAATCGAGCTGGCTAACCCAGGGATATGTAAAGCACGTGAGGTATGATATGGCATTTAAAAGATTTCTTAACTGACAATTTCTGTGGTCAATCTAAATTGATTTGAATGTGTTGCACACACTCTGTATACATGAAAAGAACAAACCATTAACATGAACACCCATGTTTGTTATTGAATGTTTTTTTTTAAAAGTATAGTCGTCATGTTAAGTTTTGTTTTTTGCATATTTAAAAAACCGTACTAAAAAGATTACAAATCAAGTTAGGTATATTAAATGTCTATTATATTTCAGGTCTTCTACAGGAAAAAAGGTGATGTCTGTGGAATTTTCAAAGAGCACATTAAAAATATGGAAACACTATCTGCGTGCTAGTGACGGACAGTCGGCTCAGTGCAAGACATGTCACAAAATACTCAAAACTGCAGGCGGGGCCACAGCTGGCTTACACACACACCTACGCTCTAAACATCCAGATATCGCCTTCCCTACAAATCTCGAAGTGAATAGTGAAACGCCTGGAACATCTACAGGCTACAGGTATTTCTGCTTCGACACCTATGTCAACAGAATACCTATGACCAGCCGACAAAACAAGGCAAAAAACGAAAACTTGTGACAGATTTTTACAAGTCGGCTGGGAATGAATCCTTGGAAACGATCGTGTCCAGAATGACGGCCTTAGATGGTGTTACTTTTAGACTTTTTAGTGAAAGTCAAGATCTACGAAAATTATTTAAAAAGAGTGCACACGATCTACCTAAATCGGGCAACACGATTGCTAAAATTGTGTTTAACCATTTATTCTTTTATTTTTACAATGTTGATTTTTTAAAGCATATGATCTCTGATATTTTTTAAGAGTGTATTTTATGTTAACTTAAGAGTATCGATACCTTATTCATAATAACCAAACATTTTTTAGCTTAACATATGGTTTGACCCGTTCTGCCAAATGCACATGACAAAAAAGGCTTAGGATTATTAGTTTTTTTGGTTATTGCTAAGACTCTGAGTTTACCTATTAATTGAATTTTGTATCATTTTGTTGTGATTTTTAAAATGTTTAGTGTGTATTTTATTTAATATGTAATCTTAATTATGTCGATTACTTTTGCCAAATATTAATACTTTTGTAAATTATTATAATAACCATATGTTTTGTTTGAGTAATAATGTTTACTGTGATTATTAATTTGGTTTAAGGAAAAAATGACTAATTACGTCTGTTAATTATTAGTACATAAATGTTGATTACAATTTTTTGTTTTATTTTGCCCTACATTGAAAGAATTGCAAAAAAAGTAATGAAATCCTCAATTCCGGAACTAGTTCCGGAATTCCGGAATTAAAGGCTAATCTCGAAAATCAATTCCGGAATTGAGAACCGTCCGATATTGCATGCCCTAGTAGGCAATACTACTATAAAATTGTTTTCTTTAGCCATTTAAAGTATATGACTGTACTTATATAATAAAATCCGAATTAGTACTATCTATAATGAGGAAAATGAAGCATTCGGAAAATTAAGAATAGGTAAAATTAAGATTTTTCATTAAGAAGAATTCGTCCCAATATTTTCACACATGGAAAATTAAGAACTTGGAACTAATCGCCGACATCGTCCTAAGTGCCCTCTATCCGTAGACCAAGGATTATCCACTATATACCTAACACCCTGTATATTAGTCGACCCTAATAAGGTATACATGTAACCCTATTGGTCCGAGATCATGTAACCTTAAGATTTGTACAATAAAGTGTTTATTTACATACAATCTTAGGTGGGGTATATTGTAGTCCCAAATAAATAAGCCAGGACAACTGATGCATACATACATAAACGTACGTATAGATAATCACGTAAGCTTATTTAAAAACATAAACAAACATACAAGATTAAAAGAAACAAGCTAAATTTAGTAAAATGCCTACATTAATTTTATAGCAATCAAATAATAGCTGATACGTGTAATATTGCCGATATCTATAGGCGTTAAGAACGACATGCCGTACTATATAAGAACTTAAATGGTAGATTGATAGCATTACGTAAATTTGCCGGGTGATACATTTTCCACGTGTCATTAGTCGTGTTACGTTGGGAAAATTATAACACGGTTAATTAAAGTATTATGTCAAACTGATAAACATTGAAATTCCTTGACGATTTCATCATTTCAGCCTATTGCAATCCACTGCTGGACGTAAGCCTCCCCCAGGGTTCGCCACAAGGCCCGATCTCCCGTTTTCGCCATCCAGTCACCACCAGCCACTTTTTTCAGGTCGTCGGTCCATCTGGCTGGAGGGCGTCCTACGCTACGCTTGCCGAGCCGATTACTTACGATACGATTACGATTACGATATACTTGACGATTTATTAATAATAACATTATAATTATAATTTAAGAAGAAACTGACTGATTGATTCATCCACACACAGCCGAAGCCGCTGGACCTAGGTATTTGAAATTTGGAGTAAATACATACATACATACATACATAAAATCACGCCTGTTTCCCAGAGGGGTAGGCAGAGACGACTTCTTTCCACCTGCTACGATCCTGACAAATGTCTTTTGCTTCTTCCACATTCATACATCGAGTCATGCACGCACGTCGGTTTCGGGTACTTAAGATTCGGCCCTTTTCCAGTATTTCTCCGATTTGATTCGAAAAAGTACGCCTTGGGCGGCCTCTTCCGACCCTTCCACTGACTTTCGCTCTGTATATCTCTTTCGTCAATCTTCTTTCATCCATCCTTTCCAAATGGAGTAAATATTCTTTGAATATCCTAGGGGGCAGTAAGGCAGCGAGGCTAGGCCTCCAACATGGTGGATCGACGATGTGGCTAAGGTTGAAAGAAAGTAAAAAAAACGTGAGACAATGTCACACCAATTGACCTAGCCCCAAACTAAGCTCTAGGCTTGTCCTGTGGATACTAGACAACGATATGAATACTTATATAGATAGAAAACTTCCATGACCCAGGAACAAATATTCGCGCTCATCACACAAATATCTTACCGGGATTAGAACCCAGGACCGCTAGCTTCGTAGGAAATAAGAAACAGAAAGAAAATTACTTTGTAGGTTGCGGGAAACCCAGGCAACGCAAGAACGGTCCTTGTGGCAAACTTTGGCCTATGTCTAGCAGTGGCCGTGTTTTGGCTAACATGATGATGATGATTCCATAAGAGGTTCAAATAGGGGAGAAGCGGGAAAACTAAATCTACACGTACGAAGTCGCGGGCGTCCTCTAGTTATACATATAGGTCATCATCATCAGCCTATACTAGCCCTCTGCTGGACATAGGCGTGCAATGGGAGAGCCATTGCACGCCAACGAGCACGATTCGCGGGCACTCTCATCCAGCTCTTGCCAGCCACCTTGCGAAGATCATCGTTCCACCTAGTCTGAGCGCGTCCTACACTACGTTTGCCGATTCGCGGTCCACTCAAGAATACGATAACTCCAGCGATTATCGCTTCTGCGGCACAAATGTCCGGCCCACTGCCACTTCAAGCTGCTAATTCGATGGGCTACGTCGATAACCTTGGTTTTCTGTCGTTCCGAATCCGATCCTTCAGAGAAACTCCCAACATAGCCGTCTCCATAGCTCGCTGAGCGACTTTAAATTTGTGAACCAGCCTATGGTAAGTGTCGACGTTTCGGCTCCGTATGTCATGACAGGTAGGACGCACTGATATACATACAAACACAACCTTCCTTGTTGGTACCAGCAAGGAAATTGAATTTTCAGCAGTTATATTAAATTATCATCACAAAACTAATTTGGATGGTTCGAAATGTATGGCTGAAAACGTTGCGTATTTTCGTTTGTTTGAACTTAAGCCCTATTTACATTCGGCAAGGACAGTGGATAGTGGATAGTACAGTAGTGTATACCAATCAGACAGTAGCGGGTCAAGTTGCCTTGCCAGTGGATCCAAAAATAGAATATAAAAGAAGAAGAAAGATGTAGAATCGATTTCTATTTTTTCACTCCACTGTCCTTGGCACTGTACTTGACCGATGTAAATCGGGCTTCACTTGTAGATAGACTCTGATGCCCTTACTTATAAACGCGGAATAACCGTGGGGTAGCTAAACCACGCTTTGTCGTTATCTGTCATTGTGACATTTGAATTTGACAGATAAGGACAAAGCATGGTTTAGCTACCCCACGGTTATTCCAAGTTTATAAGTAAGGGCATGAGAGTTTCATTTAACAAAGTCGCGAGCCCCATTTGTAGTGAAATTATTACTTTAATCTCGCGAGTGCCTGCAAACTGACTAGAGGTTAACTTACTTGCGAGACGGAATTTAAGATCTTTTTCCACTTATCGAGACTGCGAGTTTAGTATAATCTAGATAATACCTGAGTTAGCCTAGATGCTAAAGTACTTTCTGGTAGCTAGTGCTGGTCCCAAAGCGAATTCTCAGATATTTTATTTAAGTAGTAAGGACTGAAATAAAGATAGACCAGAGCCTGTATTCAACACGGTAAAAACCAAATCTGGTGTGAGCTGGTATCGTATTGTCACCGTTGTAATAGCTCTTATTTACTTGACAGTAATTTATTTATTTATTTATTTCCACACTTACAACTATTTTTACAGGGTCGCCCACACAGCTGAGCGACCATTGAAGATGAACAGAGAGAAAATGTCTCTGTCGTGCACATGACATTCTTATGGAAAATCTATATTCATCTCTTTCTACATTTTCTCACTTCCGTCTTTAATGGGCAGTTAAGTGTGTTGCTGTGTGTACTACAACCTAAGACAATAGTGTAACTAATGGCGGCTGACGTCAGAACAATACCATAACAGGTCAAAGACAATATTTTTTACCATCGGGAATAGAGCCCCAGATAGGCATACTTCGGATTAAAATTTGACACATTTTGTATAGGCTAAGCATAGGCTAAGTGTCAAATATTAACACGAAGGAAGCCTTATCTAGCCGCGGTTTGAATATAGGGTTCGGCCGTTACTGAGACAAGGCCGATGTTTCAATCTCCCGATGAAACTACACTCAGGAGCAAAAATACCGGGTCAGAGTGCGTTTTTCATACAAACGAGACTATTTCGAAGCTTTGGTTCCTCGCCAGGGGTTGTTTTGAGTGAGGTTTAATGGTGATCAAAAGAAAGAAAAAGAGAGAAAGATTTAGAGGAGATCAAAAGTTCTTAAGATACCTAACTTATCGCACAATCAGTTAACACCATAGCGGGAGAGTTTGGGTCAGTATTTGGATTTCCTTACATTTTATTGCCATTTTAGATGTTTTTCTGAACATGCACAATTCCGGCGTTAACCGTAGATTCATTCAGTTGGGTATCCTAGGCACTCTGAAAGTCCTGTATCGATGCTCGGGGTATTCATCATCAGAATTCACTAAAAGCATTCCCTGGCGAGGGACAAAGGCTTCGAAATAGCCTCTTTAGTATGAAAAACGCACCCTGGCCCGTTTTTGTTGCTCCTGAGTGTATATGTTAAATAAATTGAAAAGAACAGAGGCATTCTATCTTCCTCAGCGTCGGTAACGCCTTGGGTCTTTGGATTGCTGTCTTCAGATTTATAATCTTTTTAATAAAAATGTCTATGGGTCTCAGATCCCACTTACCATCAGGTGGCCTGAGCGCTTAAGCTCTCTTTTCTTTCATATCAAAAAGAAAGAAAAAGCGATACATTATTTTAATTTTGTCTTGGAACTGGAAAATTTGGCCCGTCCGCCTGTACTAAAGACGTTCAATTAAACAAACCAAAGAGCCAATAGCGCGACAATTTGGTTAGCCTATTTATTAGGTAGTGACCCTGCCTGCGGAGCTAGCCGTCCTGGGCTCGATACCCGGAAAGGGCAACATAATTGTGTAACGAGCGGTAAGTATTTTGTTGTAGTCTTGTTTTTTGTTTATACGTTTTAATTTATCGATAGTTAAAAGTACTTATGACAAAAAGGTTATGTAATACCCATATTAAATACAATACAAGTCAGAGTAGGCCAATTGTATCCTGTTTTATTTGTACATTATACCCTGTTTTTTATTGACGTCTATTTAGTAAGCTAATAATAAACAAGATTATGTAACGTACGTATACATTTATTGAACGTGAAACTAACTACGAAACTTATTATTTACTGCATTTAAAACAAACAAAACAGTCAAGTGCGAGTCGGTCTCGCGCACCGCCCACATTATACCCTGTCTATTTTACAAAGTTAACAAAGCGTTGTCTCTGTTGCACTTTTGTATGAAAATGAAAGGGACAAGAAACTGCCAGTAGGCGTCAACAAACGCACGTCGATGGCGGGCTCGGCTTACATGCCGCCTGTTGTTAAAATATTCGTAATATTTCTCGTTATTTTTGTTTGTAGTTAGAGGCACCTCAAATAATTAACTTACTGATAACCTGACATTGTCATGTCATGTTAATTCATCTATAAATCCTAATTATGTAGGTAATTTAAAGTAGTAGATAATAACATTTAAATATGTGCCCTGCAGTGCAGTGGGACGTATAGTACCTACAGCCCATACAAGTACAAGTATGGGTGATGATGAGAAAGAGAAGTAGTAGGTAGGTATAATATAATATAATAATAATATAATAAATTTATTTATTCAGTAACAACAAAGTTTCTTAACATTAATATGGGCCGGTGTCTCTTTTTAAGTATGTGGGATACCTGTGTTAAGAGACACCGCTCTTCCTTAAATGGTTACACAATATTTGATGGTGCTTATACTAAGTCTAAATTTAACAGAATCAACAAAGTGATTGTATGTACCCTATCGGGCTAGTATATCACTTAAGAGTTAGTTATACAAAATTAGAAATAGAAAGAAAATTAGTATTGTAATATAAGAGGGTAATATGTATGTGTGTATATGTGTGTGTGTGTGTGTGTGTGTGTGTGTGTGTGTGTATGTGTGTGTGTGTGTGTATGTGTGTGTGTGTATTCATTATTTTCTACTTAGGTATACATAGAAATAAATTAATTAAATTTGTAACCAAAGATAAGCACTTGAAAGCGTCCGCACCGTACGAGCGACAGATGTTGACTAAACTTTGACAGGCATGTAAACCTACCTTGTGCCTGTGCATCGTCCTTATCTCTGACCAATCACGAGCATTCTCTGTTTTCTAGTATTAACTCTGTTAAATAGACAAGGTATAGGTATTATTATATTCTGATTTTAAATCGAATTAACGAGAACCCGACTCACTCTCGGCCAATTTTTATTTGTACTATAATCATACCAAACTTTACGCTTGTACATGCAGTTTATCATTTCGATACAACAAAAATAAAAATACGTTTCTTGTATGTACCCTTATTGTTCATTATTTCACTTTCTTTAATTATTATTATTTGTTAGTATATCTATAATAACATATTAACAAAAAAAAACAACCCGCTATCTATTACCTACGGTTTATAAGATACAGCTCTTTCAGACTGACAGACGGACGGACAGCGTGGGTATTTTAATAGGGACAGTTGGACTCTCTTCGGATACGGAATAATAAAAATTACACCTTAAACATGATACCGTGTCACTTATATATTTTCCCGTATGAAAAAAAAACAGACGATGTATTCGAAAATTATCTCAAATCTCATTGATTAAGTCTTAAAATCAAACTAAACCACTGTGCCATATCCAAATCAAATTTCAACATATAGTTTCAATACACGATTTCTGACCATATAATTTACAAACATATCTCTTACACTTGCCAAACTTCATCTGTATATTTGACCTCTTATCACAATTAGATAGAGTTAATTTTTGTTAAGTTTAATGATCACTAAGCCGGTATGATGGTAATGTTAACGTGGTATTTACTGGTTGGGTTGCGTGTGGAAGGACGAATTACGAATTCGCCGGTAAAATTAATTTTAAGCGAACTGATTTAATTATTTATTACAGCGTTATAATCTATTCATTATTGTTTTTTATTGAACAATGCGAGCATGATGCGAGTTGACAATCAATTAATCCTGTTTATTGATGTATTTCTTTAACAAAATGATAAATATAGGTATCTACATAATATTAAAAAAAAAAAAAATACCCTTTACTTTCTCAACCTCTTATCTGGTCGAATAGATACATAGAAAAAACAATCAAGTTCCAAGATTCATAAAGACTACTTTCCTATCAAAATATTCGATTAGACATGAGGTTGAGAAAGTACGAGTAAAGGGACGAAATACATTTTTACAACTTAATTCTTAGTGCCGTGTCGTTGCCGGCTTAGAATAGTGCCACTCCATGCCTTCCTGAGGAAGTCGAGGCGACTAAGGGATTAAAGGCTTGTAGTATTGTTAGGCGATGGGCTTGCAACCTGTCACTAATATACACTGGTAAACATCTTGGCCTGTATATGCAAAATATGGTTATTGAATTAACAACAAGTTGTTAGAGTTATTGGTAATTCTGTAGCTCTGCCTGCCCCACTCTGGGATGAAGGCTCACGCCTTGCTACGGTATGTATGTAAGTAATTCTATTTTCAAATTTCAAAGCTTAATCTTAAAAAGGGCCCTGCGGCAATGTCTCGAAGATGCTGGCAGCATTTCCTCGCTGGATAGTTAAACATATACGTTAAGCGAGGAAACTAGGTACCAGCTCCTCGGTCTCCCGTGACGTCAATGAGCCTCTTCAAACTTTGACCCCACGGACCACATTACATAAAACTTACCTAAATAGTATATTTAAGAGAATTGTGAATCTAAACATTTCCATACAAAATGCGTTAACGTTTGTCTCCCCTTAAACCAAGTCCGCTTTTGGGTGATTATTCGGCGTTTTAACCGCCGTCATTATTGTCTTCGCATATTATTCAAGATAAACTTTTTAATTGTCTTATGATTTTAAATGGAATTAATACTACCCCCGGGTCCGTTGACTTTGACATCAAAAGTTGCTGGTAATTATCATTGTTTTCGTCAATATATTGAAGACAACAATGACGGCGGTTGAAACGCCCAAATATTCACCCTTTTACGATTTTTGAATATGTGCAGATATCATGACAATTATGTCTGTACGTTTTCCTTTCCGAGATTTTTTTTTCTTAGAATTTAACAAATTAAAATAAAATAGGAACGTACAGAGCTATGTCTTTAAAATACATACAACATAATCAAACATCGTGAAAATCGGACTTGATCCAGGGGGTGAGAAAATTTTCGCCCAGAGCTAAATTTGTAGGCATGTTTTTTTTTTTAAATCTTGGTACGCAATTTTAGCGTGAGTTGACTTTTAATGGCACAAACATAAATTGGTTTACCTAATATTTTCACTCGTATGAAAATACTTTTTTTAACGGTTTACCGTTGAAATATCGAAACTAATTTCATAGAATGTTTTACTTCGCCGAATTTCCATTACATCGACAGGCATTTACATGTGCAGGAGTTATAATTGGTAGTCATAGGTCTAACCTGGTGGGTTATTATGTATGACATAGCTATGCAGTTCACATTACGCTGTGAGAAAGGGACAGAGCTATATAACTCCTATAGCGCTGTCCTTTTCGCTCGCCGTAAAATGAACTGCATTGCTATGTCGTAATAACCCCGTGGTAACCTAACCTAACCTACGTCACCCACGTTTAAGATAACCTAAAAGCAATAAGGATTCTGCAGAAATTAGGTTTCGATGAAATGATACATTCGATCAAATGTTGTTTCAAGCCTGTCTACGCACACATACAAACACGCTAGGCTTAAGTGATTTAGTTACATAAAGAGCTAACTCATCGACATTGGCTTTACAAATAGTTAGTCCGTAACCACTAAACCAATAAAGAGCAGTAAAAGTTGCGTACGCGACTACGCAACGTCTTCCATCTTGTTTTTTGCACGTTGACATGGTTTTTAAGACATCTTAATGGCCGTGACCTGAAATGTAGAACAGCTGTTTTTTGCAAGGCTTTCAGCTAAAATTAACATCTAAAAGCGTTAGTGAAATATATATGCAACTAAATTCTAAATTCGTAGGTCCTTAGATATGAGCTCAAATTACAAGCTGTTATTTAACTTGCAATGTATGTATGGGTCTAATCCTGCATGCTAAATACAATATGCTTGCATGTTAACGGAATGGGCTGGAATTTGGACCACATATGTAAACCCGATGACAGTGCAGTATTATGGTATGTAAGAAGTGATCTGATGATGGAGTTGGAAGGTGGCGACAGGATCTCCGCTATTCTTAACGTAGGCATACCTACCGTGTTAGGACTCAATAGTTTGGTCTTGATAAGCGGAGAGCAGATTTTTCAAAAAAAAGTACAGACGGCAATAAAAGCTTGTTTAAAGAAATTAAACTTTTGACAGAAACTCTTCACAATATGATAATGATCAAAACATACCTAACTATATTTATAGGTAGTGATAAGTTCGCTACCACCATAATGGCGGAACCCTATATTCAAACCGCGGATAGATAAGGCTTACTTCGGATTAAAATTTGACATATTTGTATGGAGGAGGCCATTTGCAATGTCAAAAGATGGCGCATGTGTAATTTGTTTTAGTTTTTATTTTTGTGTATTTAGGTGTTCAAAGTTCTTTTTTGTCAGTGATTTGTACTTTTAATGCCTTTGTGTTGCACAGTGATAGAAGACTTGGACTTATTTCGTGTATCCTGGCATCTTACTTCTCGTTTCAAGTGGACTCGCAGTGGTACAGAGGTTAAAACGGTCTTGGCACCTGTCCTACATATCACCGTACAACGTTGCCACCAATCTTCCTAGAGAAGATTGGATTGTGTTTTATTGCTATATTGATTTATACCTATATATACTTGACACTGGCGAAACCACTTCATAGTGGAAACGCCATATTCCCGCGGTACCTAGTAGCTGTTCAAGTCGCCGCGGGGAAAGAAAAAAATAATATTTGTATGGGCAAATGTCAAATTTTAACCCGAAGTAAGCCTTATCTATCCGCGGTTTGAATATTGGGTTCGGCTGTAATCAACTTACCGCGTTCACACTGTTGAGTTCCCGTGTGGGAATAAGACCACCGATGAAATTACCAGCCATGCATTCCATCTTAATCCTCAGGGTTGGCAACGCATTAGAAGTCTTAGGATTGCAGTCTTGAGCATTCAAATATCCATATGTCTATCCCACTTACCATCAGGTGGCCTGAGTGCTCGTGTGCCTTCTGCTTACCATTAAAAAAGAACGATATAACGACAACCGCTTCTTTCCCAGGTAACATCTCTCGGCCCAAGCTATTTTCATGAAACCTAGTTAAAACTATCTTGATTACAATAAATTCGAAAATTTAATTCATGACCAAGATTTAACATCACCGAGCGCACATTCCCTGTGATACTGCATTTTGGTTTAAGTGTAGGGTAAAGTAACCAGTGGTCAGCCAGATACCTGGAGTCGGCCTCTGCCTATACTTTGTATGGGTGGGGGAGTACGAAAGATATATTTCCCACTCTTCGCACTCATATAAGGCCGACTACTGGTCTCTGGCTGACCACTGGTGACTTTATCCTAGGTACTTTCATCAATAACCAACGGTTCCAACGGAAGACCAGTGCTGGCTTTACGGCTAGCGAATGCTGAGTTGGGACCGTTTCGTAACAATTTTTCTGTCTTGATATTGTTTTATCTGTGTAATGTAGTTTTGTTTTGTTGCGAATAAATGTCTCTTTATCTTTATCTTTATCTTTAATAAAAGTTACCCTAATATTACTGGTTACACGAGTTCTAATTCATGTTTTTATGAGATAATGTTAAAATAACTAAGTAAATAATCAAGATGGGAACTGTTAGATTTTGATCTTGAATTAGATTTTCGAGGAGACCACCACCAGACCACCAGCGGGCCTAGTATGGCTGCCTTTATCGCGTGACAAAATAAAGATAAAGTACCCGTCACTCTTGTACCTACGTGTCAAAAAGTGACGCATGTTTTGTCCACATTTTGTCACGCGATAAACGTAGCTATATTAGGCCCCCAGGTCTAAATCTGTTTATCCGTTTAGCAGCTAGGATGCCAAAGACTGACACAGAGATTCACATAAATATACACTCAGGAGCAAAGAAAACGGTCGGTTTCCATGGTAATTCTATAAAAAGAGTTTCGTTTTCATTGGTTTTAACTAAAGCAATAAAACCTCAAGTAAATTCAATTTTATATCTGAGGTAAAAGTTCTGTTCGAACAATGAGTTAGCAAAGTAACTTTGACCTTAAAAGGAGTAAGCGAGACGACAGATTGGAAAGTACGAAAAAAGAGAGACAGAAAACGAAGGGCCATCGAGTTATAATGAACGTGTTGAAACCTTCACAGCCACAGTGTTTATAGTGGGAACAGTAGGATATTATTTAGATATAAAAAAAAAAACGTTTTTTATTTCGAAACGCTTATTAATAAAATAAAACTCCGTCTGCTTGGAAATGACTACTTAAATATTCAACAAAATAAACCAATCCTGTTCTTTCCCAGGACTAAAGCTATGTCTGTAGCAAATTTCACAAAAATATGTTTCAGCTATGAAGGCGTGACCAACAGACAAGGTGATCTGTCTCAGTTTAAATATTAATAGAAATTTAGGGAAAGGTGTGATTATGATGACTCTATTTATTCGTGTTTGACACACGCAGTATTTTAATAAACGTGTTCAAAACTAGAAGGATATTCTAACTATATTAAAGGGAAAAAATCATTCGAAGGATATTGCTTAATTGTTATACATTTAAAACGGGCATCGAGTTCGATTGCGACCAGACGAGAGATCTTGCTCATGTTGTTAATGGGCATAGACCTAATATTATACTCCCTGTTTTAATTGAAACTAATTTTGTCTATTTTGCATTGCTATAAATTTATTTTGCATTTATAGTAAATATTTAACAACGTTGTGCCCGTTGATCTTTTTCGGTTCAAGGGCAAACAAAATGTCAAACACAAAATCACAAATAACTTTCGCAAAAAACTTAAATATAAAAGCTGACAGTTGAATTTAGAATAAGCCTCGTCGAAATGGTTTTGAATGACCATACATCGTTATTAGCTAATAATTATCTGTTGTGTGTTGCATACTGCTTTTTTATTGTTTACTGTGGTTCTACATTTTGCAACTTAGCTACCGCTTTATTAGTCAAAAGGTTTCGAAATAATTGTTTCAAGTGTTCTATTTGTTTTGAGTTTGTTTCAACCGAAGCTTTTAATACACTATAATTAAATTAATCCTACGAGATTTCTAGTTACTTAATTAATTATTCAAGGAAACAATAAGGAGCTTAATTTGATTTAAGCTTTGGGAACTGTTTAGTAGGCGTAAAAACAAAGTAATTGGATTTATAATAACTGGAATGGAATCTTCTTTTCTATTTAAAAAGGGTCAGTTTCTTAAAAAAAGTTAGTTAAAAAGACGAAATCCTCTGCATTTTTTTTTGATCCTAAAAACAAGTACTAATTTCGACAATACTGTGTTGAATTATTTGACGAGAAGCTAAAACAACCCGTGCGGTTGCCGGGTTAGAATACCTAGTGCGTTCATTGAATGCAAAACGGACACATTCCGAATCAGTCAGTGTTGCATTTTTAAATTGGCTGACTAAGCTAGCTGACTAAAGCTTATATCATCATCATCATTATCAGCCGCAAGACGTCCACTGCTGGACAAAGGCCTTCCCCAAGGTTTTCCACAACGATCGGTCCGGCTTATATAAAAGAAGCTTTTTATATAAGTTTTCCAGAGCAAGACCAAATTATTTTGGAATGGTCCGTTTTGTATTCCATGAGCGAGTGCCACTCAATGTCTTCCTGTGGATGTCGTAAGAGGCGACTGAGGGAATAACGGCTTGTAGTACTGTTAGGCGATGGGCTTGCAACCTGACACTAATACCTTGGTAGACATATTAGCCTAATCTGTGCAAAATGTGGTTACAAAATTATCAAAAAAAATATTAGTTGTCTGTAATTCTGTAGCTCTGCCTACCCCACTCTGGGAATGAAGGCGTGAAGGTATGCATGTAGGCTAAAACTATAGTCTGTGACAAATAAAACTGTCAAAGATGTAAACACAACCCAACGAACGAATTTACCATTATTACTCGTTAATCACGTGATTTTAAAGATCAAAAGATTTTAGCAATTTAACATACACTTGATATTTACTTTCACATTCAGTTTAAGATTAAATAACTATTAGTTATTATACAATATTTGCAAATAAAAACACGCTTCGTGAATATTTGAGGTTATGTGTCAAACAGTACTTATTTGTCTACATGTTTGGCAATTCTAATTGACACAGAGGTGTAGTCATTTCAGGAAGATTTTCCGCTCGAGTGTAAGAATTTTCGGCCAAATGAGAATACAAACGAAAACGAGGACAAAAGTTTTTCATAGATAGGTAACCGTCACCATTATGTCGGGAATTTTATCAAAAACAATAAATAAATCAAATATACGTCTTTTCCGAATCTCAGGGTCAAATTTATTTTGTTTTAGCTAAACAAAATCTTAACATCGTGGGCGAAAAACCCTCTAGATGCACCTTGTCGATGTTAAAATAGAGTTGTAAATTTGACCATCCTATGTTTAATGTTGGAAATCAATTGAAATGGCCCCACTATGAGTTTCAACACCGCGGTGCGCAGTCTTGAGACTTTCGGCGCGCAGTCGCGTGCAACGATCAAAATGTGGTGGTTCTTAGTGATATGTTTAGTGCAAATTACTTTTGGACAAAATTCCACTCAAAATGGTAAGCGTTTTGTAATATGTTTCGGCTATCGACAGTAATTTCATTAACCAGCGTTTTATTGTACCTAAATGACAAATATTTTGCAATAGATTAAACTTTTAATTTTAAATTAAATTAATTGGTTAAAATTAAGGGAATTTTAATTTACTTTTACTGGAAGGAACTCGCTTTTCAACTTTAAAAACATATTATTATTTAACGAAAAAAGGCCGCTATTATCCTGCTTTGTCTTGTCTAGGGGACACCGTTGATGCAGGAAAAGATATAGAAACTTTTATGTGGTTGTCTTGCACCATCCTACACATATACACATAAGTAGGCCCTTTTTTTTCTCTCTCTCTCTCTATCTCTCTCGTAAGATTTTTGGCATGTTTTCCTGCTGAACTACGCATGTTTTTTGATATTATATTTTATTTAAAATATATGACTTTAATAAATTTCTTGTATGTTTTTATCTTTATCTATAAGAGCTTTCACGTTTTAGCTAGAAAGCGTAAATGAAACGAAATTAATATACGTATAATATATTCAAAGAATAGCCTTACTTCCCTACAGTCTACATTGAAATGTCAGAATTTTTGACTGTTCAAGTTATCTTGTGTATCTTCGATTTTGATATTTAAGTGACCTTTTTTTCATCAACACGTCTGTAGCTTGCGAATCATATAGCTTAATTTGATATCACATTACGTCAAATAGGATTGTGTCAAACCGTCTCCATGCGTGGCATCCCAAGAGATCTGATCTAATCTCAAGACTGCAGTCCTTAGGGCCGTATTAATAAACTCATCTTGTCAGTGAGGCCCGTCACAAGGTACGTCAAAGTAAACGCCAAACCATAGAACCCTGTCATTTTTGACGCATCTCGAGACGAGCATTAGGGTGAAGACACATATCAGCATCGAATCGCATTTAGCTTGGTGATTTTGGACACACTATACGCATTGGAAGTTAAAGTATGCTGTTACATGTGTTCAGGTTATCATGAATAAGCATTCTTAAGTATGTTAAATGGATAGCTACAGTTATACGCATTTAATGCTGAAGCTGAATCGATGCGGAAGGGTGAATTGGTGCGGACGCATCTCCATACAATATTGCGTTTTTTTACTACAAAATGCGATTCGATGCTGATATATGTGTCTTCACCCTTAGGGTTGAGATCAGTTTATTAATACGGGCCCAAGACTCCCAATGCGTTACCAACCCTGAGTATTAAGATGGAATGCACACCTAAATACATCAGTGTGAGCACTGCTCTCTTGCGGTAGGATAAAGGATAAGATAAGGAAAGTGATCCGAATGGACGCTGCATACATTTCTGCCACCAAATTAACCCCTTATTAATAAATGGACAATAAACCTATTTGATTGTTAAAGTATCCTTTGTCTCTTTCTGTCAAATTCAATTTTTTTAATAACAGATAGGGACTGATTATATTTCAAGCACACTTTAGCTGTTGCGCGTTTATGAATAAGACATGGAAATTACCAAACTGTTTTAGGAAACTTGTCTTCATTTTAAATATCTAAATATAGACTTCGTAAGTTAAAAATAATCGGTGCTGATTTATTTATCGACTAAAGATGTTACCCCACGTTTAACAAGAGTACGTTTGTATGCATTTAATACGCGGGTCAATCTAGAATATTTATGATCCCTAGGTACGTGTCTAACGTGACATATTTAAACACGTGCCACCTTTATCGGCTAAATATAGGTAGAACAAAACTAATATATCGATAGGTAGCCAAGGGCCTTTTAATAATCATAAAAGTTAGTTAAACTTATTACGGTCATAATAAACCTTCATGATAGCAACCGCTTACTTGAACAGGGTTTTAAAACGGCCTTTAATTCATAAATTGTATATTTCTAGGCCGTTCTTTGTTAGTTTGTTTTGTGGTCAGTGTTAAATATAAGTTTTAGTAAAGTAAATGTGCCTATCATGGACAGGAGTTCGCTCACGAAAAATGCCAATAAAACAAAGTATTAAAGAACGCTAATGCCTTTAAATTAGATAAGATTACAATAGTTCTTGCCTACCTCTATTAGAATAAAATAGTTTTAATGTGCCTTTTTAGGGTTCCTTAGTTAAACTAGGAACCCTTATAGTTTCGCCATGTCCATCCGTCCGACTGTCCGTCCGTCCGCCGCCTAGCTCAGAGACTGTTAGTACTAGAAAGCTGTAATTTGGCATGAATGTATACAGGTGTTTCATTTAAATTAATATTCCATAAACATCCGTTTATCCCTTAATCAAAAAATTGTTGCCACAAACCCGCAATATTTTTGAAGGACCTGTCCCACGACACCCCACACTACTTATGGGGTAGACAAGAGAAAAAAAACATCCCCACGTAACGGTACACTAAAAAAAATGTTTTTTTAAGATTTTATTTACCTATTTGTTGGCGTGACTATACAGGGTGTTATATACAGGGTGTCTCATTTAAATCGGTCAGTATGGGAAAGTCTGAAACTGACAGACATACGAAGATCTGTTCTTAGGAACCATGCCATCGATTTTAATAAGAAAAACTACAGCCAAAACTACAATTACTAAAAATCTGAAAAATATTTTTATATATATAATTTATATTATTTGTAGATGATATCTACAAAAAATCACGTGATCTACCAGTGACGCGATTGGTTTTAAACTGAATTGAGTAGAAACGGTAGTTAGCGAAATGCATCTTGGCACAGGGGACCGCTGTGCAAGCTTCATCTTCTACCACTTGGCTAAACATTCTTGGCTAAGGCTTCTACCACTAGTTATTAAGTAAAAAAACAAAAGTTGTCTTTCCTGTGGTAGTTAAAGGCTTGTGTGCATATCCTTACTAATATTACAATCGCGAAAGTTTGTATGTATGGATGCATGTGTGGATGTTTGTTACTCTTTCACGCTGCAACAGCTAACCTGGATTAACACATGTGCTACATTTCATCCCAGAAAAATTAAAAGTCCTCGAGGGAATAACGATTAATCACGATAAATTAACGGTTACCTTAATCTGTGTATGAGTCAAACTTCCATTTAATAGAATAGAAGAACGTTTATAAAACTAATAAATCAATACAAGGTAACATAACAGATACTTGACTTACGAAGGATATACTGATTTAAACTCACACGATTTTGATTCATTATTATTACTACACGGGACTTAATTGCGTTAAGGGATATAAAATTAATTACTAGAATTACGAAGGATAGCTAATTAGCCACCTTTACATACCTTCATTACTTTACACCGATTAAATGAAGACGTTACATACATAATCTTCTCTAATATGCAAAATTCTCGTGTCACAGTGTTTGTAACAAAACTCTTCCGAAACGGCTTGACCGATTCGTATGAAATTTTGTGTATATATTCAGCAGGTCTGAGAATAGGTCGTAAAGTATATTTCATAAGGTATGTATAAAAAAAATATAAATATTGTCCTAACACAAATATAGAAAGTATTTTTTTAATAAGAAGAAAATGAAAGTTAAATGTTTCCCTCGTTTTTCCTCTCAAAGTTTATTTAAAACTTATTTTTTCCATTTATGTTGTAAATGCTACAAGCTAAACGAAATAAGGATATCTCTATTTTATTACTTCCAGTTAGTGTTACAGATGTCCGTAAGGTGGAGGCCGCTAGTTCGGGCCGTAACGTACGATTAGCGCCCCATCCATCCGGGTTATCCCGGGTTTGTCCTAGTTTAGTACATCCAGTACCCTTACCACGAGTTACAATTAACGTACTAGCTAGCGAGTCGAATGCTCTGTCCCTCGCAGACCTCGCAGTATTCTTATAGAGCGCGAGGGACAGAGCATTCGACTCGCTAGCGAGTACAGTAATTGTAACTCGTGGTAAGGGTACTGGACTTCCGGGTTCCGGGCGGAACAATAACGTAACAGATGCTCCTTAAATTAGTCGATAATGGTTTTAGAAAAACGCTACTAACTTCCTCGGTAACGTTTTTATACAAATATTCAAATCGTTAATCAGACATAAATACATAGTAATCTTATTACTAGGTAGGTACTATTATAAATGTGAATAGTTGGATGGATGTTTGTTACTCAATCACGCCAGAACGGCTAAACGGATCTGAAAGAAATTTGGCAAAGATATAGATTATAGTCTGGAATAGCACAGAGCTACTTTTTATCCCCTAAAAATTAACAGTTTTTAAGGGGATAGTGATTAACAAAATGAGTATTTTCTCGAACTTATAATCCAGAATGAAGTAAATGTATATACTAAAAAATAAGAAGTATTTTAACATGGTAAGAATCTACGTTAGATTAGTGTTTTCCAGCCATATTAACTTAAGTACGTAACCCTTAGTGCGTGAGTCTGACTCAAACTTGACCGGATATTTTTTTGTAGAAAGTCTGATGTGGACGACCTTAAAATTATACGCAATCGAGTCAAAAAAATAAACATGATATTTAAAGGCCTTGTCATTATCCTCACATTTGACTTCTCGGTTGTTCTGTGAGAAGACTAACCTTGAAGGATTTTAGGCTTAAACGCTCACAAATTACTACCACACGAAATAGTGGTGTTATAATATACCTGTACCTGTGGCGGATGTCATTTGGCAAATTAAATGATGATGCTATTTAAAATCGTCCTGTTATTCACTCGGCAGCATTAGGACCGCAGGTGGTAGGACCTTGTGCAGGATCGCTACACCGTCTTATCCATTAACCTACCGCCAAACAGCATTGTTCGCATTGTTGTGTTCCGGTTTGGGGATAAGACAGCCGGTGTAATGACTAGCATAGAGGCATTCCATCTTAGTCCTCAAGGTTGGCAACGCATTTGCAGTCTTAGGCTTGCAGTCTTGTGAATGCGAATGTTTGTGGGTCACAGTTTCCACTTACCATCAGGTGGCCTGTGTATTTGCCTTCTCTGTGCCATAAAAAAAGAACATTGTTATGAAAAACAATAATCTTTTTGTCATGTTATGGTATCGATAACGTTATATTATTATATTTATGGTGACGGCATCTATGATGGACACTTTAAGTTAGTCAGCTAGTCGGATACTTCAAATTCCAGACGGTCCTAAATCGATTGTTGCAAAAGAAATGAATATTCCTTACCTTCTGTAAAATAAGAATCAAGTGTCTATTATTGGTCCTTGTCCATTACTGGTTCCGTCACGCTATTTGGTTTTACCCAGTGGAAATAGAACCCCTGTACAACGTGTCTCAGGGCCGTATTAATAAACTCATCTTGACTGTGAGCCCCGTCACAAGATACGTCAAAGTAAACGCCAAACCATAGAACACTGTCATTTTTGACGCATCTCGAGGTAAGCAATAGAGTTGAGATTAGTTTATTAATACGGGCCTAAATAACTATCGGCCATTTTGTTTTTTTCTTTGATGTTTCAAACAGTGAAACAATAGGTACATTGATTGGCCTTATGGTCTTTATATCGCCTTGATGGTGTTAATCGAGCTTATCTTAATAGATGCAACTGAACACTGTCATTAAAATAGAATTAATCTCACTTGCTGTATGATTTTATATAAGAACATTAAATAAAATGACGACTGTATAGGATAATTATCATGATCAATCTCAGAAACCGAGATCGAATATAATCTTTTTCTTACTTACCTATGAATAAACGTCACAGTTCTTTTTCCAATCGATCTAGGTATCTAACAATAAACATGATGCGACATGGCCCCTGAGGCTGTTTGAATAGGCCACTGTCTGACCTTATCTCTTAACGTAAAATCGTTGCGAAAAATTCCGTAAACTGTACCCACCCTGGGTACAGTTTACGAACGTACTGGGTACATTTACCCACAAATGGAAAAATAAAAGAAAGTAACTTAATTGTCACGTTAATATTAAATAAAAACTAAAGAGTAGTAGGAAATGCGTAAGTTCTCGTATAATACATTAGTAGATACAGTAAACAGCATAAATAAGTGATCATTTATGTACCTTGTCGCTTTCAATTGTTTCACAATTTTGTATGGCATTTCAAACATGACGTTAAAGTGACAAGGTACATATATGATCACTTATTTTTATGCTGTTGACTGTACCTGGATGAAAGAGGTTCGCTTGGTTTTTTTTTTGTAAAATGACGTTTTCTGAACTTGAAACCTAGCTAGATGGATTTATCGCCCCCGAAACCCCCTGCATACTAAATTTGATGAAAATCGTTGGAGCCGTTTCCGCGATTCAGATTATTATGTGTACAAGAATTGCAAACCCGAACTAGAAAAACATACAGCTATTCAGGCTCAAAATATAAATTGTTTAAAAAACAAAACTACCTTATAAGTAGTAGTAATCGTTATTTGCGTGTTTCTTAATACTAAAATTAACAATTAACAATTGCATAAAAATTCTAGTCAAGCCAACAGACTGCATTTATTATGTACCTACCCGATTGCCGGGAATTGCAAGATTTGTTGCATCTCAATTTATGACACGAAGTGATAAACTCAGCAATTTGCTTCTCTTGTGCAACTTTTGCCAACATTTAATAATAATTGACACTAAAACTTATTATTTCTGTCAACATTGAAACAACGGACAGATTACCAAACAACTCTACGTTTATTAGAAATCGGGAAGAGATTTCTGAAAGATTTCTTTCACTACTTTTCTTCCTGTCTATTTCGTTGTTTGTTATTTTCCTGTTCGTGTGGTCAGCCAAGAAAGTGGTTCTCGTAACCGGGTTTGATAAAAAATCTCTGTGATCTACCTAATTACCAGTGATCGGATCTAGGATGCAATTTAAGTCCGTTATTTTAACATGGATATGAAATATGACTTACAATCCCGGGAGTCTTTTTGTTACCTACCTTTATAAAAACGTAAATAAATTTTAATTTTAAGTAGTTTAAACTATAAAAATAACAAAATATGTAATAAAAACAACAAAAAAAAACACTTTTGCATAGAATAACTGCACTTAACTTGCACGTCTGGTTATGGTATTTTTATTATTTTTATGTTTACCTGGGTAAACAGGAAAAATTAATAAAAAAAAATTTTTTGTTAAGCTTTTCGCCAGGGCTCGAATCAAGAGTTACATCCATGTTAAGCATAACATTTGAGCTTGTTCACCCCAAATTGCATCTTAGATCCGATCACTGCTAATTACACACTAGTCACTGTCATAGTTTTATTGCAAGAGTAACCCGAACGTGTTGTGTCAGGACGAGCAAATGAATTTCAACCGTAGGGTAATAAACAACATCGGCCGACTGTGCAATATAATATTTTACATACATACATGACTCATGACAGACTAACTTTTGTCCTATGACTCTATCCGCGTTCATTTTCTGCAATAGCTTTTTTACGGCAAGGAGAAGACACAAAACCACACAGGCCATCTGATAATTAGTGGGCCATAGACATTTGGATTCTCAAGACTGCAATCCTAAGACTCCAAATGCGTTGCCAACCCTGAGGAAGCCTCTATGCTAGTAATTTCCGGACCGGAACACAACAATGCGAACACTCATGGTTGGTGGTAGCGACCCGGACGAACTGCACAAGGTCGTACCACCACTAAAGCGTGTAGCATTTATCATTCTTCTATCCGATAAATACACTCAGGAGCAAATATAACGGGTCAGAGTGCGTTTTTCATACTAAAGTGGCTATTTCGAAGCCTTGGTTCCTCGCCAGGGAATGCTTTTAGTGAAATCTGATGATGAATACCCCGACTATCGATACAGGACTTCCAGAGTGCCTATGATACCCAACTGAATAAGTCTGCGGTTTACGCCGGAATTGTGCATGTTCAGAAAAACATCTAAAATGGCAATAAAATGTAAGGAAATCCAAGTGCTGACCCAAACTCTCCCGCTGTGATGTTAACTGGTTGTGCGATCAGATAGGTATCTTAGGAACTTTTGACCTCCTATTGAACCTCGGAGAATCCACCACTAAACCTCACTCAAAACAACCCCTGGCAAGGAACCAAGACTTCGAAATTGTCTCTTTTGTATGAAAAACGCACTCTGACCCGGTATTTTTACTCCTGAGTGTATTTAAAAGAAATATACAATTACAGATTACGTATAACCAATAGTAACAAACCATTATAGTATGGATTGCAACTGATCGATTACTATTGATTGCCTATTCTTGATCAAGCATAATTAAATTTTGCATAAGATATTCATTATTTATTCAATAAATCGATAATCAAAATTATAGACTTTAATTGACCCGCCTAAAACATCAGTTGCACGTATACGTTTAATGTTTCGCAACCTGCGCCGGAGTCGTAGAAGTGTCCAAAATTGACAACCTTGCGGCGCCGTTGCATCACGTGTCCTCGATGCTTTAATAACTGCCATTACAAATCCATTCTCTAATGCTATAAACAAGTTAATAAGGAGCATACCTTAGAGGTATGCATGCAGAAAACAACCATTAACAATTAAAAAGAGAAGGGTGCCAATGAGACCATATTACTAGCCTCCGCTGCCCGTCAGTGGCGTCAGTCTGTCCATACGTCCGTCCGTCCATAAGTCCGTCCGTCTTAAAAAACCAAAACCAAATGATACAATACAAAAAATTCAGGAAGCCCCATTCATTTTGTTTTAGAAGGCGCGCGAGCTCTCAAGCCAGATGAGTTATCTTAATAATGGCACGGAACCGTTTTTTAAAAGCAGATCATAGTGAAAATTTATTTATTCTTCAATTTAGGCATATTATATATATTATATGTAATTTTTTTTTTAAACTGTGTTGCCTCGTTATGTGGCTTGATTATGTTTACATAAAAAACTCAAGTAAAGCTCCTCTTGTAGTTGTAACACATCTGTATAGACTGTTCGACATTCTATATTTGACACACGAGAGTTGCAAGGGGAGCTTTACCCAAGTTTTTTCCTACACATCCTATTGCACACTGGACCTACGAGGATAACACGAGTGACAAATGTACGGTCAGTTGCGAGTGAAAATAAAAGGTAAACGAAGCTTGTGTATTGCTTTCTAATAAAAAATAACCGCATCCAAATCTGTTCACCCGTTTAAAAGACTCACCCACACAAACACACGGTTCACTAATGCTTTACCAAATCATCATTTGGCAAACTATAGAATTTTACAAACTTTCATTGTGCAAACAGGTACTGCTCCCCGGACAACATTTTTTTTTAGTGGCAGAAGTCTAACCTTACTATTCAATAAGCCTAAGCAACTAATGTAATATGTAACGGTTTAAGCATAAATACATTTTTGCAAAATTAAAGTTCGTAAAATGATCAAAGCGATATTACTCTACTACTATTTAGATATAGGAAAGTTTTAAGCGGTCTTTTTAAAAATGTTTTTACATATTAAGTAATCTTTGTCACATAACCTTTTGACACCTTAACAAAAGTGTATTTTTAATAATTAATAGTTCACAAAGGTCTTCTGTCAAAATTATTTTAAGTCACGACATTTTTGTGTCTATTATTTAGAATTTAAAACAATAATGAAAATAATTGTTTAGTGTGAATTGAAGACCACACGGAAATAAATGTCTATAATCTTGTTTTTCCTAAAGGGTGATGGGCAATTTTGTATGGACCCCCCCCCCCCCCCCCCCCCTCCAACAGTAACGGGCTGCAGGTCTATATGTTCATTAGAACCCAATAAAAGACACAATACTTATCTTCGTAGCAAAATCAATGGGAATTTTTTAATGAAAACAAAGGGCCGGGCAAGGCAAATCATCTACATACGTGTTCATTTTCAAACAAATTCCATAGTTCCATACGATAAGATTATGATTTTTCAAGAAAACCCCATACATATGGTGATCGTCGCCATAGAAAAAATACATCATATTGCCAAGATCTATAAACTGGCACATGCTTCATCACTGTTGGTGGGTGGGGACATTTTTACCCATCGTCCTTTACCTCTTGATTTTTATTATTTTTATTATTTATAACCTAATCTAATTTTCAATTATTATCAAGAAATAAGAAACTGCATACATAAATTATGTATATACCATCAGGGCCTCTATTCTGTTTAGGCGGTGAAAACCATATCGTCTTTGACCTGTTATGGTATTGTTCTGAACTCGGCCGACATTACTGTCAAGTAAGTAAAAAAAGCTGTGACATACTGACAGACAGACTGACGCCAAAGTCTCACCATAATTCACCTTTGCTTTACATGTATGGAAGTTACAGTCAAGGGCATAAATATATATACGTTCCCAAGACGTCAAAAATATCTCTACACTTTTATGCCACTGGCAGTAAGGTCCGTGACGTATATTTGGCGCGATAGCAGTATAGATATTATTGCCCTTTAAATCTAAATTTAAATGTGTACTAATGTCAAATTACAGCTTCATGGCACCAAGAGTCTCGAGCTAACAGACAACTTTTTATGGTTTCGAAGTCAACAAGGAACCCTTATAGTTTCGCCAAGTTCATCTGTCGTCTGTCTGTTTATCCGTCTGGCCGCGGTTTAACTCGAGACTCTTGGTGCTACGATCCTATAATTTGACATATAGGTACACATATCGTCGAAAAGTTGTAAAATAAAATTTAGAACAAAATTGGGTACCTTCCATGGCCCTAAGGGGTTAAAGTAGAGGGGGTAAATAGATACTAATTCTACGCGTACAAAGTTGGGGGATCCTCTAGTATATATAGAAGAAGATGGTGTCTTTAAGAGAATTGTAAAGCGACACTTACATCGAGTAGTTGTCAAATATATTCCATACAAATTTTGCTCCAAGCGATAACGCTTCTCACACTCTAAATCGTCCGATATTTATGATTCTTGAATATGTTGTGGTGATTATGAAAAACTGGATCTGTACATTTGTGTTCTTAGTTTCTGAAATATATTCTCGGAAAGGAGTACGTACGGGCATAGTTTTTCTAAATTTCTACGACATATAAAAAAAATTGGGCTATGTTTACGGGGGAGAAACGTTATCGCATTTTTAGCTTTACCATCTTCTTAAGTTTAACCAGTAATTTGATCCACGGTCAAGGCGGCGCCCGGCGCGCGCGCAACATTTATCCAGTTGCGCACGAGTTTGCGCAACGAAGCCGCGCCAGTCGCTAGCTGCCCGCTTGCCTCACCACATTCTCCATAATACTTCGCAAATTTGTAATTATACTATCCTACTAATATAGTATGTATGTAAACTATTTATTGCACACATATATAAATATTACAATCGTAATATTAAACTAATGTACAAAGGCGAACTTGTCCTTAAATGGGATGGGATAGTATATAGGTACAGACAAGAACTTAGGTCCAAAGTCGATCTGAAATTCTACAACAATAAGGTTGAGTTTCCTATAAGTTACAAATGACTTGACATGTCTAATGACATTGACAACTTCGAGCATATTTTTCTTGAAATAGGTCACAAATTAAAGGTCAGCATTACAAGTAGTAGCACACCTATACCCTGTCTATTTAACAGAGTTAACAAAGCGTTGTCTCTGTTGCACTTTTGTATGAAAATGAAAGGGACAAGAAACTGCCAGTGGGCGTCAACAAACGCACGTCGATGGCGGGCTCGGCTTACATGCCGCCTGTTGTTAAAATATTCGTAATATTTCTCGTTATTTTTGTTTGTAGTTAGAGGCACCTCAAATAATTAACTTACTGATAACATAACATTGTCATGTCATGTCAATTCATCTATAAATACTAATTATGTAATTTAAAGTAGTAGATAATAATATTTAAATATGTGCCCTGCAGTGCAGTGGGACGTATAGTACAGGCCATACAAGTACAAGTATGGGTGATGATGAGAAAGAGAAGTAGTAGGTATATATATATACACCGTGTTTTTTTTGATTTACGATAACTTTAAGGGAACGTTCTTTAGGTCAAACAAAGTTAATTTCCCGAAGACAGACAAATGATAAGTCTAACGGTTTTAAAGATATTTAATTTTTAAATTGAATCAGTTAATCACGTTAAACTAGTGTAAAAGGCTATTAATTGATAACAACAATTTTCTTTTAATACGTATGAGTAAAGAGTTTCCAATTGTTAGGTTTGTATACGCGTCAATCTAAAGTGACTTGTACCTGTCAAGTGTTATCTTTACTTGTGTGTGTATGTCACGCCAACATAGACGTATTTGACACTGATTATTAGCTAGGTAACTCTAAAGGCCCTTTTAGAATGACCAAAGATAAAAGATTTCATTATTTTGTTCTAAACTGAAAAAAATTTTTTTTTTGCAATATTTAAAAATCTAATCTACCAATTAGTTTCTATAGATATACCTAGTAATATGCCGAAGTTATCGTAAATCAAAAAAAACACGGTGTACATAGAAATAAATAATTAAATTAAATAAATTAAATTTGTAACCAAAGATAAGCACTTGAAAGCGTCCGCACCGTACGAGCGACAGATGTTGACTAAACTTTGACAGGCATGTAAACCTACCTTGTGCCTGTGCATCGTCCTTATCGCTGACCAATCACGTGCATTCTCTGTTTTCTAGTATTAACTCTGTTAAATAGACAAGGTATAGTGCTCTGTCTGAGACCATACCCACGATGCAAGCGCTACTAACGTTTCTCTTTTCTATCAATCAAAATGTATGGGATGACATGCTAGTGCCTTGCGATAAACCACGTGGTCAACCGTCAACACATACATTTCATTCATAGAAAAAGTATTGTTTTAAAAACAAAGACCCGCCTTCAAGCTACAAAGAATAACTTCTTTTAAAATGGGAGGTAATAGCTCAGTCTAACTGAAGTTCGCTTTTGGTTAAAAATGTTGTGGGACGCCGACTTCAGTCCCACATATCAATTAATAAGAAACCATAGAACATTACCTAAAAGTTTCTAATTTTAAGTTTTATGATCAACATGATATTATGTATACGTACCTACTATATCTAACGCAAATAAATATATTTCATTTCATTTAAAGCTCGCCGCAAGCAACGCCGCAGGAAAGTCATAGTCATATATTTTTATTAGGTTTTATTTTTCGAACCGTCGGTAATACTTTTTGACATTCATAGGTGCATTACATGTCACAATCATTACAAAAATATTTCATTTAAAGTCAAGGTACAATAATGGGTATTAATGATTAAATAATATATATATTATTGATATTTATCCGGTACATTAATACTATAACATATTACTAGTAAAATCGAAGAATTCTGATATTTTATAGAATGCGTTACTAATAAGTATTTTTTTCAATGCGTTTTTAAAGGAATTTTCGTTTGTCAATATTTTGATGCCGTCAGGTAAGGCGTTGTAAATTTTCGGGCCGATTACGTGGGTAGTTTTGGTAGACTTAGCCAGTTTACAGGTCACCGTCTTGAGTTTTCCGGCGTGATTATTTCTTAAACCTATGCGTGGGTCGGATCTTACTGGGAAAGAGTTAATATTTTTTCTAATGTAGCACTAATTATAATTATATTATGCCTAAATTGAAGAATAAAGAACTTTGACTTTGACTTTATTTGAACCTAAATGTCCTTCGTGATAGTCGTTCAACTATCTTCATCGAGATGTCTTAATCGCCAGCCTTAAAATAAGTAGGTACCGTTTAGGAGTTCCGGTGCCCACCTGTTGTCTTTATCATCAGCTCCTCTATTCTAGGCATTATTCTAGGTTCCATCGATGCCTCATGCACTCCATCATCAGATCTTAATTTTGATAAGAACGAGACCAATCTGAAAGTGTATGCATTCAAATGAAAAAAAAACTAATCAGTTCATATCTAGGAGATCTCACGTAAAAAAACATTTAAAAAAAACAATCAAATTAAGAACCTTCACCTATTTTTGAAGTCAGTTAAAAATAAAAACGGCCTCTATTCCCGACGGTAAAAACATATCGTCTTTGATCTGTTAAGGTGTTGTTTTGACGTCAGCCGCCTTTACTGTCACGTAAATAAGAGCTATCAAAACTGACAATACGATAACATCTCAAACACGATATGGTGTTCACCTTGTAGAATAAGGGCCCAGGGCCTGTGCTATCTTAAGGTCGTAACGCTAGCTAGCGAATCCGGGTTCGAGTCCCGATATGGGCTAATATTTGTGTAATGAGCGTTAGTATTTCTTTCTGAGTCTTGGATGTTTTCTATGTATTTATTTATATCTTTGTCTAGTACCCAAAGCACAAGCCGTGATCGAAAATTATCCCGGAAGGTGTTTTTTTAAGTATGTTTATTGTAGTTGTCCGTAATACTTACTACACATACGCCTAAAGCCTTAAAATTAATCTTATCCAAACATTATTATGAGAGACATGAGTAAAAAACGGTGCTATGCCTTTTGGCAGAAATATGTTTCACAGCCATTTCTTCTAACTAAATATATCAGGATTTTTATAAAAACTAACCTAAACAACCCTATAGGGTTCTGCACGATGGTTGAAATAAATCCTGAAATATTTACAACTACAGGAAAAAAGGGGGTTGGTAAATGAAACGGTTGGGAAACGATACATTCGGCCAAACATATTTCTGCCAACACATTATGCTAAAAATATTATGTTATGATGACTATGAGGACAATGACCCGATGTAAAGTGCAAAGTGCAAGACGTTGTAATATGTCTTTTGGGATAAATAAATATAAATATCAGGTGTCAATCTCACAGAAATTGACATATTGTCTTAAACTTAGCTCTAGGATTATTATACACGGTGCCTTTGAATACAGGAACCAGTTTATATCTTACTACCTGGACAAAATTAAATCGAACTATGCGTTTGTTAAAGTTGTTAATTAATTCCTGAATTAATTAAATAATAATAAAATGATGAAACATTATTTCCACTAATTGTGTGGTCACCCTACATTTCTTGAGGTGCATACCTACGTCAGTTAAGACAAAGAACGTAATATAGGCATAGGGTGACAATAATTTCGGTTTAAAATGAAACCCTAAAAAAAAGCATTCTTAACATCATGTTTGTGCTACGAACTTTTAATTGAAATGTAATTGAATTGCCATCGATTACTTAGTAAGAAAAAATGATTCCTGTGTACTAATTCAAAGTCACCGTGAATAGGGAAATAAAAACTCGTTATACATGCAAAGAAAACTTTCAAGATTCGGACCCAGATATTCGCACTCATCACACAAGTATTCGCCCTAACCGAATCGAACCTGAAACCGCCAGGTTCAGGCTAACCACTTCGTCGTATAGAACAAGCGTCCTTCACAAAGTCACTGCATAATTATTATATGACGTTATTTAATAATAATAATAATAAATGTGGGATGTTGACTCGACGATCATTGTCCCAATAGTTGTTTCGGCAAACGGTCTTATAGCGAAGAGTCTCGACCAACACCTCAAGAGACTCTCGCTAGATGGCTGGATCAAGGGCCAGATACAGAAGGCAATACTCCTCGACACGGCACGTATTGTGAGGAGGTTCCTCTCTCTGAGCCCTAACCACCGGTAGCTTGAGCCCTGCCCCGCTGCCGGCGGCATTCGTAGGTTAGGTTTTTTATAATGTTTATTTTTTGTATTAGTATTGTTATTTTACTTTTATATTTAAATATTTATTGTAAAAAACTTAACTTACAGAAAATTTAATAAATATCTAGAATAATAATAATGAACTTTATTTCAGGCTACAAGGCCCATATTTACAAATACCTTACAGACAAACATAATGTAACCACAAACATAGTTAAATTTTAATTTAAATATAATACAAAGCAACAATTAAAAATAAAAACTATGCCAAATTAAAAAGTAAATTAAAGCTAAAATAAACCTAATTATAACTAAGCTAAATACTATAAATCAAAACTAAAATAAAACTGAAAAATGAAGGGCCTCCGTGGCAAAGTACCACAGATGCTGGCAGCATTTCCTCGTTGAATAGCAATACTTATGCGTTACTTGACTACCGTAGCCTCGTCACACCTCCGCGGAACAGTCCCCTTACCATGAGTGACAATTACCGTACCTTCTCGCCAGCGAGTCGAATGCTCTGTCCCTCGCAGGCCTCGCAGTATTCCTATAGTTGGCGAGGGACAGAGCATTCGACTCGCTAGCCAGTACGGTGATTGTAACTCATGGTAAAGGTACAGTTAATAAACCAGGCGCGGCGGCTGAGGCGGCCGAAACCATGAAAAAGAATAAGTACAAGGGTCGGTGCAGAATATCACTTCTTTCCTTTCGGCGTCGAGACCCTCGGTCCGCGAGGACCCGGTGCTATTAGCCTTTTTAAGGACATTTCAAAAAGGCTAATAGAAACCACCGGAGACCACAAAGCCAGCTTCCTCGCACAAACATAATATATTTAATTTTACACACGGTTTAAAAAGCATAAAACAAAAAAATATACAAAATCTAAAATTAATGGACAATATTACATAAAAACTAAAATTAATAGACAGTTTGTGTCAAATACTTGAAACTGTTCAGGCAGACATAATGTCAAATCAAATGTCAATCATCTTAAATGGTGACTATCCAGTAGGATAGACAGTGACATGACATGACAGTGGTCATGCATAATTATAGGTCCGTGTCATTGGAAAAATGTAAAATATGACATAATGTTTGACACAATGACATAACAATAAGGCCCCTAGGCCATATTGTTAGTTTTAATTTATTTTATATTTTGTTATATAACAATTCCTTTTTATTTGTATTATTTTACCTGTATATACTGTACTGTATGTAACCTGTAACTTATATGTGTGCCATGTCTGTTAATATAAGTTGGTGAATAAATCTGACATCATAATTATAAGTATCTAAATTCTAATATTTTTACGAATGATTTACCTCAAATATTAATTACCATACCATAATTATTACCATATTTATTTTCCTACGTATGTTAAATAATTTAATTTAATAACCTCAAATACGCAATAACCGTGTTTTTATTTAAAATAACTTATAATTAATACTTTAGTAGTTATTAAAATAAATAAGGACTAAGGGAATAAAGGGTTCTCAACCTATTTGTGCAACATGTGGTTACAGAATTAACAATTTTTTTTTAGAGTTCAATGTAGTCTGTAGCTCTGCCTGTCCCACTCTGGTATTACAGGCGTGAAGGCATGTATGTATGTTAGAATGTAGTTATTTAATCTTAAACTTAATATGAAAGAAATGATCAAGTATATAAACATCGAGTTATAACTGTATTTTTTATCTTTTCCAATTTTCATTGACACTGACTGTAGCCAAATAATTTGTACAAGATAATATACGTTTTGTACTCTAGATTATATTACTATACACAATAAAATGCTTAGGAGCTTATCAAAATTGCATACAAATTTAAAACAGACATGGTTTATTCATGGTATAATCTACCACATATTCAAAAATTGGAAAAATTGCACTAGGTTTGAGGGAAGAGAAACATTATCGCATTTTGTGTGGTAATGTTAAGCTGTACAATCCTCTTAAGAAACAATAAATGAATTCCTAATTATTAAAGCGTTCTGTTGACTTTCCATGGAACCCATGACCAGGCCTTGACGTAAATGAAACCATCCCTGAGACTTCCATGAGCAGACATAGGAGTTTTTGTGGCACGAACAAAATTATCCTAGGGAGTTCCGAATGATATTAATTTATCGGTAAATTGTACTTTCTTATGACAATTATGACTATGAGATAACGTATAAAATTGTTTACACAGACCCGCAATATATTTGAAAGACATATCTAACGGCACCCCACACTATGGGGTAAACGAGAAGAAAAATTACATCCCCAAAATACGTGAAGGGGAGGTACAGTAAAAAAATATTTTTTCAAGATTTTACTTTGCCACTTTGTTGGCGTGACTAATATGTATACTCATGTCAAATTACAGTTTTCTAGTACTAAGAGTCTCTAAGCTAGGGTGCGGATGGACGGACGGACATGGTGAAACCATAAGGGTTCCTAGTTTGACTAGGGAACCCTAAAAATGCTCAAATGTGTGTTGGGTTCGCGCTGATTCGATTCATAGAATTTTAATCGGAATATAGTAATCGTAAGTACTGTGCAGCGGTACGAAACCCTCGGTGCGCGAGGCATCGCACATACGATGAATCACACCTTAGAGCCTATATCCAGTAGTGGACGCCTATCTTCCGAAATAATAACGATAAAAGAACGAGGTAAAGAGGCCAAAAATCTAAGTCCTCTGGTATCTTTGCAAACTAAAATAAGACCGGCCAGTTCATTAACTATAGGTACGTCCAAGGAGAGATAGTGAAAGGAAATTGTAAACAGTCCTTACATCACCTCACCTCCTCCTCCTAATATTCAGGTAAATAACTATACATAAACTAAAAAACATATAATTAAAAGCCGTACAAAGAGGAAACAGTCATTAACCTTCAGTGGTCAAGTAACCTTCGGACGGAACAACAAACACCAAATATGCAATCATAGGTATATTGCTGCTGCACTATTTTTACGTGATCAACAATATCTATCCAAGGCGAGTATCCGAGTTAATTTACACCGTAGAGAAGTTTTTAGATATTATTTGAGGATTATTCTATTATAGGTAGTCATAAAACTCATAAAGAAAGGACCGAAAAGAGTATGCCAAGATGTTTTAGTCATATAGAAAGGATGGATGAAAGAAGAGTTACGAAAGAGATATGGCGAGAGAGTGAGTGGAGACGTCGGTAGGAAATTCCCTAGATGCACAATGACCACATTCGCGATGTACTTAACAAGGGCCCAATTAAAAGCACCCGAAACCCTTTTTACGCTATTAACGTTTCTCTTTTCTATCGCTCAAAACGTATGGGATGACGCTATGCGTTACGTTTAACAACGTGTTGTTATACTGTTAAGTTGTCATCTTCAGGAAAATTCTTCAAATTTATTATATCGTATAATTTATTATTTAATAAGCCGCACTCAGACACAGTTTAATGATGATCAAGTATTTGCTTAGGGCTTTTTGTTTAATCAGTAGTTTAACTAATGGTTAAGAACCGTAACTAATGGTTAAATCTCAAAGAAATGGGTGTTTTCGATTAGTTTTTGGAATTTTAACAATTAGTTCAGCTAACTACTGATCAAACAACAGGCCCTTAGTGACCATTTTGCATATGCACAAGTTTGAAAACGGAACGAGCGCGGCAAGTATTATTATTTGGTCAGGAAATTCAATTTTATTTCTTGTACCCAAATGAAGGCTATCAATCAATCAATCAATCAATCAATGTTTATTTTTTGGGACGGTTCGATCTTTTATTTGTTTTGTTGGTCATACATTTCGTTTATTTTTTTGCTTTTATTTGTTATGGATATTCGTGTAAGTTTATATTTGTCCTTTTTTTAAATTTGTTTTTGTATACCCATTTTTTTTTTCTGTTGGAGCTTTGGTTTTCAGCTTTAGTTTTTTTTGTCGTTCAATGATACTAAATCGATTAGTCGATTAATGTAGTACTAATTTCTTACTGTATTGTTACTGCTAAAAATATTCGAATAATATTCGATTAGTCTAATCATTCGTAATCGCACATCACTACTCTGAGGCCCTTGCCAAGATGCATAGCGATAATTCGATTATATTCAATTCGTTTTTAAACCAATCGCGTCACTAGTAGATATTGGTTTAAAAGCGAAATGAATAGGAACGCTAGTTAGGGCCTGTTCCGACCGTCAGACATGAAATCCTCCTTGTGCATATTATAAACCAATTCTAGAATAAAGAGACTGGGCACAGTAAGTAGTCCAAGTTGAATGAAATAGAACAAAGGTGAAAAAGGTGTAGGTTATCTGTTGTAAATAAGCGCGAAAACTAAACAATTAGTCTTACATTTGAATACAGGGCAAAAGTATACATATCATATGACAAAACAATCAAATTACAAACTTTTATTTCGCAAAAAAACCTCTTTGCGCTTAAACTAGTTCAAATTAATTAGGTTACATGTGCTTTTAAAATAAGTCATGTAAGGGTAAACACTGTTGAACTCATAAAATTGTGAAATAATGCGGCATGCAGCATTACTTCGTGAAATGAAAGTTTGTATAATGAATGTCTGCCAAAAGATGATATGGTAAAAACATTAGTGAACCATACATTACATATTTTGTATGCTCATACATAATTGTACCTGCTTCAATAGGAACTTGTGTAACTCGGTAATCACTAGATTTATTTACTTAGGATGTTTCGAAATGCTGCGCCGGGGCACCCGACGCTGACGAAAGTGCAAAAATAACTTGCGCAGTTTAAGGTGCGCGTTAAGCCTACTGCCGTCAAGTCGTACAGTGGAGTTCATAAATATGTGTACACTTTAGTACCTTGTCTATCTAATGTCATGTACATACATACATACATACATATCTTCACGCCTGTCTCCCAATGGGGTAGGCAGAGATTATGGAACGCCAGGTGCATCGGTCCAAACATATAAACTTCGCTTCCTCTACATTCATCAATCTTTTCATGCACGTGCGTCGGTTTCGGGTGCTTTTGATTCGGCCCTTAATCAGCACATCGCGAATCTGATCACCGTACGTCCGTCTAGGACGTCCCCTACCGACATCTCCGCTCACTCTCGCCCGCCATATCTCTTTCGTAACTCTTCTGTCATCCATCCTTTCTAAATGACCAAACCATCTTAGCATACCCTAATGTCATGTTAAAATGCTATATACGGAATGTCACAACGACGGTCTATATCGTCTGCCTTAATTATTTTTAGTAAACTTTCAGTATTTTTAACAATCAAACCTAACCTAAACTAGCCTTGTCTACGCGTTAGGTATTCAAGAAATCCTGAAAAGTTTACGATTCGAGGAATATAAAAATTATTACTATCAATAATTATGTCAAATGTGGCATTATGGTCCCAAAAATTTTGGGAAACGACGGGCTCCCTGTACACATATTGAACTCGACTGTACCTAAGAAAACGGCTAGCTGCAATGTAGTAGTTGAACCATTATATACTCTATTAGTAACCATATTACATTTAAAATGCTTATGCTATTACTATGCAGTTAATCGCCGCCCTACGAAGCTAGTTCTGGGCTCGATTCTCGGTATGAGCAAAATATTTTTTGTGTAATGAGCTCGAATGGGTTCCTGTGTCCTGGATTTTTTAATTATATGTATTTCAATATGTATTTCTCTATATATTGGATGCAAATTTGTGTGAGATTTTCCCCTATTTATTATTTATATTGCCTTATCTTTAGGTGCAATTACCCTCTTACCATGAAGCATACTTAATACTCATATTGAGAAATACTTACTTACTTAAATACATTAAAAATATCCAGGACTCAGGAACAAAAACTCGCGGTCATCACACAAATATTTCGAATTTGCTGTTTTAATGTGTAGGTTTCCTCACGATGTTTTTCCTTCACCGTAAAAGCATCGAGTTAAGTATTTAAGTTAGAAAAAGTCATTGGTACATACGTTACGATCACGAGTCGACCCCCTAAACCACTTGGCCACTGACTCTCTCGGTACTGTAGGTTACTGAACTCGTCTTTTCCCTCCAGATGGCACCAAAGAGCTGGATTACTACTCGATGCCGGCGCTGTCCGAGCTGGATGACTTCGATCTGTGCCTGCGGCAGCCAGGAGCCGTCTACTGCATCGTGGACATGGAGCTGATGGAAGATGAGACCCCGCTCTACCAGTACATCAAGGTATTATCTTTTTTGACAGATAGAAGACCAAAATGCTACCATAAGGTATGAACAGGCTCCCTGGACCCAAGTCATATATGATATACCTACATACACTTTTTCGTCAGTTGTTTATTGACGCTAATATCAAAAAGAAATCCGCATCAAGCTTCATCAAAAATGTATCAAGAATCATCAGCAACTGGCTTTGTCAATAAATCTGTAAAATAATTACAAGCAAGACTCCAGTCCCGGCTCGGGTAGCTAATTGCACAAAGGTTCCAAATATACTGGCAGCAGTGCCCCGCTGTATTACCATCGAAATTTGTTGAACCAGATACGAACCGGACCGAAAAGCATAGATCCTATTCCTCAATCGCTATGCCAAAGCCTTAAATGTTTTTGCCTCTACACATCAAGGACCACTAGTCTCCACGGCCACCGGAATCAACTCATAAACCGGTTTAAGCTCAGAGTATTTGGAGTGCTTCAGCCTTGCAGCACCTTCAGCGGCGGGTCCCGCACCCGGTATGATGTGGCTAAGATGCGAGGGAGCAAAACCCGCCGTTTTTCCGTGTGTGGTGGAAGCTGCATCTTTTCTCTTCAGCCTTGTTATTCAGTTAAGGACTCACATTTCACTAGCTTATAACTAGATGTACAGTCGCGGAAAGTGAACGGACAAATAATATGTATACTAGCAAGATTAAGTTGTCACGTCAGGAGGACGAGCACATGTTGTCCGCGACTTGTTTGTTGCATCTCTCTTTCTATCCAGTCTGTAACGATAAAGACGCATTGAGCAACAAGCGAGAAAATACAACTTGTGCTACCCGTACAGAGAATACAAGCGACATTTCAAGGTGTGCATTCTTCAAACAAAACGTAATTGTTAAGAGAACAACACCCCCAACTTTATTTTAATATTGTTTTTTTTCAACAGAATTTTTCATCCTACGTCTCGAAGCACTACAAGCACTCTAAGCTCCACCGAGGAGTCTGCGGCAATGAGCATTGCGGTCTCAATATGTCGCATGCGGCAGCGGGAGTGAACACCGCCGCCGCTCTCATGGACTGTTTTAACACCTCCATATACCGGGGCTATGGACTGCAGGTAACACCCCTCTTCCCTATCAAACACTCTATTCTCTGTGTCTACAACAATGAGCAGTACGGCCTTAATCTGACGCATGCGGCAGCGGGTGATGACACCACTACCGCCAACTCTCATGGACTGCGTCAACACCTCTATATAAGACCTCTAAGAACTGCAGGTAACTACTGTCTCTTCTCTATCAAGCACTCTTAACTCTGCTGCTAATCTGACTGCGGCAACGTCGATGCTGCCTTAATCTGTCGCATGCAGCCACGGATCATTGCGGCATTACGTCGTTATTTGCAAACCGTATGTACACAAAATGCGAAAGAATTTCATAAATTGCAGACTTACAGCATGTGCACACGTATGCTCAGCATACGCTTAGTTGGGACCATTTCGACCTACATTCTTTTTGTGCATAATTATTACATTTCAAATTAAAATTATTTACTATATGTTGAACATTGGTAAAACAGATTTTTCCCAAAGGCATACAAATATCTTACATGTTTGACATGCAACATGCTTGAACATTATTCTAATTTGTCAATTTGTTTCGCGGAAACACTTTTGTATACAAAAAATTGTTCTATTTGTTCCTTGTTATTCTTTGTTTCTTCTATTTCTTAGTAATAGGTTCCCCATGACATACCTTTAGGTATGGTATCTTAATGATCAAACTACTAACCTAAGTGTTCCTCCAGTTGGACACCCTCTCCGTCCGCTACTGCAAGACGGCGGCCGACAGCCTGCCCTACGACGCCTTGGACTGGGTGGTTGGAGCCATAATTCTGGTGATCCTGCTGGTCAATGGGGCCTGCTCCGCGTACTACTTCTTCTGGCCCTCAGAAAATATCGAAAGTAATTATTCACTTTATAAAAACTCAACTGTTGCTTACTATCTTTAAATCGTTATATCATAACATAAATGATCATTCAAAATGAAAAATGATGAAGGAAACCTAAAGATGTTTTTTTATATACCTATTTAACAATGCCCCACTTGTCCTAGTTTGTCTCTTTTTTTTCTCTTTTACAATATTGCATTTGTAGTAATCAGGGCACTAAATAATATCTTCTAGGCAAAAACATACATATTTTGAGCTGTTATCGTATTGTCAACGTTACGATAGCTCTTATTTATAAGACATTAATGGCGGCTAAGTTAAAAACAATACGGTAATATGGTTTTACCGAGTAGAATAGAACCTCAGGAATATCATGTTGTATAATTTTTGGAAGTATCATTTAAAACCCTCGGTTTTTATACCCCATTCAAAACACTGTGAGTTTTTAACACACATTACTAGGCTTTTAACGTCATCGTAATTATACGTTCGGGCAATACATTTGGCCTCTACCAGAAACAAAGAAAGAAACAACATACCTACACCAAAAGCCATACCGACACAAAAAAGTACTCTTCTTGTTTAGCGGTATGGTAAAAATTGAGGTCATTTCTGAACCATACTGAATGGTAAATGCGCCATCGAACAATAGTCAAAATAAGCAGGTCACAAGCTTAAAACGGAACATAATAGCATCGATAATGCTGACCGATGTGCAATGTCGCCGTTCAGCTCTAACAACTGCATGCTAGCTGCAATGGCGGTTGTAGATCTATTGCAGTCGGTCCAACTGTGTAGTGTAGACTCTATGTTACTGAGAATAGAGTCGCAAACTTATTAGAAAACCTTGCCTGCTTCTGCGGCAGATTATACGCTTTTATATATTATCTGTGGTGCGTTAATCAACCACTTTTTTTGCAGATAACAAACTCATGTTGGCTTTCTGCGTTCAGAAAAATTGGAAAGCTTTAAAACATGGCGGCAGCGCGGAGGGAGGCGTTTTCAAATGCTTCCAGGCTTTACGGTAAAACTACTTTTATTTTTATAATCATACATAATATCTTGGATTTTAAAGTGAGAGATGTTTATTTTTTTTAGTTAGCGAAGTTTAATTACTAGGTGTTCTTTATCTCAACTCATCAATAATTTCATCATAAGCAAAGCAACCGTTACAGAATCATTTTTATAGCACTGGTTCGGTCTAATACACAGCTAAGAACACTTATTCACCCAATTACACATATGATTTGACTTGGTTGAAGTAAAATTCTGATTGATTCAAATCTATACACATAGGGTAAATCGTCTATTACTGGCCACCTTTAGTAACTGGCCACTTTGCAATAATACGTACTAAGCAACAGATATGCTGCCATTTGTGCCATTAAACTAGAATACCTAGATCCAAAGTTATTATCCAGGCTACTGTCAAAGTATCTTTACGAACGGAGTCTGTATATACAATTGGTGGCTAGAAACTAAACGACATTTTCTCAAGTGGCCAGTTATTGACGATTTACCCTATATATCTCTTCAGTGACTTATTGACAAACAAAGCGCATCCTAAAACGTTGGACCTAGACTTAACATTTGGGAGTAATATTCCTTGGGTACTCTAGGGGATTTTTCGAAAATTGACCCCCAACGGGAGGAAATAGGAGTAACGGGAAACTAATTCTACTACTTCTGTATAAAGTCGCCGGTGTCCTCTTATAAATCAATAAGATATTACGGCTTTGTTAGTTTTACACGCCGCTGATGCAGTTCTTCTTAAGTGGTTTTTAGGCGATCACAGCTGATCCTCCTGGCTTGTTCCAGGTTCTACACGATGGTGATGATCCTGGGTCTTCACTCCATGATCTTCATCGGCTACGGCTACACCGCCAACCCTGAGTTCATCGAGCATGTTAGTTAAAATTAGAAATAATTTTCTGAACAAATTTTTTTTTTATAGTTTTCGGCTGACTATCGCTATCACACTTGCACTCGCAACTGACAGTATATTTGTCACTCGTGGCCGATTGAAAAGTGTGAAACAAGTATCAACTAATATGAATTAGGGAGGACGATGGACACTTCACTCTTAATTCAAGTGGTCCTAGAGAACTTACTCCGGAACATTAACTTTATGAATACCTTTTGTTGGCGAAGAGACGGCAAACCAATACAAATTAGAAGCCTTCAAAAAACGAGCCTACTCTTTTCTCCAAGGTCTTTGCGATTCCTCTGATGTTGCGGGTGTTTATGGGATGCGATGATTACCATCAGGTGACTCGCTTGCTCGTCTGCCTCCTTTTTTCACATAAAAAAATATGTAAATAATCGCACTAAAACTTGAACCACCAATTCCCCTTCCCGATGAAACCTCTATTCAAAAGCTGCGTGTATTTATTATTGTTCAGTAAAGGCTATAAATTAGTGCATCAGGAAATCCCGGATGCGTCCATTGCGCACCGTTAGCCGCTGCATCCTTTTGTTGCATTCGATAATTGATACCGTTGTTTTGCATAATTATTGGCAGCTATTATATTTCTATGCTTGGGTGAGCAAAGTTAGATAAATAAATGCTGCCTTGCGAAGCCAACCAAACCTCATTACTACCAGGTGGGGGTTGAATCTGCTTTGACAATTGATTTTGGGATACTGCTAAGGGCAGAATGAGTCTCTGACTTAACTCGCTCTAAGGCTCTTCACAATAGAGCTGGATTTAGATTATTTTTGAGCACATAATATTTTAATATAATAGACTACATTATTTATACATACGGATAAGAAGTAAGTTTTAATATACTTAATATATATTACTTGCGGCGCTTCTTCTCCGCAATGGTGGTCTTGTTCGAAACGATGGTAGATTCAGTTTATATAACCGACGTGTAGTGCCCTCATGAGGCTTATTTACTGAATAAATATATTAATTTTGGATTTTTGAATTTTATCCCCGTCAAATATGCGACCCGTTCTTTTTGAACTGATAAATTGATTAAATAAAAGGGTTTTAATTTAATAATAATGAACTCTTCCATTTACAATAAACAAACTAGGAAACGTTCCGATGAAACATTATTCCTATTTGAAATACCGTATTGAAATCAGTTTATCAAACTTAAATCTCCGTTTTTTATTTAAAAAAAAAATATTTCGTGTCATTTCTCAATCACATTCTAATTATCAAGGTCGCAATTAAGACATTAACGAACAAGTAAAACGGTATAGAAACTGCGGTAATTGCACATAACGTCTTCAATTTTTTGGTACCTTACTTCGTTCAATAATCAAAAATGTCAAAACACCTCCATTGATCTGTGCCAAATTAGTGGCACGCCAAGTGAAATGGTGCAACCGTGGTCGCCGTTACTGGACCGGTTCTGACACACTTGTGGCCACACAGCGCGCGGTTGGCATTGAAGTATTGACTAGATTTTAGACTTGAAGAAGAAAAGAAGAGGAAAAACATTTTTTCACAACAATACCTCACATAAATATAACAAACAATAAGGAAAACGACAGATAGAGTAATTGTTGCCCACCCCATGTTTCGTCCACTAAAAACTTGACATTGACGAAATACACCTTCTTAATAAAGTGTAAGTAAAAAAAACTAACTATTAGCCGCGCTCCATATTCTCGTAGAAGTCAGTTATCGATATACCTTACAAAATTAACCCACATTCTTTAAGATTCTTCTTTACTTGCATAACGTTACGGTTTCTTATTTTTAGTCCTTTAGGTAAAAACAATAAATCCACCCAAACAAGGCCTCTATTGTATGCGGTAAAAACAATATGGTCTTTGACGTGTTATGGTTTTGTTTTTGACTCGGCCGCCATTACTGTCAAGTTTTTTTTTTTTTTCATGTCATAGAGATGGCAAACCAGCACACAGCACACAGCACAAAGTGGAAACTGTGACCCAAAGACATTCGCATTCACAAGACTGCAAGCCTAGGACTGCAAATGCGTTGCCAACCCTGAGGACTAAGATGGAATGCCTCTATGCTAGTCATTACACCGGCTGTCTTATCCCCAAACCGGAACACTGCTGTTTGGCGGTAGGTTAATGGATAAGATGGTGGTAGCGATCCGGACGGACCCAACGGACGGACGGAAGTTAATAAGAGCTATCAAAGTTGATAACACGATAACAGGTCGGAAACGATATGGTTTTTACCGTGTAGAACAGAGGCTGTGTAGGATTCGTTTTTTAACTTTTGAATTTAATAGAACTCTCTAATCGCTAACGGTAGAGCCTCGCGCTAATAGAGCGTGGATTTGCAATGGTCACTTACGTCACTTGATTTTTGTAATCGTTTAAGTATTTTAACTTTACCTTAAACATCCATTCAACCACCTAATCAGGCAGCAATCCTTAATAATTACATACATACATACATTACACGCATGTTTCCCAGAGGGGTAGGCAGAGAGTGCAGAGACCACTTCTTTCCACCCGCTACGATCCTGACAAATGTCTTTCGCTTCTTCCACATTCATACATCGAGTCATGCACGCACGTCGGTTTCGGGTACTTAAGATTTGGCCCTTTTTCCAGTATTTCTCCGATTTGATTCGAAAAGGTAAGCCTAGGGCGGCCCCTTCCGACACCTCACTTTCGCTCTGTATATCTCTTTCGTCAATCTTCTTTCGTCCATCCTTTCCAAATGACCGAACCATCGAAGCATGCCCTTACAATCTTAGTCACTACATCTTCTTTTAGTCCACATTTTTCTCTGACTTTTTCATTCCTTACTCTATTAATCAGATAAATAATGAATTAATTTAATTAATTTAGTATAATAATCAATTTGCTTAATTTGCCATGGGATGATGATGATACTATTATCATAGTATAAGTTAAAATAAGGTACCTAATCTGACTGTATTCCGTGGGGTCCGCTTAATCCGCAAAATGTCAGCCTCTATTTTACTTTTTTTAACCTTGTGGTTTTATAAAAGGAACGCCTTTCCTGCCATATTAATAAGTGCTACCCAAAATAGGATGGTGGTAGCGATCCGGACGGACCCTGCACAAGGTCCGCTATCACCATCTTACCAAGCAGCTAAACAGTAGTAGTCGCATTCTTGCCGTGCCTAAACTAGCGTCGCGGCTTCGATTCCTACAGCCAAAAACTTGTGTGATGAGTCTTTGTTCTTGAATCTTGGATATTCATACAGATTGTTATTTGCCCCCGTCTTGGTAATAAAAAGTACAAATATTGGCCGGTGTGCTCGTTTGCCTTCCCACCTTTTCTCTCTAAAGGTCGGCCATATAAACTCCATGTTAAATTCTATTTCGCTAGAAAAAGATAGGAACTAATCTATATTGGTTATTTTTATAGCTATTCAAAAAATGTTTTTTCTCAACTATTGTTACATGAATCAGCTTTTATTGAAGCTGTAAAAAAACATGATGAACATTTCCTATTACCTTGTCTTAACTCAAGGTAACTCTAATATAATGTTTACCACGAACATCAAATACGCGTTATTATGTTAAATTATGCATAAAAAGACATTTCACATGACATTACCTCTATTTTTACATCATATTACGAAGGATAATGTTATTAAACTTGAACTACTTGCAAACTAAGCAACTTTGTTTATTATCCTTTAACCGACGCCAAGCAGCAGTGTCCGCATTGTTGTGTTCCGGTGTAGGGATAAGACAACCGGTGATTACTAGCATAGAGGCATTATATCTTAGTCGTTAGGGTTGGCAATGCATTGGCAAGGGTCTATATTGTACGCTATAATTATTTTTAGACATAGCTGATGCGTTTTGAGTCATAACATAATGATCCAGTCTAATTAACCTAGTCTTATCTACACGTAAGATATGTAAGAAATTATGAAAAGTTAACGTTTCCAGCGATATAAAAACCATGGCTACCAATAATTATGTCAATAGAATAATTAAGACCAAAAAAATTATGGGAAACAACGGGCTCCAAATTTGCGATCTTCACAAGGTGGAAATAGTCTCCACTGTTCTTAACGTAGACCTACTTTAACGTAGAATTATGCCGAAAAGATTTAAACGAAATGAATATTTTCTATTCTATTCTTTGTGCAAAAAAACGGCATAAAAGCGTACCGTAATCACGGGTTACTTTAGGTCTGGTAGAGGTAGGTCCGGAGTCACAGGATCATTATAACACAATTTACAACACTTCTTAAGACTTTAATCATAAAGTCACTGTGACACAGTTCTATGGTCACAGTGACGCAGGGTCAGGGGTATCCATATTGGGCTCAAAGTACATACTCCACCCGAAACCCGTTTCATACTTAATTATGATACAAATATTACCTATACCTTCAAATGCTACCTCCCAGGGCTATACCAACACGTCATCGATAAATCTGTTTTGACAGAATTTTTTATTCGTCCCAAAACAAAGACAAATGCTAACAACAAACGCATATTTATAATTATCCTCTCTGCTGCATCGTGCAATACAACCTATCACAAGAATCACGCTTCAAGATTCCAATCGACCTTGCGATCTTTACATATAGTATAACATAATGATGCTCTCTCAAGCCGTGATGTCGAAACGTGAGAGGGTCCGTGTACTAATCGCGATGGCGGCCGTGACCGCTCGGCCAATGACTTGTGTGGTTTGGATCAGGGATCCGCATTGCTGTGGACCATGGGAACCAAAGCCTTTCATGTTGTAAGGAAGTGAACAATACTTACACTAACCTAGAGCTCTTTTCTACTCGGTTAAATAATATTATTTTTGTAATGCTATCGTATTTTTTTTGCCTCGGTTGCCATTACTTTCAAGTAAATAAAGGCTATTGTAAAATAAATGCCACACGAGCCTTGCCAGTGCGTTGCGTCGTCGCAACGCTGTGATTCCAACATGGAGCGACGCAAGTGTTTCAACTCATAGTGTGGCATGTCGTTCCAATTTATAATTACCCGTGTGGCATCCCTCTAACGTTGACAATACGATAATATGTTACAAACAATATGGTTTTACTTAGTACGATAGTTCCCCTGACATCATTACCAGTAGTTCTGAACAGACACAACGATTTCCCTTCTTATAGGTACGACGGTAACGGTGCGTGTTACAGTGCGTCAAAAACGGCGCCATGTTGTTAGTATGACCCCGTCTTTTGTTTACGCAGCAGCTTCTTGAATGATGTAGCTTCTGCCTTCTGCTCATGTTCGCATTTGAAAATGTTATTGCCTCGACTGCTCTTCTACCAAATTTCACAAAGAATGGAGCAGCAACATTCAGGTTCAGCGAGCAGCACAATTCAAATGGTGAAATAGTTTTTCAAATCGGGCCAGTAGTTTCGGAGTCTATTAAGTGCAAACAAACTATCAAATCTTCCTTCTTTATAGTATTAGTGTAGATTATTTGAGACGTCCTGAAGACTCTCTGTTGGTTTCTTCATTTCAAAGATTTCTAGTGTTTTCAAGCGACGTCTCGCCCCATTACTCTGTTTTTAGGGTTCCGTACCGCAAAAGTGAAATGGAGACCCTATTACTAAGCTTCCATTGTCCGTCTGTCTGTCTGTCACCTGGCTATATCGGGGTCTGTTCATTTGACCAAAATTAGTACGTTTGACAAACGTATCATTTTACAAACTTTCATTTCGCAAAAACGTGTTTGTGCTTAAACCATTACATATTGCATAGGTTAAATGAGCTTATTAAATAAGTTAGCTTAGGTTAAAATATTGACCACAAAAACCTTAAAAATAATACAGCGGGAAGTAACTCTTTGTGAAATGAAAGTTTGTGAAATGATACGTTTGTCAAATGATGATTTGGTAAAACATTAGTGAACCGGCTATATCCCATGAACCCTAATACGTAAGTTTAAATTTTCATAGGGTTCAATATTTCATGTGTAATGGAGTGGCCGCTATAATAATAACAAATTATAAAAGCATAAAAGGGGACCCCATACAAGATACTTATTTGCTTGATTTTAATGTTGTATGGTGGTACGGTACCCTTCTCACGCGACTCCAACTCCCGCTTGGCCGGTTTTATATTATTTTTTATCTGCCGAACCCTCCATAACTATCTCCGAACCAGTTACCAACACGTTTACCTTTAACTCTAGTATGACCTTAGTATTTAGCACCTGTTCCAATAGCTCCCAGAGCTAGGCATTGGGCAACTTGGGGAGTGGGCAGTGGGCAGGCAAGGCCGATTGCCTCACGAGACGGATACGACACGCGATCGGGGGAAGCGAGGTGTGGAAGCATCCGATTTCACTAACAACCAGTTTCGTGCCAGTGTGCAGAAAAAGACGTATTCGGAAAGTATACGTTTTTCTCAAGAATATTTGACGGACACATTTTACTTTGTTTTATTTAATACTTAAAAGACAATTTAAACATGCCCAAATTGGGAACACCGCAGAATTCCGTTTTTTGTTCCGATAGCTATGTTGTGCTGGAGCTATTTTAGGTTGGATGCATAATTTAATTGCTATACGTTGGTTGAGTTATATTTCCAGATTTTCAAGCGATATCAAAAAGTAAAGTCTTCTATCACAACATTGCACTCGAAATAACGAAAATTCACATCCAATTTACATGGAATTACATACTACTAACAACTGAGGAATGTATATGACGTCTTTTGACTTCCACAAGCTATGAACATACCGTGTCGCAGGCACAATATTGATTTATTTCATCAGTACCGCACTGTCTTTATTTCTTAATACATTATTAGAAGGCTATTAGAAGGGGAAAAAATAGCTAAACGAGCTCTAACGCCTATAACAATAGAGTTGAATCAAGATAATTTTGAACCCCCTATAGTATTCGATATATTTAATGGTGACACACAGGTCTAAGTCATAAAAAGCGTGTTAAAATGATCTTATTATACGGTTTTCAATTGACGAAGACGCGCCCTATAACTTAACTCGCACGTTGTACGATTGCGTAAATGGACTTTTTAAATATATTTATTAAGAAATCAAGATAATATAGAATAATATGTTTGTATGTACACAGGTGTCCACAAATTATCTGATGAGTTTTGATTTTATTGTATTAAAACAGTTAAATGAAATTAAAATAAAAAAACCAAGCATTTGATTGACAGAAAGGTCCGTGCAAAAAGCAGGCCTTTTGTCTGCAGACTCCATGAAATCAATCTTTAAAATGCAAATTTCCATGGATCTCAGATCCCATTTATCATATGGCCCGTGTGCTCGTTTGCCTTCTCGATGACATCAACCAAACACCATAGCTTTTAAGTCTGAAAAGCCCCAGAAAAATACATTAAAAATCTTTTTATTGTTTACAGTCTTACAGCGACTTCTTCAAGGCTCTCCTCTTCAACGCGCGCGTTATAGTCCAGATCTTCTTCGTGATGGGAGGTTTCCTCATGGCCTACAAGATGCTGGTGTACGCTGAGACGCACCCGTTCTCCCTGAAGACTGTGCCAATGGCGTTGATCAACAGATGGATCAGGTGTGTTTGAAGTAGTAAAGCTCTCTCCCACTCTTAGGTTAAGGATACGCGATGGAAAGAAAGGGAGAGATTAAAAGTAATTTAGCACTCTGGTTTCTGGCATAGGACACTGGGTAGAATTGGTATATAGGCCTCCTTATCAATCCACCTCTAAATACCGTACTAATAACATCTCACCTCTCTCTCTCTTTATTTAACAGCCAAGCTCTTGTCGGTGGAGTAATTGCCAACCACTCAGGTTTTCTGTCAACTGCTTGACCTTGGCTCTTTTATTTGCTCAAAGTATTTTTCTGTGGTCTTCTCCTTCGTCCTTCTCTCTTTTCTTCTATGATGTTTTTAAGGAGAAGGTTTCTCTTGTGTCTTATCATAAATTCCTCTTATATTCTCTATTGTTCCTCTTGTTTTATTGGGTTCAGTACTCATCTAACATATGTAACATCTGCCTTATCTTTATTTACCACTCGATATTTGAGAGTTCAGATCTAATGTCTATATCAACCACGAGACTTTTTATATTATGTATGGATAGAGATTAAGTAATCAAGTCTTAAATTCCAGGTTAATGCCAGCAGTGCTGGTGGTCATGGGTTTGGCAATGACCTGGGTCCCACACTTGGGCTCCGGGCCGATGTGGGATGCCGTGGTGAAACGTGAGCGTGACATCTGCCGCCAGAACTGGTGGCAGCTCGTCATCCTGATGCCCAATCTGTTCCCCTTCGAGAACCTGTGTCTGCCGCAGGCGTGGTAAGTTGGAAAAAATGACTAGCCTTAGCAATTTTTTCATCGGGGATTTCTCGGAATCTGTTCGATTGTCCGGGATAAACGTAACGTAATATCCGTCCCGGGGTTTTTTAAGTACCCATATTGATCGCTTAACAAGTTGACAGAACAGAGAGAACGCCTAACTTTTGGCCAAATCATTTTTAGTTGTATACAGGGTGGGGCCTGTAACTAAAGCAAAAAATTAAAACGTAGATTCTACTCCTCAAACTAGACAACTTTTGTTTAGCAACTTTTTTAAATCATAAAGTTTTTAGATTGTTCATTTTTCAAACAAAGTAAATAGTATTTTCAATGTACTTAAAACTCCGTCTAATTGACATCGCCTGTCAGTCTAGTCACTCTACAGACATAACCAATTTCATAGTACATTGCGTGTTCGAATTAACTTTATAATGTAATAAAATTCAAACCACAAGTTTTTTTTCAAAGTCGTCAAACAAACGTTGCGTAGTTTGAGGAGAAGAATCTACGTTTTAATTTTTTGCTTTAGTTACAGGCCCCGCCGTGTATAACTAAAAATGCTAACTAAAAATACTACTTTTATTTTGTTTCTGGAATACCGAAACTGTTTGTGACGACAGTTAGGTTAGGTTAGACTTCTGACTAAAAAATACAAAACAGCCGCGACCAGAAAAAACTTTTTGGGAAATCATATTTTGCTGAAACGACCCGCGACAAACCAACAGCCTATATCTTCACCTCCCAAATTCAACAACGAAGTCACTTGTCCGGCAGCACGGACACATACCACACACAGGGAAAATCTCACACGAATTGGTTTAGTCCCAAACCAAGGGCTTGTATGGGTACTACAATAATAAAAACTTATAATTATTGAGAAATACATACTTAAAAAAAAAATACTTGCGCTCATCACCCAAATATTTGCCCTTACAAATGGAGATCGGGACCGCCAGCTTCGTAGGCCGGCTAGACCAACTAGGCTAAACGCGTCGATACGTTCACAGGTACTTAGGCACCGACACCCAGCTGTTCCTGGTGACCCTGGTGATGCTGCTGGTGATCTGGCGCTGGCCGCGCTCCGGCGTGCCCATCCTGAGCGTCGTCATGCTCGTGTCACTCGCCATCCCCTTCACGCAGAGCTACCTGATGAACCTGCTGCCGATCCGAGTCAGCTTGTTCCCCGAGTAAGATAAAACAGGAGGTGGAGTGCGACTCACACTTGGCCGGTTTTGTGCTTTTTAGAAAAAAAGCAAGCACCGGCACTACTTATACCTAATCACACAAAATTCGATACTTGGTGTGACTTGAATGCAGTTTTTACGATAGAGCTATAACAAAGAAACGTTGAAAAATGAAATTTCTTGTACCTAGGGACTCCCCTTTATTTTTTCATTTGTTAAGAAATCCGCTGCATAGTACAGTTTAAAAAAAAACTGACTATGTATATAACAGTTCAAAAACTAAAAACTCCTTAAAGTTAGGACGGATGGAAAACGAAGGCTTAAAAAAAGAAAAAAGAAAATCATTCAATGTTTAGTTTAACATATTTTATCGTATTACAGAAAGGATTACGATAAGCCATCTATCGATTAACTGCCGAACCATCTATTCAAACCGCGGACAGAAGGCTTACTTCGGGTTATAATTTTAATTTTAATCCTAAGTTACTCTATCTACCTTCGGTTTGAATATAAAGTTCGACCATAAAAAAGCATCATTTTATTCGTGACAAACAACACCAAAACAAACGACAAATAACATAAAAATACACAAGAATAATGTATTCATAAAATGGTCCCAATTCAGCTTAAAAGTTGTAATAGAGTCCCGTTTGCTATCCTTTTGGTACCGAACCCGAACTGATTTTATCCCTTATGCTCAGATCCATCCGAGACATATTCGGGTACAACGACACCTTCTACCACGCGTACGTCTCGGCGCAGGGCAACTGGGCCGGCTACCACCTCGGTGTGCTGACCGCCTACTTCTACCACAAGGCGCAGACCCAGAAGTGGAATCTTCGCGAGTCTATGGTAAGCATCAGTTATCATCATGGTTTCAGACCAGAAGATTTTGAGTTAACCTAGAAAATGTTCCGCGCTTTTTATTAAAAATACACCCCCATGCACTTTTTTTTCAAGTAGCTTCAATGTTCTGTAAGGAAATGAAATTTTATACCAAGAATGTATATTTTTGAAAAAAAAAAAGAAATTGTGCATGACATCAAACCAAATGATTTTTGCAAAGGGGTTTTTAAAGAATATACTATTTTAGGAAACCTATTTTGTCCATTTTGTATTGCAATGACTAATGATTTGCAACATTATGCCCGTTGATGTGTTTTGCTTTTAAAACCTTAAAGGTCAAATAAATGTCAACGCCCAAAATACGAATAACTTATCGATAAAGTGTAATTTCAAACATCTGACAACTCTATTTGGGTTATAAGCCCGCCTAGAAAATTTCATTCAAAAATTATGAATGATTCTACATAATTATACATTGTTAAAACAAAGTTCGTGGGATATTCGGGACTTATGATGGAAACGCTTAATTAAGGTCATTACTTATCATAATATTTTGTACACTTACTCGAGCTTTTTGGGTATTCCTTTAAAATAATCAGTTAAAAACGAAAATTAAGACACATGCGAAAGAAAATCTGATTCATACCACTAGAGAAATAGAAAAACCTGCACAAACTTAGTATCCAATGGCATTTGCGCATCTACGCCTTCATTTACTTTTCTATATGAAAGAAATACATTTTGAACATTTCGTTCCAAAACACAAATTATAAAAGGTTATAAAATCCACAATTACATCCTTCGCTAACACTATGTATTTAACATTTCAGACTTAATTGTATTGGCTCAAGCGCCGTTGTATTAAAGAAACTGTGCCAATTTGCGATCTTGAGACCTCCTTTTGTCTGAGATTTCATTTCGAGGTGCTCAAGATTCCGCGGAGATTTGGAATTGTCAAGTTTAAAATATAAGGGATAAAGAAACAGAAGAGCAGTTTTGCGACAAGAGATTTGTTTGTTAAAAGACTGACTGGCTTATTAGAAATAAATTGGCAATTTTAATTTTAAAATACTAGATTATTAAAACCTTATTAAAGTAATCTCGAGAGTTTTTCAAAGGGTTATCAGTAAAAAAATCGACTACAATATTTTATTACTTACCATAGTTTTAATATTACTCAATAAAAAAGGCACAAGTTACACTATCATCATTTGAAAGATTTAGATAATAATATCTATAAATCTTTCAATCGATTCAATAAAGCGTGTATTACTAATGCCAGATTTTTTTTTCTAGAAGTTGATTGCTGTGTTTCTTTAACTTCAGTTCTAGAAGCAAGAAGCACAATTTTGCTGTTTTTTCTTACTTAAAAGTTAGAGAAAGACAGCAATCTACTTGTGCAAAAAATGTTGCCAAGTCAAACCTCGCTTAAGACATTAAAGAATTTCACATTCGATTTTTAAAATACTTCATCCTCTTTATTTTCTGCGTTCACTTCACAGCTGCACCACAAGGCACACTTATTGGACCATAACTGTTTCTTTTCTACAGCTTATGCGGCTAATGTGCCTGGTATCCATCCCGGTGGGCTTCGGGTCCGTGCTGATGGGATGGGACCTCCACCACCGCGACGCGTCGGCCTTTGAGGCTGCCGTCTTCAACGCACTCAACCAGAACTTCTTCGCGCTATGCATCTGCATCTTCGTTATTGGCTGCTTCTATAAATGCAACAGTAAGTGTTCCTTTATCATTATGAAGCTCTTCAGTTCTTTTATTAGAGCCACTGCCGATGCTAACCTTTTGGAGACTACCGCTCGAGACAAATGAAAAAGAATAACGATCTTGGATTTCTCTACTGCAAACGTGACCACTTGAAAGATACCTCAAAAGTATTTTTTTCAGGGTCGTATTAATAGACTGACCTTAGCTGAAACGCCCGTCTCACACTTCAAGGACAGACGCTAAGGCCTGATTTACACTTTACAGTTCATACATGTCAAGTGGCAAGTATCGCAACTTCGCACTTGCACTTCGCAAATTGGCACTTCAAACACAAATCCAGCATAATGTGAAGATGACATTCAATGCCCGAAGTAGTTTGAAAGGGTCTATATCGGAATCAATAACGGTTTTTTCGCATAATGTATCATACGGCATAAAATCGTTTGACCTAAAACGGTGTTTACAATAGAAAGGGTTTTATTATTATTATAAAAAACTAACCTACTATACACAATAGGCGTTTATTAAATTCTGCAATATCAGCCTAAAACGGTGTTATGCAAAAAAAAATGCGCAAGGATCATTATGCGAAAACAAATTATGCGTTTCGAATGCCACCCAGTTTAAAACCACTTAGGTGAACGAAGTATTTTAATACAGCTTAACTACTTTAGGACGGACTTGTGCGTCGCCATAAATCCTTTTACGAGTGAGGGTTCAGTCTTTAAGTTTATATTCAATAAATATATCATCAACTGAACTGTTTACCCAAGAATCATTTCAATCCAACCTAAAGGGATTTCTTTGAAGCCGAGTAGAAATTATCAATATTGTTTTGTTACAGAGCTGTACGTTGGGGCGGTGGAATGGGGCCCCCTGCAGCCACTCGGGCGCATGTCTTACTGCGCCATGTTGCTGCACGCGACCGTCCTGCGCACGTATGGCGGACAGCTGAGACGCTCCTTCTACGCTACCGACTACACCGCTGTAAGTGACGTTATTACAATGTAGAATAGCTTGTGACTTCTTTCGCACCCGTATTCACAAGCAATACTTAAAGGATCCTTCACTGAATAAACGCACTGCTATCTAGCTTTGTGATTGGTCCTGTTTGACCGACCTTTTGTTTGTGAGACGATTTGAACCACCCTGTGCGTTCGTGAGCACTGTGAGACCTCATAGTGACGTTTGTGAATACGTGCGTCAGAGTTGATATCTCTTCTGGCTGACGGCTCAAAGTGAGCTTTGATTTGTGTTACGATACATTTTATAAATTTAACGAGCGCTGACCTCACGTCGTCCACTGAAAAATGTAACGACTGACACAATCAAAGCTCAGTTTTCTATGTCTCACTGTCAGCTGATCCGGTGCCGAGCGATTATGCCTGTCAACCTTTAGTCGGGCTAACAGATTTTGATGAAGCTTAGCTAAGTACCATTCAAGGCAACACCCATATTTTTGCGTCTAGGGTTAAATATATCAATAGACACGTCCCTCAAGGGTTGAGAGGGTTACGAGGAGACGCATAAATCGCGTAGCTGTCACAAAAATCTATACAAAATTTAGCTTTGGGCGGTAACGTGTATATGCTATAGTTATTATGAAATCTAGGTTTGTACTATCAGCCCATTGGAACCTTGACCCACCATAGAACTCTGTCACAGTGACGTTATGACTGAAGTCATAAGAAGTGTCAAAGAAATTGTTTTATAATGTCACTGTGACACCGTTCTATGGTGGGTCAGGGTTCCAATGGGCTGATAGTACGTTTCAGATTGTTTTTTTAGGTAATTGTTTTTTTAGAAATATTTTCTTGGAAACGAAATTGCACAGAGCTACTTTTTCATAATGCGTATAACATATTCAGCATTCTAACAATCGGACTAGAACATCGGAATCGGACATAGCAAGCATAGATTATTCAATCAAATCGTTAATTGTTTAATTTAAATTATTTTCATATATCTTTTACAGATCATGTTATATGGAGGCATCGTAGTATCCACATACATGTGGTCCTTGCCTCTCTATCTCTTCGTGGAGGCTCCAGCTTGCGCCCTGCAGAAACTGTTCCTGGGCCCTAAACGAAGACCGAAGAAGGAATTAGAAGCTAACAACAATGGAAACCAAGTGAAACCTGGCATCTCTACTGTGTCTGTGTCCACTGTGTCGACCCATATTTAAGGCTGAGTAATTATATAATTACGTTTTTTTATAGTTAACCTGCTTCTCATTTAGGTACCTGTTATTGAAAAATAATGAGCATATACATAATTTGATTATTGTATTACGATTGTTAAAAAAAGAGGACGCCACCGTCTACTTTAAGATCGTTTTTCGTATAGTCATTGTATAGCAGTTTTGTATGCAGTAGGTATAAAGTGCTGGTAGTGAAACAATTAGGTTAACGTGGTGACAGATGGAACTACAATATTTTAATATGCCAACCACCATGATAATCGGCAGTTTTATAGTGAACTTGTTACCTACATACTCGTACTACCAAATTCACTGCAAATTGCGCCCTTTTTTAGCGAAAAGTGATAGGTTGAACTGAATATTTCTCAACTCATATAACCAATTTCGTTCTGAACCGCATACTCTTTTATTTCAACCCTTTTTATGAAACTTAGATACTATTAAATATATAAAATGCCCTTTTTAAAATTTTACTTTGGCCATTTTGTCATAGAACGCTTAAAGCCTGTTACTTACTTGCCTTATATGGTAAACTACTTTCTAACCTCATAATGAAACTTTTTTTGGCTAAAACAGCTCTTTTATCGTAAATAAAGTAAACTGACAAAACATTTTGGACATCACTTGGCCAATGTATGTCCGTGATTGCTTTATTTTATTTGAAATAGCTGTTTCATACAAATTCCTATGGTGATCCTATTACAAAATAGTGGTGACGTGTTTTTGGTACCTACTTTTACGCTGTATTTCAGACGAAAAGGGCAGTATAAGATTATACCTGGGACGGTAATATGGGTGTATGTGTTGGTGTGGTGTGTTTACATTTTTATAATTTTATATTCTACTAAAATAAATCTTTCTTTCGCATTGTCATCCACCACTTTAAAGAAACACAGGAGAAATATTAATATATAGTATAAACCTAATGAAACTATCTCTTTACTTATAATGTTTTCTATTGCTCAATTTATTATAAGAATTCTTTTATTCTGTGATTTAATGGGAAATGCCAAGTTCCTTTACAAAATACTAGATTATTAAAACCTTATTAAAGTAATCTCGAGAGAGTTTTTCAAAGGGTTATCAGTAAAAAAATCGACTACAATATTTTATTAAAAGGGTTAACCCATTTTAATGCTAATATTTTGTATGGAAGATAACGCATAAACCAGCCTGTAAGTAATCCTAAATAAATAGTAAATAACTCGGAAAATATCATTTATTGTAAACATACTCGTAGTAGTAATTTTGTACATATTTTTTTAAATAAATTTAAACATTTTACAAGTTAGTTGTTTTACTTAGTTTATGAAAAAGATCACCTCCTTCCTCCTACTTTTTTTGTTTTATTTTAACATATTACCCTTCACACCGGAACACAAAAGTGCGATCACTGGGCTACTCTCAAGGGCGATATATCAGCTGTACTAAATTGGTTTGTATATCCTTATTCTGGCTTATTAGCTTCCTTACAGTGTTTTCAAGCCACGAAGTCCTCACTTTTAACACTAGCAAAGTGGCACTACCCCTATAATGTGCTTTTTTTATGGCAAAGAGAAGGCAAACGAGCACACAGGCCACGTGATGGTAAGTGGAAACTGTGACCCATAGACATTCGCATTCACAAGACTGCAAGTCTATGAGGCCCGTATTAATAAACTGATCTCAACTCTAATGCTCGTCTCGAGATGCGTCAAAACTGACAGTGTTCTATGGTTTGGCGTTTACTTTGACGTATCTTGTGACGCGCCTCACAGTCAAGATGAGTTTATTGGGTGCCCCTTGAAATCTCGACAAACTTTTCATCGAATATCATTTCATCGAAAACGATTTATAGAATATTTAGTATAAATATTATCTCTTGTAATATTTTGGCTTCATCGACTATTCATTATAAATTAAAACAATTATTAGAACAACGGTACAAGGATTTTTAAATGCTTAAAAATATATTTCATAAACTATTCAAGAGACACAACAACTCAATATTACTAAAAACTAGTTTGAATTGCAACACATTGTTATGCGACAGAGTACACATAGGTGCGACGACGAGCGAAGCGAGGAGAAGTGTGTTAGGTGAACTGCGACCTAACAGCGCGCGAAGCCAAGCGAGCGAAGCCGAGCGAGCGAAGCGAGCGTGCCGCGGCAGCGGCCGGCGAGCGTCAGAACCGATTTGTTTTATTTCTAAACAATATATTGGATAATAAAGTATGAAATAAAAATCTGTCCCTTAAAGTATATATTTAATAATATTTATAAACATTAAAAATCGGTGTTTGAAAAATACATCATTTCGTTCGATGTAAAGAATATTCGATCAAAATGACAATAAGCGAAACGTTGACTTTGAACTGAAATTCGATTAAACGTTTGTCGAGATTTCAAGGGGCACCCGTCGTGCATACAACGCCACCGACGCTTGTGGTTGTCCCAGGTTTGTTAACAGTTTACTTCATGAAGATTAAGTTTAATTTTGCATGGCTTTTGAAACCTACTTGGTGTGAGTGACACATTTTAGTGAATGACGTGAATCAAAGAGGTTAAAAACCTTATTAAAAACACTAAGAGCAAAAGAAGAGACGACAGAGACGATACTTAAAGCTTCATTGAACCTCCTCGATATAGCTTAACCCGTAGCATTTAAATGTATTTTTTTATCGATAAATATACCTAATAGTGTGCTGATAATAGACAAAAACAAATTTATTAGTTACGTAGTATGCATCGAAGAAAAATTACATACAAACGAAGCCGATACAAACAAACAACTCAGTTTTGGAAATAGACGATGATAGAGAATGCAATCGCGATTGTGCTCACATAGGCGTAAGCTTGTGCGTATATTTACTTCATTCCTCATTAAATGGCTATAATCGCCGTAAGGTAAATGTACGTTTCGACGAACGCTTAAGACCTGGGTGTACGTTTATTTTTTTAATAACGTCTGGGATTTTTATACGGTTATGATCCATAGAATAATGGTAACTTTAATAAATTTGTCATCATTTTAATGTATCTGTAAATAAATTACATGGTTAGAAATATGTTTAAAATATTTTTAAAGGTGTTTGAGTCGCGTAACCTGGTTTGTACCATATACCGAACTAAGAAACTTGATTTTCACATATTACCGAATCGAACTGCCGTATCACCGAACTAGGGAAGAAATGTATGAAATTTTGGCGCTGAGTGGTGCTCAAACTTTAATGAAACAATAGGCATTTTTTATTTATTTATTAAAATGGTAGCAATTTTAATGAAATAGTAAATATTAGTTTTTGAGATTTTTGATAGTTTTGCGGGAGGTCTGATCACCTCTATGGTTTTGAATGAAATGACTAATATTTAAATAACTAAGACAACCGGCCTAATTTAATTAATTAAGAAGTTAGTTAATCGACACGATACTAACAAGACCAAACATCGCCTATACTTTAATGCTTAGCAATCGAGATTTTCGCCACCTTACGGCCCCATCATCAGCAGCTCCATATAAAATTAAATATGTATTTAAAAAAACTTCGAGCTAGTTTTAAAACATTAACGGCTTAAATGTTGAGAAGCGCTGGCCTTTACGAAAATGCACGAAAAATAATACATTTTAGTATCGCCTTAGCTGTTAATGGATTAAGGATCATATTCCAATGAACATCGTGCTGTATTTTGGCTGAGGCAGATATGGATTCGGTAGCAGAGACCATGGGTACTAATCACCGAACGCCTTTCGGTGAATTGGACAACCCAAAATATGTGGAACCTATCGAGCGAACACATTTAACAAATAGTGTTTAGACGTAAAAGTATCGGTATAATTACAAATCTGACACTATTACTAACAAATAGAACTATTATGTAACCATGAATACATATCGTTTTTGCTACTATTGCTTAAAAGGTAGGTATATATAATCTTTTTTTTTTAAATACCCTTGCCAATAATCTTATTTTCATGTCAAAAAGTCGTAAAAGTTATAAATTTCCAACTAAGTTTTTCAAAAAATGTCTAATTTATTGATGTTCGGCAATTACTCAGTAAATTTGGAATACTTCTAGTTATTCCAAAAGCAAAGTAGATTATATAAGTAAGTCATATATATAATCGCTCTTAAACTACTCAGTGATTATCTCCTAAATCGTAAACAAAGGGTCAAAATCGGTAACCACACCAGCGACGAGTGTCTTGTCACTTTTGGGGTACCACAAGGGAGTGTCCTTGGCCCAACACTATTTTTAATATACATATATTGATCAACTATGCCACATGAAAATCGAAAATGGTACCATCTTTGCCTATGCTGATGATACTGCTGTTGTCTTCACGGGGAATACTTGGGATGAAGTCCAGAGGTCTGCTGAACTGGGACTTGCTAAGATGGCTTTATGGTTACAAGCCAACTTACTTACCTTAAATACAGATAAAACAAATTACATGTGTTTCACTAAATATAGCCATACACAACCTGATAGTAACTATCGTATCAAAATACACACTTGTAATAACATAGAACAACGCAACTGCTCTTGTTCCACTATAGCCAAGGTCGAGTATGCTAAATACCTAGGACTTATGATCGACCAACGTCTGACATGGCATGTCCACTCTGAGCTAATCATGTCTAGGACGCGTAAATTAATCTGGGTCTTTAAAAATCTAAGATACGTAGCGACTAAAACACTTCTAATTCAAATTTATGTGACTCTGGCACAGTCCGTCATAGCTTATTGTATACCGGCCTGGGGTGGGGCAACAAAAACTAAATTTCTTGAACTGGAGAGGGCTCAAAGGTCCCTTCTTAAGGTAATGCTCTTCAAGCCATTCACATTTCCAACTAGTGACCTATACGCTGCCTGCGATCTACTTAGTGTCAGGAAGTTATATATATTGTACGTAGTCTTGAGAAGACATAAAACCACACCATACAAACCCGTTACTGCTGTTGCTAGAAGGAAACACAGTGTAATCAAAACTCCGAGGGCGAGGTCAGCCTTTGCGAAGATTCAATATGTAATACAATCAGCCATGCTTTTCAATCGCATTGATAAAAACCTAAATATCTACTCTTTTAGTTTTCGTGAGTGTAAATGTGTAGTTACGAAATGGCTAAATTCCCTAAACTACAGTGACACTGAACTTTTATTAAAATAACTTCATTCTAAACGCATAGAAAACAATCAGGTGTAAATGGCTATGATGAGAAATAATGCTTGCGCTGATCACACAAATCTAAATTATTGTACAATATAGTATAAAATAGTGCCTACTATTTGTCATGTTTTGAGCCAACTGCACTTGGAAGAGCGATGTTCTCTTAACACAAGTATATTTTTTACTTAAAAAGAGGCATCTACCAATATTGTAACCTAGTTTTTAGTTACTGAATAAAGCATTAATATTATTATTTCATAGATATTTATTTAATTTTCTATAAATTAGGTTTTTTATAATAAACATTCAAATATAAAAGTAAAATAACAATACTAATACAAAAAATATACATTATAAAAAACCTAACCTACGGGTGCCGCCGGCAGCGGGGCAGGGCTCAAGCTACCGGTGGTTAGGGCTGCAGAGAGAGGAACCTCCTCACAATGCGTGCCGTGTCGAGGAGTACTGCCTTCTGTATCTGGCCCTTGATCCAGCCATCTAGCGAGAGTCTCTTGAGGTGTTGGTCGAGACTCTTCGCTATAAGACCGTTGGCCGAAACAACTATCGGGACAATGATAGTCGAGTCAACATCCCACATGGCGGTCACCTCGTGAGCCAAGTCAAGGTACTTGCTGAGCTTGTCCTTCTCGGCCTTCACGAGGTTCTCGTCATGCGGGATGGTGACGTCGACGAGCACTGCCCGGCGTTGAGATCGATCTGCCAACACGATATCAGGCTTATTGGCGACAATAGTCCTGTCCGTGATGACAGATCGATCCCAATAGAGCGTAGCACGACCATTTTCGAGAACTGGCGCCGGTGTGTACTTATAGTACGGCACTTCAGAATCAACAAGATCATATTGAAGGGCAAGTGGTTGATGGATGATCCTGGCCACGAGGTTATGTCTGTGCAAGTACTCACCGTTGGCCAAATGCGAACAACCGGAAATTATATGTCTGAGAGACTCGCCGGGGCAACGGCACGCTCGACAAATGTCAACCGTGCCATCCCTCAGAATATACTTCCGGTAATTGTTCGTCATTATGACCTCGTCAGCAATTGCACAGACAAAACCTTCGGTTTCCCCAAAAAGGTCACCAAAACGTAGCCAGTTCACGGACGCTAAAAAGTCTACATCGGGCCTGGTTAGGGCCCGGTAGAAACGTCCGTGTAACTCCTTGCTCCTAATTTCTATGACTGCACTAAATTCACTTCATTTGTCAGAACACAAAAACTAATTAAATAACAACACAGAAAAACTATATTTTCAAACACAAAGGTAACCTAAAACGGTTTTATGACCTTAAGAAGTATACGCGATTTCTTACCGATTTTCACAAGGACTCCCCTACAAAACGGCGATCCACCGACTTGATCGATTTTTGCGTCCCGACTGAGACAGCAAATGGCCGGCTTTACCGCGTAGTGAAAGGGATAGGTATCTAGCTAGCGGAAAAAAATATTACAACGTATTATCAACTGTAAATACTAGACTAATAACTTGAAAAAGAAGAAATTCGGTGATACGGCAGATTCGGCGAAGCGTACGTTTACCTTACTAGCCGTATTCGTTTATTATGTTGTTTGAACTAAAATTCGTATTCCAGAAAACGGCTGTCTAGAAATGCCTAGACCCTTTCATGGTCAACTGAGCCCACATACCGCTTAGCCCGAAGGTTCAGTTAACCAATTTTATTTTTGCTGTGGGCGACTCGGCCCCACTGATCGGATAACCCAGCCCGCGGGCTTAGTCTACCACTATCTACCACTTAATCACGTGATGTTTTAACAACTTTTGAACAACGAGTTTGAATCTTTTTTTTTAGAAATGCTCTGAAATCTCACAATATTTAGGATATTGTACTAGAACGGCATAAAATATCTTGGTGCCCATACCGACAGTGGGTTTATGGTATTTATATTTTCTCTGATTCCTTGTAACAGAATTATCAACAGATGCGGAAATTAAGGTTCCATTTTACTTTTTAGGGTTCCGTACCGAAAGGGTAAAAGCCAGAAACCCTATTACTAAGACTTCGCTATCCGTCTGTCTATCCCTCTGTATTTTAGTTTAGCTCGTGGGCTCAGCCAACCCATGATTGTAGATAGTGGTGAACTGAACCCGCGGGCTGATTTGTCCATTTAAGCGGGTCAAGTTGCCCGCCAATAAATCAAACTGATCAACTGAGCCCGTGGGCTCAGTGTCCTGCGGGATCAGTTGACCATGAACGGGCCTAGACTACCAATATTCTAAATATCATATTTGAAATAGTTTGACCCACACAGTTATTATTACTTGATGGCGATATCTACCTCACCAGAACCAAATATTTACTAAAACAAAAACAAAACAACGGGTAGGTAAATACTATTTAATCTTAACAAAGCACTAGAAGTGCGCGGTCAGTCTGTCGATCTCGAACAAATCCGACATTATCTCCTCCACCTTAGTCCCGATTTTCTTTGCAATCTGAAACAAATAGCATAAAATTCAATAGAATATTTTTTCTCTACATTATTATACAACTTGTGAACGGTTTCTCTACGCTCACATCTAACTTGTGAACGGTTTCTCTACACCTACATCTAACTTGTGAACGGTTTCTCTACACCTACATCTAACTTGTAAACGGTTTCTCTACACCTACATCTAACTTGTGAACGGTTTCTCTACACCTACATCTAACTTGTGAACGGTTTCTCTACACCTACATCTAACTTGTGAACGCTTTCTCTACACCTACATCTAACTTGTTAACGGTTTCTCTACACCTACATCTAACTTGTGAACGGTTTCTCTACACTTACATCTAACTTGTCAGCGGTGGGCATGTTCGTGTACAGCGTGACCAGATCCCCGTCCAGCACGCCGCGGGCGGCCCCGCCGCCCACCAGCCGTCGGGGCGATTTGTAGGCCCTGCAACAAGGTACACTCGATATATTTATAATGGATATCGCGTAAAATGTACACATAGACCTTATTGTTAGTAGCGTAATGGCGTGTAGATATTTTTGGCGTCTTGAAAAACACAATGCTGGTCACATAATTTGGGACGCTTGCGTTTTTCCCATGCAATCGCTTACAAATTTGACTTTTCAATTCGATTTCTGCTCGACCGATACATTTTGAGATTCAGTTTCCAATAACTAATTCAAATATTATTGCAAGACACTTTCAATGTCAGCTTTGATCCACTATCGTTCTCAATAAGGTAAAGGCATCCGTATCGTATAAAAATGGTTTAGAAAGTAAAACTCAAATTAAAATTGTGTGTAAGTTAAAACGTGTGCAAATGAGACCCTGGGATGGAAACAGACAAATTAAACTTCTCTAAAACACACTCTAGTACATCGCTAACGTACCAACCTACTTTAAAAAATGATTCCCTTGTGTGTCACTGAGCATGTTGTTTGATTTATAAATTTGACGATTATTGATCTTTAAACTGCTCGCTCCGCTCACTCGCTTATCCTAACACGTACCTAAAAGCACGAGGGTTGAGTCCGGCAAGGTGGCAGCAATAATTGTTCATGACATTCTGCAACATGAGCAGCCGTCGGTACATCTTTTCAGATAAAGGTAGGACGTAGCCTATACCGCCGTCTAGCGTAGCTGTAATAAAAATAAAAACACTTTTCTATCTTATAGGACGAGCTTTCGCCAGTTACTCTTAGTAAAACAATCTGAGAGTTGCTCCCAAGCTGTTCTACTTTGTATAAGCATTCTAGAAAAATAAACAAGAAGAGTCAAGAGTCTGCGTTTCCACTTACAAGGAAAGGTACCCAACTGTCCGGCTCCGATTTTGTTGATTTTGATATATGTTAGAGAGTAGTTTAAAATAACAGATACGTATTTTTTTTTAGCGGCCCAAACTCAACCTTTTGGGAGAAATCGACCTCCAAAGTACTGAAAAGTGACGAAACCCTCCAACTTATATGGAGTTTTTTTTTTTAAATATTCAAGTTTCATAGTGGTTTGATTAGAAATGTTTAAGATGATGAAAAAATCATGAGCACGTGTTTTGTTATATCGGCTAAAACTAATATTTAAAAAAAATACCAAAGAAAGTGTATCTTCGATGATCTTTGAATGGTATTTTTTATTATATATGAGTTTTAGCCGATATAACAAAACACGTGCTCATTATTTTTTCATCTTCTTAAACATTTATAATCAAACCACTATGAAACATGAATATTTAAAAAAAAAACTCCGTATAAGTTGGAGGGTTTCGTCACTTTTCAGTACTTTGGAGGTCAATTTCTCCCAGCAAGTTGAGATTGGGCCGCTAAAAACAAATACGTGTCTGTTATTTTAAACTACTCTCTAACATATATCAATATCAACAAAATCGGAGCCGGACAGTTGGGTACCTTTCCTTGTTAGTACCGATACCTTCTCCTAATGTATCATATTCAAAATTAGTCCGTGCATTTTTAATAAGTAAAAAAGGTAGGCAGGTAAAAACGTGCGGGACGGTGAAAAAATATTTTTTCCATGTGGGCGGCAAGCAAAAAAAGTTTGGGCACCTATGTTTTATAGTACGAAAATGTATACAGAAGCAATACTAACTGTACATAGTGGCGTGCCTCTTGTGGTTGTTGTTGGGCACGGGCCGCGCGTTGATGCGGAACATCGCGTGCACCTGCTGCCCTAAGTGGTAGTCGCATTTGCGGATCAGACGCTGTCCTGAAACAGAAAGAAACTTTTCAAAGCAAGCAAATGCTTGTACGTGATGGATTTGATTAATCGTTTTTTTAACCCCCGACGCAAAAAACGGGGTGTCTTAAGTTTTACCGCTATTGACACTGTCTGTCTGTGGCACTGTAGCTCTTAAACGGGTAAACCTATTTGGATGTATTTTTTTTATTTGGAAGATGGTTTTCGAGGGACGGTTCTTAGCTGGAATTCATGAAAATCAGTTGGGCCGTTTAACAGATATCAGTTCTAAAAGAAGTATTCAGTTCGAATTCGAAAAAAATAACATACGAGTTAAAGTATAATATACTCGTTTTTAACAGTGATTTTTTTTTCATGTCTTTTTTTATGGCATGCGGAAGGCGAACGAGAACACAGGCCACCTGATGGTATGATGAGATGGGCCCTTTCAGATACACTTCGACCTCTTTACCATCTTTTGTGCAATTACACTCAGCTGTTCTAGAAATGGCTCATTTACCTCCGTAGCTCTCCCTTGCTTGTGGCTGGTACATGAATATGACGAAGTTCCCCTCCGCTTCGGACACCAGGAAGCCAAGATTTGCGTTGTCTACCATAAACTCCATTTCGTAAATCTGAAATTAAATATATACAATGTTAGCAAGTAAACGATCTAGCGCGGGTGGTAGGACCCTGTGCAGGGTCCGTCCGGATCGCTACCACCATCTTATCCATTAATCTACCGCCAAACAGCAGTGTTCGCATTATTGTGTTCCGGTTTGGGGATAAGACAGCCGGTGTAATGACTAGCATAGAGGCATTCCATCTTAGTCCTCAGGGTTGGCAACGCATTTGCAGTCTTATGCTAATGTCTATGGGTTACAGTTTCCACTTACCATCAGGTGGCCTGTGTGCTCGGTTGCCTTCTCTATGCCATAAAAAAAAATAAAAAATAGCTCCTCTTTCTTTAATAAATATAATTTTAGTGGTGGTAACCTTGTGCCGGGTCCGTCTGGATCTCTACCAGCTTTACCATTAGCCTACCGCCAAGCAGCAAATATGTGCTATCCAGCCCATTGGAACACTGACGCACCATAGAACGGTGTCACAGTGATATAACCACGGAGTAGAGAACTAATGGAGGACGCAAGTGGGCGTTCCCGTATCGCCGAGTGTTTGTGCAGTTGCACAAACTTCGCCCACAGACTATTATCAGTCTTATGTCAACCGACTCGGTGTGCATGACATTTGTGTAATTGAGAAAAAAAATATTATCAATGTAAAAATGCCGTGTTGCACTATCTCAAGCTGCAAAAATGCAAGCAGAACAAAAACGATGTCTAATGCGGGCATTTCTTATCATCGGTAAGTATTATTTTACTATTTATTGAAATAATACAAATGTTAATCTTCTTTGATATAATTCGCGTCCAATATTGAGTAATAATCTACTCTATTTCTTAGAATTTACAGTTCATAATCATATATCATGACAACTGCCAACTAATCTAGATTGTTCGCTAATTCGCTAATCCAAATGTCAAAACAATACTCGCTACTCGAGTGCTGTGCGAAGTTTTTTCGACATTCATATCGATAAAAGTTTAATCAATTATTATGTTAACCGAAATGTGGAAGAAAGTACTAGTAGTAGATACACAGTACACACCCGTATTCACAAACGTCACTATGAGGTCTCACAGTGCTCACGAACGCACAGGGTGGTTCAAATTTACGTTACGTATAGGGGAGGTACAATAAAAAAAAAAAAACAGGATGTTGTTTTACCCCTTTGTTGGCGTGACTTATATGTATATTTATGCCGAATCACAGCTTTCTAGTACTAAGGGTCTCTGAGCTAGGCTGCGGACGGACGGACGGACGGACATGGCGATACTATAAGGGGTCGTAGTTTGACTACGGAACCCTAAAAAAAGCTAAGAAATCCGATAATTGTAAAAAAATATTACTCAATTTACTGCATTTTTATGTTGATTATATAGTAAACATGTTAAATAATCTGTAAATAAGTAAATATTTTAAATTGGCAACCTGTGTTTCATTACCGCCGTCATCCAAAGGTATTTTTTTATTCCATAGTTCTCGATCAAATTCACGGACAATGATCCCCAGATATTTTTTCTTAAATATCTGCAATGTACAGATTTCTCCTTCTCAATAGTTAATATTATATGTATGCATACAATACAGATGTCTCCTGCTACTTAGTTGTTTATATTTTTAACAAGCATTAATGACCTGTTTACATTTTTTTTTTTATTGCATTTTGCAAAAATTCTTTACATTTCAAAGAAACCAAATATTAATATAAATATCACAAAATATCGACAACTACCTATGTTGTACCCGCATCCCTATTCTTTATGCCAAAAGGTCTTGTCGTAATACGGAATTCAAAGCCACATACGACTTTTTAAGTTTCGGACGTTATCGGGCGTATCGAAACATTTAAATTCAACCAAAACTGAATATAGCGCCATCTAATGCCGAGTAGCTGGACTACGATGCTTTTTCTGGAAATCAAGCGTCGCCAACTAAAAAGACACATGTCACATTTCTGTTACACTCTATTGCAGGCCGTAAATTGCTTTAGTTAGAGTAGAGATCCTTTCTGTAAATGGTACTAGGTAACACCAAATGGGTATTGTAACTTTTTACCAATCAAAAGGGTTTTGCAATAGTGTGCCGCGTATCAATTTAACTGTGACTGTGTGTTTTTGGCGACACTGGTTTTCTAAGTAATAGGCGACCATGCCAGTTCCCCTTATTCTCTATTCCCTGGATATAACAAAACAATCTGTTTGACACTTCTTACGACTTGAATCATAACGTCACTGTGACACAGTTCTATCGTGAGTAGGTTCCATTGGGCTGCTAGTACAATCCAGTTAGATCTGTACAATATGTAGTTGCTGTCTTGATGGATGTTGGAGAGCAAAGTAGAGAAATACATTTTTATGTAGTTTTATTACGTTAAAGTTGAGTAATAGTCAAAAATCATGTAAATTAGTCATCATGTAAGTTATTTCTTCTCGTTAGTTATGCACCGGTTAAATATGATTATTACATATTGCAGCGAGCCGAGCCAGGTTTTTGACAGATAAAGTGGCTTCTAAACGGGCCATGTTTTGCTGCAATTTGTGGCCGGCAACTAGTTCTCTTACTTCTTATTTTAGAGCAAGATGCGTATAGTTGCCGGCCACACATTGCCGTGAAAATGTTGCTCGTTTAGAAGCCCCCTAAAATTTAGTAGTAAACACATTAATAGATATAGGAGCGTCGCTGTACATCCGGCATCCATATTGTCGCAGTCTAAGACTGGGGCCCGTGCTTAAATTTAGATTGTTTAGTTTTTTGTACTCTTTTCTTATAATACCATCCGAAGAACGGAAGGACATGTCCAGCTACATTTTATAATATGTGTATTCCGTGTAGAGCTTTTTTAAGAGTGAAACATTAATAGTTACTTAAGATTTATATCTGTAACCGAGTAAGTAACATTGCAATGCGAACACAAAAAGTGATTAAAATATCATCATAAAAAAAACTTACTAAACTAATTCTATGGAACTTGCTAACTATGTAAACAAAGGACTTAACTTTGTTTTGTCACTGTTTCTCCTTGAATTTTCACTCCACCTCATCAAACATCATTGAAACCATACACTATTGAAACGGTTGTTACTCTAAAATACAAAATCACCTAATATATGACGTTTTTGTTTCTTTTAAATTCTACAATTGTCTATGATGGGTAGTGTTGTGGCTAAAATTGGCGATATATTAAGGCCCCTACACACTACCCAACTCACGCTCTGTAGCCAATAAACGATGATATAACGGCACCTTTTATAATAAATACTGGTGATATTCAAGTACCGATGTTTCTTCTGATCGTGATTAAACAAATTAGAAATAAGCAACTACTTGTTTTTTACTTTAGGTATTTTATTATTCGATACGGTTTGACATAAGTAAAGGAGTATTGCCCATCACTAGTAAATTCATCATTCAGAGACAATTTCAATATGGCGGTTTGTTAACATTGTTAGCAAGTTCCATAGAATTAGACTTTAGATATGTTTCTTCCCGCTTTCATATCCTTCCCCCTCTATCTTTTCTCCTACCTGTGCAGGTCGTAGATCTCGCGATACAAGACTGAGCGTGCGGTGTTGCGCCTGGTACCGCAGCAGCGACACGGACTTGTACACGTCAGCGACCAGGACCAGGTTTTTGACGGCCAACATCCGGTGAACGTAGATCTGTGTGTCTATGAACGCCACGCCGACTAGGTCGTTGTCTTTGAGCTGCCAGATGTATATCTGTGGATTGATTTTTCAGTTAGCCTCTATTCAACACGGTAAAAACCATATCGTATTGTCACCGTTTTGATAGCTCTTACTTACTTGACAGTAATGGCGGCTGACGTCAAAACAACACCATAACAGATCAAAGACGATATGTTTATTACCATACATCGGGGTTTTCGGTGCGGGAACGTTTGACATTAGTCAAAGATTAGGTATTGACTTGAAAAACAGAATGTACTCTAGTAGGTTAACTGTTCCAAATATAGAAAAAATATTAATAGTTTATTTTGAAAATCGAGCCACCTGCAAAATTTACTGCAAGTAATTAATTAATGTTATTTTTATCATTATCTCATAAGTTTTGGTAGTAAAGCTAAAGTATCTCCTACATGAGTTAAAATAAAATTGTATCATAGTGTGTAGGTATACAATTCGCAGAGAGGTAGTTATTCATTAGGCATAATATGTTTTTTCTCAGACTGGCCTATCTGTTTATCTCTACTCTTTCTCAAATCATTCCCGCACCGAAAACCCCGATGTATGTTTATTACCGTCAGAAATAGAGGTCGTGGTAGTGAGCCTGCCTACGAAAAGCGTTTCCTAGTTTGATGGTATAAGGGCAGATATTTGTGTGATGAGCGGGAGTATTTGTTCCCGAGCCTTGGGTGTTTTCTATTTGAAGGCCCATCAAACAATTAAATTTGTCAATGGAATATGGACCTATTACAAATGAAACCTACCTACCTATTACAATTTCTACAAGAGTTACAAAAGTAACTTTATTATATTAATATATTTGAGTATGTTAATGCTACAAAAGTGAGCATAAGTATCAGCTTAGCTTAGTACTTGTAATTTTTCATGTACAGATAAATCGCACATTGCCGCTAGTATATTAAATAGACGACAATATCAAAAAATGCATTGGGCTTTTTAAAACTTGCTTGTTGTTAGACTTGTTTATTTAATTACCTTCTGCCCAACAGCTGATATGAGGTACCCTAGCACTTGTGTGAGGGCCGTCACAGGCCCCTTCTGTTCCTTGGCGTAGATCTCTTTGAACCTGTTCTTGGTCAGAGGCTGCCCGGGCTCCGGTACGACGTCGATGATGTCGTAGATTATAATCTGGAATGTTCGGCCACGGTGTAAGACTACAAGTTATTTTTCAGAAACATGCTTGGAAATGATGAGATGTCTTTTAAAAAACGACGGCGGAAGGAACCTAATTTTCTTCTTTAATGTATGAAATAAACTCATTCCTGTGCTGCGATGTTTTATTTAAAATGCTCTTTATTTCATTCAAAATTCAATTGAAAATTCAAAATATTTATTCAGTAAATTGGCCACATGAGGGCTCTTTTACAAGTCGGTAATATAGAGTGAATCTACTAGCGCTTCGGACAAGACCATCATTGCGGAGAAGAAGCGCCGCAAGGAACTCCAGCAGAAGGTCATTTTTTCCCATAATAAAGTACAATAATACTTCAAAAGTAACATTACAAGGTAATAAAGTAATAAATAATTATTTTAAAACTGACACCAATTAAATCTTTACAAATGTAAGCTCAATAACATTAAATTTAAAATAGTGACTATGAGAACAACAATACGAGGTCTCTACGTCAGGAACGAAAATGAAAAACTTGTGGTAGTGTGTGCAGTGTTGTGCGGCGGCGATCGTTGTGCGTGAAACTATGGTAATACTCGAAATTAAAAAAAAAACTCATTTTTCTTACAGCTGTGTGTAATTGCACTAAATATCATACAGGGCCGTAGTATATCCAATAAGCGTGTCTGTATAAGATAAGATAAGATAAGATAAGATACAACCATACATACCCTTCCTCTCGATGTGATATCTTCGCTGTAATTGTAGTTGGTTCCTATCGCTATGTACCCGCGCAGACCTGATCTAGAAATTAATTGAAAAAAAGGAATCAATAGATGGCGTTAGAAACGTATCAGTAAAACTAGCCCATTTACAGTGCTCTTAGAAGGTACTCCGGGGGTGTACATGTCTCTCACTCGTTCTTATATGCTTTTATTAAGAGCAAATGAGAGAGAAGTACCACCCGTAGCACCTTCTAAGTGCTCACAGACTACGTTCTGTAAACTTTGCCGAATGCAGAAATCAAATGGAAAAAAATCCGATTGGAAACTACGTGGAATTAATCAGTGTGGGGAACCGATCGATCTGTGTACTCTGACATACCTGGTGCCCTCGTACGAGAGCGAGACGGTCTTGAGGCATGTGACGTGCTCCCACTCCTCTAACTCGATGCGCGTGTTGGGGATAATCTCCCACGAGACCGGCGAGAACAGGCACACGGAGAACCGCTCCAACATCGGATATGGGAACCTGTACAAAGGAGTTTTGGTTTAAGTTTGATTGACACAGCCGACGGTGGTTATGGCAAGTAAAAATAAATCCAGATAATGTCCCTTTTTTTCTTGTATGGTTTTCGGCAGGGCACATAAATTATTATTTCCCACTGATTTAAAACAATAAAAGGCAAGAGCATGTCGGTCACGCTCATTATAAGGTTACGAAACTAATACTACAAACACAAAAATCTAAAAAAAAAACGAGTATTAAGTAATTTTCTATTTATAGTTATTTAGTGCAGTCTTACATTATTTTTGGTAGGTATAAACACTTTAGTCGCCTGTATCTCAAGAACCAATGTATGAGCTAGACCACGGACAAGCGGTCAGACGGCCATCGCGAAACTAGTTTGACCTTGTAACCCTAAAACGGCCACCAAACTAATTCCAAAAAATATCTGCAAGAACAAGGACATAACTTGCATAGATACACTGATAAACGTTTGTTACAATTTAATATCAGTTTAAAAAATAATTGCCATATTAATTTAGTAAAATAGCTGCATGTTCCCCAGACTTGACCCCTTACCTGTCCCCTTTGCACTCTATAGACTGCTCCTTATCCTCTCCATTGAACTTGTAGTACTCGTGCGTAGGCGTGGCCGTGGAGGCCACGAGGCAATACGTCCGCGACTCTATGTGGTAAGTGACGAAGTGGGGCGACATTCGTATGGGAACCTTGCGGACCGGCCACGGCGCGTCGTAGGACAAGTGGGTGGGCAGCGCGCAGATGCGGAGTTCAGACTGGAAGTGCACACATATTATAAGAAATAGCTTTTTCAAACTTCTCGAAAATGATGGTTTTTTTTTGAAAATCCATTTTAGTTACATGCGATTTTTTTGATTGCACACCAAATTGAAAGGGCCAAGAAAGTAATCCCATACAACCAAGGTTACTGTTTGTTTTTATACACGGCTCGTGTATTTTTTTTTTAAAATGTATATTGTTAGAAAACAAAACTTTATAACGTAAGCGAATGAATGAGAGGTGCTAACCCGACAGCCTTTTTAAGCTTACATAAATTACTAGGTCTTGTTTATTTCGCCGCGAAAAAGTCCTTATCGCTATCCTTCCATTTGCAAATACTCTTATTAAACGTTTTTTTTTAAGGTATAAAAGGCAAACGAGCAGATGCTATCTGATGGATGGTAAGCAGTCACTGTTGCCCATAAATGTCAGCAAAGCCAGGGTTACCGCCAAGGCGCCTTTCATTGAATACTCTTTTCAAGCCGCGTTTAAAGGAGACCGTAGACAGTATTGGCTAGACAAGCTGTTTACGTATACTCTTCGAGTTAGCAATATAGACAACCCGACCACATTTCACCTTTAGCAGACAAAGGTGTCATTGGCTGTCTACCTTATTAAGGCAGTTTATCGCGTAAATTATTACCAGTGAGAGGTTATGATTTCAACTTTTCGAGGATAGTGACTTTTGCAGCGTTAAATACAACAATTCAGATACAAAAGTGTAGATATCATACAAAAAAATAATTAAAAGCAACAATTCCCTCCATTGTTTGGCGCCAGTTCTGGTCGACTACACACTGAACTGTGATCTGTCAAGGTGTCAGTTTCGGGGCAGGGTCCGCTGACCTTGGCATTAAAAAACAAGAGCCCCTGCGGACAGTTGGTGTTGTTGAACGGCGCGAAGGTGCACACGGGGGCCTCCTCCGCGGCCAGCGGGTGCACGCGCAGCTCGCCGCGCGACGTCAGCACCAGCAGGTACGGCGTCGCGCCGCACACGAACACTCCGTTGTAGCCGCCCACGTTGCCTGGGGAAGCCGGTATAAAACATTACTCTATGTTTGATAAAACTATTGTCGACAGTTTGGGCTATGATAATAATACGTAAATCCTAAACAATACGTAACCAAGTTAGTACTGTTTGACACATAACCTCAAATTTTAATTAAGCGTGATATTAATTTAAAAAAAGTTTAATGTTAGTCTTAAATTTAGTAGCAAAAGTAGTGATAAAGTATATAATCTTTAAAAGAACATGATTATGGTAACAGGTCTTGTTGGTACAAATGCCAAAATACATAAATGGTTGAGATGTAATTTTGTCAAAAAGTAAAAAATGTCATAACGTTTCTATTAGTTTCATGGTTCGAGACTTCGGTTGGTAATTTTTTACTTTTTGTATTTTTTATTTTAAAAACTTTTTATTATTTGCTTATGATATTACTTATTTAAATTTCTGTATGTAATAGGTATTGGGTATAAAAGAGAAAAAAGTTCTTATCTGTTCAGAATATGTATGATACTCGTATAGTCTTCAAAAAAAAGCAAAAAAAATAATACAAAAGGATATCCAATTTTTTCTTATTATTTTGGTTAATGGCCAACTCTCAATCTACCTTCTTCTTGCATCGACACTAGATGGCAGCACTAACCGAGTGCCTCAAACATATTGCTATCGATCGACCGATACTCATGAATCTCATGATTACCTTGATTCGTCTTCTTAGAATTCATAATAGGTATAACTTATTCTAAAGAAGCGGAAAATCAAAAACTTAAAACTCTGTTCTAACCGGGATTCGAACCATCACTCTTGCGTTCGATACACGGAACGAGTAGCCGTTCGTCCAAACATCAGTTAATTTTTCTGATGAAATTGTATATCAGGTGCAGCACACTAATGTCGTTACGGCGAGTGGCGCATTTATGGAACATAATAATGAAGAATTTTTATCTCAATACCCACAATTAAAGCGAAATATTATTTGTCTATACCGCAATGTCATTTGTTTTCTATGCTGCGTCCATTGCTTTCGGAACAACAGTTTTATCCTCACAATTCTTTTTCCTTTTCATTATGCCTCAACTCACAGCGTTTTCGAAGGCGGAAATAGTAGTGTTATTTGAAAACAATATTACTATTAGTGATATTGCTCGTAAACTGCATTTAACGGTGAGTTGAAATATTATATAAAACTGATTTGATTAGGTTATAATAATAATACTCATGTGAAAATTATAATTTATCTAATCTCTATAAAATACCGTTATTATATGTATTGTTTATATAAAATAGCATTTTGGGCTTATTCCCTGTATACATAACATACCTAAGTAAATAAAAATAGCATTTCACTTAATCTTATTATTCTTTCCAGAGAAAAACCGTTAGGTTGTGGATAAAGCGGTATGGAGAAACTGGAGATATAGCAAGGAAGCGACCAGGTTTTGCTCCGGTTATGTTCACGTCCCAGTCGGCACGTCATCGAGACGTGGTGGCAAGGCACACGGAGGACCCCTTCGCGTCCACCGCGACGACGGCTAGGGCGCACGGCATAGCAACGAAGACAGTGCGAAAACATTTAAAAGCTGCTGGATATAAAACTTACCGGCCGGCAAAAAAAATTTCATTGTCTTATGTTCACCGACAAAAAAGAGTTGAATTTGCTGAGCAATATTTAAATTTTGATTGGTCCAATAATATTGTTATTTACACTGACGAAAAGTCGTTTAAGTCGGACAAGGACGGAAAAAAGATACTGTGGCGGAAACGTGGAGAACGTTATAATGAATGTTGCGTGTTACCTACTAGAACTAGCGGCAGAATAACCTTAGCATATTGGGGATGGATGTCATCAATGGGGCCAGGCGAAATTGTAGAAGTTGGTGGTCGCATGAACAGTGTCAAATATTTGGATATTCTGCGCGAGGTTATGTTACCAACTGTGCGAGTTGCGTATCCCGAGGGCCAAATATATTTGATACAAGACAACTGTTCCGTGCACAGAGCCCGAATTGTGCAAGAATGGCTCGTGGCCCAACACGACATTACGGTCATTAGCTGGCCGTCAAAAAGTCCAGACTTGAACCTTATCGAAAATTTATGGGGTCAAATGGTTCTTAACTGGGATCCATCTAACGTAAGGTCTAGTCAAAACCTCAAGGATCTAGTTCATTCCACTTGGGAATCCATGCGCGGCGGTGACTTGTGCTTATCCATGGTGGAGAGCATGAGAAGCCGTCTCCAACAAGTAATTGAGAATGAAGGTAGATCCTTGAAGTATTAAGAATTTTCAACTAAGGTTATTCTGCTTGCTCAAAATAATTAAACCTAAACCTTTTTTAAATTGTCAAAGAAGTAGGCGCCCGAGTGATGTTATTGTGTTTGATGGAGGCATAATACATGTTTCTGTCTAATATTGACATGTTTATTCACTGTGTGCTTATGTATTTGTAAGAGAAATACTTTCATAAATTGATATTTAAACTATTAATTCCGAAACCGGTAAATTTGTTAAATCCTCCGTTAGAAAATATTTAGAGTGAGTTCAGACTGTTCAGACTAAAAAGACTTAAGTATTCCGTAGAAATGTTATACGAAAATAGGTAGTTATTTTACACTTATTGTCACTTAATGATTACAGTCATGTTAGACGAATTCCCACGTCAAATACAATATTATTTTGTAATTTTTTATACTATTTATAGTATTTATATGACTTATAAGTAAGTGTTTTTAAGAAATATAAAGTTTTTAAGAAATTAAGGTCTTTTTCTTGGGTGTGACTAATATCAATTAAAAAACCGACATTTAAGTAATATCGTTAGCAAACCAAATAGAAAAAATAAAAAATACGAGTAACTTCACAACCGAAGGTTCGAACTTGCTCTCATCCTGCACAATTAGCAGCGCAGGTTGCTGCACCGCTGCGCCACGAGGTACCTTGAACATCGTAGCAAAAATAAGCAATATTATTAGAATCGCTTTGAGTCCGACTGCGCGTTTAAAACCACGAATCTGCCTGGATACTTATGTGAGGGCGCCGACTGTACGTGAACCACATTTTGACATACGGCTTTCTTAAAATTTTCGGCGTCATGCGTATTTGGCATTATGCGTGTTTGGCATAACCAGGATTTGGCAATACACATGTTTGGCATTTAGCGTATTTAGCTTTGGCATTATGCGTATTTGGCATAACCGGGATTTGGCAATACACGTGTTTGGCATTATCAGAATTTGGCAATACACGTGTTTGGCATTTAGCGTATTTAGTTTTTATGCAGCTTTGGCATTATGCGTGTTTGGCATAACCAGGATTTGGCAATACACGTATTTGGCGATTTGCGTATAAATGGCGTTTTGCGTTTTTGGCATTATGCGTCGAAAGGCTTTTCGCCCGTTGTACATTTTGATAATGAGACATTTTGAACCATTATACATTTAGACATTAGTACCAACAAGACCTGTTACCATGATTATGGAGTAGTGGTTCGTTTGTCTTTGTTTACATCTTTACCCATTTCAACTGACACCGGCTTTGAATAAGTTTGACCTCAACTCTATGAAATTTTAGAGTCACCACTTTCGAGGGCATGGTAAGTAGGTAGTTGTTTTTTTTTTGTCTAGTTGAAGTCAAACGACCATACCATATTTGAAAGTGGGTTCAAAGACCTTACAGTCTTAAAATCTCAAAACTGCGATCCTGAGACTACAAATGCGTCGGCAATGCTAAGAACTAAAATGTACCTCTATGCTAGTCATTTTACCGGTTGTCTTATCCCCGTAACCCAATCATGCTGCAGGATGAGATGGTGGTAGCGACCCGGAAGAACCATTCACTAAACTCCTTCAAAAAATTAGCCTACTCTTTTCTCAAAGGCCGGCAGCGCACTAACTGATCACTTACCATCAGGTAACCCACTTGCTCCTCTCCCTCTTTTTTTCAATAAAAATAAAAACCTAAACAAATATAGCATTGCAAAGTTACGTACCAAAGTATCTCATCTGACGAACATTATCCCGCAGGATGGATGCTTCGTAGCTGTCGTCGGAGGAAGTAGGCGTGGCGCTGCGGTAGCCGAACGGAAACGTCGCGTTAACGCGCGAGAAACGCAGCTTTAGGTTGCCTCGCGGGTATTTGAACGCCTGGAGAATTGTAAATATTATTACATAATCCTAAATCGATTTAGTTTTAAATTGGATTTACTTGTTGTAACTACTTTTAGAAATTATAACGATGCAAAAAAGTAAAATTGAATCTACCTATGTTCAGGCTACGAATTGTTATAGGCTAGGCTATGAATAGGCTATGTTGAAGCAACGAATTCTAACTAGTCTGCTACTACCTCTGTTGAAGTCACAAATTCTATTCTGTCTGCATTAGCGACACTACACATGTATTAATTAAAAAGTAGCGCATTTTGAATTGAGTATATACAGGCCCTAACCTATGTATGCAAGCCCTCTGGATTCTTCAAGGTTGTCTGCAAGTTCCTATGGTACTAGGAACTCATGGCCCTCACCTGGTATATCATGAGCGTGTCCCCGTCGCAGCGCATCAGCAGCAGCACCCGCGAGCCCTTGTGCCCGACCCCCACCACTAGTATCTCCCGCAGCTTGTCCACCTCGCTGTTCTGTGGGATGTTGAGCTCGTCTTCTTCAGATTGCGTTGGCGCTGGTACAGATTCTAAACTGTCTGCTAGTACCTGCAGAATTATTTTATCATTAGTACATTCAGCATGCTTAGAACCGTGTTTCTGGTTTCTGGTACAGTTGACTACAAAGACATTTGGACGTAAGTGCTAGTACAATGCAATGAGGTAAAAAAGTGGGTACATCCCTTTGCAGTCGCCTGTACTATGTGCATTTTGAATTTTTTTAGCTAAATAAGTAGTGAACCTACACACAACTTATTTTTCCTTTCCTTTTATGACGAGAAAATAAATGTGATATATTGTAACTGTCCATAGAAAATCGTATTTAAAAAAAAGATAAAGATAAAAGTCATTTATTCAGTAAGTAGGCCGCACGGGCACTTTCACATGTCAAGAATTTACCAGCGCTTCCCAAGAGGAGACCCCTGCTGAGAAGAAACGCAGCAACAAACTCAGCAGTGAGTCATTTTTTAAACAACTTTCATATTACAATGTTACTACACTTAGTATAAGCATTATACACCGTGTTTTTTTTGATTTACGATAACTTCGGCATATTGTTAGGTACACGTATAGAAACTACGTGGTACATTAGATTTTAAAATATTGCAAAAAAAAATTAAAAAAATTGTTTAGAACAAAGTAATTAAATGTTGTGTCTTCAATCATTCTAAAAGGGTCTTTAGAGTTAACTCATAGTTAGTGTCAAATACGTCAAGACAGCGTGACATACACACACACAAGTAAAGATAACACTTGACAGGTGCACGATCGCTTGACTTGGCGGGAAGTATCTTGCTTACTGTGTAAGAGGTCACCGGTTCGATTCCCAGGTGGGTCTCTTTTATTTATTAGAGATTTTTTTTATAAATTCATATTTTAATTACCCAGTATTTAACAATAACGTGCGTATCATAGTTACATTTTAGGATAGTTACATTTTTATCGTCGGTTGAGTGCAAACAAGCACCCTAAAATAACAAAACAAAGTGAAAATTTCTTTATTTCTTAAATGGATTTAGCAGATTGCTCTAATTTTTAATATTTTCATTCATCATAACTAATTACTTAATGGTTTATAAAATGAAAAAATTCGTTGCGTTGTTTAAAATAATTTTATTTAAAATTTAGAATAAATGGCCACACAAACATCAACAGTCATTTTATTTATTGGGCACCTTATGATTTATTACAATGAAAAACCTAGCATTACTTAAAACTGTAAAAAACATATCAACGGTATCAAACAATGAGTATAAAAACAAATATTGTGCGTATTTACAACGGATTTCACAAAACTGTTTAGAAATCCTTCAAGCGGCATGGTCTGCAGATCATAAGTTATCACAAAGAACGAAATCACCTTCTGTTGAGTAACAACTTTTCAAGTACTTAATTCTAGGTGTACAAATAAACATACGGGCACTTTTAACACAGGATTAGCCAAGCAAAGAACGATACTGTGGGTGACCGAGGCAGAAAAAACAAGAGCTTTGAATAGTCAATTATGTACGTGTCTCGAACAATTTTTTTTCTAAAAGAGCACGAAATTTGGTCAGAACATCTTCGTCCTTCGTTCCCGAGGGATCAGTGTAGCCTTTATTCATCCTGAAAGTCCGTTCTAACTATTGGTGACACAATGTTTGAAATCGGCACAGTAGTTTTTGAGTTTATCCATTACAAACATACGCACATACAAAAATACAAACCTCTCCTCTTTATAATAATATGTTTATCCTGAAAGTCCCTTCTAACTATAGGTGAAAGAATTTTTTAAAATTGGCGCAGTAGTTTTTGAATTTATTCATTACAAACGTACACGCACATTGGATAGCTACATTATTAATACGTTAACCAAAGAACCTTTTATGATAGCTAAGTACCTAATGTGAATGTTTGAACCATCAAGAAGCCTAAGCTATTCAACCTAAACAACCAAATTAAATTTATTTAAACTAATGTGAATGATTTTCAAAATGACCACCTTCATGCTCTAAACAAAGGTGTAATCGTGTGCGTATCTGACGATTTAAATTAACTTCAGTAGCACGCATGTCATCAGCTACTTCCCGAATCCTTATGAGTAAATCTTCTCGTGTTGAAATTGGTTTTGAATATACACGCTCTTTAAGAGTTCCCCAGACGTAAAAGTCCAGGGGCGTTAGATCGGGAGACCGAGGACACCAAGCAAGGGTTGGACTACCGCGTCCAATCCACCGGCCGGCGAAATTTGTATTTAAATATTCGCGTACGCGAAGAGCAAAATGTGCAGGTGCCCCATCATGCTGTATCCAATGTGTACGTAGCGTTTGTAATGGTAATTCTTCAAAGTAATCCATAGAATGGAGAGATTGTAAAAATTCCAAGTAATTTTCACCGTTCAGTCTGCTTGGAATTTCTACGGGACCTATCAGTTGGTTATTTAAAATTCCTGCCCACATATTGACCGAGAACTCATGCTGAAAAGAAGACTCTCTGGCTAGTTTAGGGTTGTGCTCTGACCAATGATGGAAGTTTTTTGTATTCATAATACCTGCTCTTGTAAATTGTGCCTCGTCCATCCACAATATTTTCCCGATGAGTTGTGGATCTTCTGTCAAAAGTGCGTTCATACGTTGGCAGAATGCAATTCGTGAAAAGTTATCGTGCGGCAAAAGGCCTTGCACTTTGCGATAATGATATGGATGTAGACCATACCGCTTCCAAACTCTCCAAACCTTATCGTGATTTACATTGTAAATTTGCCCCACACGTCTTGTTGACATGGTCGGATCTTCAATTATTGCGTTCATGATCCCGTCTTCGTCCTGTACTGTCAAATTAATATCCCTTTCGTGAGTATTCTTTTTTAAACCCTGTTCTCTAAATCGTCGGTGTAACTGTAACAATAATAATTACGGTTTGTTTAACATAAAATAATCTTAACATACTATAAATTAAAGTCGCTTCCGGTGTCTGTCTGTCTGTCCCTATGTATGCTTATATCTTGCAAACTACGCAACAGATTTTGATGCGGTTTTTTTTAATAGATACTTAGAGTGATTCAAGAGGAAGGTAAAAAAATAATAAAGGAAGGTAATATTCCCTCGGGAACCGCGTAAACGAGCTCCACGCGGACGAAGTCGCGGGCAACAGCTAGTTACTAATAAATGAAGGAATAAAGTACACATTAGAAATACCTACTTACATTTATGAACGTATGAGGGTTAGGCGTCCGTCGGTCGGGATAACGCCGCCTATATTCTCGTGCCGCTTCAGAAGCATTGCCGTCACATAAGCCGTAAATGAAGTGCATTTCAGCTTCTTCCTCAGGACGATAATTAAAACGAGGCATTTTTTATTTATATGATTTACATTTCCTTGACATTGTCAGTTTACATTGACACGTAGGTATTCAATATCTATTCAATATCATAGACATAATCATTAGTGTGTTTATGATTATTCGTAAATAGGTTTTACTAGCCCTCCTAAGACTTCGCGAATTAACGTAAAGCAAGATAGAAGATAGGGCGTCGTTATAGGCGGTTTAACCCTCTTTGATGAAAAGAGACAGCTTTCAAAATACAGCAGTTACTGAGGACTAGGAAAACCAACTTGAATTTCATTCAATTTAATGTCATGTGAATACTCGTATACGTAACATAAGATACCTATTTTCTTTAACCTTCGTGTTGTACCTATAAACCTAACAATTGAAAACTCTTTACTCATAATAGGTAATTAAAAGAAAATTGTTAGCTATCAATTAAGAGCCTTTTACATTAGTTTAACGTGATTAACTGATTAATTTTAATAATTGAATATCTTTATAACCGTACGAGTTATCATATGTCTGTCTTCGGGAAATTAGCTTAATTTGACTTGAAGAACGTACCTGTTTATACGGGAATAAGGTTTACTTTCCTCTGCAGGTGATTATTTTAATAAAAACGCGTCTTGCTTGAAAGTGTGGTTTAATGCTACTAAACTATGGTTAGAACGCATACAGTTATAGCTAAGTATCTATAGGAGCTTCATAAGACGCGACATACCGCCCACCAAAACTAACAAGTTTTAAATAGGGGCACTAAGCTTATTGCAACTTACTTTCTAATTAAACGTAGTTAATAAATAAACTTACTGGTACTGTTCCTTGCAACCATTGTTTATCGTTTATCAAAACCACTAAATAAACACAAGTCTAATTCACAAAGTAACTTAAACGCTAAACTATAACATGGTTAACTAATCACAGGCGCAAGGACGCCGGCACAACCAAACACTACTGCACGACGCAGACTATTTTTAGCGCGAGTAAACGACTACCCTCTTGTATAGAATTAAACGTAGTTTTATCTGGGCCAATTATTATTAGCCTTGACACTATCATAACAAAATTGATGTTTATCCCTATCAACATAGTACCTATGCTTATTATGACTTGAATGGACTGTATATTGTGATTACAAATGTAGCTATGTTAAAATAGGTATATAACGTCAATGCAAAATGAGAACACATTACCTACTAACATAATTTATCCTTAAATTTAGAAACGAAAACAATCTAAATAAAGAATTTTATAAGATATGCGTGTAGATGCATTTTCTTAGACAAAGTTCTATCTTATAATTTACCAATGCTCATAACTTACTTACTTCCTAAGTGAGCATTATACCGCGACGCATTTTATAATATGCTGGTACCTACTATTACTTAACTAATTAATACACTAGATTGCAAAACTTCTTTCTGACATTTAAGCCTTTAAATTTACACCGCAACAAACAGCAAGTTGGCAAAATAACTAAAATTATTATCCAGCGCGCAAATGAGTACTGGCTTAAAGAAATAAATAAAAATGCTTATATGCGTGGTTGTTAACTAAAAGTGCCTACGGAAAAATTAATAAATGAAAAATGAAGCCAACCGCCCACCGTGAGCAAATAATGACAGCAAATAATGAAGTTCACACATCTGCGTCCCTTGGTAGCAATATTAATTTTGACAGAGGACGTTTCAAAACATTGTCAGTTTTACATTGTACCGAAACAACACGTACTAAGTCGTCTGTTCCAGGGTGTAATTCTGTAATTTTACCCAAAAGCCATTTTGCTGGTGGAAGATCGTCCTCCTTGATAATGACAATATCTCCAACCACGGGCGCCGGGACAATCTCATGCCATTTGCGCCTCTGCTGAAGTGTGTTAAGGTATTCAGCCTTCCATCTTCTCCAAAAATCTTGCGTTTGAGCCTGAACAAGTTGCCAACGAGTTAATAGATTTACATTTGCAGCTTCATAATTTAAGTCAGGAATACTGATCACAGGCTCACCTATGAGGAAATGTCCTGGGGTGAGTGGGTTGAGTGTATCGCACGTTTCGTCTAATTGACACAGTGGACGGGAATTAAGACACGCTTCCACTTGTGCCAGTAAGGTTGACATTTCTTCGTAGGTCAGTTTACTTGTCCCGTTCACTCTTGCAAGGTGCCGTTTTGCTGAACGAACCCCGGCTTCCCATAATCCACCGAAGTTTGGGGCCCTTGGAGGAATGAAGTGCCAAGTCGTGCCATCGTTAGCCAGTACCTCCGCAAATTCATTACTTAAGTTTTTAGTGCCTTTGGAAAACATTACTTGTAACTCTTTACTAGCACCAACGAAATTGGTGCCGTTATCGCTCCATATGTGTGCACAATGTCCTCTTCGAGCAACGAATCTCCGAAATGCTGCTATAAATGCTTGCGTCGTGAGATCAGTCACAGCTTCGAGATGGATGGCAAGTGTGCACATACAGACGAATAAACATATATATCCCTTCGTGGACTTTTGGCCTCGACCCTTTGACGTTCTTAAATATACAGGACCAGCGTAGTCAACGCCACTGTGGTAGAATGCGCGCTGCCTTGTGACTCTTGAAGTGGGCAACTGACCCATCAGTTGTTGCTTGGTCGCAGCTGCATGCTTTAGGCAGACTATGCACGTTTTTGTGAACTTTCTAACAGCTGACCTGAGTCCTGGAATCCAGAACTTAGTTCTTATGTATGTCATGGTTTGCTGAATAGTGCCATGGAAGGTTTGGGTATGAGCATCTGATATGATCAGCTTTGTAATATGCTGTTTACGAGGTATAATAATTGGATGCTTCTCAGCTTCTGTTAGATCAGCTTTATTTAGTCGCCCACCAACTCTCAAAATGCCATACTCGTCCAAGTAAGGTGTGAGGCTGATAATAGTGCTCCTTTGTTTAACCTTTCCTTGTTTTTTAAGATCTTCAACTTCTTCCTGAAATAAAAGACTTTGATAGTATTTAATACATGCATTTTCTATGGCTCCCAGCTCTTCTACAGTCAAAAAATCTGGTTTTTTATCTTTCCTGCGTGCAACTCTTCGGCATCGGGCTAGTACTCTTTTCATTTTGTTTATTGATGAAAATCTTTCCCAGATTGGTGGTGCTTCTACAGTAGCATGGAACGACTTTTTTGTCTCTAATTCAGTCTTTGGGATAGTAGCAACTCTAATGAACTCGGTGTCTCTGATTTTCAGCCACCCTGGCCCGGTCCACCAAAGATCATTACTTGCTAATTCACTCACGCTAATGCCTCTAGATGCGAGGTCGGCAGGGTTCTCAGCAGACTGCACGTGTCTCCATCTGTCGTTATCAATCTGCTGAATTATTTCCGATACACGATTACCAACGAATGTTTGCCATCTATTTGGCTGGGACTGTAGCCATGAAAGGACGACCATTGAGTCTGACCAGGCGTAAATCCGATCCATTGGTATATTAAGTAAGTTAGAAAACTCGTGCAATAGTTTTGCCAGTAAGACTGCAGCACAAAGTTCTAATCTGGGAATTGTCAATTGCTGCAATGGAGCTACTTTGGTTTTAGAAGCTAAAATGGTGATATAAACTTCATCATCTTCGTTTACTACTCTGGCATAAACAACTGCAGCCAGAGCAAGAGACGATGCATCGGAAAACCCATGAAGTTGCACCTCCTTACAGTTGGAAGTAGTTTTTATCCAACGTGGTATCTCCACCATTTGCAGGCTATGAAGTTCGTCTCTGTAGCTCATCCATTCGTCAACTAACTCAGCAGGCAGCTCGTCGTCCCATCCAAGACTGCATAACCACAGCTTCTGGATCATAATCTTGGCGGTTACCACAACAGGTGAGAGCCATCCGAATGGGTCGAAAAGACTCGCAACATCCGATAAAATTATTCTTTTGGTTACAGGTGTTCTGCTTTCCGGTAAGTTTACTGACACCTTGAAGGCGTCATCTTTTCTGTCCCAGGTAAGTCCTAGAATTTTAATAACTTTATCTAATTTTATTTCTTTTTTGTTTTTTACAGATTCCGGAGTCATCGGGCCGTCTATCAAGTCCTTTAGCAATTCATCGGAGTTACTGCACCACTTCTGCATCTGAAAACCTCCTGCCTTCAGCAGTTCATCAATTTCCTTACACATTATCTTTATTTCAGAGAGGTTTTCATGACCTGTCATGAGATCATCCATGTAGAATGAGTTTCTAATCACTGCTGCTCCACGAGGATATATGTTCTCTTCATCATCGGCTAAGCGTTGTAATGTTCGTACAGCTAGGAAAGGCGCGGCCGCTGTTCCGAAGGTTACGGTAAGTAATTGATAACTTTCAATTTCTTTAGATGTATCATCTCGCCATACAATCCGTTGTAGATCGGTGTGACTCTCAACCATTTTCACTTGGCGATACATTTTGACTATATCTCCAATTACACAAATCTTATGAGTTCTCCAGCGAATTATGAGGTGTCGCAGGTCGGGCTGGATTGTAGGTCCTACCATCATGGTATGGTTTAATGAGTTACCATGTGAACCTATGGCTGATGCATCGAACACTACACGCACCTTAGAGGTATCCTTATCCTCTCTGATTACCGCGTGATGAGCGAGATAGATAGAGTTACATTCTTCTCTTTCAACTTTTTTCATGTGACCTAATTCTAAGTATTCGTGAATAACTTTCGTGTATTCTGTTTTCAACTTTTCATTCCTCGCAAATTTTCTTTCAAGTTGCTTTAATCTGGTTACAGCTTGTTGTTTGGTATCTCCACATAGTCCTACTGTATCTTCAATGTTCTTTTTTAGCGGTAACTGTACCACATAACGCCCTTCAGCGTTTCTTGTGGTTGTGTTTTGATAGATCTCTTCGCAACTCTCTTCTTCTTTAGTCCACATCTTCTGTTTTGTGTATAATTCCGATTCCACTTCCCAAAACTTCCTCAAGAGATTGTTATCCTCTTCTACCTGACGTGTAATGTGTAAACTTGTGATGTGCCTAGGAACATTAGTGGACGGATAAACATTACCTGACAAAATCCAACCCAGATGTGTGAACTGAGCAACTACGTTGCCCGGCCCTCTCATGAAACCTGAGTCTATGATTTGCCCAAATACATCAGCACCAAGTAAAATATCAATCTTACCTGGTATGTTAAAAGTGGGATCGGCTAACTTCATTTTGTCGAGCTGAGGCCAGTCACCTCTAAACTCCCTAGCTGGTAGCTTGCGTGTTAAGGATTTCAATACATAAGCTGTTACATTAACAGTAAAATTAATATCATACCTTGAATTAATTTGTAATCCTACCATGTACTTGATGCGCTGTTGATTGTCCTCACCCACACCCGAGATCACTCCGCTCACTTCGGTTTTCTTCAATCCCAGCAAATCGACTGCCCTCGCCGTCACGAAGGATGCCTCGGAGCCCTGGTCGATGAGAGCACGGAGAACGTGTGACTGCCCCGACTCCGACGAGATCTTCACCAATGCTGTAGCCAGTAAAATATCTTGACCAGGCTGTGTCCAACTGGATGCGTGCGCTGCTACCATAGTTTGTTTATCTCCTTCGTTGTTGTTAATTGTTTCTTCATTTGTGTGCGTTTCTTCACCTGTTTGTTTTTGATCCCGATGTAATAATGAATGATGTTTCCTTCTGCAAATTTGACATGATGTCTTTTGTTTACATTTATAAACAATGTGATTTGGTATGAGACAATTAAAACATAAGTTGTTCTTCTGTACAAAACTGTACCTATCTTCTACGGGATGCTTTGCGAACTGTTTGCAATGGCATAGGTAGTGGTTTTCATTACAAAAAATACATGATATTTCGCTTTGTGCCGTAACATGGAAAGTTTTCGCATTTACCGGCTTTTGAAATTTACTGGCCGGTTCTATCATTTCCAGTGTGCGGAACCTTGTTTCCAGGAACGACTTCAATTTATCAAAACTGGGTAAGTCATCCACTTCATCGCCACTGATCGCTTCTTCCCATTTTTTGTGAGTATTTGGGTCCAATTTAGATACAATTATAAAGTTGACGATTGCGTCCCAATGCGTTGTCGGCAATCCCAAATTCCTTAATGCGCTCATGCATTCAACAGAAGTGTCCAATAACTGTCTCAAGGCCATAGCTGATTCCAAAGATATTGTCTTTTGTCCGAAAAATTTCTTGAAAATACAACTTGCAATGAACTTCTTATTAGCGTACCGTTTTTTCAGGACAGTCCAAGCTTCTACATAATTTTCCCCTGTTATTGGAATTTGGCGCAATAATATTTCAGCGTCTCCTGTTAAACATCCTTTCAGGTAATGCAATTTTTGTACACTTTCTAATGATTCATTTTTATGTACTAATGCCATAAATAGGTCATGGAATGATTGCCATTCTGTATAATTACCATTAAATGTGGGGAGCGAAATTCGCGGCAATTTTACATCACTATTTGATGTTTCCGGCAGTGGCTTACTATTTATCTCTTTGCACTCACATGATTTGGGAACTACTAGCGTGCCCAAGATAGTCTTCATGTCACCTTTGTAAGAGAAATAAACTTCTTCAAATTCACTGAACATATCATCGGCGAAATAATTTAAACTTTGTTGTTCTTCCTTCTCAACCGATACCACTAACTCCTTGTGTACATCCTTGAACTCCTTCCAGTACGATTCCAAATTTTCCAATCTTTGATTTACGTATTCAACAGTAATTCTGTCTTTTGGTGCCTTTTTGTAGTTGGTATATCCTTTGTTCACCTTTGAAAGCGCATCCTCTTGAAGCAACATATTTTTTTCTATTTTTTCCATAGTTATTATGTTATTAATCACCAAAAGATTGTTAAAATATCCAAGAAATAGATCGATGACGTACGAGTCAGTTCCAGAACATTCCACGGCGACGTTAAATTTCGCAGGTGTCGGGTACACGCGATTTAGCGTTGGGCACAAAGGAATTCGCTTTCAACTATGTCTCGATGATATAAACTGCGTAAATCCTTACAAAACTAATATGAGCACTGCACTGGTAAAGTTTACGACCGCAAATAAAACTTAAGCCCAAAATGTTCACTTATAGAATTCGAAATTGTTGCACTCCTTAGTGTTCTTTTGCCGTGATTTACATTTATCACACTGTTGTCCAACTTATTTAACACTTTCCAGTCCAAATTTACCTTTATTTCACCCGAATTACATCAATATTTGAAATAATTTCGATTTAATTAATAGGTCACTGTCAATGATCCTCGGTCGATGGACCATGTTTATACGGGAATAAGGTTTACTTTCCTCTGCAGGTGATTATTTTAATAAAAACGCGTCTTGCTTGAAAGTGTGGTTTAATGCTACTAAACTATGGTTAGAACGCATACAGTTATAGCTAAGTATCTATAGGAGCTTCATAAGACGCGACAGTACCCTTAAAGTTATCGTAAATCAAAAAAAACACGGTGTATAAGGTTTATTAATATTAAATTAAATATAATATCAAATAACATGCGTAGTTCAGCAGGAAAACATGCCAAAAATCTTGGGAGAGAGATAGGGGGAGAAAAGGAATAAACACACCTATTTGTGTATATAAGACGGTGCAAGACGACCAAATATAAATTTTGATATGTTTTCCTATATCAACGGTGTCCCCTGGTCAAGATAAAGTATTTTTGCATTTGAACAAACTATTATTGACTAAGTTTCGGGTTTAGGCCATGCATTTTTGTCTTTTAGATAATACTCGACCCTATAATACGCTATAGACATTAAAAAGTTTTTCAAGTAATCTAAGCCTATTCACAAAAAAAACTTGTTACCTTCTCCCCCGCACACACGTCCCGCACCAAGAAGCTCAGCCTCATCTCGGGCAGCGAGTACAGCTCGAGGTTCCCGTTGCGCCGCACCACGAACAGCCAGTAGGTGGGCTTCACGTCCGCCAGCGAGCGCGCCCACCAGCGGGACACGCGCCGCGGCACGCCGGGGTTCTTGCTCTGCTCTGCTAACATTATCTAAAAAATAATAATGATGTAGCTCTTCAAAAGATAAACATCAAACACTCCGATATGATCAGAGCTGACAACTCAAACGGCCCAACCGATCCTTGAAACCTAGTAAAGAATATATATGACACGTTTTTATCCAACATATTTTTATTTTTGTTGTATCGTAAAAACAAAAAAAAAAAATCTAAAAATAGTCAAGTGTGCGGCGGTTCGGAACCCTCTGCGCGCAAATCCGAGTAGCACTAGACTGGTTTTTGTTTTACGGATCCTTTGATGTGTGTTACTATTCCTAGTGCAAGTAACTATCCACAAGTTTGTAGTTCCTAAGTTCGCATATGTTTGTCTTTGCATGGAGGTCACAGAAAGCGCGCCAAAATATGACGTTTTAACCGCCCAAATCTTCTATAATCGCATTCTGATTGCTTGGGCGGGATGACCCCGTTGGATGGCCAGCAAGGCCGCCAGATATGACACCTTTGGTGAAATGAAACAGAGAGTTAACCAATTAAATAGTTATTTTCGGTTAATTCTAAGTCCTGATATATCTATACATATAAGTTACTACTTACACTGGCCATAGATGCAGGCGTCTGGTCGCCTCCGTACAAGAGTTCGTCTTCGTCATTTAGTTCGTATATCGTGTCTGGTTGGAAACCTTCCGCCTTCAAATTTTTCTTCTTTCCCTTCATCTTGCCTGCGAACTCTCCTTTCACCTGGGGATTTAAAAAAACGAGTTGTATTAGGGTAGAAGAAGGGTCAGTTAAAATAAATGCTTTTTGGAAAAACTGTGATATAAAAAACAGAAGCAAATTATTTTCAAGGCAACTTTTCTTTTATTGCATTCGTTTTGAAATTTTCAAGGTATAATTTATTCAATGGTTTTTTTAATACCGTGGGTTTGGACAACAGTAATAATTCCTGATTTTTTACGGTTTATTGCAACTCTGACAACCGTATTATTGGTGCTACGACGAGCGCAGCGAGGTTTTCACTTGGGAATATTGTAGTTGGGAAAGGAAATATTAAGGAGACACACAACCAAAACTACAAATACTAAAAATCACAAAAATATCTTAAATTAAAAGCACATATAATGAATTTAATAGGAAATGACGACTAAGTAGACTTCATTGGTTCTTGAGTAACAAACGGTTTAAATAATTCTACGTACCGAAAACTTATTTTCGCTGGTGGTAAACTAACTGCGACCTATGTCGATGTATGTGGATAATAGTTTTCCAACGGCAAAGTGAAGTTTGTCGCGAGGTCTGATTTGATTGTAGTAACTACTTCGGAACCCTACACTGAGCATGGGCGGACATGCTCTTGCCCGGTTTTAATAATATTCGAAGGTGACAATGCGGTTAAATCGCCGACGAATCGTCCAGTTCCTGCGAGCACGTGGCTGGTTGCCTAGCAACGTTACCTGCACGCTGTCCATGTCGGCGGTGGTGAACAGCCCGCTGAGGTCCCGGTACAGCGTGGCCTTCACGAGCGCCGGCCGGTGCGGCACCGGCTGCCGCGTGGGAGCCAGCCGCGCGGACTGCACACACATATTGAATTGGAAGAAAATCACTAGGTTTTTTTTATAGCAATGAGAAGGCACGCGAGCACTCAGGCCACCTGATGGTAAGTGGTATCTGAGACCCATACACATTTGAAATCTCAAGACTACAATCTCAAATCTGCAATCCTAAGACCTCAAATGCGTTGCCAACCCTGAGGAATGAGAGTGAATTTCACTGGTTGTCTTATCCCCACACCGGAACATAGCATTGTGAACACTGCTGCAATGCTTATCCATTAGGATAAGATGGTGGTGGCGATCCGGACGGGCCCTGCACAAGGTCCTACCACCATTAAAAACACACAAAACTAAACTAAACTAGTTTGTTTCTCCATACAAGGTGTCCCAGTGTTTGCTTTTCACTTTGTATAGAAAAAACAACTTAAAGTGATAATTTAAAAAAAAAACTGAAAAAAAAACCTGCAATTTGATTTAAAAACATCGCTGATTCGAAATGATTCTAATAATTTAAGATACCACTGAAAAACTCATAAAATAAAACATGAAATTAATGATTTTTTTGTGACATGGAGATAAGGGAAAAATTACAAAAATTCAGATAATAATCAATATCTCCGAAACTAGTAAAAATCGCCTAACATACACAGGGGATAAATCGGTTTCTTGGACACCCTGTATATCTTCAACGAGATCCCCGTCTTAAAACGTGTCAGAGAACCCAAAGATGTCAGTCTTCAGAATTGTCATTTAGTTTTAGAGTACTTTAATAATATGACTTACCATGCCATCCTTAGCCCTGAACTCCCTCAGAGCGAGCACTAAGGCGCGTCCACACGTCGACACGGCGCAGATGTAAGGGTCTGCCGTAGCCGCGTACTGGGCCGTCCATTCTAACTGAATCGACTGGATTTGGACACCGTCTGCAAGTCAAAGTTATCATTTTCACGACGCGTTGGCCTTAGTGGTAGTGAATGCTACCTACGAAGCTAGCGGTTCGATTCCAAAAGCGGTTCGAAAGCAAAAATATGTGAGATGAGCGCGATTATTTGTTTTTAAATCTTGGACGTTTACATTTATTTAACAACTAGGTTAATTGTGTCGTCAAAAACACTTCATACGTTAAACTTGACGACGCGCTGGCCTAGTTGGTAGTGACCTTGCCTACGAAGCTAGCGGTCCAATCCCGGTAAGTGGCAAATATTTGTGTGATAAGCACTATTTCTCTATATAAGTATTTATATCGTTGTCTAGTACCCATAGTACAAGCCTAGAGCATAGTTTGGGACTAGGGCAATTGGTGTGACATTGTACCCTGATATTTATTTACTTACAAAGCCGCGTGCTCGCTAGCGAGCTGTAACAGTACCCGTAGCAGTTACAGTAACGAGCTTCTAGTGGGGAACAGGCTCGCGAGCCGCGCACACATCACGACGTTACGTGCTGCAGTAACAGTTACAGTAACGAGCTTCTAGTGGGGAACAGGCTGGCGAGCCGCGCACACATCACGACGTTACGTGCTGCAGTAACAATTACAGTAACGAGCTTCTAGTGGGGAACAGGCTGGCGAGCCGCGCACACATCACGACGTTACGTGCTGCAGTAGCAGTTGCAGCTCGCTAGCGAGTACACGGCTTAAAACCTTTTTGTCACCATTATAAAGCTACATACTCTTAATAAGTCTGATGGCGGTGGTGGTGACCTGCACCATGAACCGGTTGTTGCCCAGGTTCCCGGCGAACACCGTCGGCGCGCCGGTCATGAAGCCGGAGCTGTCGACCTCGTTGATCTCTTGCCCCGTTTGTAATATCTATTTAACAAGAAGGAATTTATTCAATATAACTAGAGCTAGGACTTTTGGAAGCATACCATGGTTCTAGAATCCATGAATTCGATATTTTCTAATTTTTGTAATCTCGATTTTGACCTTTAGTATTTTTTTTCATATTTCAAAAAATCATTTCAACCGCTGAACCAATATTTATGAATTTTGTTCTGGGGGATTTCTTTGCTGTGAAAGCGTAACAAACAAGCAGCATTAAACTGTCGTTAGTTTAAATGTGACAAAACTAAGGATAGCTAGTGTGTTTTATTCTATGTAAAGCTGAGATATAGGCTCCAAAAGCCCTTATAAAATTAAGTTTCTATCGGTAAAAAAAATATTGAAAATGTTTCTAAACAATATACGCTGTTAATTCTTACCATACTAGAGTCTTCCTGTGTGAGAATCATATATGCGTGCGTGCCCTCCTCTCTATGCACGTCCTTGTTGGCTTCGGTCTGCTCGCCGATCACCGACCACATATCAATGCAACCTGCAATGGAATATTCAAGAACGCTTTCATATACTACCCTCCTAAGCTAATCAGTATCTCGAAGCAGATTCAATCTGAGCAGATTGAATTTGCTACATGAGTTGTATCTGAGATGCTGCTATTAGGATTAGCATAGCATGGCAGGGCGGTAACTCCTAACGTAAGGTCGAGTGTGCAATAATTTTCATAATCAAGGCAATTTGATTTGAACTGTATCGCAATGGGAATCGTGTTTATTATCCTATCTTCATAACCTGAAAATGGCATTATCAATCAAACTTAATTAAACTTAATTTCCTTAATGGTCGATTTTAAGTCCCGCTCACAAACAACTTGTTTGTAGCATGGTGGGCCTTACGAGGTTGAAGGCCGATTTACACCGCTTGCGTGACACGTGCACGCGAGCGTCACTCCGCGTGACGCTCGGCTCGACTGACCCGGCAGGTTGAAGGCCGTGATGAGCTGCGGGCGCACGCAGCGCTGCAGCACGGTGAGCGCGCCGTTCTTGCCGCGGCCGCTGCACGCCACCAGCTCCACGGGCGGCGAGAGACTGACCCGGCAGGTTGAAGGCCGTGATGAGCTGCGGGCGCACGCAGCGCTGCAGCACGGTGAGCGCGCCGTTCTTGCCGCGGCCGCTGCACGCCACCAGCTCCACGGGCGGCGAGAGACTGACCCGGCAGGTTGAAGGCCGTGATGAGCTGCGGGCGCACGCAGCGCTGCAGCACGGTGAGCGCGCCGTTCTTGCCGCGGCCGCTGCACGCCACCAGCTCCACGGGCGGCGAGAGACTGACCCGGCAGGTTGAAGGCCGTGATGAGCTGCGGGCGCACGCAGCGCTGCAGCACGGTGAGCGCGCCGTTCTTGCCGCGGCCGCTGCACGCCACCAGCTCCACGGGCGGCGAGAGACTGACCCGGCAGGTTGAAGGCCGTGATGAGCTGCGGGCGCACGCAGCGCTGCAGCACGGTGAGCGCGCCGTTCTTGCCGCGGCCGCTGCACGCCACCAGCTCCACGGGCGGCGAGAGACTGACCCGGCAGGTTGAAGGCCGTGATGAGCTGCGGGCGCACGCAGCGCTGCAGCACGGTGAGCGCGCCGTTCTTGCCGCGGCCGCTGCACGCCACCAGCTCCACGGGCGGCGAGAGACTGACCCGGCAGGTTGAAGGCCGTGATGAGCTGCGGGCGCACGCAGCGCTGCAGCACGGTGAGCGCGCCGTTCTTGCCGCGGCCGCTGCACGCCACCAGCTCCACGGGCGGCGAGAGACTGACCCGGCAGGTTGAAGGCCGTGATGAGCTGCGGGCGCACGCAGCGCTGCAGCACGGTGAGCGCGCCGTTCTTGCCGCGGCCGCTGCACGCCACCAGCTCCACGGGCGGCGAGAGACTGACCCGGCAGGTTGAAGGCCGTGATGAGCTGCGGGCGCACGCAGCGCTGCAGCACGGTGAGCGCGCCGTTCTTGCCGCGGCCGCTGCACGCCACCAGCTCCACGGGCGGCGAGAGACTGACCCGGCAGGTTGAAGGCCGTGATGAGCTGCGGGCGCACGCAGCGCTGCAGCACGGTGAGCGCGCCGTTCTTGCCGCGGCCGCTGCACGCCACCAGCTCCACGGGCGGCGAGAGACTGACCCGGCAGGTTGAAGGCCGTGATGAGCTGCGGGCGCACGCAGCGCTGCAGCACGGTGAGCGCGCCGTTCTTGCCGCGGCCGCTGCACGCCACCAGCTCCACGGGCGGCGAGAGACTGACCCGGCAGGTTGAAGGCCGTGATGAGCTGCGGGCGCACGCAGCGCTGCAGCACGGTGAGCGCGCCGTTCTTGCCGCGGCCGCTGCACGCCACCAGCTCCACGGGCGGCGAGAGACTGACCCGGCAGGTTGAAGGCCGTGATGAGCTGCGGGCGCACGCAGCGCTGCAGCACGGTGAGCGCGCCGTTCTTGCCGCGGCCGCTGCACGCCACCAGCTCCACGGGCGGCGAGAGACTGACCCGGCAGGTTGAAGGCCGTGATGAGCTGCGGGCGCACGCAGCGCTGCAGCACGGTGAGCGCGCCGTTCTTGCCGCGGCCGCTGCACGCCACCAGCTCCACGGGCGGCGAGAGACTGACCCGGCAGGTTGAAGGCCGTGATGAGCTGCGGGCGCACGCAGCGCTGCAGCACGGTGAGCGCGCCGTTCTTGCCGCGGCCGCTGCACGCCACCAGCTCCACGGGCGGCGAGAGACTGACCCGGCAGGTTGAAGGCCGTGATGAGCTGCGGGCGCACGCAGCGCTGCAGCACGGTGAGCGCGCCGTTCTTGCCGCGGCCGCTGCACGCCACCAGCTCCACGGGCGGCGAGAGACTGACCCGGCAGGTTGAAGGCCGTGATGAGCTGCGGGCGCACGCAGCGCTGCAGCACGGTGAGCGCGCCGTTCTTGCCGCGGCCGCTGCACGCCACCAGCTCCACGGGCGGCGAGAGACTGACCCGGCAGGTTGAAGGCCGTGATGAGCTGCGGGCGCACGCAGCGCTGCAGCACGGTGAGCGCGCCGTTCTTGCCGCGGCCGCTGCACGCCACCAGCTCCACGGGCGGCGAGAGACTGACCCGGCAGGTTGAAGGCCGTGATGAGCTGCGGGCGCACGCAGCGCTGCAGCACGGTGAGCGCGCCGTTCTTGCCGCGGCCGCTGCACGCCACCAGCTCCACGGGCGGCGAGAGACTGACCCGGCAGGTTGAAGGCCGTGATGAGCTGCGGGCGCACGCAGCGCTGCAGCACGGTGAGCGCGCCGTTCTTGCCGCGGCCGCTGCACGCCACCAGCTCCACGGGCGGCGAGAGACTGACCCGGCAGGTTGAAGGCCGTGATGAGCTGCGGGCGCACGCAGCGCTGCAGCACGGTGAGCGCGCCGTTCTTGCCGCGGCCGCTGCACGCCACCAGCTCCACGGGCGGCGAGAGACTGACCCGGCAGGTTGAAGGCCGTGATGAGCTGCGGGCGCACGCAGCGCTGCAGCACGGTGAGCGCGCCGTTCTTGCCGCGGCCGCTGCACGCCACCAGCTCCACGGGCGGCGAGAGACTGACCCGGCAGGTTGAAGGCCGTGATGAGCTGCGGGCGCACGCAGCGCTGCAGCACGGTGAGCGCGCCGTTCTTGCCGCGGCCGCTGCACGCCACCAGCTCCACGGGCGGCGAGAGACTGACCCGGCAGGTTGAAGGCCGTGATGAGCTGCGGGCGCACGCAGCGCTGCAGCACGGTGAGCGCGCCGTTCTTGCCGCGGCCGCTGCACGCCACCAGCTCCACGGGCGGCGAGAGACTGACCCGGCAGGTTGAAGGCCGTGATGAGCTGCGGGCGCACGCAGCGCTGCAGCACGGTGAGCGCGCCGTTCTTGCCGCGGCCGCTGCACGCCACCAGCTCCACGGGCGGCGAGAGACTGACCCGGCAGGTTGAAGGCCGTGATGAGCTGCGGGCGCACGCAGCGCTGCAGCACGGTGAGCGCGCCGTTCTTGCCGCGGCCGCTGCACGCCACCAGCTCCACGGGCGGCGAGAGACTGACCCGGCAGGTTGAAGGCCGTGATGAGCTGCGGGCGCACGCAGCGCTGCAGCACGGTGAGCGCGCCGTTCTTGCCGCGGCCGCTGCACGCCACCAGCTCCACGGGCGGCGAGAGACTGACCCGGCAGGTTGAAGGCCGTGATGAGCTGCGGGCGCACGCAGCGCTGCAGCACGGTGAGCGCGCCGTTCTTGCCGCGGCCGCTGCACGCCACCAGCTCCACGGGCGGCGAGAGACTGACCCGGCAGGTTGAAGGCCGTGATGAGCTGCGGGCGCACGCAGCGCTGCAGCACGGTGAGCGCGCCGTTCTTGCCGCGGCCGCTGCACGCCACCAGCTCCACGGGCGGCGAGAGACTGACCCGGCAGGTTGAAGGCCGTGATGAGCTGCGGGCGCACGCAGCGCTGCAGCACGGTGAGCGCGCCGTTCTTGCCGCGGCCGCTGCACGCCACCAGCTCCACGGGCGGCGAGAGACTGACCCGGCAGGTTGAAGGCCGTGATGAGCTGCGGGCGCACGCAGCGCTGCAGCACGGTGAGCGCGCCGTTCTTGCCGCGGCCGCTGCACGCCACCAGCTCCACGGGCGGCGAGAGACTGACCCGGCAGGTTGAAGGCCGTGATGAGCTGCGGGCGCACGCAGCGCTGCAGCACGGTGAGCGCGCCGTTCTTGCCGCGGCCGCTGCACGCCACCAGCTCCACGGGCGGCGAGAGACTGACCCGGCAGGTTGAAGGCCGTGATGAGCTGCGGGCGCACGCAGCGCTGCAGCACGGTGAGCGCGCCGTTCTTGCCGCGGCCGCTGCACGCCACCAGCTCCACGGGCGGCGAGAGACTGACCCGGCAGGTTGAAGGCCGTGATGAGCTGCGGGCGCACGCAGCGCTGCAGCACGGTGAGCGCGCCGTTCTTGCCGCGGCCGCTGCACGCCACCAGCTCCACGGGCGGCGAGAGACTGACCCGGCAGGTTGAAGGCCGTGATGAGCTGCGGGCGCACGCAGCGCTGCAGCACGGTGAGCGCGCCGTTCTTGCCGCGGCCGCTGCACGCCACCAGCTCCACGGGCGGCGAGAGACTGACCCGGCAGGTTGAAGGCCGTGATGAGCTGCGGGCGCACGCAGCGCTGCAGCACGGTGAGCGCGCCGTTCTTGCCGCGGCCGCTGCACGCCACCAGCTCCACGGGCGGCGAGAGACTGACCCGGCAGGTTGAAGGCCGTGATGAGCTGCGGGCGCACGCAGCGCTGCAGCACGGTGAGCGCGCCGTTCTTGCCGCGGCCGCTGCACGCCACCAGCTCCACGGGCGGCGAGAGACTGACCCGGCAGGTTGAAGGCCGTGATGAGCTGCGGGCGCACGCAGCGCTGCAGCACGGTGAGCGCGCCGTTCTTGCCGCGGCCGCTGCACGCCACCAGCTCCACGGGCGGCGAGAGACTGACCCGGCAGGTTGAAGGCCGTGATGAGCTGCGGGCGCACGCAGCGCTGCAGCACGGTGAGCGCGCCGTTCTTGCCGCGGCCGCTGCACGCCACCAGCTCCACGGGCGGCGAGAGACTGACCCGGCAGGTTGAAGGCCGTGATGAGCTGCGGGCGCACGCAGCGCTGCAGCACGGTGAGCGCGCCGTTCTTGCCGCGGCCGCTGCACGCCACCAGCTCCACGGGCGGCGAGAGACTGACCCGGCAGGTTGAAGGCCGTGATGAGCTGCGGGCGCACGCAGCGCTGCAGCACGGTGAGCGCGCCGTTCTTGCCGCGGCCGCTGCACGCCACCAGCTCCACGGGCGGCGAGAGACTGACCCGGCAGGTTGAAGGCCGTGATGAGCTGCGGGCGCACGCAGCGCTGCAGCACGGTGAGCGCGCCGTTCTTGCCGCGGCCGCTGCACGCCACCAGCTCCACGGGCGGCGAGAGACTGACCCGGCAGGTTGAAGGCCGTGATGAGCTGCGGGCGCACGCAGCGCTGCAGCACGGTGAGCGCGCCGTTCTTGCCGCGGCCGCTGCACGCCACCAGCTCCACGGGCGGCGAGAGACTGACCCGGCAGGTTGAAGGCCGTGATGAGCTGCGGGCGCACGCAGCGCTGCAGCACGGTGAGCGCGCCGTTCTTGCCGCGGCCGCTGCACGCCACCAGCTCCACGGGCGGCGAGAGACTGACCCGGCAGGTTGAAGGCCGTGATGAGCTGCGGGCGCACGCAGCGCTGCAGCACGGTGAGCGCGCCGTTCTTGCCGCGGCCGCTGCACGCCACCAGCTCCACGGGCGGCGAGAGACTGACCCGGCAGGTTGAAGGCCGTGATGAGCTGCGGGCGCACGCAGCGCTGCAGCACGGTGAGCGCGCCGTTCTTGCCGCGGCCGCTGCACGCCACCAGCTCCACGGGCGGCGAGAGACTGACCCGGCAGGTTGAAGGCCGTGATGAGCTGCGGGCGCACGCAGCGCTGCAGCACGGTGAGCGCGCCGTTCTTGCCGCGGCCGCTGCACGCCACCAGCTCCACGGGCGGCGAGAGACTGACCCGGCAGGTTGAAGGCCGTGATGAGCTGCGGGCGCACGCAGCGCTGCAGCACGGTGAGCGCGCCGTTCTTGCCGCGGCCGCTGCACGCCACCAGCTCCACGGGCGGCGAGAGACTGACCCGGCAGGTTGAAGGCCGTGATGAGCTGCGGGCGCACGCAGCGCTGCAGCACGGTGAGCGCGCCGTTCTTGCCGCGGCCGCTGCACGCCACCAGCTCCACGGGCGGCGAGAGACTGACCCGGCAGGTTGAAGGCCGTGATGAGCTGCGGGCGCACGCAGCGCTGCAGCACGGTGAGCGCGCCGTTCTTGCCGCGGCCGCTGCACGCCACCAGCTCCACGGGCGGCGAGAGACTGACCCGGCAGGTTGAAGGCCGTGATGAGCTGCGGGCGCACGCAGCGCTGCAGCACGGTGAGCGCGCCGTTCTTGCCGCGGCCGCTGCACGCCACCAGCTCCACGGGCGGCGAGAGACTGACCCGGCAGGTTGAAGGCCGTGATGAGCTGCGGGCGCACGCAGCGCTGCAGCACGGTGAGCGCGCCGTTCTTGCCGCGGCCGCTGCACGCCACCAGCTCCACGGGCGGCGAGAGACTGACCCGGCAGGTTGAAGGCCGTGATGAGCTGCGGGCGCACGCAGCGCTGCAGCACGGTGAGCGCGCCGTTCTTGCCGCGGCCGCTGCACGCCACCAGCTCCACGGGCGGCGAGAGACTGACCCGGCAGGTTGAAGGCCGTGATGAGCTGCGGGCGCACGCAGCGCTGCAGCACGGTGAGCGCGCCGTTCTTGCCGCGGCCGCTGCACGCCACCAGCTCCACGGGCGGCGAGAGACTGACCCGGCAGGTTGAAGGCCGTGATGAGCTGCGGGCGCACGCAGCGCTGCAGCACGGTGAGCGCGCCGTTCTTGCCGCGGCCGCTGCACGCCACCAGCTCCACGGGCGGCGAGAGACTGACCCGGCAGGTTGAAGGCCGTGATGAGCTGCGGGCGCACGCAGCGCTGCAGCACGGTGAGCGCGCCGTTCTTGCCGCGGCCGCTGCACGCCACCAGCTCCACGGGCGGCGAGAGACTGACCCGGCAGGTTGAAGGCCGTGATGAGCTGCGGGCGCACGCAGCGCTGCAGCACGGTGAGCGCGCCGTTCTTGCCGCGGCCGCTGCACGCCACCAGCTCCACGGGCGGCGAGAGACTGACCCGGCAGGTTGAAGGCCGTGATGAGCTGCGGGCGCACGCAGCGCTGCAGCACGGTGAGCGCGCCGTTCTTGCCGCGGCCGCTGCACGCCACCAGCTCCACGGGCGGCGAGAGACTGACCCGGCAGGTTGAAGGCCGTGATGAGCTGCGGGCGCACGCAGCGCTGCAGCACGGTGAGCGCGCCGTTCTTGCCGCGGCCGCTGCACGCCACCAGCTCCACGGGCGGCGAGAGACTGACCCGGCAGGTTGAAGGCCGTGATGAGCTGCGGGCGCACGCAGCGCTGCAGCACGGTGAGCGCGCCGTTCTTGCCGCGGCCGCTGCACGCCACCAGCTCCACGGGCGGCGAGAGACTGACCCGGCAGGTTGAAGGCCGTGATGAGCTGCGGGCGCACGCAGCGCTGCAGCACGGTGAGCGCGCCGTTCTTGCCGCGGCCGCTGCACGCCACCAGCTCCACGGGCGGCGAGAGACTGACCCGGCAGGTTGAAGGCCGTGATGAGCTGCGGGCGCACGCAGCGCTGCAGCACGGTGAGCGCGCCGTTCTTGCCGCGGCCGCTGCACGCCACCAGCTCCACGGGCGGGCCGCCCGCGCGCGCCGGCTCCTCCGCCAGCAGCTGCGGCTCGCCCATCGACACGTCGCCGATCGGGCAGATGTTCAGCAGCGAGTCGCACACCTGCCGCACGGGCCACTCGATCTTTTATTTAGTTCACTCAAAGGTGTTAAACCTATAGTGGATTCGACCAAACTTGAATACGCGAATAACTATAATAGGGACATATTAATACCACAATTTTGTTCTCATATTAAGCCGGAGGCCGTTTCCCACCTCAATCTTAGGTCTTACAGCTACACTTGTAATTACTAAACTCGAATAGTACAGTGAATGATGAAAAAATGTATTACCCGTCAAAAAAACTCTATGTTCCACACAAAACGGATTATAACTATTCCCGAATAGGTTCACTATTCTTAAAACTATTATTAGGAAAACGATTAACTGTTTACTCTCGATTACTCAGTGATTAATTCGACCAAACGAGAGTTCATTTCGATGTACGGGTATTTCGGGTATTTCGGTAATATAGTGGTAAGTATCCCCGCCAATGTCACGCGGGAAACCGGGGTTCGATTCCCCGCCGGAGAGCCATTTCTAACGGTAGGATGGTATGATAAGTATCTGGGAGACTTAAATAAATCGCATTCTTCAAATATTATATTACGGAAATAGAAAGATTTACAGATCTATTTTTAAATAAAAAATAAATTAAATATAATGAACAGCAAGACACGGGACCCGTGTCTGCGCTTATCGAAATTTTCTCGAGACTCCCTTATAAATCCAAATAACAATAGATCATTGACAATTTTGAATTTGGAAAGAATATTAACGAAATGTAAAAGTGGCCAGGAACGCAAAAAGGAGGTTGTAACAACCTCGTTACAATTTTATTTATTCTCGTTTGATCGAATCTGCCCTTAAAGTATATGTTACAAGCTTTAAGAACCCAATAGCTGTTTGCATAATGTCGTCCATATAATGTTAGTTATCAAGTAATATTTTATATTTCGCCAATACCTTTAAAAATAAATAACCCGCGATGCTAAGGCGAATCTAACGATATCTCACTCGCGGTCATCCGTTCAGTGTCATTAGTCAGTGTCATACAGGTCAAAAATGTTACCCTCCTCCTTCGACAATCGGGTAAAAACTCTTGTCTCAAACCACACCAACCTCGAAGACATAGCTAGTGAGCTGCGTCGAGGTCCTGATGTCGCTCCCGTACACCTCCAGCTCGTCTTTGTCGCTGATCTCGATGACGTTGGTGGCCACGCAGTCCGAGAGCGAATCAAGGCGACGCTTCTTAGCCGAGTCGCCATCTTTGTTCTGGTTGGCTTGGTATTCTTTGTCTGTGGGCAAGTTTATTATGCTGAAGTTGACAGCAGGATGGTTACGACGAACCAATTAATTCGACACTATAATTTCACTCGCCACTCGACACTAAATCGAAAGAAAGGAATGGAACTAACGTAACTTCGAAATTCGATTTTCAAAGTAGACTCAAAAGTAACCAGCGCCAAGGAGCTTGCCGTTTGGCCGAAATATTATTGGGATATTTTTTTTTTTGTTTTCTGGATACCTAGCTCGCTTGTCTTTCGTATGAAAAATAGTCAAGGAACGAATTAATCGTCATTTAAGGATTTCCATAAGACAGGATTTTAATAAAATAATGAAAATTTTATTTACCAACACAAAACAGGTCAGGGTTTTTGTCAGGATTGCGGGCAGACATAAATCCTGACCAGTATGCCAATAATGGCAAGGTCAGGATTTTTCAAAAAAGAACTCCATGACATATTTTTTACGATTTATTAATTCGGAAATGGCCAATACCATGGCCTCCCAACTCGAACAACGTATAATTAATTACTTTAATAAACTCATAGATGGCGGCACAGGTATCGATCCAAACATTTGAACCAGTAATCGTGATGATTGAATGATTTTTACACGTTAAGAAATTCAACGCATCTTAATTATATTTAAAAACATCCTTCTCTACATAAAATAAGGGTATATTTTATAAGTTTAATAAATGCAATAAACATTATATGAACACTATCTAACTCATACAATACGTGTGAGCTTTCAAGCTTACTGCGTCTTATTGGGTACTTTCACTAGATGGCGCCATCACGGATCGCGAAAGTTCTATGGAATCACAGGCTCCAAGCGTTTCGTTTTTGTAAATTCTTGGGTGATGCGTAATATTGTCTCAAAATACTACTTTTATATTAAAAGCAAAAAAAAACGTAATAGATAAAATAATGTCTTAACAAACATAAATGGCCATTACAAAATACTGTTTTGGCGGTTTTGGTGTATTAAATGTTAGTACAAACACGGAACGATTATACATGATCAATGAAATGAAATGAAATGCAGTGAAATGTTTATTCTCAGAACATATTATATACTTATTCAATTATCAGATTGGTACCTATTGATATTTCCAAAAAATTAAGCGTACCTCGGCCATTCTCTAAAATGCAACATTTTGCGTGTCCGGCTCATTAATAATACCTAAATACGTTCAGACGTTAGTGCAATATTTTTTATTGTATACTTCATGTTTTTATCTATAAGTAGAATAAACATTTTAACTTTATTATTTATTTATTACTAATTATTTTATTTTTTGAACCCTCGTTCGTCAATTACCATAGCCTGTCCGCACGCTACCTTTGTCTTTAAATCTGCTCCTCATTTTAGTCAGGAATAAGTTTTAGCTACGCCATTCAAAATCTTGAGAGACCGAAACATTACCTGTGTTATCAGACGAAAAAAATAAAAATAGGACTATTTGATCAAAATTTATCATGATTTATGCCCCTGTCCGGCCCGAATGTATAATTGCCATCGCCATTCACTTTCGAAGTGCTCATCCCTAAACAACGAAATATTCGGACATCACTAGTGCACGAGTCGCGACCTGTCAGTTGTGCCGTGGCAATCGGACAGTGCCAAGTTGGTGTATACGCCGAGGATGCACGTAAGTACCTAATTACCGTAGCTTTGGTTTTCAAATTTTCTAATTCCCGTTCCTTTACTTATAAATTCGATTTCTTATGGAAATATTCTAATACTTAGTGAACCGAAAGAGATGTGAAGCCTTTGTATATTACGATTTTCCAATAGTTTCAATCGCTTATATTTTTTGATATTTTTAATAAATTGTTTTGTTTTCTAAGTACCGTAGTTCTAATTACCGGTTATTTTCTAATTACCGTAGTATGGAAATATTCAAATGTTTTCAATTTTATAAACAGAGTCACGAAATTTATAGAGTTTCAACATAATTTACACTAGGGGCCCATTTCACAAAAGCTTGTTATAACTAACTAAACTTCCACTTGTCTAACAAGCGGAAGTTTCGTTTTAATTCATATTGTTGGAAAGAGATTTCCGCTTGTAATACAAGTTACAAGCTTTGCAGGGCCCCAGGTTTGAAGACTAATCGACTACATTATCAAATTAATTAAGTAGGTATCATATTTATGCACTTTTTTACAGAATGGGAAAACCAAAGAAGACCAAGGAGGAAATTTTAGAGAAAAAAAAGACTTTTGGCACGTCAGCGGCGGTAACGTATTAGAAATGACCCTATTTTGTATCAGCGAGCGAAAGAAAAGGAAAAAGAAAGATATGAGAAGAGAAAAAATTAAATTAAAATAAAAAGAAGATTGTAATTGTTATTTTGATAAAAAAAATATGTTTATATTTAAAGGCAAAAGTGTTCTTCAAATGTTTTTGAAATAAATAGTTTGATTATAAAATAATTAGTATTTTATTTCAACGTCGATATAAGCTCATTAAAATAAAAGGAAAAGTATTCATATAAATAGTCTCACTTCAAACATTTGCCCTTTCTAATTACCGTAGCCATGTAAAAATATATTTTTCTAATTACCGTGTCCATACAATATTTGAATCTCAATAACTCAAAAACCACTGTATTTATTCTAATGCCATTTTGACACATTGTTTAATTAGCTTACACTTGTTCATATTCAAAAGTTATTTTCACAAAACAACGAGAAAAAAAAATGCCTATGGTAATTAGGCAGAGAACACTCGACTCTGAGAATGGCTGACCTATTACAAAGTGTAGTGATTACACAGATACTCGTAAACTGAATAAGTAAATAGGTACCCTGTCCTACTCTTCGGGTCCTACTGTTTAGAACTTGTTATATAAGTACGTTATATAATAAATAAACAGTTATTTTTTTTACCTATTGCTTTTATTTTATGTCAGCAAAAAACTTCCCGAACATGTCCCATTCCTATTTTATCCTGGACATCATAGTCAGGGCAGTTCCCGTGAATTAATAAAACGCCACTACAATGTGACCGGTAGGAATATAGCGATTAGATATTAATTTATAATGGTCTAATATCCGAATAGGAGAGAATTTGCACCGGGCTGTTTGTTTATTCGATGAAAAGTACTTACCTATTTTATGTCAAATTAGATGCCTACGCTAAATAATATGTGGCGAATAGGTTGTGGCTGAAAAACTAACAAAACATGTTAAGTACCTAGATGTTTAAAAACATCAAAAACACGGCGCAGCGGACGCGGCTAAATATTTTGGCCACGCTCCTTTTCTGTTCGGAATAACATGATAGATGTTAAAAATATCAAAAACGCGGCGCAGCGGACGCGGCTCTAAAGGCAAATTATATAGGTACTAATCGAAAGTATGAAGCCTATAGCACAGATAAAAGAATACTTATAATTAGTACCTACCGACTTAGCTGTTTATACCTGCCAACCCAATAGTTTGACGGGAAAAAAATATTCAACCTAACGTTTGCATATTAGATTAGTATGCAATTTGTCTAATAAACAAGCAATTTGCATTTCGTTAGTACAAAGTTATTTTATTTTTTAATTAATTATACCTATACCTACTGGACTGATTTTTTTTAGCCTAACTATTCGCCGTATATTACTTAGCATATAAAATTTGATATAAAATACGTTTTATCGAATAAACAGCCCGGTGGAAATCTTCTTCTATTTGGATCTCCTACTAAGTACAACAATTTTCTAGATGCCTCAATTTTAAAGTCAAATATATTTTTTGAAGTCAACGCCATCTGGTAATATCTCAATAAAACGAATAGGTAGGCTGCCAGCGTCATAGTAGTGGTGGCTCAGATACGCCATCTACTGGTGTGACTATGGGACTAAAATTGCCTACAGAATTGCCTACTTTAGGACGGCACGCTTTTGCTGTATGGGATTGGGTATCTGTACTTGTATTCTTTTATCTGTGCCAATACTAACCTAAACAAAATGCACCACAAACACAAAAAAATAGCATAAACTTATTAAACTGCACAAATTAAAAATAAACCAATATTGTTGCGAGAAATCGTCGAGATTTTTTTCAGAACTTTTCATTTCTACACATGGCTACGCTATCATTAACCGAGTTTGAGTGCGGCCATGATAAATTATTATTTCTAAACCTGTGTAATAGTAACTTACCGTGCTCCACAGTCAAATCGACGGTGGCCTCCAAGGGCTTGTCGACCGAGAACAACATGCGGTTCTCCCTCTCTGTCACCCTCAGCAGCAGCGAGTTGCCAAGACGCGAGCCGAGGAAGAGGAAATCTTCTTCAATTACGCACATCTGTAAATAATGAGCATTTCTAAATAACCCCTATTTTTAAATGACGTTTAGAGCATTTCTCAAACTTCGTTATCGTAAAGGTATTAAAACCTTTACAATAACTTTCCTATACACAAAAGAACAAACTCTAATCCTAAATTTAGGAATAGAGTTTGTCCTTTTGACAGTTACTCTTGTTATATCGGGAACTTGGAGTTGTGTAAACTGCTAAATACATATTTTGAACGAAACCGATCACCGTGGTGAACTTCAACAGGTCTAAATCCAACAAAGAACGTCCCCGGCATCATGATACGACAATATGATGATGGTGATGGGATTCTTTATACGCTGCTGGCGGACTCCTCACGGAGCACGTAAAGCTGCCCGCCCTTCAGAGAGAGCGCCCGGTGATGATGATGATGATGGCGGTGCTACATACGCTGGTGGTGAGCACGGAGGCGGCGGCGCGGTCCAGGTGCGCGCTGCGCACGCTGCGCACGGAGTCCGCCAGCAGCGTCAGCACGTACAGCTGCCCGCCCTTCAGAGAGAGCGCCCGGTGATGATGATGATGATGGCGGTGCTACATACGCTGGTGGTGAGCACGGAGGCGGCGGCGCGGTCCAGGTGCGCGCTGCGCACGCTGCGCACGGAGTCCGCCAGCAGCGTCAGCACGTACAGCTGCCCGCCCTTCAGAGAGAGCGCCCGGTGATGATGATGATGATGGCGGTGCTACATACGCTGGTGGTGAGCACGGAGGCGGCGGCGCGGTCCAGGTGCGCGCTGCGCACGCTGCGCACGGAGTCCGCCAGCAGCGTCAGCACGTACAGCTGCCCGCCCTTCAGAGAGAGCGCCCGGTGATGATGATGATGATGGCGGTGCTACATACGCTGGTGGTGAGCACGGAGGCGGCGGCGCGGTCCAGGTGCGCGCTGCGCACGCTGCGCACGGAGTCCGCCAGCAGCGTCAGCACGTACAGCTGCCCGCCCTTCAGAGAGAGCGCCCGGTGATGATGATGATGATGGCGGTGCTACATACGCTGGTGGTGAGCACGGAGGCGGCGGCGCGGTCCAGGTGCGCGCTGCGCACGCTGCGCACGGAGTCCGCCAGCAGCGTCAGCACGTACAGCTGCCCGCCCTTCAGAGAGAGCGCCCGGTGATGATGATGATGATGGCGGTGCTACATACGCTGGTGGTGAGCACGGAGGCGGCGGCGCGGTCCAGGTGCGCGCTGCGCACGCTGCGCACGGAGTCCGCCAGCAGCGTCAGCACGTACAGCTGCCCGCCCTTCAAAGAGAGCGCCCGGTGATGATGATGATGATGGCGGTGCTACATACGCTGGTGGTGAGCACGGAGGCGGCGGCGCGGTCCAGGTGCGCGCTGCGCACGCTGCGCACGGAGTCCGCCAGCAGCGTCAGCACGTACAGCTGCCCGCCCTTCAAAGAGAGCGCCCGGTGATGATGATGATGATGGCGGTGCTACATACGCTGGTGGTGAGCACGGAGGCGGCGGCGCGGTCCAGGTGCGCGCTGCGCACGCTGCGCACGGAGTCCGCCAGCAGCGTCAGCACGTACAGCTGCCCGCCCTTCAAAGAGAGCGCCCGGTGATGATGATGATGATGGCGGTGCTACATACGCTGGTGGTGAGCACGGAGGCGGCGGCGCGGTCCAGGTGCGCGCTGCGCACGCTGCGCACGGAGTCCGCCAGCAGCGTCAGCACGTACAGCTGCCCGCCCTTCAGAGAGAGCGCCCGGTGATGATGATGATGATGGCGGTGCTACATACGCTGGTGGTGAGCACGGAGGCGGCGGCGCGGTCCAGGTGCGCGCTGCGCACGCTGCGCACGGAGTCCGCCAGCAGCGTCAGCACGTACAGCTGCCCGCCCTTCAGAGAGAGCGCCCGGTGATGATGATGATGATGGCGGTGCTACATACGCTGGTGGTGAGCACGGAGGCGGCGGCGCGGTCCAGGTGCGCGCTGCGCACGCTGCGCACGGAGTCCGCCAGCAGCGTCAGCACGTACAGCTGCCCGCCCTTCAGAGAGAGCGCCCGGTGATGATGATGATGATGGCGGTGCTACATACGCTGGTGGTGAGCACGGAGGCGGCGGCGCGGTCCAGGTGCGCGCTGCGCACGCTGCGCACGGAGTCCGCCAGCAGCGTCAGCACGTACAGCTGCCCGCCCTTCAGAGAGAGCGCCCGGTGATGATGATGATGATGGCGGTGCTACATACGCTGGTGGTGAGCACGGAGGCGGCGGCGCGGTCCAGGTGCGCGCTGCGCACGCTGCGCACGGAGTCCGCCAGCAGCGTCAGCACGTACAGCTGCCCGCCCTTCAGAGAGAGCGCCCGGTGATGATGATGATGATGGCGGTGCTACATACGCTGGTGGTGAGCACGGAGGCGGCGGCGCGGTCCAGGTGCGCGCTGCGCACGCTGCGCACGGAGTCCGCCAGCAGCGTCAGCACGTACAGCTGCCCGCCCTTCAGAGAGAGCGCCCGGTGATGATGATGATGATGGCGGTGCTACATACGCTGGTGGTGAGCACGGAGGCGGCGGCGCGGTCCAGGTGCGCGCTGCGCACGCTGCGCACGGAGTCCGCCAGCAGCGTCAGCACGTACAGCTGCCCGCCCTTCAGAGACAGAGCTAGACGCCCTTCGCCTAATGGGGCCACGCACGCGCCGTCCAGAGTTATGCATACACCTTCTTGTATCCCTGTAAAGAATAATAAAACTGGTCAAGAGCGAAGCGGATTAGCGTACCGATGATGGAACCTACAGATGATTTAGTACAGTCAAGGAATTAAATTTGTCACCCATCTTAATTTCAAAGTCAATCTAACATTCTACAGCAATAAGGTTGAGTTTCCTAACAATTACAAATGACTTGGCATCCCTAATGACAATGACATCTTTAAGCAAATTTTCTTTGAAATGGGTAGCAAATTAACTTTCGTGACCGTACCACCGCAAAATAATATTATATGAAACCTATACTTCAGATGTGGCAAACTTGCATGCATGCCACCTGATAGAACGAAAAATCAGTTAAAAAACTGCACAGACAGGAGGATCATCATCTTCCTCCCCTTGTCCCATACTAGGTGGGGTCGGCACAACCTCTTCTTCTTCCACTCTCATCTGTCCAAGGTTAACTCTGCACTCACACCTTTCATACTCATCTCACGCTTAACACAATTCATCCAAAGCTTTTTTGGTCTTCCTATATTCATATATCAATCCACATTCATACTCATCGCTTTTCCGTTTATGTTTCCTTCGTCCCTCCTCATTAAAATTATACCACGCCAATCACCACCGTCACTCCTCAACTTTCCTATTACTGGCGCTACTTTTCTGGCTTCCTTTAATATATTCATTCATAACCTTATCCATCGTTACATCCGGCGTCTTCGCCACATGCATTCGTTGTTCCCTGCAAGTACTTACTTAGGGGGAAGTTGGTGGTGTGAGTGGCTACACTGTTGAGCGACACCCCATACGGCGGCACCGACTGGTTGAGGTAGATCAGAGAATTCACTGCCATTATCAGACACCCACCTGCAAAAACGACAAAATGCGTCACATTCAAATTTTGAACAGTTTCATCCCAGAATTCCAGAATACCAGAATTCAGAAATGCCAGCTGTTGTTGTCAGTTACCTAGGGGGCGCTGTATAGGGACCGCCTGCAGACAGTCGAAGGGCAGCCCCGCCGTGGCCCAGATGACGGGGTGCACGCGCGCGCTCATGTTGAGGCTCACGCCGGCCATCGCGCACGTGTCGTTGCGGACTGCCGTTCGTCTGGAACAAGCAAATAATATACATATCTAGCGTTCGTGCCCGGTATTGGAGTTTCTTGCGGCGCTTCTCCTCCGCAATGATGGGGTCTTGTCCGAAGCGCTAGTAAACATTCCATAACACCGAAATTCTATTATATATTATATTATAAACCGTGACGGGTGACTATCGCCGCACGATTGGAGAAAACTGCAGTGTAAACTATCTAATGCAATTCAACTAGACCTAAGGTGACTAAAATCGCAACTTCCAGAACCCAAAACCAAATACTCACCCAGCAAATGTCCGCACAGGTTCATACAACAGCAGTAGAGTGGGCTCATAGTAACCATGTAGGAACTGTATGTCCAGAACATTGTCTATCTTCTCGTCCAGATCTTTGAGCACTATGACGTAAGAGGCGAGCGTAGGCGCGCGTACCACTGGGATTGTTGGTGCCTGCAAACAAAGATACCAAGTTAACATTATAAAAGGAAGCTTTAAGTTAAGAGGCAACATGCTGCCACGCAAGAATAAAAGAGAATGGCTTTATGTGCTTCCGCGCGAAGAGCGTGATATGTTGATAGTTGGCGCGCCTTAATTTTTACCAGATTCTATATATTTGGTCTAGATAATGATAAAACACAATAAGCAAGTGCAGTCATACTGGATTGGCTTATTATGTTGGATGAACATTATTATGCGCTCCTAGGTTGGCCACTGTAAAGAAAACTTGGTAAAATGGGCATACTAAGTGTCCCAGACTCTCGGTGTGCACGCGGGACAGCTCTCCAAACTATGGTGCATACGATATCTCGTCCGGCGTACCCGTACACCTGCTTCGGGCAAGATCTCAGTGACGCGAGAGACAAAGTGTTAGGTGTCGCAAGTTTCTGGTCCCGCACAGTCTGACGGAAGAAGGAACCATTGATATGAAGAAAAAGAACAATAAATGTAATCGCCTTACATTTTTCTTCAAATCTGCCAGCGGCTTGGCCTCCAACGGGTCACCGTCTTCAGCGGTGTCCTTGCGGAACGGTAGCACCGCGAGTTTCTTCCCATAGAGCAGCATCACAGCGCAGCGGCACTCGGGGTCCACGCGCACCCACGGGATGTGGGGGTGCTGCGTCCAACCGTTCTGGAATAACACAAGTAGTATTCTGAGGGTGAATTACTGAATAACAGCTGTCTCACATTATTAACTACAGGCTGAATTTTTAGTGTTCCGTGCTCTCACTGATTCTATTAGAAATCTGTTCATGCTAAACCATTATTTTATTGAACTTCACTTCATCTAATGCTATTTTGTGCTGAGAATAAGACGTTTTCAGGATATCTTAAACATTCATTATGTAGGTTATGTTAGGTTACACGGGTGACAACCAAAAAATTCTGCACAAGGATAAATTAATTGAACAGTGCTTTGATAAAATAATAGGTACCCAATCTGAGTAAATATAAATTTTAAAATAATTTGGTAAGTCAAAGGATACTTGTGACTATTTGGAAATCTAAAAGTAAAGCCTTTCCCAAAAACTAATATTGTTTAAAACCAGTGGTGGTACATTAAATATATTAATAACCTTCATATCATCTTCTTCAAAGTAGTGCATGCTCAGTGTAAGAAGATTGTTGGTCTGCGGGTCGTACTGCAACACCGACAGCTTGGCTTCCCTGAAGGACACCAGCAGAAGGTCTCGGCCAGAGCTTGGACTGCGGACCGATGCCATGGACATCACGTTGCCCCATAGGGTATAGGTTGCCAGGCATTCTAACTTCATCTTTGGAGGAATTGGCTGTCCAGCTGAAAAGGGTATCAATCACACATGTTACAAAAATTACTTTAAAGCCTAATGGCAATCTCTACCAGTCATTAATCTATGTCAATGCTTTTGCAACATGTGTCTTTTCTAGCATAGTTATAGTAGTCATTTATACTGTAAATTTCAGTCTGTGAGCACGAAGAAAGTGCTTGGGGTTTGTACTTCTCTCTCACGCGCTCTTAACAAGAGCTTATGAGAGCGAGCAAGAAACAAATACAAACCCGAGGCACCTTCTAAGAGCAATTACACTGTAGCTGTTTTATCTTATCTTTTATGAAGGCTTCCGTTCATGTAACTATAGGGTCACATAGTTAAATGAACTAAATCTCTGGGATGGGAATCTCTAGAATTAAACAGTAGAATTTATGGGTTAATCTTCCTTGAGCCTAATTCTTTGGCAAAAAAGAAGCAGGGTTTGAAAGGATAATTATCAATGATCTTGGGCCTAAACAAGTTCCGCCCCTGCCATATACCAATGAGTTTTTCTAACTTAAGTACATTACCCTATGTTCTTACAGTGAAGGAAAAACATTGTGAGGAAACCTGCACTTTGAACAGCTGTGTGTAAGAGGTTATTTGCACAAAAGATCTTTATGTGGTCTATCCCAAAAGTGCTTATCTGTGAGATAAGTTAAGATGAGGAAGCAGCACTGAGCGGCATTCTTATAAATCTAACATATGCTGTGACATACTAAACCAAGTGGTATTTTTTGAAGTAAATGTAGTAATGTGTAGTGGTTTTGTCTGTGACTCGATCCACATAAGAGTCGTTTATCGCTGTTCCCCCGGAAACTGTCTAATTTTCTCTGTACCAAATCTTACGTTAACCGGTTGCGGCGTTGAACCGCAACGCCGAAACCAACCCTCACTTCCACCACAATAATAATAAACCAACTAAAACCTTACCTGCGTTGAACTCCCGGCTATGTCCTTCAGGCAACAGTCTGAATACTTTAACGATATTAGCCCCCGCGGTAACGAGGCACATTTGATCATTGTTGAAGAAGCAACAACTGACGGCGTGTTCTATCCCCGTGGCCGGGTGAGTTTGTCGGGAAATCGAAAACATTTTAACTCTACTTTCTTCTTATAGGTTATGTAGAAATACAATCACTTTACGAGCATCTAGAAGGCTTTTAACATTTAGATTGATGGTAAAGGAGATCCTAGGCCTACATCTAAAGGATTAATTCATTTTAAACGAAAAAAATACTGCTAAACAAATTCGCATTTGTTTTGACTTGCCGACGCTGAACGATGGCAATGCAATTTTGACAGTTTTCACTTAAGTTCTAAAGGAAAAGAGTATGCTATAATATGTTTTATGAATATAAACATAAAGCCACTATTTGAAAAACATGAATTGACGCATTGTATATGGAAGCATTAACGTCAAACGTCAGGTATCTTTAGTTGATTTTTTTTTTTCATGTGATTTATCCCAGAGGGAAAGGCAAAGGACGTTGATCCATTCAGCCTAATTGTAATTGCGCGCGTAATCAATGCTGCCAAGTGAAAAAAAAAACAGCATTGTATTATACTTTCGTAAAAAGGCTGATAGACGTACGTGTTATCGAATCGCGAACTTACTGGGCTCGCCTCAGTGAGAGACGCACACGCCATAAAATCGCGAGATCTCAAAGTTCGTCTACTTGCTGGGCTCGCGTCAGTGAGACCCGTTGAACCTAGCTCATACTTCAAAAGCAAAATTTTGTGGTCAGGGGAAGCTTTGAGTTATTATTATTACATAAATAATTATATCATATTACTATATTAATGTCTATGGGTCACAGTTCCCACTTACCATTGCCTGCGTGCTCGTTTGCCTTCTATATGCCATAAAAAAAAAACATTTTAAAAATCACTTATTTTAGGGTTTAATGAGAGTTTGTGAATCAAAATAACCAAACACAACATAAATGTCGAGAAGCCACTTACAACGTTAAAAGATGGTGGATGTGTAATTTGCTTGTTTTCAAACATAAATTGAATATGATTCTTTTTTAGATTTGTATTTTCGTGATTAAAGTTCTTTTCTGTTAGTGATTTATCCTTTTTATGCCTTTGTGTTGCACAGTGATAGAAGACTTGGACTTATTTTGTGTATCCGGCATCTTACTTCTCGTTTCAAGTGGACTCGCAGCGGTACAGAGGTTAAAACCATCTTGGCATCTGTCCTGCATTATCACTGCACAACGTTGCCACCAATCTTTCTAGAGAAGATTGGATTGTATTTTATTGCTGTATAGATTTATAATTATACATACACAGGGTAATTGGTAATTTGACGTATTCCCGTTGGGACGTGATAGGGGTGACTATTTTAAAGCGTGGTCTACAGTGCATAATGCAGGATTCTATCCTTACCCTTATACTCCTGTGCAAGTTATTTACGAAAAGGACCATGAAAGGAGAGTGGCTTTCTGTAGATTCACGTTAAATGCGGATTTAGAAGACGCGGCTTTTTTTTGGAAAAAAATCCTATCGACCGATGAATCCAAATTCGATCAAGATAGGATTACTAACTACATTGTGGTAGCACAATGAACATTACTGGAGTGAGAAAGTGCAAAAAATCCTAATAATCTTTTTATTACGATTTTTTGCACTTTCTGCTCGGCCAAAAGGGTCGCAACGCCGTTTTTCGGTTAATGTGTGGATGGGAATAATTGACAACAATTTAATCGGACCTCATTTTTTAACGAGCAATCTAAATGCTGCAGCTTGCCAAAAAAAAAGACAAATGTAATGTTTGACCTCCTCGAAGACGTGCCTTTCGCTACAAGGTAAAACATGATATATCAGCAAGACGGATGTGTGCATTTTGGTGTCAATGTTAGGCGATGGCTCGATAGCCATTTTCTTAATCGTTGGATAGGGCGAGGAGGACCCATTCCGTGGCCTGCGAGGAGTCCGGACTTAACGCCGGTGGATTTCTATGTCTGGGGCCACATGAAATCCCTAGTTTACAACGTCTCGCCTGTGTAATACGCGGAAGAACTCAAAACAAGAATTATAAACGCAGCAAATGCGATGCGGAATAATTTGACTACTTTGGTAGTTAAGTCACAACTCAGAAAAAGAATGCGACTTTGCGTACGCAATAGAGGAAGTCACTTCGAGCAAGAACTTTAATAAGCTAAATTACCAAATGTTTTAATTGTTACTTTTTATTAATTGTTAATTGTTATTACTACTAAACTGTTTCTGGATGTTACATTTTATTTCAAATTATTTAACATAATTATTATCAATTTCTATTTATTGTTTTATTTACATTGGGTATTGTTTTTATTTAGTTTTATGGAAATTTCAAAGCAGTACATTAATTTTAGTTCGAATACGAATTTCCGCCTGCTTCTTTTGTGATATTATTTTTTCAGTTTCTTTGAAATAAGTTCCTAGTTGTTATGCATTGTTGGAGAGCTAAGAAAACGGTTATGTGTTTAAAATAATCTGCAAACCAAGTTTTATAACATTTTGTTTTTTTAAGTCATTTTAATGGAATAAATACTCAAAAAAATATTGAAAGGATTTGGTTTTTCGTCTCGCATTTATAAAATTGGACCAATAATTATTGTTTTAATATTAATAAATAAACAATGTTTAATCGTTTTAATAAATAATAAAAAAATATTGATATAAATTAATACTTTTTTTAAATATTATTTTTATGTTGCATTTTTGACTTATTTTGAAAAAAGCTAAAAATCATGATAACTCAAAAATGGTACACTTTTGCATAATGCACATGGGGAATAAAATTATCGCAAATAGTCACCCCTATCACGTCCCAACGGGAATACGTCGAATTACCAATAACCCTGTATACTTGACACTGGCGAAATCACTTCATTTTGGTAACGCCATATCCCCGTGGTAGTAGCTGTTGAAGTCGCCCGCCGCGAGGCGAAGGAAACAAAAACCACAAATGGCAAACCCCACATCCACAGACTGGCGAAAGAAAATCGTAGCTCGCTACTCGTGGGGATGACAGAAGTACGAGCCAAAAAGGGCTACGAGCAAAATTCAAACGTGTTGGATTGCCGACGAACTTACTCGGCGGTTTTTAAGTACTCGGACTTCGGATGATACACGGGCGAGTAAGATCGCCGAGCCACAAGAATACGAACTTACTCCAATTACCAATTAGAATGATGTCCGTATTGGTTGACGGCAAGTTTTTGGTTTTAAATAGCTAACGGATAATAGGGTAAAAGAAAGCGCCATCTGTTGACGAGTAGCATACATCAGATTTTCTTGTAGGTTATAGGTACAAAAAGTATCCTTTGGCTGTATCCATGTAACAGATTAAGTACAGATATCGCTTTGTTTTTATTGAAATTAAATGAAATGGAAGTTTATTTGCTAGAATCCGATATATACGATATATAGGTAGAACAGGCAATCAGTATGAAACGACATGAAAATTTAGGTTAGGTCGGTTACGTCAACTTGAAATCGATACAATTATTAATGTCCAGATAACCATTTACAAATTTAAATTTCACCCTACAATTATTAATTTAATAACAAAATATAACACATACTGAAATACATTTTGGAGGTCATAAAATAGTTAATTACAATTTATATATTCATTCACTTTGTAGAAACAATCGTCAAGGAGCCATGTCAGTAACTCATCAATCACATCACAGTAATTTTGAATCTTGCCCTGAGGCATTATTATTTGTAAAGGAAGGGCATTGTATACTCTAATGCACATATTATACACGTTCCTTTTGTAAATATCTGTGCGAGATAAAGGTTTATGCAGCAGATGCTTGTATTGATTTCTAGGGTTTCTACTAAAGCCTTCATGACGTTGTTGGCTAAAGAATACTGGGCTGGGGCGCTCTACAGAACAAAACAAAGTTTAAATATGTACAAATTTGCTGAAGGTAAAAAAATTAGCTCTTTAAATAAGGAATTGTAGCTGTCGAAGAACCATGCATTGCTAATGGCACGCACACAATTTTCTAAATTTTAAATACCCTGTCTACGTCCAGAGAGTTTCCCCACAAAATTAAACCATAATTAAGTGAAGAAGCAACATATCCATGGTAGGCTACAGTTGCTGCCTCTGCAGAGACCGTTCTCCTTGGTTCTAAATCTATAAGTGCCTTCCAATTTAAGATTCTGACAATAATTAACCCTATAAACTTAATACTACTTTTTTCCTCAACTAATTCATTATCATAACAAACATTTAATTTGAGTGGAATGGTTCTATAGGTATGAAATTGCATGAATTTGGTTTTGCTGAGATTTGTTTTCAGATTATTATTATTAGTCCATTGGTTGAGCATTATTTATATTTGATTCGAAACCGATTGCATTATCTCCTTTGATCAGAACCGTTGTATCATCTGCGAAAAGGATACATTTGTTTGATGTGGCCCTGGGTAGATCGTTTAAATATAAAAGGAACAAAAGTGGCCCTAGATTACTTCCTTGTCGTACCCCGAAGTTATTACTGCGAAACTTGACTTGTAAAACAGTCTTTATTAGGCTCTTTTTATCTTCAACAACTTTCGGTATCTCTGTGATTTCTGCTTTCTAAATAACTCTTCAGCCGGTATTAATACAAGCTATTATTTTTAACTTGCTTTGTTCATAAGTCTGTCATTCTAGAACTTTCTTTACTTCGTGTCTGTCGGCCCGCGGCCTTTGGTGCCTCATATTCATATACCCTATTTACACTCAGCTCCTTCCACTGCTCCTGCTGCTTACGGAAATATTGCCATAAACACCTCAACGGCAGCATCGATGACTCATAACATTTTTTTGTGTCCTGGAGTTGGGATAGGACAACTGGTAAAATTACTAGCATAGGGGCATTCCGCCTTAGTTCTCAGTTGGCAAAGGCATTTGCAGTCATAGGATTGCAGTTTGAAGACTACTCTTATGAAAGCAAATGTCAATGGGTATCAGATCCTACTTATCATCAGGTGGCCTGTGTGCTCGTTTGCATTCTATAAGCCATAAAATAAAATAAACTGTTCAGCTGTTTGACCGTAAAAATGAAACAAACCAATTTCGCTTTTAGAATATAAATAAGGAAATAAGGGTTAATTCAAATACAAACTTTGGATTCAATATAATTTTATTCATACAATCAGTTCAATGTAAGGCCATATGAGCAAAAAATTACATTTTTCTACAAACTAAAGGAAATTAAACTAAACGCATCGCAGATTTAACAACAACTATGCGGCGAAAAGGAATAGCAAACAGAATATAGATCTATCACACAGTTAATTATTTTTTTAATTATAGTTATGTACATTGTAAAAACTACAGTTATTGTAACACCAAATTATATGTATAACTAACACCATAAATAACTTGTCAGTCATTACTGCTATAATAGCAACTAAGGCAGCTCACTGCAATGTAGAAATCAAAGTATTTTATGTTCTATTGGTAACCACATTAAATTTAAAATGCTTATACTACTACTATGCAGTTAGCCACCTTCCTTAGTTACGGCAAAATAAGCAACTTGAGAGACTTATTATTTCATGACTTGGCTGTTTCTAGTTGCCTAACTAGAAACAGCCAAGTCGTGAAATAATAACTTTACTTTAATAACTCTAAAGTAGCTTAGTTTGGGACTAGGTCACTTTGTGTCAGATCGTCTCCTCATATATATTTATTTACCTTTACCTATTAATTGCCAAAGTTAATTTTATTTTTCCGCAAATTTAACGCTTTGTAATCAAACGACTGCACATTTGTTATTTTCTTATACTTTTTTAAATATTCTGAATAACGTATCAAACGTAAAAACGAAATGAGGACTTGATTACAGGAGATTGTTTTCGCCCTGGCATGCACTTGTTTTAGAGGCGTTATTATTACACAATCTTCAACACTAGCCAATTGGCAAGAGATATTGAGCAGAAGCCAAAGTTAAAATCGAGAGTTTAAGCTCTCAGCTCCCTAAATTGTATAGATTTATGATTGTATCGTTACATATACGTTATGCAGACAAATATTTAAAGAAGCGATTTGGCATCTTCTAAGTTTTACTTTGTAACTGGACTAAAGGTACTCATTTAAGCATAAACAGATAGTATATTTCAAAAGATAAAATCTTTGTGAAAACGATATTACTTTTTTAGAGACCAAATCGTGTTATAATTATAAAGCATAAATATGTATATTGACCCAGAAAACAAAATGGCAGAAAGTTATGCTGAAGTTAACAAGATATTTAAAGTGCTTGATATCATCATCCACCAGGCTAAGCTAGCAGAAAAAATAGAGGTAGAAGTTGCGACTGGTACTTTTGATATTGACCTCTTCAATGAGTTAGCTGGCATCTTAATGACAGTTTATATACTTGCCTCAGGAAGGAGGTTGGGGACCAGACTGGATTTGCTAGATACAAAGCATACACTGTAACAGCTGGCGGGAACTCTGTCAGCATTCAAGCCGTTATAGACTCTGAAGACTCAAAAAATAGAATTAAACTTAAAGTGGCTACACCAATTGTTGAGATTATGACATTGTTTAGGTCCAGCTACGATGAAGTGAGGACTGGAGTCACCAAATTTAGAGTAAGAGCCTCTGTTGCAAAGAGAGGACAAAAGCGAGATTCATCTGGAAGGCCCACTTCTACATATGATTCTGGGAAAGGATTCACCCAAAATATATCCCAGTATGGACTCAACAACCACCACGTTCCTTTATTATAGGGGATAACATTCGCTCCGGAGAGGCGCACTGTTGTCATAAAGAGTTTGGGGCCTCTTTGTCAAGCAATAACGATGGAGATATGATGAGATATGGAGAATAAATATTTTGATAAGCTTCACACAACACTATTAAACAGCATCCAGATGCTTCCAATGGCTCCCGAGGTGATCAATTGTTTGAAGAAGGCCAAAAGTCCAGGAAGTGTAGCAGGCATCTTGAAGGAATTAGGAGACATCCTCATAATGTCAACAGCCAGATCCACCCAAAAGTTCTACTTCCCTCTGACATTTACTGCATACCTGTGGCTGAAGAAACCTTCAATTCTTTCCTGGAGTTGTTCCGGAAGTGCTATGCTCAAATATTATACAGACATGGTTTCATCTACTAACCTGAAATTCAAACTGAAAAGTGGAGGTGACAAATTGAGAACTTCACAAGTGGTCTGCCATGCAATCTCTGGAACTTATCTTGATGATTTAGAGGTATGCTCTCAGATAACATCACACTCCGCTAAATGGTTCCAAAGAAAGGACATGAACTCCGTTTTTCAGAAGAGGAGCGAAGCCACATCAGTAGAGTTCGTCCCTATAACATTTAAATACGTATCTAAAATGGCTCAGGCTTTGTTGACCAAGAGTCTAGGTAACGTTGAACCAGTCGACACCTGCAGACCCTCGTTCTCTGGTGTTAGAAGGCGTATATTTACATCAGAGTTCTTAAGCTACCTCAAGACAGGGAAGTCTACTCAATTTTTTTCAAGCGTTCCAATACAGTTGCAATACTCTTTGAAAAAGACCAAAGACCAAATCATGCTAAACCTGTGCTAGTCCTGAATTGTTCCTGATTTACATCAACGATCTGCCAGCTTGCTTACCACAAAATTCTCTCGTAACACTATTTGCTGATGACACTCACGTGGGAATCAAGGGCTTTAACCTACCTGACACAAAAAATAAAATAAAAGATGCTATGTGTAAACTAAAAAATTGGTTTGGCGCCAACGGTATAATGCTCAACACGGAAAAAACTACACTAATAAATTATACAATGAGAATAAAAATGAAATTGACGGCATAGATGACATAAGAATAACTAATAAAACAAATACAACATTTTTAGGTTATAAAATTGACAATAATATTAGCCATAAATCACATATTGACAAAATCTGTAAAAACATCGCAAGCGGTTATTACGCTCTTATTAAAAATCTTTGACCATGACATACTATGCCTACATACGTGCAAATATAACCTACGCAATAAATATCTGGGGACATGGAGCAGACATCCAAAATTTGTTTAAAAACTACAAAAACGGTCAATCAGAATAATGCATAATTTACAAAGGTATGAATCCGCCAGGAAATATTTCAAAAAGGATGGAATAATGACTGTTATTTCATTGTACATTATTTAACAGCTTAGTAGAAATCCATACACAAAAAGATATTATAAAAAAAAGGAAAGGGGTCCACAAATTTAACACACGAAATAAATACAAGTTATGCATACGTATAACGAGAACTAAGAAATATTATAAGCAAGGGATTCCACTTAAAATTAATATGCACGATTTACTGCCCTCCAAGGTAACTGAATTGTCACTTAATGACTTTAAGAAAATAAAATTATTCTGTCAACAAAACCCATTCTACTCCATCAATGAATACATGGATCTACTTAAAAGTAAATGTTTAGTAGAGCTATAAATGTTATAATATAGATGCATGTTATTTTTAAGGAAAATATGTACGAAACCTGACTTGCTTAATGTAATGTATTGTTACTTGGCCAATAAATATTATTATTATTATTCAGATATTTATTAAATTTTCTATAAGTTAGGTTTTTTACAATAGATATTTAAATATAAAAGTAAAATAACAATAGGTACTAATACAAAAAATAAACATTATAAAAAACCTAACCTACGAGTGCCGCCGGCAGCGGGGCAGGGCTCAAGCTACCGGTGGTTAGGGCTGCAGAGAGAGGAACCTCCTCACAATGCGTGCCGTGTCCAGGAGTACTGCCTTCTGTATCTGGCCCTTGACCCAGCCATCTAGTAAGTCTCTTGAGGTGTTGGTCGACACTCTTCGCTATAAGACCGTTTGCCGAAACAACTATCGGGACAATGATCGTCGAATCAACATCCCACATGGCGGTCACCCCGTGAGCCAAATCAAGGTACTTGCTGAGCTTGTCCTTCTCGGCCTTCACGAGGTTCTCGTCATGCGGGATTGTGACGTCGACGAGCACTGCCCGGCGTTGAGATCGATCTGTCAACAGGATATCAGGCTTATTGGCGACAATAGTCCTGTCCGTGATGACAGATCGATCCCAATAGAGCGTAGCACAACCATTTTCGAGAACTGGCGCCGGTGTGTACTTGTAGTACGGCACTTCAGACTCGACAATACCATATTGAAGAGCAAGTTGCTGATGAATGATCTTGGCCACGAGGTTATGTCTGTGCAAGTACTCGCCGTTCGCCAAATGCGAACAACCGGAAATTATATGTCTGAGGGACTCGCCGGGGCAACGGCACGCTCGACAAACGTCGACCGTGCCATCCCTCAGAATATATTTTCGGTAATTGTTCGTCATTATGACCTCGTCAGCAATTGTTATTATTATTATTATTACTAAATTTCGCATCTATTTTTTTCTAAGTTAAATTATCTTCTGCAATTAATTTACCTATAAACGGAACTACTTTGTTACGCGAAGTTGAAAATTGTACGATTAAATCTAAGATCGCTATTAATATTTACGTGCTGCCAAATATGACTTCTGTTAGTCAGCCAATTAAAATGTTGAACACAAATAGAACCTTATCACTGTTATTGTGATTGTCATTTCATTACCACACTTGTCACTATATGAATGGGCACTAAATTGTTCATATGGAACATGGAATTGCATTTGTAGTGGATGTACCGTTTGCAACAAAAGGAGAATAATTTTCTCTTAATTTAATAAAATTATTTGCTTTTATCTTTTTGTGTTATTTATTTTCGTAAGGTGTAAATGTCAAATTTGTAATCTATATCGGATTTTAACACAGAGTGGAGTGCCTTTAAGGTTGGAAATTGCTTATGGGACAGATGAAAATTGTATATAGTTCTCCAGATGACTTCCTGATCAAAATCGTCTACTGCTGATGACGGACAAGTACGTAACTTTTTATTTCTCGGGGAGGTGAACTTCTTTGTTGATGCGAATTTCTCACTATTGCTCTCAGACACAATGTTATAAACAGTAGAGAGCCAAACACCTGTAGCTTTTTCAACTAACTGGGCAGTGGTGTAAGGGGAAAATAAATTTTTCTTCAGTTCAAAGTTCAAAATATTTATAACTATTAAAAAATAATTTGCTTACTTTGACTCTCAATCGGACCAAAATTAACACTTAGTCGTACGGGCTGACACAAAATTATTCTGATAATTGTGAGAATACAATAAAATTAAATATAAAAATATATGCTCAAAGTAAATAATATTCACAATTTGACACTGACATTATTTTGGTATTTACTTCTTCAATACATAACAAACCTCTTTTTATGCTGATAGTACGAGAAAATAGTAAATTCAAATATAGAATGCCTGAAAACCAACAATACGACTACATATGCAATTCCATGCTCTCGTTAATTCATCTATACATATAAAGCTAAAGGTGTATTTACAAAAAATCTTTCAACATCCATATGACTATACTAACATCTAGGTATATCTCACAGCAAAAAATAGGCACTTCATAATTTTAGGCTCAATAAAACATATCCATCAAATATCACTAAAATTAAACTTCACAGACATCAATAAATAAAATGCAACAACAGCTGAAAAAACTGGTTCTATAATATTTTTCTAATACATTATTCCATGATATTAATACACATAGACAATATTTTATAAATATTAAATCCTTCACAGTAAACCAATCGATCAGTCTTTTCCCATCACCTGTTTTTAATTCCCACTCCACTCAGCCGAACGGCACATATCAGCCAAAAGATCATCAAACTCCTGCACCGAGCTCTCATATAGCTCTAAGTCTTTGGACAAATCATCATTGATATCAACATTCTCCTTCACTGAATCAGAGCTCTTTAATGAAACTAAATCATCAGCTAACTTCAAATGTGGGGCATTAAAAAAATCCTTATAAAACTCTGCCAACTCTCTTATAGGATGGTTATCAGCAAATGGAAACTGTAGTAACTTCAATGGAGGTTCATTCTCGCTTCGGAACCCTGCAAACTTTCTCGGAGGCATCTCAAAAGATGTTGGACTTTTTGAAAGGAAGGTTGTGTCTAAGTCTTGCGTACTCTTCGACTCTATAGGATATTCTTTAGGTGGAGTCTTTATAGGACGTCGCCTACATTTCGGTATAGGTATGTTTTTAAAGAAGTCTTCTATAGCCATCCGTATGGTATCTTCGTCAACGAACGCCGCTAAACGCAACGGTTTGTTCAAATCAACTTGCTTTATAGGCTTAAAGTCTTTCTCCTTCTGTTCCTTTTTTTTCTTGCACTCAAAAATAACGTGTTTAGGACTAAGTTCAAAGTGGTCACTCTTTAGAAGTAAGGTTTTACTTTTATCAGTTCTGTTTGGTGATATAGAAAAGTTAGTTCTGTAAGCAACGGAGAAATAGAGACCTCCCAAAGGAGTTTTCAACATGCCAGCTTGGATATTCTTTACGGAATCTCCCAGTGACTTTATTTTGGGCTCCCCATTGTATACCCTATAGAATATCGTGAATGATTCCATGCGTTGTTTCCTAGACAAATGATATGCAGGTGTGATTCTCGTTATAGTTATCAGTGACTTCAGAAGAATCCCCATTCTGAAGTAAACCGTGTTCATAGCTTTCAATGAACTATCATATTGGGTATCGTCAAGAGCTAGAGTCCAGAGCTCAAGTACCATTTCATCTCCATCTTCAGTCTGCACTGAGATTTCAACATGCAACTGTGACCTTATAGTTTCGAGGACTCTGTCTGATGGTAGAGCATTTTTAGTAGCTTGATTGACTTCAGGGGAGTCCGGTATTTGTAGGTTGAACCAATCGGAGTCTGAGGTGAGCGGTTTGCTGCTGAGCTCAATCTTGACTCCTTTTCTGGACTCCACTATGACTTGTACTCCTTTGTATGCTAGGAATCTTGCGAACTTTGTGAATTCGTTCTTGTCACTAAGGTTGGAGAACGCGGCGTCCGGCGCCATCTTGTGGCTATTCTACGGTAGTAAGTAAGTTATTCTTCGTCAGCAATGCAGTTTTCAACGAGGTTCCTTAGATTGGGGTTCTCCATAGCCGCCGCAATCCGCTCTTTGTCGTTGATCTGCTTGTTGACTGTAAAAAAAGGAAAGGTTAGTTCATTTATCTTTAGGATATTTAATGAACAGAATAGACAAATAACCACAAAACCACTTCTATACACACAATCTAATTTGATTACAAAGCAAATCAGATGAGACTGAGACGGTACGAAATTGTCTTGGTAAGAAATTGAATTGTCTTGTATGAAACGGGTTTAAGAATTATCATAAGCACACAGAGTGCACCATAGATCAATACTAATAATGTTGGCATCAGTTGAATTTTAATAAGCAATAGTTTTACATTCAAATACCTATTTAAATTTCGACAAAATGGGATAGCAAAAAATTTACTACCGCCCTTATTTTTGGACATGTCTAAAGCATTTGACTTTGTTGCTCATGACTTGGTCCTGTCAAAATTAAGAGTACTATGGTATAAGAGGCCTGGCGTTGCAATGGTTAAGGTCTTATCTCCAGAATAGGCAACAGTGCACAGAAATCATGAGCATGCACAGTATAGACGAAACCGAACTACATTTAGTTTAAATATAATAACTATGGGGTTCCCCAAGGAAGTGTCTTGGGCCCATTACTTTTTTCAATGTATAATAAAATACTTGACAACAATTACAGACCATAAATGTATATTATTTGCTGGCGACATTTGGATAATTGTGACAAACAAAAAAACTGAATCTGTATTTAACCATATGGCAAATGGTAATGCCAATAGCAATAGTGATTCAATGGTTACAGAATAATAATTTGCAGGTAAATCTAGGCAAAACACATTACATGAATTTTAATAATTACTTTAGTCATATATTGAATATTAATTATAATGAACATAATTTGACAAATAATGTATTAATTAATTTTTTGGGCATAATTGTTGACAAGTAATTAAAATGGAATGGACACAGAATAAGTATGCAATAGTTCGGCAAAATATAACCATTTCAAATGACTTGCAATGTATTTCCCAGAAATACAAGAAATTTGGACAGACTTGTAGGAAAGTAGCAAAGGACTGCAATGTTTAGAAGAAACTGTTACTCATTTATAAATTACCTCAGCATATTAAAAAAAATCCTGGTAGTGAGTTTGATCTAGTACACATTGGTCAGATTCCTTTTTCGTCAGAATAAATTATAGCCTGTTTTTTTCGGACGAAAACGGAATTACTTTTTGGACAGAAAAAACTTTGGTTAATTTTTATAATTTATTTATTTGTTACATTATATTATTTAATATTAGGCAGTGTCGACGGAGCTCCGCTTACGCGGAGCTCCTATTTATGGATGGTTTGGCCCTCCGGGCCTGCTGCAAAATTAACATAACCTAAACCTACCTACGTATTCTATGGTCATCCGCGTATCTGCAAATTTACTCTCACGGCGTTTTGGGCGAACTCGACTCTGTTATCTATACCACGAACAACGATTTAGCTCGCATCTTGCAATGGAGTAGTAGTTTTGGTTTGAGGGTAAATCCTGCTAAAACTCAATCTATTATTATCGGCAGTCCTAATTTTTTATCCAGAGTTGACTTTGCAAGTCTCCCGCCTGTTTTTTTCGATGGTGTTCTTATTCCTTTTTCTCATCAAGTTAAGAACCTGGGTATCGTTATGGACCGTACCTTGTCGTGGGTTCCTCAAGTTAACGAGGTTAGTAGGAAGATGTTTGCGTCAGTGTGGTCTCTTCGGCGGCTTCGTAACTTTCTCCCTCTCGCGACTAGAATTGCGCTCGCTCAGTCATTACTTCTCCCAATTTTAGACTATGCTGATGTGTGCTATTTAGACCTTACCGAGGAGCAGCTTAACAAACTTGAGCGTATTCAGAATTTATGCATTCGGTTCATATTTGGTTTGCGCAAATATGACCACGTCTCTAATTTTCGTTCGCAACTCAAGTGGCTTCCTATACGTTTTCGCCGGTACTTTCATATTCTTAATCTTCTCTATTGTGTTCTGTTTATCCCTGCTACCCCCCGTTCCCTCAAGGAGCGTTTTAACTTTTTTACATCGGTTCGTTGTTCCCAAAATTGTTTATTAACTGTACCTTCCTCTTCATCTAAGTTCTACAACAATTCCTTCACTTTTCAAGCTGTCCGACTGTGGAACTCCCTTCCTGTGGAGTTGCGGCGGGCTAAATCTTTACCTATCTTTAAGAAACTTCTTCATGAGCATTTTTTGTCGCAGTCATAATTGTTCTGTCTTCGTCAATTTCTATCGTGTGGCTGTCTTTTTATTGTTTTCTCTGATGTGGATATATTGGTATTTATTTATGTATTTATTTATAATTATTTGTTTATTTATGCTTATAGTATATATCTTGTATGTAATTGTATATATTTACCTATCTATTTACAAAAGTGTCTTGTTATTGCTTGCGTGAAGTCTGCGCCACCTACTGTGTAAAATATTTTTGTTCGACACCATGTCCCTGTTAAGGTTGTCTGGAAGAGATCGCTAACTAGCGATAAGACCGCCTGTTGTTTACCTGTTGTTTTTGTTTTAATTTTACTGGATCTCTGTAATGTTTTTGTTTGGTGTTCAATAAAGTGTTTTGTATTGTATTGTATTGTATTGTATCAGGTAATATGTGTTTCTGGCACTATGCGTCGGAAGCGAAAAAAGAGCCTACATTTTATTCTGACGATAGCGGAATCTGCTCGAAAGTCCGTTTTCGTCCGAAAAAAAACAGGCTATATTTATTCTGACGAAAAAGGAATCTGACGAATGTGTACTAGACGCCTAGACGGTAAGTTTAATGTAACATTATTTAAATGGTTACTGGGTAATAGATTTTATTCAGTTAACAAAGTACTATTATAAAAACATACTCCTAATAATATGAAGTTACTGGTGGTGTGTGCATGTGTTCCTACCTAGTCCTTAAGCATTGCTAGCTACTAGCACTACACATTTTCATGCTGTGCATCGACAGCTGAAGAAGGAGGAGGCTCAATTCTAACAATAATTATAACTACCTCCTATAATAACCCTTTTTCTATGAAAATAAAGATTGATTTGATTTTAATTGATTATTATGGGTACCAAACAGCTAATACCAAGTTCAAAATGACTTCCATAACAAAATATTTCTTACAAATATGTTTTACTGCTTACATTACAATAAATGTATGGATTATCGGATATTGTGTAATGTTACGCATTTCACAGTAGTACCTGTTACTGTAACTGTTCTTTTTTTTTCAATGATTTAGTTTTATTTACTAGCTGTCGCTCGCGGCGCCGTCTGCATAGAAGTCGTTTATCGGGGGTACAAATGACCCTTCACGGTTTAAGCTATCTCCATACCAAATTAATTTGAAATCGGTTCAGTGATTTATCCAAGAAAGGGCTATAGATGCTTGCATTAAGTTGATACCTGAATTTGCTCAACTGTATATTTATTAAGTATAATAATAAATATTTGTTTTTTTAATTAAAATAAAATATTCACAATTTAAATGTAGGTATCTTATCATACAATAGATGGCATAGACCATACCTCTTGTAAACGTTTTCATACAAAATGTAGCACCTTTGCCTTATGCCACTTGTGTGTAATTTACCCTTTAGAAGACAAAGTCATCAAGGTCACCAGTACACATTTGAAGTCCTTATAATCTAATCAATTCTATAAATATTGTTAGATATTAATTGCCCATAAAATACCACTGACCTTGCCTGATAGCATTACGTAAACATTACATTTGACATTGAAAATGACCTAGTTTACAAGTCTTCCATCATTGTTATTGATAACATGTCATGTGTGACATGACTTATTGCGACTCTCTGGCAATTAGTAGGAAATTTGTAGGTATTGAATATTTTTTGCTTTTGGAAATATGCAACAGTATTTTTGGAAAATTCCAGTATACTTTAGGTCCAAAACATTGCAATTAGTACAAAATCATTCAAAAAAATAAATCTATTACAAAATTCTGTACAAAATATTTACTTTATACTGTTTTTTTATGTTGTATAGGTATAGTTCTAAAAATAACAAGTTTTTGACCTTGGGTGAAGGGAGGCAGTTGTATCTGTGACAAAAGTGACTATGCAAAGGTTTTTCAAGACCAAATTGGTTACACATTTTGTGAGGTGTAACAAATAAAAAGTCAAAAACGGCAGAAAGAAAAACATTCCAGTCTAGTTTAATCTTGTACTCAGAAATTAAATTAAATATACAATTTCCACATCCACTGGTAGAGGTGTTGAACTGTAAAGACTAAACCAACAAACAACCAACTTGGTACATTCACAGGAACTGCCTAGGTGCTTATCTTTTTCCAAATAAATAAATAAATAAATAATAATAATTGTTCCACCCAGTTGTAACCACTACAAATTAAAACCTTTGGCAAAATTTACATAAATTAGCTCAGCCTTATCTGATCTGATCACGAATGATCTGCAATGCAGTAACTATTACCAATATTTGCTATTATATACACCTAAAACCGCTTTAAAATTCTTGCTCTTATTATTAATAACTTATCAACAATTAACAACTAGGTTAAACAGGTCACACATCATGTGATATTTACATTAGAGTGCAGACATACTGCTTGTTTTGTAGTTTGCAATCCTATTTTTAACAACATTAATACTAATTGTTATGGCTGTTAAACTACAAATTCGCCAATGATTCTTTATATTATCAACACTAATTTGATTTGAACAATCTTTGGAACATAGATACCATTACTACAAAATTAACAAAAGAAAGCTGTAATATAAGAACAACTCTTTATTTTGCAATAGCATGAATACCTACCCACTACCTACTTAAAATATGTGCTCAAACTAAATGTTTCCTCAAGCAATAACAAACCACTGGACATTGAATAAGTGCACCTTTAGCAAACATTTGCTTGACAACAGAATCCTATCAATACACATTAAATATAATATACTTACTTTCATCTTCAGTTGTGTGGGCTCCTTTCTTGATATAAATATCGAGTTTCACAGGGTGGTGTAGCGAGCGCTGAATCTTTATCCTTATACACAGCCCTATCAGCGTCGCTAGGGAGCAATGCGGCACTGTTGGATTGTACTCGACCCGAATAACAGGCACTTTGTCCTCCGTAGGTTCCTTTACAAAAATCCCTTCCTCATACACGACCTTCAAATCCTCAAGCGTATTAGGCTTCTCAGGGTCCCTTATCGTCCGCAAAAAGTCTAAAAACACCACAGCCGAATTAATAAACCACGTTTAACAACAAACAGTCCAAAATCACATAAATATATAAACAAACCGTATATCGTCTCTCTCAAGTCGTTGTCATCATTATACCCGAGCTCTTGTAAACTTGCACTTTTGTCCATATAAGCTGGCTTAGCAATCTCCACTGGTGGTTTCTGAGTGTTATTTAAAGACAGTTTCGATAAGAATGCTATCATATCGTTTGAGTCGTGAAGAAATTGTCTGCTGATGCACTATGAACTGGCGGACATGTTTGCTAGTGTTACTAGCCAAAAAAAATATAAATTAAATTTATATATTTTCTTGTTTTTTCTGATAATCGATGGTTCCAGCTTGCCACGAATTCGACACTTTTTAAACTATGGTAAAAAAAAAGGTTTTTATGGTACATTTATTTTTAATTTATTAGTGCTTATTAAATTACCAGCTGTGTAGTAAATAACGATACTTTCTACGAAATAGTTGCCAGCTTCTTTTGGCGTACAATGTGTTTTAGTATAACTCTACTTAACAACAGGGGGCGCTGTTAGAATTTCAGTTGAAATTAACAGCGCACACATCTGCTTGCTGCAAACACGTCGAATTGGGGGCCAAGGCCCTAAATATAAGCTACAGTAACGCTTGTTTAATCCTTTTTTCCAGCCTGCCAAGAAAGGTTATATTGTTACACAAGATTTTTACTTAACTTTTTACTACGGCTCCGCTGTCCGTCACATCTTTTGAACCGTAAGTAATATACATACTTACGTAACTTGAAATTTTTCACATAAAGTAATGTGATCCCGGTCATAGTAACAAAAATTAACCCTAAATTAAATGCATGATGTAGGATGCATCCTACACAACCAAAACTCTATGCTTAATAGAAATTATAAACGACTAAAAATAATAACCACGCATTTAAGGGTTAATGGGGAGCCCCATAGAAGAAATGTTTTTGCTCCATTATAATATCGTACGTCCCGTCTACCAAGGAAGGGGTTCCTGGTTCGATTTCCGGTAAGAGGAACGTTTTTGCGATATACGCGTGTATTTTTTCAATGTATTTCTCTATACAGTCTCAAAAGTGGGTCTTACAAAGTATTTCTTTTAGACATACCGTTATAATCTGTGACTCTAAGCCCCCCTCCCTAGATATACTGACTTCAGCGACTAATTAAGGACTACCGCCATACATATGCGCGATACAGTGGCGGACCCTGGGCGGCAAGTGAACGTGTATACTTGAGGCTATTCCCAGTTGTCGGCATCCCTCACACTGCGGACATGTATGATTTTGGTTGCCCATTCGGACAAAGATATTTTATTCACAGTTGTCGATACTGCGGACTGGGGTATAGCCGGTATAATTGTATAGTTTTCGTAAGGGGCATCAAAGATACTTTGGCCGTTTCAGAAACGTTGTGAAGATAATGTAAGGGCTGAATTCTATTTAGATAATATCTATCCATATTTTTACTGGCAGGTAACAGTAGTTAATATTAACAAAAACAAAATAGTACTTATAAAGTAACTTTATTTAGAACTTTCTGAAGGATTTCTTGGAGCCCTTGCCCTTTGAGACCTTAAGAACGTTGAACCTGACAGTTTTGGACAGCGGCCTGCACTCTCCGATGGTGACGATGTCTCCCAGTTCCACGTCTCTGGAATACCAATATTGTAATTTAGAAGATGTATGGAATATTGCAGATCATAGATAAAGTAAAGTTTCGTTCAGAATTGGGTTAAAGCACGATTATCGTCAAGTGGTAATTCAGAAGACCGTCGTGTGTGTATCATCATATGAAGAGGTAGAAAATCCTATGCGTAAGCTTGTGAGACAATGGATGGGTAACTGAATAAAAATATTTTTTTAATTTTTCATTTCATTTAAATAACGTCGAAAACAATCGAATAAGTTCGACTTGCTATAGGTGGCGTCGCAAGCGGTGTTGAAATCGAAGTCTGTTGGTCGGTCGGCTCACTAGACTTAGTCGAGATTTTTCTTCACATTGACCATCGCGATTCGCGGTGGACAGCCAAACAATCCCGCCTGGTACCTTAGGTCCAGTTTCTCAGACTGTCTACTTTCTCATATAATACTAAACAAGATACTAAAAACAAGTAAAGTATTTACATACTTTACTTGTTTTTAGTATCTTGTTTAGTATTATATTACTTTAGTATTTTGTTTATCGAATAAAATTATCAGTAGTTACTAACCACCGAAAATTGTTCGAACTCGCCCATCACTGCTTGTCCGGTAATATTGTTTCATCATAACCCTCAGACGCTTCCGGAACATTATGTTGAATTCTCATAATGTTGAATTCTCGAAATGTTGGATTCTTAAAATGTTGAATCTCAAAATGTTGGATTCTAATAATGTTGAATTCTCGAAATGTTGGATTCTCAAAATGTTGGATTCTCAAAATGTTGGATTCTCAAATCTCAAACATAAAAAAGTCAAAGTATAAAAATGACAAGTAATAATAACGACGAAATAAAAAAATTACGAAGTATAATAATGTCGAAATGGAATTAAGACGAGGAGGTATAATAAGGGATAGGGGGAACAGGGGCTAGGTAGGTTTAGGTTATGTTAGTTTTGCAGTAGGCCCGGAGGGCCAAACCACCCAGAAGTAGGAGCTCCGCATTAGCGGAGCTCCGTCGACACTGTTTAATTGATTTGAAATTGGTGGTTTGGCCCCACGGGCCTGCTGCAAAACTAATATAACCTAAACCTACCTGTCGTCATTTATTTTGAGAATCCAACATTTTGAGATTCAACATTTAGAGATTCCCTGTTGAACATTATGAGAATCCAACATTTTGAGATTCAACATTTTAAGAATCCAACATTTCGAGAATTCAACATTATGAGAATTCAACATAATGTTCCGGAAGGCCTCAGACTTAGATAGTTGCAAATATACTGAAGGGCCAGTAACTTTAATATGGCACTGCCACTGAATTATGGTCAACTGCACAATTATTTAGCGCGATTTGTTTGGTTACTTAGACTTACTATAGGTATAGATAGACATACCAATTTGATTCCTAGACTACTATTATAATTATCTTCACCCAATATTTCGAATCTGGTGTTTTGGAAAGCAGGTAGAGTAGTTTGGTATTATGGGAATGAGAATAGATAGAGGATAGAGCGTAAGACACACATAAGACACTTCTGTTTTGTTTACAATATCACGTTGACATATTCCGAAATGGCCTAGGAATCAAATTGGCTGACTGTAGATACATTTGATCATAAATAAAAAGGTCAACTAACCTGAAGCAAGGTGATAGATGCACGGACATATTCCTGTGCCTCTTCTCAAACCGGTTGTACTTGGGAAGGTAGTGCAGGTAATCGCGTCTGATGACGATGGTGCGTTGCATCTTCATCTTCTGTACCACTCCAGTCAGGATGCGGCCTCTGATTGACACATTCCCAGTGAATGGACACTTCTTGTCAATGTATGTGCCTTCAATAGCCTGTGAAGATGAGGTTGAGGATGAGTCAGTTTGGGGCTTGATTCAGAGTTGGCAACCACCAGTGTTAGTAACGAAGTGTTAAGGAAGTTTGTCTTTTGTCGCTGTAAGTTTAGTTTTTATATTGGGTTGTACTTTTATTTACTAAAGTGTAACCTATTAACCCATTTTTTTGTTATTTTCAAGGGGCATTACCTCATTTGAGAAATGTGTTATCAGAAATTGGGTTTAGTATCACGATCTTCATCATGTGTTATTCAGAAGACCGTCGTGGGGTATCATCATATTACACATTCTCAAGTATTTATATGCCATTTGAATGTTTCTTTCATAAAAATATTATTAGGTCCCTACCATCTCAGTAACCTACTCAGGTCTGTAATTCTGCTTTTGAATGAAAAGACGCAGTTCTACAACTAGGTAATGCATGTTAAATGCTCAATTGTTATAATTTAGGTTGCATATGCAACATTATTTTTAAGGCCCATGCACCATTTTTAAGAATTACTATTGAAATTAGATCGATGTAGGAATATGGAAGATTACTTTTATTTTTAGATAGGTATGTGAGTAATGAAAAATATTTGTAACCAATCAAAAGAATTTAACCCTTTGTATGAATAAAAATTATATTTAAACAGCAAATTCAAGCGCACAATTAATTATTAAGATTGGTACAGATCATTCTATTGACATACAAAAGGTTTAAAACAGGAATGATAGTATGGTTAACAAGTTAAAGATTAATAGACCCTATTGTTCGGTCAATTAAGAATGATCCAGGTGACAGCTCTTATAAACACATATTACACTGATTTCATAAATACTACAATCATTTTAAGTAGAATAATTTAAATGATTAACAAGCTATTTTTAAATATCTTGAAATAAAATTATAAGCTGTCAAAGAGATCATCCTAAATTGACCAAACTATAATTACAAACTAAGTTTAATTAAATGTTATGTAAGAAATGACAGTTTTAACAAAAAGGGGTTTAAATATTTTCGTCATTCTAGTGATTGTACTAGCACAACCATATGTTTTAAATTAATTTACTGTAAATAAACTCCCTTTTATTGCATTTTTACCAAATAAAGACAAATAGTGACACATGTAGCCAGGCTTCCATGAGAAACATGCAGGTTAGTACCAAATATATTGATGGACCAAGATAAACAACATTCAACCCATGGAATTATCAAATCAGTCTTGACAATTTGAGACATGATAATAGGTAATTGCTGTAGCTGTAGCATACACTAAAAGGAACCAAAATATCAAGTACTTACAAAGTAGAAAAAGACTTAACCAGAAAGTTTAGTAGGTATCAGTTGAATATTAAAGTCAGCAGTTTAATACACTAAAAAGCTTTAAAAACTCATTACTGTACTTAATTTAGGTACCCTGTGTAAAGGGTTGCCATCTCTAAAATTTGGCAACCAGGACAAGACACGTGAAGGCCCTGGATTTTGGAGCCCAGAACCCGAGCATAGCCAGTGCTGGTACGTCGGTAATCCACCGACACAGACAACACATGAAACCCCGCCTGGACACCCTCTAAACTAGGACAAATCCAGGGAAACCCGGACAGATGGCAACCCTACCTATGTATGACATGTTTTTAAAGCTTTTGGAAGTGTAATGGTTATGCAGAGCATGTTGTGATGAATGGTATGGTATGCTACCCTGCTCAAGGAACGAGTCATGTCCTCATAGTTTTAAGCTGAAACTGAAAGACAAGCAGTAAATCGCTAGAACCTTGATAGATGTTCAAAAATCTGCGAATTACTTAAACCTGTTAGAGGCGATGACACATTGTTAATAGACATAGCAAGCAATGACATGATCCCAGTATAAATCCCATGTTAGAAGCCTTCACCGCCCGAGACTGAAATAAAACCAAACCTCACGTGGAGTCTTGAAACCTAGGCCGACATTCTTAGAATGTCGCATATCCTTCTTCTTCAGCCCCCCTTTACGGTTCAGGAAGACCGTAGCCTGTTTCTGAAACGCTTTCTCTGTCTAGGAAAAAAAAAACACAGGTTAGCGGGCACACTACATGCTGTTACCTCACGGGGCGTCTTCACACCGAGCCCAACGTCTTTATGATATCTCAGAGGCTTGCGGCTTCTCTTCACACCAATGCCTTTTTTACGGTTTAAGAAAACCGTAGGTTGCTTTTGGAATGAACGTTCCGTCTGCAATTCATAATTCACATTGTAAAAGTGATTAGTGTTAAAACTAGCTAACTACTCTGTTAGTTGACGGACTCGTTGTTTTGAAGTACCACAACATAACCTCCGTTTTTGGATTGCAAGTGTATATAGTTAATTTCGACTCAAAAATATATCACGTATGTACATTGTGTCCTATAAAGTAAGTAGGATTGTGATATTGTCCATGTTGTCCAGCTAACGGTAGCAGAACGTTCGTAAACTAACCTAAGAAGACACATTACGCTCACTATCATTATCATATTAAATATGGGTAATGATTTGTATTTAATGTTGTCTGCATCGATTATCTAAGTATTACGAGGCCCAATATTTAACTATACGAGACAATTTATCAAAAAACCGGCCAAAAATAAATCCCCACGTGGACGAACACAGTAGGCACATTTACACTGATTGCACTTTTAATTTCACTATATGTGACAAAGAAAGTATTCACGCATCGTTTAGCTCAACTTTTTGACGTAGAAGTATTAAATTCACTTGGTTTTCAATTAATTTTTATGAGAAAACCAGAACGTACCTGATCCGCCATCTTGCTTGACAACGAAAAGAAGGTGATGTTGCCATAAAATGATATTGATAAAACCTAGGAGTAAAATTGCCAGCTTTAAAAGGCCAAGTTTAACTAGAACATCAAAAAAAAAAACAAAATATTGTTTGATGTTCTACGGACGTATGTTTTAGTTGAACTTGAATGCAAGGCACCGAGAAGGCACTATTTCTATTTTAGGAAAATGTCACGAACTGAAAAAAAACATTCAAACTATGTTATGAAATTACGTTTTGCCTTCATCAAGTTAATATATATTCTATTCTCATCAATAGATGTAGTTAAGTCACTATTTTCCTCTGTTTGCTAATTTTAGTAAAACATTGAGCCATTTTTTATTTGTCAACAAATCATTTTACGCAAAAATAATTCGGGAACCATTTATTGCAATACTAGGAAAAATACACATCTCGTTAGTACACGGCAACATTTATAAACTAAACTGTCAAACGGGAATTGTTATGAAAATACCCATCGTTTCGATCCATTCGAATAAAACGATAAATCCCTTTATAATTCGTGTTCCTCATAACGTAAAATAAATTGTTATGTAAAAAATCAGACACTTGAGTATAATTAATGGGTAGAAAAGTTCTCCGTGTCCGAATGCACGGGAATTATGAGCTTAGTATTTCCTTTTTGTTTTGTGCGACTAAGTAGTATTTTTTATTAGTTTGAAATGGAAGAAGTGAGGCAGTTGGTGCAGGAGGAAGGCAGGGAGGCGAGGAACCTCGTCGCTTTCCATGTTGCAGTCGATACGCCGGGTAAGTGAAAAATTGTTCTGTCTTTGTTTCTTGATAACTTGAACTTTATAGATTTCCGTGGGCGTAAGAAACACTCGAATTACAAGTCGGTTAAGGAATAACCACTTATTAAGAAAACATAGTATTGGTAAACATTGGTTCTTACTTTGTATTGGCCTATATTCAGTTGTATCATAACTCATAAAATATGGTAATGTGTTCATGTTTGAAGGTAACTGTTCCAACTAACTTACAACTACTAACAGTGCTAGATATTGAAATGATTAGGTGTTGTAATTTCCTTTTCCTTCGACATAGTCTCAAACGTTTTCACCAAATAAGAGACAATTGTTAGTCTACATTCAAAACAATATCTTATTCATTTTAAAACATATCAACAAGATGGCTTAATCAACAGCGAATGTTACAATATTTGAGTACAGTAGAAAAGTGACCATATGTACATACCTTCATGACCTTTAACACACAAGAGTTGTCGAATTTTCCATGTATTTTAATTCTAATTAGGTGGCCTTGAAATTTACTTATTTTATTGTTAGGTAAAGTAACCATACTTTCTTCTCTGCTGCAACATCCTGCCTTGGCCTCTGATTTGTTTTTACACCACTGGTCTCGTGGAGGTTTTAGTGTAAGTTGATAATTTCCTTTTATAATTTAACATTTTACCCTTTCACTTGGGGTCAAAATATCTGCACTTGTTAAGATCTAGTGATGTCATTATAAGTTTGTAATATGTATGTTGATTAGGATTTAATTGTTTTTATATTAGATATAGTAATTAAATACAAATACAATAATGCCCTTAGTTTGTAATTGTAACATGTCCACTATACTTGTCAACTGGAGGTTTAATTAAAATATAAATTATTTTTTGGCCTTCTCACGTTAAGAAATGTGTCAATGGAAATGGATTGAGAATAAAGTCAATTTTCTAATTCGATCAGTCATTAGCAGTGATAGGATCTAGGATGCAATTTGGAGTGAACAACCTGAAATGTTATGCCTAACATAGATGTCACTCGGGATTATAGTGCTGCTCATTTCAAGTTGCCGTTTCATTTAATAAAAGTGGTTGATAAGTGGTAATTGTTTACGATAAGACTATTTGACGTCAACCTACGTGAGGTGCAACATCATCAACACAAAAAATCTACCCCTAGTGATAAGCCAAATTAGTAATAATGATTATTACTTTTACCTGTTTACCCTGGCAAGTAGATAAAAATAATAAAAATACCATAAAATATAAGACCTGTATTATTTTTTGTTGTTATTACAAATTTCGTTAATTTTATACTGTTACTTAAAATTAAAAGTTAATTCCCTTTTTATAAAGGTAGGTAACAAAAAGACTTGTGGGATTGTAAGTCATTATTTATAACTATGTTATAACTAGATCCGATCACTGTTCATTAGTCATAAAAACGAAAGAAATTCCACTTTACTTTCTTTGCACTTGATTTTCATTTCAATGGGCATATTATGTATTTTTAGTACAAGGGGCCTTAGAAGGATACTTCCATCATAGACAAAGACTCTATATCAAATTGAATAGCCATACCAAATTCACACCACTTTTTCAGTAATAAGGTTGCACTTGCTACCAGAGTTTTGTCTGAGATTTACAACTTTGATGGGAAACACACGTAACCTAATTATGTGACCAAAGAAACTGACTGGCTGATCAATCCACTTACAGCCGAAACCGTTGCACCTGAAATTTGGAGTGCATATCCTTGGATACCCTAGGTGTGCACTAAGAAGGCGGTCATGGACATTCCACCCCTAAGGTAGGGTGGCCAGCCGTCCGGGTTTCCCCGGATTTGTCCTAGATTAGAGGGCGTCCGCGGAGCGTCCAGGCAGGGTTTCATTAATAGTCGGGGTTTAAAAATTTAAAGTCAAGGCCATCATAATTAAAAAAAATAATAATATTTTAATCCGTTTTTGATTATAAGTACAAGTTTCATAAAAACCTGTTGACATGTCCGGGTTCTGGGCTCCAAAATCCAGGGTTATCACGCATCTTGTCCTGGTTGCCAAATTTTAGAGATGGCAACCCTACCCTAAGGGGTTAAAATTAGGGGAGTGGAGGGAAATTCATCCTACGCATATGAAGTTCCTGGTGTCCCATAGTTACAAATTTAATGAAGAAATTCATCAGAACAATATAATAATAGGGTGACACTACCAATACGAGTATACCTTCCTGTTTATAACCTAACCATAAATCTTATTACTTTATGGCTCTTTTTCATGGAACCGTTGAGTCATTTCTAAAGAAAACAATAAGCAATGTTAAGCTTGGTTGAGTACAGCAAATGATGATCCAACCATGACGTAAATACATATGGGATACTATTATATTCGATTCTGAACAGTGTTGGGTTTTTGGGTTATGATTATATTAGTGATAATAATTAAATAATGGACTAAAGTATCCTGCATATCTGCTTAAGATTAAATTTAAAAAAAAATGCTCTAAGAGATCCCTGAAAGGGAATACTTAGGTCACCATCATGCATTCTACTTTATAAGTGGCTGCACACTTTTGTATAGCCAGTTTGTGTTCTTTTTGACAGATAACTTCATGTTTGAGCTGCTGCACTAGCTCAAACGTGAAGTTAAAGTGTACACTTATAAAGCCGACCGTACATTCATATTTCAATATTGTTTTGTAAGTGCTTTTACTTTAATAAAGTATTTAGGGTATCCTGCCTTTTGGCCGACAATCATTTGGCAAAATGAATCTTTTCCCAACATTTGCCAACCCGCTTCTATTCTTTAACTGTAAATATTTCAGGGTTTCAGTACCATTGTGTAGAACCCTAAAGGTTGGGTTAGTTTTTATAAAAATCCTTAAATACATTCCGTTACAGGGAAAAAAGCGGGTTGGCAAATGAAACAGTTGGAAAACAATCTTTTGCTGGGATGGGGGCCCCTCCAAAGGTTTATTTTGCAGATTCAGTAAACAATCTGGGCAATGCAACAATAACATCTTTTATCTCGCCCTGCAAAGAATAATAATGTAAACATAAGTTGAATAGTGGACAAAACCACAGCTACATAGACTTTCTTATTATAGATGTGTAAACTAAACATTTGTGCATTCCTTTTACACAATATTGATTCTAATTATGGAGTCATTAACTGGTGCTAACGTGAATATGTTATGATTCATGAGCGTGACTCATAATGCCTATTTTCAACCGACTTAAAAAAAGGGGCTTCTCAATTCAACTGCTTTTTTTTAAATGATTGTTTATTACGCGATTACTCTGTCAACTGTCGACCGATTTTGCAAATTCTTTTTCTTTTGATAGGGTAAAGTCCCGAAGTGGTCCCATTGTCACCAAGTCTGTGTCTGATGAGAATTGAGGGAACTCCTCAAATATTACAGGCATAGACACCCACACAAGTCCAGCATTTGCATTAAGAAAGTATCATTCTGTAAAGTGACTCTGATGATGAAGACTACAGATAGCCACCGGAACTCCTCAATGGTACCTATTTCAAGGGTGGGGATAAGATATGTCGATTAAGATAGTTGAGCTACTCTGAGTACTGTGACACTTCGACTTTGCCTTAGTTGTCTGTCTCTTTCACAAATATAAAGTCTATTGAGTTAGAGCATTGATAAGTAAAATTATAGTTAAAGATAGTGTAAGCATAGCGACTTTGCCTTAGTTGTCTGTCGCTTTCACTAATACTGAAGGATATAGAGATAGGACATAATTAGTTAGTAGAGTTACAGTTAGAGAGACATAAATAAATAAATAAATATCAGGGGACAATGTCACACCAATTGACCTAGTCCCAAACTAAGCTCTATGCTTGTACTATGGTTACTAGACAGCGATATAAATACTTATATCGAGAAATATATACTTAAATACATAGAAAACATCCATGACTCAGGAACAAATATTCGCGCTCTTCACACAAACATCATAAGAAGGCTCAAGGTCACTCAAAGGGCGATGGAAAGAGCTATGCTGGGTGTCTCCTTGCGAGATCGAATCAGTAATGAGGAGATTCGCAGGAGAACTAAAGTAACCGATATAGCTCACCGGATTGCAAACCTTAAGTGGCAGTGGGCGGGGCACATTGCTCGTAGAACTGATGGCCGTTGGAGCGGAAAGGTTCTAGAGTGGCGACCGCGAACCGGGAGACGAAGTGTTGGCAGACCTTCCACAAGGTGGACTGACGATCTGATAAAGGTCGCGGGAAACCGCTGGATGACAGCAGCAGAGGACCGATCGTTGTGGAAAACCTTGGGGAAGGCCTTTGTCCAGCAGTGGACGTCTTGCGGCTGATAATGATGATGATGACACAAACATCTGCACTTACCGGGATTTGAACCCGCAAAGCACCGCTAGCTTCGTAGGCAGGGTCACTACCAACTAGGCCAGACATAATGTCTAGGTTTTTAACTAGCTGTTATAGGCATATCTTCAATGGATAAATTTAGGCTGAAATAAAAGGCTAGAAGAAGTAAAACCATGAAATTTGAATTATTTGAATTTTGGAATGTTTCTGGATTTTGTAGCATCGTAAGTTCAAAACCGGGATGGCGGCACCGGGACGATAAATCTTTGATTACCTAAATGTAAATTCTACAAACAATGAAGTTAATTGAAATAATAGCCCTATTATAATTTATTTCAGCCTAAATAATTAGGGTTTTTTTTTCATAACCTAGAAATGTATTATATTCATATAAGACGAATTCAAGTTGCTAAACAACAAATATTTGTAAAGATATGATGAATAATAATCTACAAATTATATCTATATCTAATTGACATTCGGAGGGAATTATACGGATATTTGTATTATTTATATATCAGAGTCCTTTAAGCTATTCGCAATCATGAAGCTTCCGTCGAATTCTTAATCTGAAAGATTGGCATAAATAATTATTCACGGTTATAATATGAGCCTTTGAGGGTCATAGTCTGGACACTGGATGATGCTCCAGAGTTGAATTGCAGATTAAGGTCTCCTTGAACACTGTCCGTAGGCAACTAATCTCATATTCTACTCCCACGGGTAATGTAAATTGATTACAAGAGAATAGTACATTTCGATGCTAGTGCGGAAAGTATGTCATTACTTCACGAGTACCGAGTCTTACCACGAGCCGCAGGCGAGATGTGTATATGTGTATGTCGGGTATCTGTGTATGTCGGGTATCTGTGTATCTCTGCTCTTCCCCGGACCTTTGAAGTGAGATTAACGTGTGCACACACTCTGTCCGAAATTACCTAAAAATCAAATACTAGGAAAGCATAAACATTAGAAGTACCTACCTTACTTACAATACGCGTTGTGTCGGGCGCGACCGCCCGGGCCGCCCGCCGCTGCGCCGCACCGCGCTACCCTCCTAATTACATCTGCGCTCCTGGTAGGTACTTTATTTAAACATGCAAACCCTTGGTTGGATGCACGGCCTAGTTTATTTAGTATAGAGCCTAGTAGTGGCCTTGTTTATTTAGTAGGAAAAGTAAATAACACTAGTTCGAAAAAACCCAACTTTCCGCACGATATACAGCTACGATAAGTATCACTTTTTGAGCAACTGTATTAAAAATTAAATTACGCGATAGGATTGCTGAAATTGGCATATAGCTGAATGGACTCCAGAATAGAATATTTTCTTATATGGAATCTCCTGAGACAATCCTTCATCATTCATTTTCCTTATCATTTCCCGACTAGATTTGACAATATTAATTAAATTCAAAAGATCAGTATCGCAATACGAGGAGTTTATTCAAAACCTAATTGAATTAGGAAAATAAAAAATGACCCACTCTCCTTTGGTGATCCCGCTTGTCCAACTCCTAAGACTTACTAACTTAACTACCATGACATTGGGGCAAATGTCTTGTTGCAATTATCCCAGTAGCAAAATATAGCTGGGGCGCTGACCAGTCTGGGACGAGGCGCACAATCCATGAGGGTACTCAAGGCAACATGGGTTACTTCACGGTTACTAATGTAGGATCCTTTAAACCCTAGATAGATTGCTTGGCCATATATATGCGTATTTAGTTGAAAAAAGTTTTTATTTTCATAAGTCGTTAGGGAATAGCGTGTTCCAATTGGCAGGGGTACAGTATGACGAAGCGTATTTAAATGGTCTAGTGAAATTCACTGAAATGATACGATGAAAAGTTTGACGTTAAACCAAGAGAAACCGCCATATTATCCATCTGTTCGTAGCTCGGTTCACGCGCAAGCCGCCGCGCACGGCGCTCCCCCCACCTCGCCGAGCGCCCCCCCGCCCCGCGGCCTCCCGGCTGCGCTCGGCTTCCGCTGGCCGGGACAAGCGCTCTGAACTGAGAGCCAGATACTGGGCACTGCTGTTTGGAGATTTACAGAGGGCTGTAAGTATTGAAGACATCTCACTGTTTTTTACGATCGGTATATAACTCTACGTCTTCCGGTATGTGGACACCATTCAGGATCTCTCACAGGCCGTCACCGATGAAAGTGTTAGTTTTTATAAAATGAGTTGTAAGTATTTTTAATTCGGTTCTTAGCTGTGGCTGGGAATTTCGATGATAGTCTTAATTTTACTTTAATTACAATATTTTTGGTCTACCGAAAGACCATTGAAAGATACTACGGTCTTAAAAGGCGTTTCTTGCCTTTTGATCAATAGCGGTTTAGAAGGATTCGCAGTTATTTATTTGCAGTGGAATGAATAAATTCCCTGGTTCTTTTTTTTTATTAACCCTACGAACGATCATTTCTACATTTTATCAATAAAAAACAACTACAATGATGATTCATGTGTATTAGGGCGTTCAAGGGGTTAACGAGTAAGGTCTTTTACTTTCACAGATCGGAGAAATCTACAACACCGTAGAAGCCCACGAAAATCTAAATGAGTGCCAAGAAGTAATGCTGGTTCTAGAAAACTACACACGCGACTTCAAAGCCCTGGGCGAGTGGTTCCGTCTCAAATGGGAATACGACAATACACCCCCTCCTCAAAGACCACAAAGCCTTGCTTGGGAGATACGCAAGACGGACTTTGTTCGCCCCGAATCTAGGCGCACACATTCAGTTAAAAGTTCCCCCTCTGTATCAGGAAAAAATAGTCCGTGTCTCTCAGGCCATAACACTCCCAGCGGCAAAAACAGCCCTAACCTTACTGGCAAAGCCAGTCCTGGTAGCGGAAAAATAAGTCCTAGAGTTTTGTCCGGTCATAGTACCAGCCCTAAAGCAAATATTGAGTTCTTTAGCAGTAAAATTGCAGCTTCTAAAGCCACTACTAAGTCTGAGCCTAAAAAAGAGACGAAACTGACCGAAATCAAAGAAAAGGATGCCAATAATGTTGAAGAGAAGGTTAAAGGCATTGAAGATAAGTTCAAGAAAGGATTGCCGGTTTTACAAGTTCAGGGTGAAAAGGGTGAAAAACTGGAACCAGTTTCGTTGCCAGTTGTTGAAATAGGTAAAGCGAAGCAATGCTCCAATGTTTCTCCTATAGCAGTAGTAGTAAAGTCAACCAAACCTAAAACTACAGCTAAAAATGCCAAGAAAGAATCTAATGAAGAGTTGTCAGCACAAGCTAAGGCTACAAATGCTACCCTAGATGCTTTGGAAAATGAATTTCTAGCCAAGCAGATGATAGAAAATAAAGCGAGAAATGAAAACTTGCTGAATCAGGACATTGAAATAGAAAAAAAGGTTGTGAAATCGGTTTCGTCTGCACAGGAACCTAAAACTACGGAAGATGAGGCAGTTAAGAACGAGGATGTCGAAACCGATTCGGTTTTAAAACAAGTAGAAGAGGATGTTAATGTTATTACTAAACAACCCACAGCTCGTTCAACAAAAGTTCAAAAAGTATTGCTTAAGTCCGATTTAAGTAAAGAATCAGAAGTCAATAACATTGATACTTCTGTTGAAAAAAGTAGCATCTCAACTGGATCTCCAACTACATCTGAAGACAACTTTGCCGATATTTCTAATGAAAGCTCATTAAAATCCATTGAAGATAAGCAAGATAAGAAAGACGATGTATCAGGTCCTTTAAAGGTTGCAGAAATCTCTGTTTCACATTTAATGGTAATCGATAAAGGTCAAGCGACTCAAGCCAATACTAAAAGCGCTGTTGAAAAAAAAACGAGTGCTGTTTCTAAAGATTCAGTAGAAGTTATGGAAGACATAAAAGATGCGGTTAGAAATAAAGACGAATTTAATGACGATAAAGATTTTAAGAAACCAGAGCCTAAAATTGAAACGAAACCCCACATTAAACCAGCTTATTCGCAAGCTGCTGCTAAGCCTAAAGTTGTATCTGCAAAAACTGAGATAAAAACGCCTACTAGGGCAACGCCCTTGACAAGAAGCAAGACAGCAGTTGAAATAAGGCCAAATACAGCCCCTAAAACTCCGAAGCAATGTCCTAAACGAAATGCAACAAGCAAATGTAGTTATCCATTTAATTTAACGACTGGTAGAACTAGTCTTTTTGACACTTCGTCCAATGTAGTATCTAAAGGTGCCGTCCCAAAAAAGATTGTCAATAAAAACGTCCAACTTGGCTCAGGCGACGCAAAAATTAACCAGCCTAAACTAGAATCTAAAAAGCGACCTATAAGGCCTACTAGTTTAAAAGTAAACGAAAAAGGAGATAAAAAAGAGAAATCTACTCTGTCGCTTGAAAAAATCAAGGATTGTGATGAATATAGCAGCTCAGATACAATAGTCACGCAAATAGAAATGTCTCGTATAGAGTCTACTGAAAGTTTAAGGACTTTAGTCCCAGACGATTTAGTGTCCCATGAGATACATGACGCAGCTAATTCTGTAGAAGTACTCAACGTTGATACTAACAAGAACGATAATGATGGCTGGCTGACTGTGAAATCCAGGCGCCTGAGCCGGGAGTCGAAGAAGCAATCTAAATCTCACTGGGTAAATAGATTCCATCAACCTTCCGCAACTACGAGTTTACCAACTCTAAATATGATTGAATCGCCTAAACAAGAGGTCAAACCAATTATAAACACAACGGTTCCTCCGAAAGTCGATAGAGCGAAGTCTGAACAGCCTGAAGTAATGAAACCAGAAAAGGTTGTAACTGTTTCTGCTAGGAACAGATCCGATACTAAAACTAGTAATTTAGCTATGATCAGGCAAAAATCTGACGTGACTGGCCTAAAAAAATCAGCAAGAAGTAAAGCGCTATCTAAAAAGGTGGAAAAAGTCAAAGACGCTCCGAAGGGTCTTGAATCGGAGCTAACTAAAAACCGTCTGCATTCTTCATTGGAAAGTCTAACTACAGGGTTATCAAGATCTCAAGAGAGTACTGAAGAAGCATTTGATTTTGATAAATGGAAAGCGGAATTCAAATCTACATTCAAGTATCTCGAATATGACGATCAATTGTCGAATCATAATGAGATATTGAAGGGTGCTGATCCATCGGAGATGTCAGAAATTGCGGAGATGACGTCTCTGATTGAGGAAAATGAGAAGAAGATTAGCTGGGCGCTAGATTTCCAGTCAGACGTGGATCAGAGAAAATTGTGCGAGGAAGAAGATTTATTGAATCGTCAAATTTTGGAGCTGCAGCAGGTTTCTGATATTGAAATGGACACGGAGACTGATGATACTGAGGTAAGAATGACTTTCAATTCTTAAGATTCTCATATTAATGCACAGCATTTAAAATATCAAAATATTATTCATTTTTCTTTTGATTTGATTTTAATTGACTGCACAGAGGGATCCCATTTCAGTCCATACGTTTAGCAAACTGCAGTCTAGGCATTGCACTTTACCATCAGATGTTCACTGTCTTCTCATTGCCATAAAAAAAACTCTTACGACAGACGGACGCCGAGATCCTTATAGAAGACGTTCCGGTACCTCCTGGCGCCCCTGACACCCTGGGCTCGTTGGCAGCCAGCTTGGAAGACCAATACGAGACCGCACTGGCGGGCATGTCGTGGGCCGAACGGGTTGATACGCTGGTCGTATTAGAGGCGCTCGTGGCAAGGGATCCTGGTGAGTTTTTTTAATAATAAGTTTCTGTCTAATATTTCATCTTTATTTGCGTGTCTTGAAACGGATGGGCCGATATGGACACGGTTTTTTTACAGCCGTAAATTGTTCTTAGCTGCGATGCCCGTCTACAATGACAGTTTATTAATACGGCCGCGCGGCCACTAGAGATAGAAGCTCTGAAAGAAAATTATGTAAGGGATTTTTATCTATATTATATTATTTTATCAATTCGTTTCTGACGGATACATAAGCTCGAAACAAGCTTTTGCTGCTGACTGTTTTTGTTACCGTCACTGTAGCTTCTGAAACCAGAGCGCTGAATAGCAGGTTTGGAAGGCATTACTAATGTTATTAAAAACTTCGATTTGATACTGTATATTTATTGTAGTGTAGGTAACTGGTATACAGAAATAGTGCCAACATTATGCACAGCTAAGTGGAAGCTTAGAAAGTTAGACTTGGCATTTTTGAAAAAGGGAAACATTTAAAAAAATAAAAAATATGTGTACACGACAGTCATTACAAGCCTATCGAGATCAAGCTTAGTGATTTTATACTCATACAACGAAGATCCAGTTGCTACCTCTCGACTTTTAGATCCACTTTCAGATACTGTAAAATGGGCTTGTCATCAGGTATTCAATATCGTACTCGTGTGTATGTTTTCCAACTTTTAGTACAATAAGGGGAACTCGTTCAATATTAACTTGCAAGATCTGAATTAAAAATATTTTAATTCAAGGTGATAAAAGCTGTTAAAAAAGTAGGTAGTTACATGATAGCAACTTCGTTCGCGTAGACGGACTCATTAAATTGTTTTGAAAGTTTCGTAAGCAGTTTGTTTGTCCGTAGGTATAGTTTATCGTGGCTATAGTTGCTATGTTAAGTGACACTCTGTCAGTGTTTATCTCTTGACAGCTTTATGATTTTTATACAGTAGTTTTTTGTTAATTTGTTAAATGACCGTTGCATAATTATGTATCATTTATTTAAATTTATTTGATCATTCTAAGTCGTATTTTCCTAGGGGACCTGCCGAAATTTCCAGAATCAAAGTATTTTACGTCCTTTCCTAGCGCCCAAACTATCTACGTACAAAATTTAATTTGAATCCGTTTACCGTTGTATCTGAAAACGTAACTAAACCTTATTTACTTCCTAACAATGCAACGGGGCATCTGAAACAAACGACGGAGCAAGTAACACAGAGCTCTTTGTATTACCAGTATTGATCGCTTACAAAGAATTGCTAAACTGAGAAATGGGGCATCATCTATTTAAGAAGTCGGCTGCATCGATTGGGTTTAAATAGGACAGGCGGTAACCCTGCAGCCGAACGAACTTTAAAACTTTTATAGATAGCAATTTAGCTAGCTTGTTCATGATCATTTCATTGCATTCGTACGATGAGAAAGGTGTCCAATGTTAGACATCGGGCACCTCAAGCAATCGTCACATGTATGAATGTAAATCGGCAGATCTTACTTTTCTTTTACAGTAAAAAAAAATGTATGTGACATTTTTTTTCTATGGAGCACTTGGAGACGCCCAATGGTTCCGTGGAGCACACTTTAAGAATATCTTCATCTATATGAATAAAAATTTAATGTTGCGCATCGTCTTGATCACCTTGAAAGACTTCGCATTTTGTGTTTCTTTATAGTCCGAATAAAGCTTTTAGGGAAAGTAGAATTGGAAAAATCGCACGGAAATTAAGACAGGACTGCGTTTGGCAGGTCAGCTAGTATTTAATAAAAACATGTACGAGTGTGTATAGTTATAACGTAACACTTAGAAGGCGTGTTGTGTCTATGGGCTGAGCTAGGATTTCCTGTTACGGGCCAGGTTAAATAACAAAATAGGAAGATAAAGTATAAAAATAATTATATTAAATAGTCTTTCTTTAGTTTATTGAACTACTAATTATGAAATTTTGTCTTAAGTCTAAAATAACTTTTACTATGTTGGATATGTCTCGGTTCTGCGCTGGTCGCATGAAGTAAACCTTTTGGATCGTAACGTAATGATCAAAGAAATAATGTATAGTTCTTTTTTTATTTCAGGTCGTGCTCAGCAATTGCACGCAAAACTGTCTCAAGGCATCAAACGTCGCGGCAGCTTTCAGGATGCCCTGAGGAGGTAAACGACTGCAGCTTACCATATTGATTTAGTTTT